>CM021103.1:224278907-224339949 GCA_007115665.2 Sequoiadendron giganteum
CATTTTATTTCTAAAGTTTGAATGTTTAAATTCGAATTATGGAATATTCTTCTAATTCATCCAACACCTCACATAATTAAATATTTAAAATATTTAATTACACATATTTTTCACCTCTCACATAATTAAATAAATAATTATTTAATTATGGAAGTTTCCAAAATACATGTCACATATAATTAAATAAATTCATTTATTTAACTGGCATTTATCCTCAATTTTCAACTAACTTTTGAATTAATGAAAAGACAAAGAGCATGTTTATCTCCATTTTTGAATGAATATAGTTTCATGGGTTGAAAAAATTCTCCATCTTTCTCTCAACCATCCATATTTCTCTCAACTTCCAGAATCTCACACCATTCATCTTGACAGGTTTGAAACTCAACCGTTGATTTTTGCCAACTAGATTCTTGCCTTTCAAAAATCTATAAATACATCAATTTTGTGAGTTGATTTCATCCTAGATTTTATGCGTAATTACTATAGTTGCATTCAAATCAGAATTTTAGCAATGGACATGCATTTTCAATCAATCTTGTTCTCCTAAGTTGTCATTCTAACAAGCTACTGCTTAAACCAACTGAGAACGAGTATCTTGAATTGAATCCTTGGAGATAGAGAACAATGGGACGAATTTGAAGGAGTTATTATTTAGAGTTTGCATTTTTATTTTCTAAATTAGTCTCTTTGAATCTAATGTTTCATTGGTGTGTTAGTTTACTTTCTAATTAATCCACTTATTCTAACAACACATTTTTGGTGCCCACCGTGGGACCTTGCCCCATTTTTAATCTTTTTGTCGTAGGTTTTTTTGGCAGGTGACAAACTGGAGCTTCGGTTTAGTGCATATGAGCCTCAGATTAACGCATGCGAGCTTTGTTTTGGTGCATATGATGAACTATTTTAGCGCATTGGTGGCTTGTTCTAGTGCACACACCAGTTCTTTTAGTGCATTGGTGGCCTATTTTGGCACATATTTGTTTGTTCATTTAGTGCATTGGTGGCATGTTTTAGCGCATACAGAGGTTGTAAAATCAAATCTTGATTCTGAATCCATCTGTGGACAGGATTTTTCAATTTAGTTTAAAGTAAAATGAAGTAATCCTAGGATAGAAATTTAAAATCCAGAATTTATCAATCCTAGGATAGTCACCAAAAATAATTTTTTTTGGTTAAAATGAACCCAATGTTTGTTGTGAGGCAAAATATTCACTTAGCATAGAAATTGTCATTTGGATTTAAAATTGAACCATTTGTTTGATGTGATTTTTGGGTAATAGGTATATGCTCTCCCCTTTACTGGGTGATCAAAACGTTAGACTTACCTTTTTCATTTTATGCAATTCATTACATCCTTTAGAAGGCCTGCCTTAGTGGGAAAAGGTAATCACCCTACGAGAACGACCTAAGTGGGAAAAACCAAAGCCAGGTTTTCCAACCCAATCTAATCAAAAGTGAATTTTGGGGAAACACATATTCAATAGAAGTGAGCAAGATAACCATCCCCAAAATATATTTTCTAAAGATTGGGAGGTCTCCTGAGGGAGTTTATCTATTGCCACACCAAACATAAACCTTTACTACAAACCGTAGTATAGAAGCCAGTCGTGTTAGTATCCAAACATCATTTCAATCATAATGCAAGGGGAGGGAAAGATCTGCCACCAAGACACTAACCATATAATCACCACAGATTGTTTTCTCAAGGGATCAAGAAATCTAACCTTAAGTATGCACCTGGAAAAGACAAAAACATGGGCGCCCTCTAGGGGGTGACATGGTTGTGTGAGTCGACGTGATTTTAAGTTGTGGGTTGTGATTCCTAGGATGACCTATTTGACAACTAAGAGTGAGTTTGTTTGAAAAGCTTATCTTGTTTAATACCCATGAAAATCTCAAGAACATACACTCTTTGTTTAGATTTTAGGATTTACAAAACAACTGTCTGCTACTATATGCCATGTTTTTTACATTTAAATCAGATTGAGATCATCTGAAAATATCAAACTATCAAAACATGTCTGTCTCAAACAAATAATTGGATAGTTTAGTGCATCCCTTGTCTTTTTTGGTGCACATGTGCTTTGTTTCAATGCATCTATGCTCTATTTGAGTCCATTCATGCTCTATTTCGACACATTCATACTTTGTTTTAGCGCATATGTGCTCTGTTTCAACACATTCATGCTCTATTTTGGTGCATTTGTGCTATGTTTTAGTGCATACCTGCAATACTATTGTGCATAGGTTGTATCTTTTAGCGCATCTGTGTTCTACGCCTGAGTAATTTTTTGACACTCAAAAATAAGTCATCCTAGTCTAGTCTTTTTCTATGCTCAAGGTTTGGAAGTCCGCAACTCTTTCCAAGAAGTCCCTAGAGAGGTAGATTAAGAAGCCAAAGAAATCTCTCATTTATAAGAATTTATTGAAAAAGAGGAAATTTTTATACCAAAGTCGAAAGGTCTTGCTTGAACACAAAACTTTTATTCATCGATATCACGACTTTGTTAGAGGTTTCACTGATGATTATGTTGTAGAACCATTATACTCATGAGCTTTCTTTCAAAGAAGATCCATTTCCCAAAGGGATAATCACAGTCATCGTATTTTTTCCTCTTACATACCCCAACCTGCAATTGTATACTCTACTCATCCTAATCAATTTCTGCAATAAAGAACTCGAAAACATTAGGCATTTATCACAAATCCTTATTTTTACAAAGCTAAGATCAAACCTCACAAAGTGAAAAATCATCTTTTGATCTTTGGTTTAATTATCGCAAATAGGATTATCATCCTTTCAATTAGGGAATCATGAGGTAAAGATTAAAAATCTCATAAATCATAGAATCTTCATTCTATTTTGACTTTCATATCCATCAAAATTTCACTATTTCATTCTTTTGATCAAAGTTAGTAGAAGTTTGACAAAAGCTTATGCCTTTTGTCACAAGATCTTGAAAGCACATAGAAAGAGATGAAAGGGCAAGTACATTAAGAAAAATGGGTGATAATAGTGATAGGGAAGAAAATCCATTTCATAATTCAAATACTAAAGAGATAACGGAAGATAAGCTCCAAGAAGTAGAACAGGATCCCCAATTCCATACTCTTATGGAAAGGATTTTGGAATGAAACAAGGAAAGGTATTTCCTTTCATTATCTAATCAAGGAGCTAAGTTACCTACCGATTTTGACACAAAAGGGATTAAAGAGAATCTTGAAACTCCTCCTAGTGATTTTAGTACCCTTACTCAATAGATAAAAACATTACAAGGGAAAATAAAGGAAATCCAAGGGGGTACAACAAAGAAGTATGTTTTGGATGATATATGTACATATCCATTTGACAGGAGTCTTCAAATGATTCCTTTTCCAAAAAATTGTGAAATCCCTAAATTTGATAGGTATAATGGGAAAATGGACCCCATTGAACATGTGAGGGATTTCCGAAATATGAGCTTAGAATTTTCTCATGAAAATACCTACTTAATGTGATTTTTTCCACAAAGTATGGGTGGAGAATCCATGGAGTGGCTTTCAAAGATCACTCCCCCCATCAGAACATTTGAGGAGTTAATAAATAAATTTATATCACAATTCTCCTACAACATCCAACACAAGATAACCATGATTGATCTGTGTAAAGTGAAACAAAAGGTAGGGGAATCCTTCACTACATTTTTACAAAGGTGGAGAAGGGTGTTTTCTAGATACTCTCATCATGTTCCTAAAATAGAGAAGATGTAGATCTTTATCGACAGTTTGAATCAAGAGATGAGTTATAGACTAAACCTTCACTATCCTCAATCATTTGAAAAGTTTATTGAAAACATGATTATTATTGAAGGTGCCTTGGTCAAGCGTGAAGTTCTAAAAATCGATAACGAAAGTCCAAATTCGTACAACAACAACAACAATAGTAACAATGGCAAGTCACAATTTTGGACTCAAAATAAAAATGTTGTGAATGATGGGGTAGTAGATGCTAACAATGTGAATGTGAATCCTACCATTCTTAATGTATCATGTGTCCAACATAGAAATAATGCTGGAAATTATAATACCCAAGGAAATATTTCCAATCAAGGGAATAATCGTGGAAATAATTTTGGCAATAATCAAAATTCAAATAGGCCCAGATCTTCATATTTTTCAAATCGATAGAGTTTTACTCCCTTGGGCCAGTCTTTGGATTCCATTCTTAAAGAACTATTGAATCAAAACACTATTACATTTCCACCACAAAGATATTATGAGCCTTGAGTTAAACCACCATCATGGAATGACTCACACTTTTGTGAATATCATAGGTGTAAAGGTCATAAGAAAAATAATTGCCAAGGGTTAAAGAATATTGTTCAAGATTTGAATGATAATCGTACCATCATAGTTGAGTGACATAATTCCAATGATGACCATCAAGCATTCAAGGACCCTCTCCCCAATTATCAAAAAGGGGAATCATCGAGTGACAAAGGCAAGAATGTGAATCATATCTATGACACCACTATCAATCATATTTACATGAACGATTAGAAAATCAATGCTATCAAAATCAAAGGTAAGCAAGAATATTGAGAGGTCAATTCTACAACAAGGGGACAAGCCAAAATAATTGTAAAAGGAATCTCATCTAAGGCAGAAATTACCCCTCCAAGTCAATACAATTTGGTCGATCAACTACGAAAAACATCGGCCCAAATTTTTATCTTGGAGCTCTTAAAATTATCACCTCCAAATAAGGACATTCTAGAAAGAGCACTTGTTGACACAACTATGTCTCTTGATCTAGATATCAATAAATTTCAAGCCTTGGTGGGACACTTGTCCTCATTCACATGTTTATCCTTTACTGAGAAGGATGACTCATCCATGACCCATTTGCATAATTCATCACTCTACTTAGAGGTTATGGTTCACAAAGCCTAAATTAGAAGTGTCCTAATAGATGGGGGAGCCAGATTAAACATTTGTAATTTGAAATTGGTCCTAGCTTTGGGATATTCTGAAGAATATATAGATCCACGAAGGAAGATTAAAATCAAGGTATATGATGATGAGGAAAGAGCTTCCAAAGGCCTCATCATGCTACCAATCAAAGTGGGACCTATTGTGAAGAATACCTTTTGTTAAGTTCTAGATCGGGATCTATTCTATAACATACTCTTGGGTCATCCATAGATCCATGACCTACAAGCTATTCCATCTACTTATCATCAATGCTTGAATTTTCCATATAATGGACAAGAAGTAACAATACTGGCTGATCACATTAGCAATCAAACTTGCTCTAACCTTATAGCAACTTAGGACACACTTGTCCCACATAATAGAGAGGCTTTGGAAATTTCTACCTTCAAACACAATGAACAAGCATGAGAAATGATAATTAATTTTGGCACCAAGCTAAAATTGAAAGATAATGGGGTGGGAGAATATTCCTTATCTCTCTCTAATCTACCCATATCTCCAAGATCCCATGGTCAACCATCAACATCCATACAACAAGCTACAACAACTTTAGCCTTAGCTTCAGTTCCCATCACCAAGTTTAATGGAGTATTTATCAAAGAAAATGAAATGGAAGATAGAGCTATCCTTGATTGGCTCTATAAAGATGAATAAGAATCAATAAAACATGTCAAGTTACCCAGACAACAATGTGAAAAAGGTTATGCGATAATGCAACAAATGGGTTATGAAGGAAATGGCCCTATAGACAAATGAAAGGGGGTAATTTTTGAACCTATCCAATTGAAATTAATGCACCCAAGGGATAAAACTAGGTTAGGATATGGTGAAGATACAAAGGAAGAAGTAGTACAAAGAATATCCAATGAGGAGTTAGCTAAAACAATTCTGAAAATTCAAGACAATAATTCTAACACTGTCTCCAATGAATATGAATGGGACACCAGCTTTGATGATAAATTCTAGAGAGATAAAAAGGTGGATGTCATACACAAATTCACATCCACATTCCTACAAGGGGAAAGCTCAAGGCCTCCACTAGATTATGTTCTACTAAGTGATCATGAATCGAGTGAGAATGATTCGATTCAAAGTGAGATAGATCATCAACATGAGGATACCATACTAGATCTTTCCCATAACAAAGATAACAATAGCATCATGACCCTAACGGCCAATGACCTTACTCAGCCTAATGATCCATTTCCTTTGGTTCATCTTGAACTCATTGATTGGGAACAAATTGCACCAATTGATATCCCAAATTTTCCAAATGATGAAACCATCATAAACTACCTTTGTTCATCCCAACCAAAAACAAGTTCCACCAGGGAATCACAAGATTAGAGTTTTTGACAGGAAATTTCCAAGTTTCTTAGCTATGAACTAAATAACATAAAAGAAAGATCTAATGGTGAAAACCTAACAAAGGCAGTATTAGATCAAAATAAGACAAAAATAAAAGGTGTATCCAATAGTGGAAACCTTTCAAAAGCACTAGAGGATGGGAAACTTGACACTCTCCCTAAACATTACCAGGAAAGGTCTTCTATTCTAGTAGAACCAACAGAGACACTCAATATAGGTACTATGGAACAGCCCAAAATCTTACAACTTGTTGCATCTTTAATATAAGAGGAGATCCTGGGATTCATAGAATTTCTCAAAACAATCAAATCAGTTTTTCATGGTCCTACGTGGATATGCCTAGATTAGATCCAGATCTCATCATGCATCATCTATCTATCATGCCAAGGGCAACACCTGTGAATCAGAAACTCAAAAAAATGCACCCACATGCTGCATTATTGGTTAAAAAAGAGTTAAAGAAGCTTTTAGATGTTGGATTCATTTGGTCTATCGACTATGCAAAATGGATCTCCAATATCGTACCTATTTCAAAGCCAGATGGAAGAATCATAATTTGTACATATTTCAAGGATTTGAACAAGGCATGTCTTATGGACGATTTCCCTCTACCAAACATAGATATGATTGTTGATTTTACTGTTGGACATGTGATGTACTCATTAATGGATGGATTTTTAAGATACAACCAAATAAAGATTGCACCAGAGGATCAGGATAAAACAACATTCACATGTCCTTGGGGTACCTATTGCTAGAACATAATGCCATTTGGGTTGAAGAATGCAGGAGCTACATACCAACATGCAATGACAACGATTTTTCATGATATGATGCACACATTCATTCAAGATATGTTGATCTCCTCACCAAATATAATACCAGGGAAGGACACATAGCTATCTTATCTAAAAATATTAAAAGAATGGAACAATTCGAAGTGAGACTTAATCTAAAGAAGTGTGTCTTTGGAGTGAAATCTGGAAATTTGTTGGGTTATATTGTGTCAGAAAAGGGATTGAGGTGGATCCAACTAAGGTACAAGAAATTCTTGATATGCCACCACTAAAGAACATTAGTCAACTATGCTCTTTGCAGGGACATTTACAATCCATTAGAAGATTCATTGTGCAACTAGTGGATAAAAGTCTACCCTTTACTCATCTCTTAAACAAGAATGTTCCATTTAAATGGGAAGACAAATGTGGAGCAGTATTTGATTAGATAAAGCAGTATCTAATAAATCCACCAGTGCAAGGTGCACCACTCATATTGTATATTTCTACCACGAAAGTGTCCTTAGGAGCATTATTGGCATAGGAAGACAACTCAGGAAAGTAGTGAGAAATCTATTACATCAGTCGAACTTTGACAAGTCATGAACTCAATTACACCTTCATTGAAAAATATTTCTTAGTGGTAGTGTTCACTTCTCAAAATTTACGACACTATATGCTAGCTCATACAATAAAGCTTGTGGCTAAAATTGATCCACTCAAATATCTTCTAAGTAAGGCAACCTTAGCTGGAAGGTTGGATAAATAGTTCATGATCCTGAATGAGTTTGGCATTCATTATGTGGATCACAAAGCTATAAAGGGATAGTTAATTGCAGATCAGTTAGCAGAAGCACCACTGCTAGCAAAACACCTAATACACATTTAATTTCCTGATGCTGATGTATTCACAATAGCTATTGAGAAATCATGGGGACTCTATTTTGATGGTTCCTACACTCAACATGGCTCGAGGGAAAGTATTCTTTTTATTAAACCTCAAGGACATACAATTCCAAAATCTTATCAGCTAATGTTTCCTTGCACAAACAACATAGCTGAGTATGAGGCACTATTAATTGGCATGAGAATTGCAGTAGATTGGAAAATCACAGAACTTCAAGATTTTGGTGATTCACAACTTGTTATAAATCAAATCAATGATGAATATCACACTAAGGATGATAAGTTAATACCTTACAAAAGGATGGTGGATGATTTCAAGAAATAATTTGTTGATATCAAGTTCATACAAATTCCATGTATTGATAATAAAGCAGCAGATGATATGGCTACAATTGCATATTTACTCCAGTTGTCAGAGAATCAAGCACGATATGATTTCCCAATGGAAAAATTGTTTTATCCCGCCTATGACAATCTAGAAACTCAAATCATTTGCCACTTAACCTGTTCTGATTCTCCCTTGTATGGCCAAATCTACACTTACCTTAATAATACTATTTTACCTTTAGATTTGTCTAGAAATTAGAAAAGGAATTTTAGCTGTCAATCCTCCTATTACACCTTAATTGTTGATGTCTTATACTAACATGGTCTGGATGGCACCCTCCTTAGATGTCTCGAACATGATGAATGGAAAAAATTCCTTACAAGAGGTACATGGTGGCATTTGTGGGACACACTCAAGTGGACTAACCTTAGCAAAGAAACTTGTTATCTATTGGGTTACTACTGGCTGACCATGGAGAAAGAATCATTCATATTTTTTTAAAAATGTGAATCAAATTCATGGGACTCTCATTCATGCTCCTACTCAGGAATTAGAACCCTTCACCACAACATGTTGTTTCACTTAGTGGGGTTGGGATCTAGTTCGAAAGATACACCCATCATCTTCAAATGGACACAAGTTCATTATCACAGCCACTAAGTATTTTACTAAGTGGATTGAAGTTGTTCCCCTAACAATTGTTACTAGCAAACAAATCTCTTTATTCATTTTTAACTATATCATCGATCGATATGGTATTCCCAACTCCATTATCATAGACAATGGAAGACCTTTTCAAAATCAGGATGTTAATGAACTATGTGAAAGATTTCGCATCCAACATAGGTTCTCTACACCTTATTATCCAAAAGGGAGTGGTCAAGCTGAAACTTCAAAAAAAATGATTTTGAAGATTTAAAAAAAAATAGTGAATGAGGCAAGTCGTGATTGGCATGTCCAATTAAATCTAGCATTGTGGGCATATAGAAAAAGTATTCTCACACCAATAGGTGCTAATCCATATGCTTTGGTTTATGGAGTAGAAGAAATTCTACCACTAGAAGTTGAGATTCCCTCACTTCAGGTATCACTAAAGGGGCTAATCAATGATGAGGACTAAAGAGTATCAAGGTTGTAAGAGCTAGAATTGCTTGATGAACGACATCAAACTGCAGTTAATCATTTGAAGGGATATCAACAAGTTATGTCCTGCAGCTGCAATCACAAAGTCAAACCATGAGTTTTTCAAGTGGGTGACTTGGTTCTCAAAGAAAAACCTTGTAATCAGTAGGATCAGGAAAAGAAAAGCAAGTTCAAACTTAATTGGTTGGGCCCGTTCATTATCATTGCAACATATGGATCGGGGGCATATCAATTTTCAACATCAGAAGGGGACCTATTTGAAGACCCAATCAACAACATTCACTTGAATAATTTTCATACCTGAAAAATATCAAAAACAATATTAAAAGTCCTGAAAAAAATACCAAAAAAATACAAAAAAATCAAAAAGAGAAAAAAATCGTTGCCTTGATGAAAACTTGGCAAAAAGGCATCTTGGTAACATCAAAAAAATCATAAAATCAGGAAAAAGTGCAATCAAAATCAATGGTGAAAACTTGGCAAACAGGCATTGTTTGTGATTTTGTATGGCTCTCTCATCTATTAGGATACATTCTACATATCCATCTTTCATCAACATCATGCATCACAACATTTCCTTGAAATGACAAGGATTTCATCATGGCTTGATGATTAAGGTTATCCTTAGTAGTATTTGTGTCTAGTAGGAGTCAGAGTGCAGGGTCCTTAGGGGGCAATTCGCTTCTTGGAGCTTACTGGAAGATAAACAACATGTGTCAAGAATTGGAATATCAGAACAATAAACTTGTCCAATTAAATTGAGTCTAAACATTGGTTTTATAGAAACTTGAAACAAATTGGATGATCTTAATCTGACTAAAATAAATGAAAAACTTAAAGCATAAGTTGAATTATTGTTTTGACATTTGATGACATCATATCTTTGGAGTGGTTCAATGATGTACTGAACTAGAATCACAAGGAAGGAGTATGATTTTTATTTTCTTGTTGTCTATAAGCTAATGATTAGTATTGTGCAAATTTGTCATGGGATATGCTCTACTGTGTATCATTGATGAAATTTTAGGATTTGCATAGGAAAATGGTTAACATTTGTTTGTTTATGCAAGTAGTACTCAGGTCATCTTGGTTCAATTATACCTCGATGCTTGTATTAACTTGCTACATCAAACATCATGAAATCAGTACTCAGGTCATCATTGGTGCTAATATCCCCTTTGATGCTTGCACTAAATTTCAACATATCAAAAGGCTCAATGATGAAAATCAAGTGCAACATTGGTTCATGGAATGAAAAATAGGAGAATGGTTCATTACTACATTCTAGGACTGCATGATTCATTTAGATTTGCATTTTGGGGGTTTTCTAAGTAGATTTTTGAAGATTGGTAGAATTCTTGTATATATTTTTAGACAACAATTGAGTACACTTGGACATTTATTGCATCTCATTGCATTATCATTCATTACCATATCATTTCACCATGACTATTCATTCAGGCTATAGTTATCATTACATTGGCATATTTCAATTTTTTCATATCATTATCATTATTATCATTATTATTTGATCTTATTTTGTTCATCATGATCATTATCCATCTTTACATATCATTTTCATCTCATATGCATATTCATTCATTAAGAACATATCATTCATTTATCATTCATCTCATATTATATCATTGCACAACATTTTCATTTGTATTTGTTTCACATCATAAAGGAAAGATTGCATACATTTCATTCATTTCATATCATCATGTTTAGGTTATCATTTTTTTTACATCACTTGCATCATATCATTAAGTAGTGTTACATTAGATATCATTTCATTATTTACCATTCATTATCATTTGCTTATTATCATATCATTTATTTATCATTGAAAATCAATTCACATCATTATCATTATCATCATTATTAAGTCTTATTCATTTTAGTTCATATATATACCATTTTCATATCATGTACATAGTATTCATCAGTACATTTGATTAAATATTCATCTTATTTATATCATTTTTTTATTTTCATCTCATCACTTTACATCTCATTTCATCATAAATTTTCATTTTCATCAGTATTAGGTCTGATTCATATTGATCATTATCCATTTATTTTACATCATATAATTTTCATATCATGTGTGACATATCATCTCATTAAACTCATTCATCATTACATCTTACATCTTGCATTCATTTCATTCATTACATACATCATAACGGAAAATCATTTAGATTGCATCATAAATCATCATGTTAGAAATCATTTCCTCATAACACATATTACATCATATCATCATTGCATCATCATACATAAAATAAAAGCATAATCATTTTCAATTCATATCACAGTGCATATATCATCATCCATAATCATAAAACATCATAAAATATAGAAATAAACATGCATACATCATAAATCATCCATAACACATGCATATCGAATCACCACTACATATCATAAATCTCATCAAAATAAATGTATAGGGGTACAAGGATATCAAACTTTTCAACAAGATATATCAAATACAATGATAGGATATATCAATCAATTATCACTAAGGGGCATCCGGATGTGGCACATGGCTAATACTATCTCTTGAGGTGGTAGGTCTCACTGGATCTCTACTCCCAGAAGACCTGATCTCTCATTTGACTAGCTAATCCATGCTCCTGGTGGCACTCCTGGTATGGCTGTGTAAATGGGTCTGAGATCGAATGCCTGATTATGTGTAGGAAATCCTCCTCTTGGGTGTCACTGTCTCAAAATATCTCATCCTATAATACTCGGCCTCTCGAGCGGTCTCCAATCCCTCTGCTACAACCTCTCTAATAGAGGTTCTCTCGACTGATTTGAGGAGTCTCTCAGCTACCCCCTCAGCCTGTATGCATCACTCTTGGTAGCTATCTCGCTCTGCTATAAGCTGAGCTACCTTGGGTCAGGAGGTGGTGGATGTGCAACCTATTCCTATGCTAACTGACTTTGAAGAGTCTAAACCTCTGCTTGCAAGGTATCTAACTATCCCTACGAAGGAGCCCTGATAGTGATCCGTGGGGCTGAAGTACTCGACTGATCCACCACTCTTGTTGTCTTAGGCCTCATCTTGAATGGTACATCAAAGAAGAACCTCTAACCTCCACCCCCATCACCTCCACCATCCCTAATATCATCATCACTATCATCTTAGTTGCATGAATCCTCCACCTCATCCTCCTCATCATCAAAATCCATAGCCTCAACACCCTCTTCCTCTGCTAATACCTGCGCTTGTGCCCCAGCCTCTACCTATGCCTGTGGCTACTGTCGTGCCCACTGTATAACTAGTCCTCCCAATAATGGGGTAGGATCCTCTAGGCTGGTAAATCTTGGGAAGGGATGTGTGTAAAAGTAAGTTGCATACTCATTTTTCATCCCTACATCTATCACCTTTGAATGTATCACCCAATAATTGGGTTCTAGATCTACGTACTCTTCTCTGGTAGCCTCTATCGTCATAAATGAACTTCACTTTGGCACATCCTCCTAATGTTTGGCATAGTCTGCCACACCCTCTGAAATCATCTATATGAAACCATACTGTCTCAATACCTGCATAACCAGGAACTGCTCTATAATAAATGGAGTACACCCAACAAAATACCTAGATCTAGTGCAGTAGGGCAGCTCTACATCATCAACCTCCCAAGGATCACAATCCAAACATGGTCTCTAGATGATTTTATCCATGTCATACAACATGTGTCGCTAGTACTCTAACTTGCCCAGCATCGGCTAGACAAGGGGACTTGTGTAGACATAAATGTATGGATGGAAAAGTGGGCGATCTCTCCAAACAATGGGGTGAGTAATAGAAAAATGCTCCCATGTCGATATCTGTAAAAGAGTAACTCCATGGGAGAGATTCTTCCCATCTGTGTACACCACCTGATGCAAATCATGGTATAGATGGGCAAGCATGTCCTTCAGGACCTGACCCCAGCCAACTGATTGTCCCTTTGACCTACAATCAGGATAAAGGAAACCATCGATGAACCCTGCTAACACTGAAGGCAGTGGGGCATAACTCTCCACCATATCCTTCTAGGAAATCTCATACCCACCTACATAAGGATCCTAAAAGACTCGTCTCAGTGCATCTATCCCTCCAATATCCTTGTGATCATAGATCACAAGCTCATCAACTATAGGGATACCCAAAATCCTATATACATCCTCTGGTGTCACGACAATCTCTCGCTTCAGTAGGTGAAAGGTGTTGTGCTCGCTATGCCACCTCTCAGCTAAGGCCATCAATAGTGCTCTATTGATCCTATACTATGGGATCCTCAATAGTGGACTCAACCCACACTAGTATATCACCTCTAAATCAGCTTGGGATAGTTGAGGAACCAAATCCCACTTGTGGGGAAATCTCTCTCTGATCTGGAGGAGGTTAAAATTCTCCTTTACGACATTAAAAACAATCACATAAATCAATCAGCAAGGGATACTCAAAATCATCCAATCAAATCAGTACATCAAACAAACTCATCAACTATATCAAATGAGCAATCAACTCAATCAAATCAAATCTTATTTGTTCTTCAAACGTGAGGAAAAATTTATCAAAGCATTACTCAAATCAACCTAATCTATCCTTGATGGCATTCAAAAGCATCAAATCAGTTGTCTAAGATAGCAACAATCATCGAGCATATATCAATTTCACTTCAAAATTCAAAATTTGGCAAAATTCCATAGATGGGTTGAAACAGCCCATCAATGCCCTAAATCATGAATGTGAAACTTTAATACATGAATGCACTAAAATAGAGGTGCAATGTGTTACTTCATCAATGCATGATTCTATCCAATCTATGTGCTACAATAGATCTTGGATGCACTAAAAAGCCAATGCGCTATTCTATCACACATATGCGCCACTCTATCTCATCAATGCACTGCTGTAGCCTATGCGCTAATCTAACATCCTATGTGGACATATTTCATCTATGCACTACTCATACTATTCTATGCACTATTTCAGGCTATGCGCTAATCTATGCAACTATGTGCTAATGTTCTTCATCTATGAGCTACTTTGTATGTGCCACTTTATCACATCTATATGCTAAACTAAGGCTCACATGTGCTAAAATTAAAACCTATGTGCTAAAACAGAATTGCAAAAATCTTAAAAATTTAAAAAATCAAAAAAATTATTCAAAAATACAATTTCAAATTCACGGTAGAGGATCAAGTCAACTTACTAGAGGTCCATATGTAGCTAGTCTCTTATGACGATGGGCTCGCTTGAATCAGTGGCGCTCATAGTGGATCGACATCTCATTTTTATCTCTCAGAGCTTTGAAATTTACCACAAGTTACTATTCAAATGACAATGATTTTTCACCTTTTCCACCTTTTAAGGGAGTAAAAAGGGAAGTTATTTTCAATTTTTACTATACAAAGTGCTATTTCGAGAGCTAAATCACCAATTTTGCTCCAAAAATCATCTAAGTTCTTTCAAATCATCATCATCACAATTCAAATCACATGATTTATCTCTCGAGGGGGCATATAGCATCGGTAAATTTTTAAATTCAGGGGAAAAATTCTTTAAAGTAATGCGTAAAACACATCACTTCAAAGAGGGGAAAAATGTATACATCTAAAAATGGTCACGCTTAATCAAATCTGTTAATTAATTAATATTCTAAAGTCATCTACATATAAATAAATTATTTATATCGTTCATTTTCTAATTCTTCTAGTTTAATTAAATAAATAAGTTTATTTAATTATTGTTTTTGAAAAGGAAAAAATAGGTTTTACAAGGACTTGAAACCGCAAAGTTAAAACACCAAAAGATAGAGCAAAACTAGTCCAAACAAACAGACAACTGTCCCAAAAAGGAAATGATAGCACAAAGAGACAACAGGGTCCAAAAAAAGGACCGCCAAAAAGCCAGCAACAAACACCACCACACTACTCCAAGGTGTTCATCAACTCCTCAGTCTCCTTTTCAACATCCTTCATATCCTGTAACCCCTGCTTGAGAATTTGAACCATTTGTGAAGAAATCGGGGTCTTCCTCTTCGTATTATCTCATGTGTGAGTTGAAATCTCTTCAACAATAGATCTGCTGCAACCTCTGTTTGCATCCAAATCCACGACCAGAGAGCCCTTTTGATTTTTTTCAAGCTTTTCCACCATAGCATTGATGATAATGGTGTTATGCCTGGCAATTTTGTGATTATCAAAGAAAGCTTGCATTTTCAAATCCCAAACTTCCTTCTGGGTCCACTTGAGAATAGTGAAAAGGCCATCTGTACTTTTTTCTGCCACACTCACAATGTCCTCAGTCTTAAGCTTATTCAGGGCAAAATTAATTTCATCCTGATTAGGGGAATCATTAGGGGTATTCCCAAAACCACCAACCATAGGGGCACCAGGGGCCGACTCTTTACTAACCATAGGTTTATCAGAAATAATTTCCATAGAATTCCCAGAGTATGAAACTAATTTCGTAACTGAGGTACCTTTAAAACCAAAGACCAAACTCGAGGTAGGGCAACCAGGAGATAGCTGGGGATTAAGACAAGGTGACGAGGAAAAACCTGGGATAGGCAAATCATGCGAAGGCTGTAGATTAGGACATGAAGGCGGAGCAGAATTCATAAGGTCATTCCGACAAGACAGGGACTAGGGAGCACTGGTATTAGGACCAACAGGGGCACGGGGGTCGTTCTCCCTGCTACTTTCAGTATCCTCATCATCCAATTCCCTAATATCAACAATTTTAGGCAAAGCAGGTAAATTTTGATAATGCTCATAGATGAGCCTAACAAGACCAAGGTGAATAATAGAAGTCCTCCTAGGGTTTCTTTCAACTTCATCAAGGCAATTCTTCAAAGAAGAGAATAAGTAAAAAGGCAAAGAGATACGAACCTTGTGACAGAAATGGTTCAAAATGGCAAAGTGATAACCATACGCCCTAGTGAAGCACCCGTCAACCGTGATATACTCCATTATAACTCTTAAAACTTTCCTCCAGATAGATTTAATGGACTCCACATCAAAGTAGCTATTGGCAACCTTAACCAGCTTAACCTTCTCCTTGTCTTTTTTAGGAAATTTTATGACCGCTTCATCAGAGAATCGATGGTCTCGATAAAATTTCACGCCCTTAGTCGAAAGACTAGTAATCTCACCGATTATTTCCTCATTCAGCTTAACATTCCTACCAAACAACACAATCTCACCATTTTTCCATTTTTTGGCAAAATAGTCCAGTATCCTCTTGTCAGTACCATGGACCTTTTCCAGAAACGGGACTAAACCTCCCTTTTCAATTCTTTCCCAAGCTTTAGCATTCTTTCTATGCTCTTGAAAGCAGCTCAGCTCCACACATTTTCTCTTTCCCCCCATCTTCAAAGCTCTGTTATACCACACCCTATAGTTGCTCTAGGTCCCGTTTAAGCATATTTTATCAAACACCCAGAAAGCGTGCCGGAGACTCTTCTTGAAAAAGAAAATGACGTCGGTCCCATCAAATCTAATGAAATTGATGTACCTAATCTTTATCCTCTTCATCATGACAAAGACAAGCTTCTCTTCCATGCATTGAATCATAATAAATTAGCGCTTTCACCTCAAAATGGAGGTAGTCATTCTTCCTCCACGTGTTTCCCCTGCCCCACTTAACCCTTTCATTGGCGAAATAATCAGCCACCTTATTGGCTTCTCTGTAGGCGTGGGACACTTTCACTTTATCGAATTTACTTAATAAGATTATTGTATCTTCGATCCACTTTTTAATGGTCCACGAGGGAGGGGTAAGCCCAAGAATGCAATTTATTATATTCATTGAATCACCCTCCAACCAAAGACATTTCATGTTCATCTTGAAAGCTAAGTTAATCGCATGATAAGCCCCAACAACTTCCACAACATGATTAGTTTGGGTGCCAATGTCCACAATAAAAGCCGCAATAAAAGCCCCCGATTTGTCCCTTAAAACACACCCACTGCCAGCTTTCCCAGGGTTGCCTTTAGTAGCACCATCAAAATTGGCTTTCAACCAACCTAAAGGCGGAAAAGACCAATAAGCATTCTCCCTCCCACAAACATCAGGCATGGGGACATTTAGCACTAGTAATTTAGAATTCCACTTTTCAGTCGTAGCAATATTGAAAGGAGACCAATTAGCTATATCAACCATTTTTCTTGGGATTAAAGATAAATTTTCCTTTATTCCCTTTATGATTTTTTCATAAATGTCCCCCTTCGACTTCTCTTTTTCCCTAAACACTCTATTGTTCCTTTCTTCCAAATATTCCATGACACAAAAGGTAGAACAAAAGACCAAAGCTTTCGCACAAAAGGATTTTTTGAAGGAGCTTTCCATTGCAAGAAAAATTCTTTGACAGAAGCAGGGGAAACCCAAACCAAATCAAGAAGCTCAAAAATTTTACCCCAAATGTGTGAAACAAAAGGGCAATGAAGAAAAAGATGATTAACAGTCTCAACATCGTTCCTACACATGTAGCACCTATTAGGTAATTGCATTCCTCTTTTTCCAAGATTGTCCAAAGTGAGAATCTTATTCTATAGCATTATCCAATAGAAAATATGATTTTAGGAATCAGGTGATTAATCCAAGCCTTAGCCCAGAAGGGCGGAGGCTCCATCGGACTAGCCAGCATAGAAGTAGTAGAAGAAACTGAAAAAATGCCAGACGAATTGTCTAACCAAACAGCAAGATCATCCACCCAGTGTTGAGCTAGTCTTAGGGCCCTGAAGGCCGACTGAACTAGGCTAAGATCCTGACTGATGGTCTTCAAATCAACCCAACTCCCATTCCTCTAGTAATCTTTAACCAAGACCCTGAATTCCCTTTTACAATCATCCATCCATTTACTGAATTTCTCATCTCTGATTAGAGGATCTTTAAAAAGCCATCTATCTTCCAAAAACCTAACATAATTTCCTTTTCCAACCAGCCAACTAGTTCCCATTTCCAACAACTTTCTACCTCTGCTCATATCATTCCAACAAACAGACCCACGAGGTAAAAAAGAAGAATTTATAACCTCATTAAGAGACTCATAGTTACTAAAATATTTCGCTTTTAAGCTATCTTGCCATTCACCTCTCAAAATAAGAGTTCTCCAAAGCTGCTTAGCAAGAAGGGCCAAATTCAGCACTTTAATTTTTCTTAAACCTAGGCCCCCTCTCAATTTAGGTCTACAAACCAGATCCCATCCAACGAGTGGCATTCTCTTCTTATCCTCCACACCAAACTAGAGAAACCTTTTCTGAATATTTTCAATGGCCTTAGCATATTTAGTAGGAATTTTAAATAAGCTAAGAGCATACACAGGGAGATTTTGCAAGGATGCCTTTAGAAGTTGGATTTTTCCAGCTTGACTGAGAAGAGCTCCTTTCCACCCTGACAGCTTCCTAGTGAATTTTTCAACCAGAGAGATCCAAAATGAATCCAAGGGTTTAATGCAAAGAGGCAAACCAAGATAGGTTGACGAAAGGGGCTCAATCCGGCATCCAAGAATCCAAGAAAGTTTAACTTGTCTATGCTCCAAAGTATTGAAGAAAAAAATTGAACTCTTAGCCCTATTAACAACTTTCCCAAAAGCAGATTCATAAAGATTCAGAATTCTTTTCAAAGTCTTAGTTTTAGCCACAGTAGATCTTCCCATGAGAATAGTTTCATCAACAAATTGTTGGTGGGAATAGGTTAGAAGAGAAGAGGAAGGTCTTAAACCAGCAAGGGATCTTTGATCAATGAGCTTTTTAATATTTCTTCCCAAACTCTCAGCCAAAATACTAAACAGAATAGGAGAGATAGGATCTCCCTATCTGAGGCCTCTGGAAGTCTGAAAAAACCTCGAAGGTGAACTGTTCACAATGATAGAAGAAGTAACTATCGAAACAAGCTGGTTCACCATTTGAATGACTCTATTATTAAAACCAAACTTGGCCAGGATTTTAAATAAAAAATTCCACTCAACCCGATCATAGGCTTTGGAAATGTCCAATTTAAGAATGAACCCTTAAGTCTTCGAAACCATTAAAGAATGTAAATTCTCAGGAACAGTAATAACAGAGTCCAGAATGTACCTACCTGGCACAAAACCATTCTGTTGCGGAGCAATCATTTGAGGAAGCACAGAAATCAATCTTGTAGTTAAGACCTTCGAGATAATTTTATAGATAGAATTGCATAGGCTGATTGGCCGAAAAGCTTGAAACTCGGAAGCCCCAAGTTTTTTTGGAATAAGGACCACAAAAGTAGCATTAAGTTCTTTCAAAAGACATCTTGATCCAAAGAATTCCTTGACAGCATTCTCAACATCCACCTCAATAATTTCCTAGAACACTTGGAAGAAGAATAAGGGAAAACCATCAGGTCCTGGAGCTTTGTTGCCATCAAAAGAGAAAATAATTTTCCTAATTTCAGCCTTGGAAGGAATAGCAGTGAGCATAGAATTTTCATTGTGGCCAATCACCTGGGGTATAGCCTCAATCAAGGAATCTTGAGCTTCAGGAACAATCTCTCCATTACAAGAAAGAAGCTTGTTGAAGAAAAGGACATCCTATTTCTTAATATCATCTTCCTCCTCAAACCTCGTCCCATCAACATCAATGTAAGTGATTCTATTAACAACCCTATGTTTCAAAGCAGACAAATGAAAAAATCTGGTGTTCCTATCTCCTTCAGTCAACCAAGACACCCTAGATCTTTGCCACCAAAAAACTAACTCTTTAGCAATGATGTCATGCAATTTAATGAGAAGTTCATTTTCCTTTTCTCTGTAATTATCAATGTACCCCCATTTCTAGATTTTAGCCTGGATCTCCTAAATTTTACCTTGAATTTCCATCTTAGTTCCAAAAATATTCCCAAAGGCATCCTTTTTCCATCTCCTCAAATTAAATTTCACTTCCTTTAATTTTTTAGCAATCCTGAACATAGTTGTGCCAGTAATATCAATATTCCACCATCTATTGATTTCCTCAAAGATTCGAGGATGAGATAGCCAAAAATTTTCAAATTTGAAAGGGGAGTTCTTTTTCACCTTAGTAGGATCCGCAATTAAACAAATGGGAAAATGATCAGATCCAACCCTTGATAAGGCTCTCAAAGCACAAAAATAGTCTATAAACCATTGACCAGAAACAAGGGCCCTATCGAGTCTCACTTGGATCAAGTCGGGTCCTAACCTCCTATTAGTCCAGGTATAAGAAGCACCTTGCAAGTCAAGGTCTATCAAGGCATTATTGTTATTTTCCTCTTAGTTAAATTAAATAAATTTCATAATTTATTTATTTAATTATCATTTTGTTTCTAAAGTTTGAATGTTTAAATTTGAATTATGGAATATTCTTCTAATTCATCCAACACCTCACATAATTAAATATTTAAAATATGTAATTACACATCTTTTTCACCTCTCACATAATTAAAAAAAAATTATTTAATTATGGAAGTTTCCAAATACATGTCACATATAATTAAATAAATTCATTTATTTGATTGGCATTTATCCTCAATTTTCAACTAAATTTTCAATTAATGAAAAGACAAAGAGCATGTTTATCTCCATTTTTGAATGAAGATAGTTTCGTGGGTTGAAAAAATTCTCCATCTTTCTCTCAACCATCCATCTTTCTCTCAACTTCCAGAATCTCACACCGTTCATCTTGACAAGTTTGAACCTCAACCATTGATCTTTGCCAACTAGATTCTTGCCTTTCAAAAATCTATAAATACAACCATTTCCTGAGTAGATTTCATCTTAGATTTTATGTGTAATTACTATAGTTTCATTCGAATAAGAATTTTAGCAATTTCGTATCATAGCATTTCAAGTTCATAAGAATAGTTTTAATGGACATGCATTTTCAATCAATCTTGTTCTCCTAAGTTGTCATTCTAACAAGCTGTTGATTAAACCAACTGAGAGCCAATATCTTGAATCGAATCCTTGGAGATAAAGAACAATGGGATGAATTTGAAGGAGTTGTTGTTATTTAGAGTTTGCATTTGTATTTTATAAATTAGTCTCTTTCAATCTAATATTTCATTGGTGTGTTAGTTTACTTTCTAATTAATCCATTTATTCTAACAACACATCCCTCAATTAAAAATATTATTAATATTGATGATAAGTGTTATATTTTTGTTGTAAATAGGCTATTAATATACGAGAGTATTATCTAGTAAAAATAATTAAAGAAATAATAATAATATTATTATTTATGTTAATATTAATATTAATATTATAATTATATTTATTTGTCTCTTTGATAGTAATTTCGTATTAATATAATCAGAAGTAAATAATATTAATATTAATATACCACTCAATATAAATAGTAATATTATAATTAATTTTATTTTCCTATAACATTATTTCCTAGTATCACTACAACATAATTCTCTAAATTTTATTATTTTAATCAAAATATCACTATTAACCAATGTTGCTAATATTAGTATTACCCTAAATACTACATTAATATTCTAACTAATATTATTACTATTTTTTAAAAATCTAAAAATTAAAAAAAAAATCCTTTTAAAACGTACCATTGAAAGAAAATAAACAAAAGTTTAGCTTAAGAATAAATCTATCCAAACATGTTCACTAAATTTTTAAAAAAGAATAACATATTCACCTCTAAAATTCAGTGAACCCTAATATCTTATTGTATTCAAATATTTATAGGGTTTTATTCTATTTTCTTTTATTTTGCAATCAAGGTCTGGCAACATGAAGAGCATAAAACATAGTTTTATTTACTTTATTTTTTTGTTTTAGATAAAGGAATCATGCAATATTTTAATGGGGAATGGAATGTTGAAACTTTTGAATTGAAATTTATAGGTTTCATAGAAAAAAAAAATTGTGGATTTCTTTTGGAGTAAGTGCTCTAGGGACGACCTGATCTTTCAATACATACCAAAGTCCTAAAACAACCAAACATTAGACTTATGAACTGGGTACCTTCTAAACCATGTTCTAGTAACAACCACTGAGCCTATAGTGTATTCAATGTTTTCTCCATTTGTAAATGGGGCCTCCAATTTCTTTTTATCCTCAACACAACAACACAAGTAATAATATGTTCCCTTTCCATTTTCTTCATATGCAATAACTGCATAAGCATTTCATGCATTGATATGTGCATCAAATTAGATGAATTTAGTTAGCATTAGAAAAACACTAAAAATTAAGATAACATTAGTAATTTCAAAAAATATGCAGGTAGATATATTACTTGGTTGAACTAGATCTGATATGTGATCAAAGTCAAGTGATGATAACATAGTAATTTAGAGTAAAGAAATATCTTAAATATGAAACTAGTGCTCAGATTACGATACATACAATATATGGTAGTCCAAAGAGGCATGAGGAGGAGAATCAAAAGGCATGAGTAGGGGCAGTAAGGAAGGTGAAACGATAGAGTATCTCTCCTAATCCTACATATCTCCTTCCTAAATCTCTACTGACCCAAGGGCCTCCCTTTCCTCTTATATATAAATCCACTATTTAATCTTGTTAGTCACTCATGCTATTGTGAGATCTGATAATTCTATTTTTATTCTTAAGCACTTTCATTCACTTATGGGAACAAAATATATTATATTATTTTGATTTCTTATCATTTCTATGAGTTTGATTTCATCTAATTTGTTGCACCAGGTTTTAGGTAGCTTCAATTTATTATTCAATCTAACATGTATAGAAAGAAAGACATGGTGTAAATGTGAAAAGTTCAAAACTACAACACAATTGAGACTAATATTGATATTGAAAATTATAAAACTACAACACAAAAAACATGAGACTTTAAGAACACTATTTGATGAGGTGATGATCAAAATTCCAAAGAAGTCAACTTAGGAACTAGGAGGATTGAAATCCAAATTGGTAGAACTAGATTGTAATAAAAACTAATACAAGGGATAAAACTATGAGGTGATTATAGACAATGACCATGAACATGACAAGAGGGTAGTCACAAAAATCACGTTATTGATGCTCTAGGGTCATATTACAAAATATAATACAATCTTTTTCATCATTTCAATACTATTGTTATCATTCATAATGAACCTATGACTATCCTACATTCATTAGGACTGTCCCAATGGACTTATGATAGTCCCAATGAAGCTATGGATGTCATACATTTATTAGGACTACCATAATAAAGTTATGATAGTCATAATGAAACTATGATAGTCCTAAAAAAATTATGATTGTCCTAAATAGCCTATGACTATCTTAATGAATTTATTATTATCGTAATGAACCTATCACTATCCTAAGAATGTAACATATAGTCCTAATGAACCTATGAATCTCCTAAGAAAGTTATGACAATCCTAACAATGAATTGCTAAGACATTCCTAATGAAATTATAAAAATCCTAGAATTTTATGAACTAATCTCTATCTTATTTGTGCATACATGTAGAAATTATCATCATGCTAATGAAACGACCAAAGAATATAAGACTGAATGACTATGAAATCAAATGGAACCTAAAAATTTGTGTGCCAATAATATTGGAATGAGAATCTATTTATTCCCTTTACACACATGATAAACATGACAAAGAAAGGGCATCAAAGGGTAGCCAATGATATTTATTCTTGTACACTTCTAAAGATTGAACATGAAAAATGCCCTCTCAATAAACAAGGATGAGAATTTATCTTCTAAGGTAGGGTATGTTGATTACTATAAAGATAATGATGATTAATATGATGCATTTGATTATAAATTCATAGAAGAGGAAACTAAATAGGATGATTATGATATAGTTTATTGAAATTTTTAACTTAAGAAAATAGTTCTAGTTTGAATGAGTATGATTTTCCCACTCATAATTTTGAATACTTCGTAAAATATAATCCCAAAATCAACATGATAAAAAAATAATTATATAAAGCATGTATGATAATAAGTGATAAAGAAACATAAGAAAATTAAGGAAAATGTAAAGCACGTGTATAAAGACTTGACATACCTCCAAATCCAAGCTTCAATTTCAAAAACTACCCAATTATATGTAGTTTGATTTTCTTCTCGCATCAAACTCCTCAAGAAATAGAGAATTTCTTGAATTTGCTTCATATTCAATGTTCAATTCTATATAACTCTAATAGAATTACTAAAAACTATTAACCAATCTATAATATGAAATTATAATAATAAAATCATAAATAAAATTGCAACACTACGAACATTAAAATTTGAGGCCGTATAATAGATTTTATGTAAAAACTCCATTATTTCCTCTTTCCTAAGTTGGAAAACTAAACAAAGTGGCATTGCAAAGGTGGTGGAATGTGTAAAAATGCATGCACTTTCCTCAACAACATGAAAAAGTGTTTTTTTTGTCAGATCATGTGCAAAAGCAAGAGAATAATAGAGCATGTGGGTCTGGATCATAGGTGTCCTACCTTTTTTACCATTTTTAGAGGTCTAGAAGATGCACTTACATTATAACATGAGTGCACTTTCACTTGCACAAAGCACGAGTGTTCTTTGGCTTGCTCTAAGTGGTGGAAAATTTTGACTTTTTCAAAGAAAGCTTGCATTTTGAAAAATTTGTATTTTTTGAGGTTTTATGAATGTCATCATGTGTGTAGGGGTTTGGGGCTGAGGTATATCTATGAGAACTTTGTTTAAGACATCTTGTAAGTGTTATGTATGTGTTTTTTTTGTGTGATATGAAATTTCACCATAAATCCCTTGTTATGTCATATGTGTCATTGTACATGACATGAACCTTTGTGTTTGTCTTTCCATTCAATGCAACATCCCTATATTCTTAAGCCTATACATTAAAATCTCAACCCTAAACCATTAACCCTCAACCCTATACCTTAAATCCTAAATTGTACACCCTGAAACCTTAATCCAATACTTAAGCCCTAATCCCTCAACCCTCAATCGTATACCTTAAACCCTACAAACTCAACCCTCATCCCTATACCCTATACCCTAAAACCTAAATCCTAAACCCTCAACCCTCAATCCTATACCTTAAACCATAAACCCTCAAACCTCAACCCTCAACCCTATACCCTATACCCTCAACCCAATACTTAAGCCCTAATCTATAAACCCTAAACTGTAAAATTTCAACCCTCATCCCTATATCCTATACCCTCACCCTTATACCCTAAACCCTAAATATTTTCCCTCAACCCTATAATTAAACCCTACACCATACACTTTCATACCTTCACCCTATTCCTTATACCCTCAATCCATACCCTAAAACCTATACCCAATATCTTAAAACATAATCCCTATATGTGTAACACCCCTCTGTTTTTCTCTTATGTTAGGTTAAGATGCTTTGTTATTTTATCATTTCTTATTGAGCAATACGAACTATGTGTGCTATGAGGTGTAATTTATTTGATGATTATTCTTGTCATGCTTTGATTAAATAATGTTGGAATATTATGACATGATTATTGCTTATGAATTTTGTTAAAAATGATGGAAGTGTCAGTTTGGTGATACTATATTGGTGAAGGGGACATGATTGCATCACTCGCTTGTGAGCGCCCTACAATTCTATGATTTCCTATTCACGATGTATTTTATAATGATTTTATATGTATGTGCTATTGATGCCTTGGATACAGGTTTGCAAGTACATGACATTGACTCCACCTGGCTTCACAGGTTTGAGCGTGTTGACCCAATGGTATGATGATTCGGAGATAGTAGCTAGGTTACCTATGCCAGTTCTACACCCTAGCCACAGTGTGTTGTCAGTTGAGTCAGTGGTGTCTTTGGTGCTTGTTTTAATATTATTTAATTCGGAAGGGCTCTTGAGTATGGAAATAAATACTTAGAGTTATTGCTTTAAATAGTGTTGATATTTATTTAAATTCAAATTATACATTGTGATAGAAGTTTTTATTTAAGTTAAGTAATTAAATTTGATTTATTTAATTAATTAAATTTAATCTAATGGGTTGAATTAATTTATTAAATAATTAAAATTAATTAATTAAATATGTTGTTGAGAAAACTAAAAGAAAAAGGGAAGTTAATTTAATTTTAAATTGTAAATTTCAATTAGTGTTAATTACTTTCAATTTGGAATTAAATTGTAATTAGAAATTATTTCAACATGTAAAAGGCTTTAAGAAAATATCTGATTGTGGAAAAGATATTTTGAATGTGACATGTGTGTGAGTAGAATTAATTATTTATTTTTGGTTAAGATATTATTTTTGGAGAGGAATTGAATTGGAAAGAGGGAGAGAAGTTTCTTCATAGGAGATTTTTGGAGAGGAAAAGATATTATTTTTGAGAGAGGTTTTTGGTTAAAAATTGAAAAAACTCAAAGGGGGTTTTCAAGAATTTTGGGGGTCTTTTGTATTTTTATATCTTTCCAGAAGTGGTGATTTTGGGAGAAGCTTTGGAAATTGATATCTGAAGGGGAGGCTATGCTTCAACTTTATTTTCTTCAAGCTTCAAGAAAACAAGTTCCTTCAAGTTTTAATTTATTTATTTTAATTGTTGAGAAAGATTGTCTGTACAAAATTTAATTATGTAGAAGCTTTCTTTAAAAAGTTAATTGAGATTGAAAGATTGCATGTGCAAGAAGTTTTTTGTGTTTTGGTTGTAGAAGCTTTAAATTTGTTTTCAAAATTTGTAAGGCTTCTTTATTGTTGAATTGTGCCTCTGTGTAAATTTAGAGGAAAGAGATTTTTGTAATCTTCTGGGGTTTGTTTAAATTTGCATGTAGAAGTTTTGTTAAATTTTATTGTGATGAAATCTTTGCAACTTCTCTTTTAAAAGATTGAAATTGAAACCCTCTCATAAATTTGGAAAAACGATTATAGTAATTGTGAAAATTCCCTGAGAGAAAATTGATTGCCCAATTAAAATTTGGTTGTAGATGCCTTCTTCAGAAATATTCTCCCAATTATATATTGTATTGAAGTTCTTAAAAAAAAAAAATTATATATATATATATATATAAAATTATATATGTATATATATATATATACATATACTATATGTATATATTATCATATATATATATATATATATATATATATATAATATACATATTTTATGTCTGTAAATTTTTCATTTTTTTTCTACCGTCGTACGATGAATTCGGGGAAATGAGTTTTATTTTTTTACAAATGTATGCATGCTGGGTGGGGGTGCATAGCACACCCCACCACACCTCTCATAGTGGGGAGTGCACTGCCAAAAGACAGCACCCTCCACACAAGTGTGGAGGGAGTGTTGTCTTTGGGCAGCGCAACCCCCTTCCCATTCTCCTTGGCATGGCTGGTTTGGGTGAGGGTTCGACTGTGGTAAGCCAGCCGAAACCCCTCTCCTTTATAACATTTACAATTTTTTTTTTTATTAAAACCTGTGATTCCATTTACAATGGAATTTAATTCATTTCTTTTTTTTAAATTCATTTTTTAATAAATTCATTGATTTCGAATTTCGGATTTTTTTTTATATTAAATGCGAAATATATGGTTTAAAATAATGTGTATAAATATATATATATTGAATATATGTATATATATATTTGTTAAAATATATATTAATTTTGTAAAATATATTAGGATATATTTAATATATATATATATATATATATACGGGGTTATATATAATTAAATATATGGATTTTTTTATATGATGTATATATTGCATGGATATATACATTTAAATGTATATTCGGTGTTCTATTTTACGAATTTAGTTGCATTCAATTGTTTTCAATTGAAAAAATTAAAAAAAAAAGATTTATATGTATAGCTTAATTTATAGAAGGAATAAGTGTTCAATAGTTAAAATATAATCATGGAATTGAAAATTAGATAATTAGATTATTTACTTATGTTTAAGAAGTGCATGTTCATGTACAAGTTGAGTTAATTTTTAAAATGAAATATTTTTCTTGAAATAAGGAAACTGTTTTTGTTTAAATAGTCATTGGATTAGATGCATGCAAATGCATGTATTAGGTGAAATTAAAATAATGTATTTTTTTGAAAAGAGAAAAACATAATTTATTTAAATGATGTAAATCGTTTGAGAAAATAGATATTTTATTAGTTTAAAATTGAAGGAAGTGGAATAATAAATGAAATGATGATCTTATAGTTGTTTAAAGTTAAATTGATATATTTGAAGAGCCTGTTAGTTTAGATAGTTGAATTTTCTCCTTCATCTTGATAAGGGTTTTTATTAAATTAGAGAAAATTGAGTAACTTGTCTTATTGTTCCTTTTTATCACTGAATGTATATGGATTTAGTAAATCCAAATCTAAGATTTAATTATCGTGTTGATTGCTTATGTGGTTCTTCTAGTTGCAATTAGAGGAAATGAATGTTTAATCAAGTGTGTTTGTGGGTAAAGGTATTTAAAAATATATACAAAATGTTAGTTGAAACAAAGGTTTTATTATATTAAAATTGAGGAAATAAGGGAAATGGTAAGTGTGATATTTATCTTTGTATGGAAGAGCCTTTTAATTAATTATTTAAATTGGGATAATTAAGTGGTGAGAATTGTTATAAGTTATTTTGTTGACTGTATGCAAGGTTGTGATAAATTAGAATATTGTAAACATTAAAATATTATGCCTCTATGATGTGTTTGAGATATCTTCTATGGTATTTAGGGGTTATTAAAAAGAGGTATTAGATGAGTTTTGTAAGTCTTCCTAGTTGGGAATATTAATTTGAGAGTTGTTATTTATTGGTCTTGTCTTTTGTAGTTCCCTATGGTAGTAAGGTTTGTTGTTTTCAATGAGTCACCCGGTTTCCACAAATGGGGAATGGTTGATCTTATTTGAATGGTTTTGTTGGATGTTTTGTACCTCCTTAGTTTGGAGTGGTGATAAATCACATGATAATCGTAGGAGGGTGAAGCTCAATGGGGGCTGAGATCTGGAAAGATCTGACAGGCAGCTCATGTACCTTGAGTGACATTTCTCCTAGGTTAGTAGTATGTTTAGGCTACTGGTGAGTCATACTATTAACCTCAAATAGCAATGTATTCTTTGAGTTAGTATTGTTCTTGTGATGGTTTTGTTTAGTGTGGAGTCAATTGTGACTAGAGGTTGTAGGGATTGTCCTTGTATCCTTGTTACTACTCCTAGCATGGGGGGTGGGCCTTCGGGTACCACTTGGTTGGGAGGAACATGTGCCCTATGCCATTGGGTCCCCCTTTGATTTTTAGATTGTGTCATGAGGTTTTCCAATGGAGAGCTTGTAGTGGTTTCATTCTTTAGTTTAAGCTTCCTATTTACTTCAGTTTAGCTCTTGTTATTATTATTCCCCTCATTTGTTTTCGAGGAGGAATCTTGTAATTGTAATAGTTAGGTTTGATCTACCTCATTCCGGGAATGAGTATTGTAATCTACTCTTAAGTTAAATGTAATCTGAAACTTATTATATGTTATCCTAGTGTTAGAATCTTTAATGCTTTGTAAGTATGTGCAATTAAATGAATGGTTAATATTTTAATAAATGCTTTGTGTTCAAGTAGTGTGTATGTTTTTCAATCGATGTAATCTTGTCACGTCACCTTAGAGGTTGTTGCGAAGTATTGTGCATCTCCTTTGATATTAATGCACTTTTAAGAAAAAAAAAATTATACTCTTTTGCATAGTGTTGCAACTTCCTTTAGGGTCTCATGGCAGGGCATTACAATATGGGCTATACACTTAACCTTGGACACTTAATCCTGAACATTATCCCTCAACTATAAACCCTCTACTCTATACGCTATACCCTCAACCCTATACTTAATCCCTAATCCCTCAACCCTAAATCTTCTACCTTAAACCCTAAACTCTACACCCTCAACCCTCATCCCTATGCCTTATACTCTCAACCTTATATGTAGTAACCCACTCCAAAAGAGGTAAGTTTAAATTGAATATTTAAAATTATCTAAAGATGAGAAATTTGAATTCTTTCTATTCATATATTATCCAATTATGAGTTTTATTATTCAAATAATACTTCAATATGAGCACCTACTGTCTATGTGGCAATCAATATGAGTTACTGGAATCTATTCAATATCATTAATCTCTTCTAGATAATTCATTTTTTATATTACCACCATCCTAGTATTTCATGGCCTTAGACGATGCTAGAGGTTTTGTATCATTCATCGTATTGATTAAGATCACCACCATTATTCTACATTAGATCAAAAGATATTTATATATAATCAAGGAGATATTGTGATGGCATCATTTGTGTTCAGATGTATTCATGTGGTCGACTAGAAACTCCACATATTATATCGGTTAAAAGATATATCGTGGGACTCTATTATCTAAGTTAGTTGTTGCATAAGATATTTTTGGTTTCCTTCTAATAAATTTTCATTATTTCTAATCCTCCAGTAGCTTATACTATTATCGAGTGCCATTATATTATACAATGAAACATTTAGGACAAAGGTCAAAATTTCAAATTTGTGTTTTTTTATTGGTGGTTGGTTCTTATATAGCCACCTCCTATATTATCATCTATAGGCTATAAGAGAAGTTCCAAATTCATATAGTAATTAGGGTTTAATTATTAACATAAGGAGAGAATGATTAGTTTGGAATTAAATAGAGATTAATTTTAGAGGGCAACAACTTATGATAAAGGTTGTGTTTTGTGATTGACAAGATATATAAGTGATAGGAGGAAGGACATAGTAGAAGGGCAATCATCAAGGAATAATAATGATTAGATTTAATATATATCATGGATCATATTGTCAATATGCATTTTAACAAAAAATTTAAATTCTCTCAAGAGCCTTGACCAACCTATACCATGGACACATGAGATAATTGTATACACTTGATACGATTCCATAAAATGAATTCACATGAGCACATTGCTACCATCTAAGGGAAGAAAAAGGAATCTACTTCACAATAAAAAAATGCATGTTATTGAAGGACCACATAGAAAATAACAACCATATTTGATGCCACAATTTATGTTATATTACATCACTTGGTTTTAGAGTCAGAAATTTGAAATAGTGGTAATTTATGTTTGTCAAATGATCATTCTTGAACGAATTATCAGATGAAATTTCATTATAGCAATTACATCATAAAATTGTTATTATTGTTTCTATCATAATATCCACTTTTATTCCTACATACATAATTGACTAGCTTAATCAATAGCTAGAGTCAATCTATTGACATAACATGATATCGAAACCTACAAAGGAAAAAAGCACAAAACATATAATAATTCCACAAGGGACATTATAGTGGTATCAAATCTAGTGAACATTCAAACCTTTGGGTCAATGTTGAAAAACTTGCTTAATCATGATAATAGAAGATAGCAAACCATTCACAAGATCACTCTATGAAGTAGGAAACAAGATTAGTATTGAATTAAAATCAAGGGATGATGACTTGAACACACTTAAAGAGGTGGAATAATTTCTGATTCACATTAAGTAGTCATCTGAAGTGTTAGATATAGCTCTAACTCCTACAGTAACCACCTTGAATCAACATAAATGTTGAGGCATCATGATGAGGAAATCATGTTGCTAGTTACCTCTTGTTTAAGTGAGGTAATAATATTTTTTGTACCTCTAGTTCCTTATGACAACATGATGAAAGGGGTATTACAAATGATTGTAGATAGTTTCAAAGACCTAGATGACATCAATAGTACACATTACTCAATAAGGATGACCATATTAAAGAAATTTGTATAAATTAGGACAAGTAACCTTATTGTGGGCTTAGGGTTGCAAGATCTGATCTATAATATATTTCATCATTTCTTTTCCATAATCAAGAACACAAATAATAAAGATATTTTTGCAACCATGAAATATATTCTAGTTCTAACTATCAATGAGAGCGAATTTATCACCCTACACATTACATCTATGTTATTGACCATTTGGAAACAAGAATGGATTATCTCTTCATCCATATATACATTTTTCCACAATGTGTACACACAATGTGAGGAAAAATTAAAACCTCATTTGAATAAGGAAGAAAAGGAAAAAAATCAAGCTAGAAAATAAATGGGAGGAAGTTTCTCAAAATCATGGCTTAGTTGTACATATAGAGAATGAAGGTAACAACATGCGAGAGATTTTGGTTTTTAATAATTCTAAAGAAATGGAAGAAAATGGTTCCTCATGTTCTTCTTGTATCACAAATTAAATAGGAACTTGGGTTCATAAGGGTTATGAGACAACCACTAATACAAAGTTAATATATAAGGATCAAACTAAAAATGATAATGGATTCACATCTACTATAGATGATAAATTATTTCATTTCCATGATGTAGGAGGTTTTTGGTTTGACTACCAAAATTATCCTATGAAGAATGCATTTGAAGTTCCTTTTGACCCTAAGGTTTCTCTTACTCCATCTCAAGGATCATGCATTGAGGATGACATAAAAAGGATTGGAAGTATTGGCCATAAATCAAATTATGTGCAGTCACTTAGGGATAAGGATTTTGGTCATTATTCTCCCTCACCTTTTGAGGACATGGTCTCCTCTAATCATTCAATTGTTACTAATGAGAAGAGTACTCCTTTGAACTAAATTGAATCACAAGTGATTTTATATGATAGCTCAAGTCATCTAGAGGTAAATAGAAAAAAAATTGATATGGAAAGTTGGAAAAGATAGCTTCTTGAACATTCAAAGTACTAAGAGGGGGGGATGAATTAGTATTCTATTAAAATTTTGAAAATAGATTATCCAATCACCAAAACATATTAACAAAAATAAAGAATGAAAGCATGAATCATCCACAAAGTCACATAAAACATGAACACCAATATTATTATGAGGAAAACTCAAAATGGGAAAAACTATGGTGAGGATTAGCTCACAATATATTGTATCTAGATATGGTATATTATAGGGGCTCACTACCAAAGTGTGAATTTATACAAAGTGCAACTCCCTTGTGTTGTATTCTAGTTCCTTTGAAGCTCTAGATACAAACTACTTCTTTTCTTAGTAGTTTCTCAACAACTCTACTCTTATTTTGATCTCCCATCACTAAATTGACATGTTTGCATCATATGATACCATTAAAACCTGATGTGTCATTCATACTAACTCATTTGTCTTCTTAGCTCCAAAAAGTCTCATATATATACCCAATTACATTCACATACATCAATTAGGTTGGCCTAATTATACGTAAACAAAAACAATCCAAAATAGCTTTTATCCACACCACATATGATTCAAAATCAGCTTCGTGCTCAAGAAAACCATGAAATACTTAGTTTAGGTTGGTATGGATCTAAAATAGATCCAACTAGCATCCAAAATGTATATTTAATCTTTACAACACATATCATGTATTAGTTCGGCCAAGAATTGGACCTAATCACAAAAAAAATCAATCATACATACACTTCTCCATGCAAGTGACTTCAAGATTCATTGTTTCTTCAAATTCATGTTTCATTGACATTATTGAGTTAAAATTTAGAACCATAGCATAAAAACGTTCTTCTCAAGGAAATGAAAAATCTCCCACATTAATACACTAAATAGAGAGATGGTAATGATATACAAATTTTCACTTTGTCATTGATATCTTCTAGTCCACTTCACAAAAATTCACAAGATCTTGAATATAGATATATAAGCTATTCTTAATGATATGGTTAAAAGCTTAGAGTCATACCTCTTCTTTCCATGAAGTGATGACCCAAAAACTAACATGCTGAAGCACGATACTAGAAAAGGAAAATACTTAACCAAATTCTTGATAGATTAGCTTTCCAGTTTAGTTAGTACTATACAAATGATACCAAAAATGCTTCCCCACAATGCATATATCAATGATAACATTGGGTCAACCGAATCAATTGATGTATGTACACTTCATTCTCATGTTGTCAAATTGCATCAAAAATGACAAACTTCCAAACTTCCAACATAGTTATGGGTCACATAAGAGAGAATGGAAAGAAAAGAGTTAGCAAAAACATAAAATTTAAAGGATGAAAGAGACAAAAAAATGAGGAAGATATTTTATGAAGCAATTTCAAGAGAAATAATAGGGGAACTAATAGATAGTGTTGAATATGTGGAGAGAACTCCACAACTATGTGAATGGTGGAAGGAGAAAGATAAACATGCCAAGATGGTAGCATCTCAAGCAAGAGAAAACTTGTAGAAAATTAAGAAAATATATGGGCACATAGATGAACACAAGATGAGCTTTTAGATATTATTGGAATTCAGATATTGTAACAATATTTCCATGCACCCATCCACATATTCAAAATTCTTAACACCTAACATTGAATAATTTAGAGGTAGATACCTGAAAGGAAGAGAGTAAAAATATTAGTAGGTAGATGTAATGAGGCCTTAGATCTATACAAGAAAAGAGAAGCTAGATTGATATGTGATATAAAAGCATTACGAGATGTAGAAAATTAGAATGAAGTAACTAAACACTTAAAATAGTAAGAAACAAAGGAAGAAATGAGATTAAGGAATTAGAAAACATAGATGAGACCTATGACTCAAATCATTGTCTAGAAAAATCAGATAATAAAACTTTAGAAATAGTTGGATCCAAGTTAGGAACTATAAAGAAATTTTAGATTGTTAGTAATGTTGGAAGAATGAAGAAGTTGTCCTTTAGGTTTGTTTTTATTGATGCCAACATTATTTAGTAATTGACTGAGTAAAATATGTCTACACTGATCAGTAATTTTGATCCGGAGATCCTCCCAAAAAAAGGAAATTCTATGATTTTTTGATATGTTGCTCAAGAGTGTTGGTTGTAGGTATAAACAAGCTTTAAACAAATGTTTTTGATCTGGATGTGTAATCCAAGTAACAGAATTTTGACATTCTTTTGGCCAACAAGGTTAATAACTGTTTATCTTTTGTGTGTTCCTTATTAGGTTTGAGCCAACCTAATGCATGGATGAAACATTTTGTTTTGTGCACCAAAATGAATTTTAAATATTGTTGAGCAATTGATGAAGAAGTATATGGATGTATATATAAATATATATGTGTGTGTGTGTGTGTGTGTGTGTTTGATAGATAGAAGAAAGAAGAGAGATAGTGGATGTATGTGAGTAGTGCAACACGTGTAATCATGTGAACTTACTGATAGTGATTGTATACCTGTTGCCAAAGTAGAATTTTGTTTTTTGGAGAGCTTAACTAGAACTGATCTTAGGACTTTGAAGGTGAACTATCATATTTCACTTTTGTTAGTGTGCCATACCTTTTTGTATCTAAAAAATAATCCATTTTGTATTCAGGCTATGAGCCTTTCAAGGACATTCAGTTTTGCCAATGATCCCTATAATATCATTTAACTAGTTATAATATATTGTGAGATAATCCTCACCGTGGTTTTTCCCTCTTTGGGTTTTCCACGTAAAAAATGTTGGTGTTAATGTGTTATGCAATGTTATGTTTAGTTTCATGTTTTGGTTAACAATTAAAGCTAGATATTTGTTAGTAATTGGATGGTTGCAATTAGCTGTGTTAGTAGAATACTAATTCACCCCCACTCTCAATATTTGGTGAATTGGTATTAGAGTTCGGTTCCTCTGAAGAAGTCTTATAGCTTGAGAAAGGTCTCAAAATTTTAATACATGGCTAACAAAAGCTATCTTGTTCCTCTAGAAGAAAACTCTAGATCTGAGGAACTTCGTGTTGCTCTTGAAGAATTGGAAAAAAGAAAAGATGAGAAGGAAACTTTGAAAGGAAACTTAAAAGAATAAAATGAATGCATCAAGAAGTTAAGAGAGTAGATCAAAAGTTTCAAGGAAAGGCATAGATAATTTAGTGATTAGTTGAAAAAGGATAATGAAGAAATTACAAGATTGAAGGTGCAAGAAGAGGAAAAGAATCAAATTCAGGAATGTCAGAAAGTTGAGATTCAAAATAAAATTAATGAATTGAAAAATCTTGAACAACAAGTGGTAACCCTAAGAGCTGATTTGGAAAAAGTGAAATCTCATGAAGAAAATTCAAAACAAGCTCTACAAGGCTTGATGAGTTGATTACATCTCAAAAAAATTCTAAGGATAAAAGTGGTCTATGAATTTAAGAAGGACAAAGCTCAAAGGAAATACCTATTTCTAGAAAAGTGGACAATCAAAATAAGTTTCAAGGAAATACTCATCAAATCAAGAACCAAAGGAGAAATATGGGAAGGATTCCCATCTGATAGCCTAATGCTCCAAGGTACCCATCTTTTAATGGTCTTTGTTTCTCATGAAATAAACTTCATCACAGATCAACAAAATGTAGAAGTAGAATGAACCAGAATAGAATGAGTCATAATTTTGGATTCTTTATTGGACAATGTTATGCTTGCAATAAGTTTGGACATAGAGATACCAAATGTAGAAGCTAGATAATGTTGAATAGATTTAATGCTAGTACAAGGATTTAGTCTTTTCAAGGCTACTATTACATATGCAATATCTTTGGACATAAGGCTAATTACTGTAGATCAAGAATGGATGCAAATCAATTTTATCAAATATATGTTGTGTGCTACACTTGCAACAAACCTAGACATATCTCAAAATTTTGTAGGAGAAAAAATGGAAAGAAACCTAATCCAAAACAAGTCTACGAACAAACAGGATCCTATCAAAGTAAGAAAAGAGATGGAACAGATTTTGAATAAAAAGGAAGAACCTGAGTAAAAGGATGAGTCAAATGCATCTATATCTATATCTAGTGTAGATACCTCTTCCAAAAATTGAACTTAATAATGGTTTCAAGGGGAGCAGTTACAAAGAAATAAAAAAGTCCCTTGATATATGAAGTGTCAAGAAGTGACACAAGGATATCTTATGTGAGTGATCATTCTGAAGACATTGGAGAATTGTGGAACATTTTTTCATTTACAGTTTGTTTCATAAAGTGTTTATCAGATTTAAAAGTTGAAAGGAAATAAATGTGAATTAGGGTAAAATCCATAAGTAATAAAGCAAGAAACCAAGTGAAGGTAAAGAAAATTTACTCAATTAGGAAGGAGAAGTGCAAAGCTGAAGTGAGTTTGAAGGTGATTTAGAGCATCGTACACCAAAACCCTAGTTCTCAACAAGAAGGAAATGTACTCTCTATTATTTGAACTCTATGGATTCTAAGTTACTTTTTGTTAAGCATATTCAAGTTAGTGTAATAGGATGGCCACTCCTAATATTGTGGAAATATCTAAGAGATCCCAACCCAAATTTAGAAGATATTCATGGAAAGTCTATGAAAATGATCTTGTGTATGCATTCTCGCACATTCCAATCCATGTGCTACCCAATGAAGATATAAGAACACATTTTCATTGGAAACTAGAGGAATTCAATCACTAAGAGCTTAAGAAATTATGGGATAGTGAATTGATTAGAGATGATCTACTGCTCAAGCCAAAATATGAAAACCTAGTTCAAATGAAGCTAAACATTTGGAATGGGTTTCAAAAAAACTATATTGAGAATGAGGCGAATTTTGTCAAATGGCCTTAAGTAGGGTTCATAGAAATTTTTTGTGGATAAATGAACCAAGGGTTATCAAAAAGGAGGAAATTTGATTCATAACTGGTCTTTATCATACTAGATCTATTATAGTTCTAAAGGTGATGAAGAATGATGTAATCATAAGGATGATTGGTGCCACATTTGATGGAAGGGCTTTAACCATAAAGTTTATTGCAAATCTTACTATCAAGTATGTTGCTATCACGATTGGGCAGAAAATCTATTTCACTAACTAGGTAAATTTTGTATCTGCTATGACAATTCACATCGCATATTAAATGGTGGTGAATGGAAAATATTTTGATCTTTGTGAGTTGTTTAGGCTTAAAATTATAGAGAACCTAAATATGACTAAGGAAAACAAGCATCCCTTTAAATTTTTCACTTTGGTTGTTTGGTTGTTCTATTTCCCGAGGGAGTTACCAGGAAGAAAAGGCATAATATGGGATGGCAATAAGCTGGTTTCTCATCATATTTTTGATCATTTGTGTAGTCTAGGATATTTTAGGGAAAAAAACAATGCATTTACTGCATTCTTTGTAGTATTTCATAATGAAATGAATGAAAGATAAAGGATTCCAAGAAGTCTAGTAAAGAAGTATGAGAATGAGATAAAATTTCTTGTAAATATAGATGAATGCATTATAGATGCTATTGAACTTAAAATTTGATGCATTGAACCACAAAAATATGAGATCGAAGAAAAAATAGCGGAAAGGTACATTGATATTTTTTTGAGTAGTCCTAAGGACCGCTCTCTATCGAGGCATGGAACATATGAGGAGAAAACTATTGAAGTACATTTAGAGGCTACAACATCCAAAAGAAGAAATAAAGTTGAAGCTTTCTTCCAAGGATATAAATTTTTTAAGGATGATTTAGAATAGTTAAAGGAGGCCCTTGATGAAAGAAAATCAAAAATAGCTTAGCAGTCCTCTGGACCTAGGAAATTAGGAAGATATTCCTCTAGTGTTGATAATACTGAAAAGGGAAAGAGGAAAGAACAAAGTTCCCATGTATCAGTTGATGTTGTTGCCCCTACCAGTCCCAGTACTCAGGAATCTAAAAGAAATGGCATACCTCTTTCTACACCATCTACTACTTCAAGAAGAAGAAGAGTGAAAAAAAGGTTGACATGAAAATAAATCTGAGTGATTCTATTCAAGAAGAAATTGGTCTTGGCTTAGAAGAAGAGCATTAGCTGAAAAAAACAATTGAGCAATATCTCTGAAGAAGAAATTGGAACTAGAGTTGATATCTCTATGGATGAGGAGACAAAAGAAGAGGAGGACACTTACAGAATTCATCTCCATAAGAATAAGAATGAATAAGGCTCATCTAGTCCTCTAGAGAACATACCTGACACTTCTTTTGGTAAGTGATTAACCACCTTTAAATCTAGGAGCCCTAGTAAATAATATGATTGATGATGATCTTATACCAACTGCTGATTTATATGATAAGGTTGATGATCAAGGGAAAGAAACCATCATAAGTGAATTTATTCAGTACATAGTTATTTTTAATATAAATATGGATACCATATAGTTCAAAGTTACTAAAAATGTGTGGAAAGAATTAGCATTTAGAAGGAAATAGGCTTTAAATGTTGAAGACAAGTTGAGAAGTGGAGCCTTAAAATCCATTAGTTCCACATTTTTTTGAAAATAAAAGCTACAAATTCACTAAAAGAATGTTCTAAAATGTTTAGAGTCAAGCAAAGGGTTTGTATTCTTATGACTAAGGAAGAAGACTATATGGAAAAATTAAGGAAAGAAACTCAGGATATAATCAAAAAATTAGTAAGGAGTTATGGGACAAGAACCAGTTCTTTGTCACACATATCTTAGGTATAGGAACATGCTACTATTGCAAAAGTGATGGATAATACAATTTTGGATAATATTGATGAGACACTTGGTGGTTTAAAGACCCCTGCCCCTCAAAGTGATATAGAAAAAGACAACTAGAAAAAGGTCTAATGATCAACACAAAGGTCATTTTGATGACAAGAATAAAGAACATCAAGAATCTACTAGAACCAGGAATGAGAAAGATAAATATGAAAGTGAAGGGAGTAAGGAGGAAAGAAGAATAATGAAAATGATGATGACGATAAAAGGGAGAAAGAAAATAGAGAAAAAACCTCTAGAAAGTGATCTGAAGAAGAAAAGGAAGAAGAAAAGATGAAAGAGAAAGACAAGGAAGCCATTCTAATTGAGAAGAGTAAAGGAGAAAAACCCAAAGTTTCTAAGTTGTCAAAGCCATCAGAAGAATCATCTGGAAGTACTCTTAAAGTTCTTCTTTCAAGGAAAACTATACTTCAACTTGTGTTTCCACCCCAGCTAGTCAATTTTTCATCACATCTGGGTTATCTGGACTTGACCAAGATTACATAAGGTGAAAAAATAAAATTGAGTGGTACTTTTCTCAGCTCTATCACATAGGAAGTTGTGGAGTCATATCAAAAGGGAAATGAATTGATAAATGAATATATTAAAGATTTATAGGAAATATCCCTCAATGTTAGAATAGATAATTATTTATCTCCAATTGAAAATATTAAGCTTATAGTTGAATCAGTTAAAGAGTAGTCATCTAACCTCAAGGTATAGACTGCAAAAGAAGTGGAGTTATATTTTATAGAGAAAATACTATTGTTTCTGCAAGACAAGTGTATAATTGCACATGATAGGGACTTGCAAAATTTGAAAGATGTAAGAGAATGTGATGAGGAATCCTAGTTGTTGTTTTTCTATTGCATTTAGTGGCCTGAAGCCACTTGAGGTATCAAGGACTTAATCGACTTGATTGAGTCTCAACTTGCAGATGCCTCTGGAGATTATAAGGTTGCAAATGATAGAAAGTATGTTGGATGGGTTTCTATTAGAGATCCTCAGAGAAATTTTTTCATCCTATAGAGGAAAAAAGAAGATTTTGTGAGATGGTATGCCCAGCTTCGAGACCTAGTTATGTCCTAACATATCTCTATATCAGATGTGGTTGTGAAAGGAGAAAAAATTTAGAAGATGAACATTGTTCCATCCACTTCAGAAGAATGAGAAGAATGTCTAATGAAATTAGAATCTCTACACAAAATTATTTCCAGGGAAAAAGGAGTATAAGATTATGGAAAGTCAGCTTTGGAAGCAATTCTCAAGGAGTTACAGGGTGCTCGCAGTTCCTAACTTGAAATTTTCCCCACCCTTTGTCGTTGATGTCAAAGGGGAGAAGAGGAGAGGAGCTTGTATAAGGGAGAATAGGAGAAGAGTATGTATAAAGTAAGTTATGTTTTGGTCTTGTATATATGTTAGGGGGAGTTAAGCACAATATTTTGTTTTCTAAAGCAAGATTTATTTTTGGCACATGTTGCCATCAATGATAAAGGGGGAGATTCTTGGAATAATCCTTTAGGTTTGTTGTCATTGATGCTAACACTATTTGGTAACTAACCAAGTAAACTGTGTGTCTACACTAATCCAATATTTTGATCCAGAGATCCTCTCAAAAAAGTAAATTCTATGATTTTTTCGTATGTTTCTCAGGAGTGTTGGTTATAGGTATAAATGAGATTTAGACAAAAAAAAATTATCTGACTGTGTAATCCAAGTAACAAAAGTTTGACATTATTTTGGCTGACAAGGTTAAGAACTATTTATCTTTTGTGTTTTCCTTATTAGGTCTAGGTTGACCTAATGCATGGATGACATGCTTCTTTTTGTGCTCCAAGAGGAATTTTCAATTAGGCCGACCAATTGATGAAGGAATATATGGGTGTATATATATATGTGTGTGTGTGATAGATAGAAGAAAGAAGAGAGATAGTGAATGTATCTAAGTAGTGTGACAAGGGTAACTAATGAAAAGTTACTGATAGTGATTATATACCTGTTGTTAGAGAAAAAAAATTCTGAGCTTAATCGAAATTGATCTTAGTACTTCGAATGTGCATTATCATAGTTCACTTTTGGTAGTGTTCCATACCTTTTTTATCTCGATAATAAGCCATAATGATCGCATGATTACGTAAGGGGAGAGGATACTCTGATATACTGAATTGTAAATGGTGACAAATATGTGCTTTCGCACCAAACAAAGAAAACACTGATTCTTTTTATTCCAAATGATAGTTATTTGTCTACCAAACATAAAGCTTGCTATAAATAAAAACAAAGGCATTAGGTCCTACATGCAAACTGATCAGTACTTCATTGTTCTTGTCTTCATCTTTTTTTCTGCAAAAAAATATGTCTTTGGTTTTTTTTTACTGTCTTCTATCCTTCGTCCTGCAAAAAACTATGTTATTCCCCCTTAACTCAGCTGTAAAAAAATATTAGCAAAAAAATGAAATCACACAAAAATGAAAAATAGAAAACGCGGATGTACGAAATTGAAAAAAGTGAAAAAAATATTTACTAGTCAGATGCAGCGTTTGAAGCCACAAATGCGGTTTGTGTTGACAGTCGTGGGTCAAAATGTTGACAGTCGGATGCGGTTCAAGGATTCGCAGATGCAGTGCGTAATGACAGATGCATTGTGGATTTTAGCAAATGCGGATCATGGATACAAATGCATCGTGGATTTGAACAGATGTGGTTCGCAGATTCCTACAAAAAAAACCAAAAAAAATGGAAAACAAAAAAACAAAAATATGTTGCGCAAAGTTGAAGCATGGTTCATGTCGGGTTCACCAAATGTAAGACCTAGATTATCTAGAGATTAATGCTAATAGCTACATAGATTACAATGATCAATTCTAAACTAACAAATAATCTAAATCAAAACAACAAACAATGAAGAAAGTAAACATAACTAAATTAAATAAATCAATTGGAAAGCTCTCACCAAATATGCATTGACTCCTTCGAATTATCTTGATTGTCCTTCTCCATTTTTCCATTTCAGTATTCTTGCCCTCAAATTTTTAGTATTGGTGCAAGCATAACCGTGTTGAATGTCTAAGAAAAATATCGAACACAAGTTTCTTCTCCAAAGTGTATGATATCGGGAGGAGGAATAATGATAATGAGAGGCCATTTTATAGATTTTGGGTTTTTGAACGATCAGCTTAGATTCAAAAGAGAGATCGACATATGAGATTGAAGAATGCCATGCGATGTGAGTTGTGTGTCAGTTAGAATGTGAGTCAGAACTGAGTCAGGAAAGACTGCAGGATAAAGATTAAGTTAGAACGATAACTTAATCTTGTGTCAAGACTGTTTGAAAATAGGAAGAACAATAGATCAAGATCTTAATCTTTAGTTAAGAGTCTTCGAAAATAGAAGAAATAGACTTTGAATGTCAAAGAAAAAGTTAGAACTCGAAGAATAATTCATTCGAATGCAAACATGAGTTAATTAATTAAATAAAGATATTTAATTAATAAACACATCATGCATATGAGTTAGAACTAGTTAACTGACTAGTTGTGACAGAGAGTCTCCTAATAGAGATGATTAGATATTGAATCCAGAGATAATTGACGGATTATAAATAGATCTCAAGTCAGAAGGTGAGTAAATGATTAGATAATTGATTGACAGAAGAACGTGACATAAATAATTAAATAATGAATTAAATGCTAATTTAATTCAACATTCGAAAATGAGAGATTTAATTAGATAAATAAAGATAATTTATTTAATTTGACTGTTGAAAAGGTGGAATAATTAAATAATAAATATTTAATTATAGTTGAAAAGGTTAAATTGGGTAATTAAATAATAAATATTTAATTATGGATAAAGGGGGTTTAATTAAATAATAAATATTTAACTATGAAAGAGGATTAATTAGTTAGTGACATTATTAAATAAATATGATTTATTTAATTAATCAAGTTGAATAAAAGGCCAATATGAATTAATTAAAAAGAGTATTTAATTAATAGAGGAAATATGTATTTATAAAAGGTAATTAAATAATTAACATTATTTAATCATGACCATGAATAATAGAAAATTATGTCAAAAGTGGTACTCGGAGGCCTAGACCAATTTTTGGTGTCTACAGTTTGCCCCTCTTTTATACAATGCTGTTTAGGCGTTGTGTCAAAGAAAATATGCCCCGGTCATGCCCCAACATGAAATAGGTTAGGGTACGCCCCCTCAGGAAAATTGACATTTTTTGAAAAGTTAAAAAAAAAAAATCAGGAAATATTCCCGACAAGTCAATTTGATGACCAGAAATGCTATGGAGTTGACGTAATTGAATTTGGAGATGTTATGGACATGTAACGGTCATTTGAATTTGAAAGGTTAAGTGGACAATAGACTAGGTTAGAAGAAATGCCACCCAAACCCTGGCTATATATAGGAATTAGGTTGAAAACCAATTCATTTGCACCCGGAGGAGTTGGAAGAACTGAGATTTTGCTTTGGCTAGTGGACAAAGATGGCTCCCATTCCATACGCTATGCATCAAGGATATTGGATCCGAACCTTCAAGCGGCCAATCGACACAAGACCTCCGGTATGTACCTAAAAATGAGATTTGGAATTTTTGTTTTCCACATAGATTCAGGCCTTGAAAATTTAATTAGCATATGTGGTCTTTCAGAATCAATGCATATGTCATCGTATGCACCACATGTGACTGCGGAATGATGCATATGTGAAAACACGTCTAGGATAGGATAGGCATTTTAGGCATTAAAATCATTTTTAAGAAAATGCTCCACATATGTACTTATGGAACGCATCTGCATTTAGCATAAATGCATGTAGGTTAGTGAACTGCATATGCATTTGTGAAACGCATATGTAGCAGTTAGATAGGTTAGAGGAAATGTACCGCATTTTCTTTTCTGCACCTCATTTGCAATAGGTAGAAATTTTGGTTGGTGATGTGCAACGCATATGGAATATGCAACAAAAATGATTTGTCATGCAACACATTTGCCACAGTGAACCGCATGTGGCTGGTTAAATTTTCCAAATTTTTTTTCTAAGAAAAAATAAAAAAAAATTGACATGTTGGTTGAAATGTAGGTTGTGCTAGGACCGATATATACATGGGAGACACAAATTGACACCTTCAATCTAAGAGATCATCTGACTAGTGCAGAGATACGGCTTTTCTGGAGATCATTTGCAATAGGTAGAAATTTTGGTTGGTGATGTGCAACGCATATGGAATATGCAACAAAAATGATTTGTCATGCAACACATTTGCCACAGTGAACCGCATGTGGCTGGTTAAATTTTCCAAATTTTTTTTCTAAGAAAAAATAAAAAAAAATTGACATGTTGGTTGAAATGTAGGTTGTGCTAGGACCGATATATACATGGGAGACACAAATTGACACCTTCAATCTGAGAGATCATCTGACTAGTGCAGAGATACGGCTTTTCTAGAGACTTGGTCTTCGTCATTGTATTTCAATGCCCTCGATTTAGGAAAGCAGAGGGATGCTCACCGCATTGTGCAAGAGATGGCATTCTGAGACATCATCTTTTCATATGCCGACTGGGGAGGCGACTATCACATTGGAGGATGTGTACAAGATACTTAGACTTCTGATCAGAGGAGAGCGGGTGATGTACGATACCCTACGTGGATTGATGGAGCTATCTAGATTCTATCAGGTGGATGATATTAGTAGGCTCAACATTGAGCATTATGAGATCAAATGGCCGGTGTTGGTAGATAAATATGATAGGATTGACTGTATACTATGTACACTGATAAGTGAGATAGTATTACCAGATCGATGGGGTCATGGTTTTCCTATTGGATGGGGAGAGATGTTGGTGGGTATGTTAGAGAGAGAGACCTTGTATGCCTAGGGTTCGTGTCTATTAGGGATACTATATTTCCATTTACATGATATTGCATACAGAGATGCACAATCGATGAGTTGTGGGACCACTCTTCTGATGGTTTGGGCATGGGAGAGGATAGCTATCTTTTCTCCTCTAGTTACTGTAGAGCGATGGGCAAGATCTCTATATGTTTTCTGGTACATGAGAAACATCACTCAGAGCCATGTGGGAGATACTGGATATTGGAGACATGCACTCGATATTTTAGATCAGTTCACTTGGAGACCATACATGGACTATGAGGAGTGGTCTAATGAGGATAGACATTTTCCTTATTGTAGACAGACATAGTACTTGATTGGGAGGACTATTTCGAGTGTGCACATCATAGAGAGACACTTGCCAGAGAGAGTTTTGAGATAGTTTAGAGAGGTTCAAGATGAGCCTTGAGGTAGAGTAGAGTTTTCTCAATCATCCAAAGAGGTTCCACACTGGGGGCCCATGATTCCAATAGCTACTACAGAGGCAGAGATATAGGCCTTACAACCATTACAATGGGGATGGAGAGATGGAGCAGTAGATCCAGGGACTAGAGATGCATATGATGTCTGGTGGGTGGAGCATTGTCTGATTCCTTACACAGATCTAGATCAGCTGGCACTAATTGAGAGATAAGGCATAGGGCCAAGAGGATGGTGTAGAGGTAGAGGTGGCAGAGTTGGAGGGAGGGGTGGTGGTAGAGGTGGTAGATGAGGATGGAGAGCGGGTAGAGGGGGGAGAGGGGGTCGGGTAGGTGGACTTTCACCTATTCAAGAGGCAATTATGGAGGATGTACCGATGTTGGACATTAGAGGTGGAGCAGAGGCATAGGTCAGAGATGAGCATGTTGTCGAGGAGGTAGTAGAAGAGGAGAATGCAAAGGTAGAGATTGGTGGAGAGTACCCTATAGAGGAGAAGGATGCAAATATGGATATTGATGTGGATATTGATGCTCTTGGGACTCTAGCAGCGTATGGGGAGGATGATGTTGAGGAGGAGCAGGAGAGAGAGCTAAGAGATTGGATTGTGGAGGGGATATGGGAGGATGATGCCCCTATGGATGGTGACAGGGAGGCATTGGAGGAGAGGTTAAGACTGATCATAGTAGGGCTAGATCCCATGTGGATAGAGAGAGACATTGCATTCATGGAAAGAGATAGTGCTCGTATGGAGAGAGATAGTGCCTGTATGGAGAGAGATAGTGCCTGTATGGAGAGAGACAGTGCACTCATGGAGAGAGATCAGGCCATAGCTCAGAGACAAGAGATAGAGCAGCAGTTCACAAAGGTTAGAAGTCTCTGTAGTGGCACTTCATCTGATGGTTTCCCTTATGAGCTAGTTAGATCAGTTGAGAGAGCATCATATTACAGGGATCTATATGAGGTAGTGGTGCCAATAGAGAGATGAGCTCCTAGATTTTTAGAGGTTCGTAGTCACAGGTCACAAAGCAGGAGTCAGACAGGGACATAGAGTATAGAGGGTGTGGTAGGACCATCAAGGACAGGTCCGTATGAGAGGCCTTCCACCTCACAGAGAGCACCTCCAAGGTAGTTTCCATCACCTTCACCATGTGACAGCAGTGGTAGTGGGACATAGTGACACTTGTTATATATTTAGACATTGTATTTTGATCAAAGAGCCTGTGAGATCATTTTATTTATGGATACATTAAGACATTGTACTGTGACACATTATTTTGGGCGATATATATATGATTTTGGTGGCTTCTATATGATATACAATTCTATTTTATGGATGATTCATTGTTTCTATATGATTATGTTTCCTAGATGATGTATGTACATGTGTTATTAATGGATGCTTCTATATGTTATGAGTTTATGCAGTTTATGATGTTTATGATGATTCGATATGATAATGGACATCATATGATATAATATGCTATATGATGTTTATTTGTATCTGACGGTGATATGTACATGCAATGTTTACATTATGTATCTTATGATGATGAATGCCTATTATGTCATGATTTTGAATGTATGGAATGAAAATGTTAATGTTACTATCTATATGTTTGAAATTCAATGCAACTATGTGAAATGCTTATAAAATGTATGTTTATGTAGATAATCTAATTTTTTTGTTGTGTCACAGGACGCTATCATTATGTCAAAAAAAGAAATGTTAGCACAAATGATTTCAGAAGGTGGATTATTGAGAATAAACATATGATCTTCGATATTTTTCCATATATGCTAAGCTTTCTTTTTTATCATCATTGGGTGGTACATCACACAAATGGATAATACAAACTATGATATGAGATAGAACATAGTGTACAAAGTCATCCATCTATGAAAAAAAGACAGTCATAGACAAGAAGTGTCTTAACTCATACTAAGGACAAGATTGCCCTAGTCTTTTTATCAAGACAAACCACAGACAACAAAAAAATAAAAGATGGGTCATGAAACATCATTGCTCCTCTAAATCCTTGATAGGACATCCTTGAGGAAACTAGTAACATGACTCAAAAACCAATGTTAAAAAGATAATTGATAGACAACATCCAAAGAAAAAGAGTCCCGAGACATCCTTGCTTCTCTAAATCCTTCAAGGGACATCCTTGAGAAAGCTAGTAACCTGACTAATTCACAAATCGATAAAAAGATAAGACAAAATAAGATATAAAGTCACAAAGCCAAATAAAATTATTCACCAAAACTTAATGTTGTAGGATTGTTTGATTTTTTGATGTTGACATAGCGTAATGTGAGGGATGACACATACTGCATAAGACGTTGAGTCTGTTTTCGACCTAGTGACTATCTGTATAAGGCATGACCAAGCCTAGTTTCAGAAAAGACTTGTGTCATATAAGACGTTGGAGCCAAATGACATTTATGTGACAAGCAACATGAGGCTATGACAATTTGACAACATATATTGACAAGAAAGACATATCTTGTTTAAGACATAAGTTGATCATTCTAACAATGTGTTGGATATTGACTTGATGACTTGTTTAGATTCCCTGACTGATTAAAAGTGTGTGTGTATTAATAGTGTATGACATGAGATAATACACCCTAAAGGACTGAAGATATATACTTAAGCTAATGATATGCAATGTGTGTGATAGTGAATGTGATAAACCCTATTGGACTGACCTAGTGCGGTCTTAGGGGCTCATCGATTGATTAGCCTCACCTACATTGTACACACAGAGACCTCATAGTTTAACACGACCAATGACTTTGAGTGTACAAAGAGTCATGATTTTAATGTGTGTGATACATGAAAAACCCTAGATAGACAGACCTAATGCCTCAGGGACACATTGATTAATGGCCTTGCCTATGTCCCAATCGTAGAGGCAACATAGTTCGACTATGTCTACGACTGACCTAACATGACTAACTTGACTCTATTTTTGGTATTTTCTGACATGTTTTTATTTTTTTGGATTTTTTTGGATTTCTAATGTTTTTGGGATTTTTTAGGACATTTTTAATGGTATAATGTTATGTACAGGGTCCTCATGGCATAGAACAAACATTTTCCCCCAATCGGGAATAAGACTTGTGAGTTGGAGAGGGTAATATGACGGAATGAACTTTGATGTCAATCATTCCAAAGAATGGATAAGACAACCATTTATTATGATGCATGGTGAAAAAGTCTGATTGGAATGATGGTAGATGAAAGAGCGATTTTGACTACACATGGCGCCTGTTTTCCAAATTTTCACCATGGTACTTATCCATAGCACCACTTAAGTGGTTTTTACTATTGGACAAATTATTTCTCTTGACTATTTTGATGATTTTTTTTTATGTCACAAGGACGCATGTTTGCCAGGTTATCATCTAGGTAACCATTTTTTTGTTTTTCCATTTTTGTATTTTCTACATTAAGACCTAAGATTCTTAGAAGCTACACATAGAACCTCTTCAGATGAAGATTGTTGATGGGTGACAAAAGTGGCTCGCCTTCAGGAGTAGAAAGTTGATATGCTCTTGAACCAAAAGCTTATGTAACTATATAGGGCCCTAACCAATTAGGTTCAAACTTACCTGGCTTTTCTCATTCAGCTTGATTCATAGGATTCTCCATTAAAACTATTTCTCCAATGTCAAAGTGTCTATTTATAAATCTTTTATTATAGCTATGACGAAGATGATTCTGATATGCTTGCAAATGGTCTAGTGCTTTTTGTCTTCATTCATCCATTAATTCTAGCTCTTGTAATCTAGACACATGGTATTCTTCATCGTCAATGTGACCTTTCAAGGAAACTCCCAGGGAAGGAATTTCAACCTCAATAGGTAAGATAGCTTCAGATCCAAATACTAGTGACTACAGAGTGGTGCTAGTGGGAGTAGGGATGCTAGTGCGGTAGGCCCATAAGGCAGGATTTAGCTGTAGGTGCCAGTCATGACCAACATCATTGATAGTCTTTTTCAAGATTCTAACAATGGTTTTATTAGATGCCTCTACTTGGCCATTACCTTGTGGGTAATACGGGGTGGAAAAATGATGTTTGATATGTAACTTTTCACATAGATGGCGTACTTCTTGGTTCTTGAATGGGTGGCCATTGTCTATGATTATAGATTGGGGTACACCATACCAATAAATGATATAGTTTAGGATAAACTTGGATATTTGCTTGTCAGTGATTTAGGTCATGGGAATAGCTTCAATCCACTTGGTGAAGTATTCAGTGGTAGTTATGATGAATTTATGTTCGTTGGATGAAGGAGGGTGTATCTTACCTATGAGGTCAAGTCCCCATTAGGCGAAAGGCCATGGTGATGTAATTGGATGAAGTTCTTGTGTTGGTGCTCTTATCAAATCTCCATGTATCTAACACTGTCTACATTTCTTTACAAAGATATATGAGTCTTTCTCTATTGTAGGCCAATAATAACCTAGTCTCATAATTTTATGGACTAAAGTAGGACCACTCGAATGGGATCTGCATATACCCTCGTGCACCACTCACAATTTTTTGTGCTTCTTCAACATCAAGACATCTCATTAGGGCATTATCTAAGGTACATCTATATAGGGTATCTCCAATGATGGTGTATTTAGCTGACTTATGGATAAAAGTTCTATGTTGGTTATTGGACAAGTCTAGAGGTAAGTTTTGGTCTTTCAGGTAATCGAATACCTCTTTATACCAAGGGGATGTAGGACCAACAATCATACACACCATCCCAATATCGGGGACAACATAGGCAGGGAACAATAGTTGTTCAACCAAAAACTCAAACTTAAGCACGTTACTTGGAATATCCAACAAGGAACCCATGGTTGCCATAGCATCTATAGCCCTATTCTGAATACGTGGTATTTGTTGAAAGGTAATGTCATTGAAGTACTACTTGAAACTATCATCCATGCACTTGTACGGGGCAAGCTTCTCATCCTTAGTCTCATAATCATCATTTACTTGCCGGATTACTAGCTGAGAATCACCAAAAACATGTAAAATCTTAATCTTCCATTGGGCTGCCATTCTTAGTCCTATCACTAAGGCTTCATACTCTGCTATTGTTTTGGTACAAGGGAAAGCAATCCTGAATGATTTAGGAATAGTATCACCTTGAGGTGTAGCAAATAGGATACCTTCTCCTAAACCATGATTTGTATGTGATCCATCAAAGTATAATTTCCATTCGGTTCTAATGTCAATGTTGAAGAAAAATTCATCAGGAAAATCTACCACTGAAGGATGGTCTGCCTTCATAGGTGCGTCTGCTAACTTATCTACAAATTCTTTTCCTTTTATAGCCTTCCTATCGACATATTGGATGCCATACTCACTAAGTATCATAACCCATTTAGCCAATTGGCCTATTAATGTTGCCTTACTTAGGAGATATTTGAGGGGATCAATCTTTGCAACCAACATTGTTTGAAGATTCAGCATATAGTGTCGAAGTTTCTGAGTAGCAAAGACTACTGCAAGACAAGCACGCTCAATGTTGTCATAATTTAATTCATATCCTACCAAGGTACGACTGATGTAATAGACTACTCTTTCATGACCTTGATCATCATTTTGTGCAATAAGAGCTCCTAATGCTAACTGAGTTGCTGAAATGTATAGTATCAATGGTTTTCCATCTATAGGTGGAGTGAGAAAAAAATCCTTGATTTGTGGAAGGCTTCCTGACATTTAGGTGTCCACACAAATGGTACTCCTTTCTTGAGTAGATGTTGAAATGGGTGTATTTTATCTGCCAATTGTACTATGAAATGCCTGATAGACTATAATCTTCCTTGTAGTGTCCTTAGTTGACCTATGCTGACTGGAGGAGGTATTTATATCACAGCTCTTACCTTCTCTAGATCTACTTCAATTCCTCTTCTAGAAATGATATACCCTAGAAGTTTCCCTGATTTTACTCCAAAGACACATTTCTTTGGATTCAGTCTGACGTTGTAATTCTTTAGCCTCTAGAATATCTTGCCTAGAACCTTCAAGTGATCTACCCTTGTTTCTGATTTAGCTATAATCTCATCTACATAATATTCCATGAGAGTATGTATAAAGTCATGAAATATAGTAGTCATTTCCCATTGATAGGTATCTCCTACGTTCTTAAGGCCAAAAGGCATAACATTCCAATAGTATGTGCCCCATGGACATGTGAAATCCATCTTGTGTTAGTCTTTAGCTATGATTTTGAATTTGGTTATATCCAGAGAAACCATCCATGAGGGATAGCATCTTGTATCCTACTGTAAGACCTACTATCATGTCTATGTTCGGCAAAGGGAAGTCATCCTTAGGACATGCCTTGTTGATGTCTCTCAAGTCTATGCAAATGTGAATGCCCCTAGTTGGTTTAGTCATTGGCACAAGATTTGATATCTAGTCTACATAGTCTATGGTCCTTATGAATCCTGCATCCAGGAGTTTCTTAAGTTCTGCCTTGACCAATAGAGCAATTTGTGGATGCATTTTTCTTAACTTCTATTTGACTGGCTTAATACTTGGGTGTAGTGGTAGATGGTGCAATATTAGGTTTGGATCTAGCTTAGGCATGTTAGCATATGACCATGCAAAGTTTATCTGTCTCTTCATAAAGAATTCCTTAAACTCAGGTTTTTTTTTCTCTGTTAAAGAAGCTGCAAAATATACCATTCGAGGATTTTCTTTTGTACCCATGTTGACAACAACATAATCTTCTACTAGCATTGATTAATTTTCCTATCAATGGGGAGAATATTTAAACCTTTATCTTTGGGTGCCTTAGAGAGGTTTTCGCCCTCAGATACGTCCTTTATTTTGACTGTTTCTTCTTCCAAAGGTGCCTTTCAGTTTTCACCTAGGGACTCATCATTTTTATTTTCATTGTCTTTTTTATTTTTCTTCTCATTTTTGTGACTAGAGTTGTAAATAGACTCCCCAAAATATGCTTTTTCATCCAATTCTATGGTAAAACTAGCTTTATGATCCTCTCTAGGCATGCCTTCTCGCAGTCCCATGAACTCAACTAATGCTTCATTATTCTTGAATGTATCTAAGATGGGTGTACCTTGTTGATCCCAATTGATAAGTTCAGGATATATGAGTGGCATGTCATCATCAGAGTTATCAAAGGTGGAAGATGACAAGGTTAATATTGAATGGTTGACATGGTCACAGAAGTTTTGGACTAACTCCTTCTTGGTCTTTTTCCTAGGGGTAGATAAATTCTTATGTGGGATTATCGCAACAGCTAGGTTTTCAAAAGATGGTCCGTCAGGTGCCTAAGATACATGATCAAGGGTTTCCCAATAATAGTGCTTAAGACATTCTTCTTTGGACAAGTGTTTCTTATGAAGGCGACTAGATGACTTTGGTAAGGATTTTATCATGAGCTCAAGTTCTCCAAATAGACTATCTAGGTTCATGGTACTGGTAGAGGAAAGGGAATCCCATTCATAGTCGCTCAAGTCAGGGGATTCATCATAAACTGGGGGAACTCATTCATGAGATGTCTCAATGTCTACTTAAGCACTCACTTCCTCTTGAAATTGTGATGAAGTACTAGGAAAACCAATTCTAAGAGGTTGAAACCCTAGCCCTAGATATTTCGATCGTGGTGAGACAATGATTGGTTCCATCCTTCCATTTCAATGTAGTCCTAACCCACTATGCCCATCATAGCCTTTGTTTTGCATTATCCTAAATCCTTTTCCATATTGATTCTTAGCTATTTGAATAGACGGTGAGGGGTATTCATTGTCTTCCTGGTACAACCATGAGGTAATATCACCTTGATCCACTTCCTCTTCACTTAACTCTCCCCATTTGGTCAATGTCATTGTAAGGGGAACATGAAATGTGACTACTAACTGTCTTCTATCTTCCAGGGGTAAACCATATGCCTTAGGTGGAACCAACTGACTGACACAATAGGATGTCTTCATGTAATATTCTCCACAACCCTTGTCTTGGATCTCGACATTAGCAGTGGATGATGGTAGTTTGAATGAAATGGACTTGGTAAGATGTGATGGATTAATGTATAGGGATAAAGTGAATGATGATGGAGCTTCTTGATTAATGGGTACCTTTCATTGTAGAATTTCCCTTAGGCTTGTACAATATTGAAAAGGATCTGGATCACCATCAATAGTGATCTCGGTGACATTATGCAAGAATTTGAGACATTGGTGATATGTGGAAGGTACAACTTTCATTGTGTGTATCCAAGTTCTACCTAACAACAGGTTATATGGAAGGGTGAGATCTAAGACTTGGAAGCTGGTGTTCATGACTGTTGAACCAATTCTGATAGGAAGTGTGACAACTCCCTTGGATGATCTTTCTTCATCATCGTAAGCCTTGATGACTATACTCTTCGAGGTGTCTATGCATTCTTCTGAGAATCCTAATACCTTAACCAATTTTAGGGTACAGAGGTTCAAACATGCTCCTCCATCTACCAAGACTCGTCTAACTTTTGTTTGATGGACTAGGAATTCAAGATGTAATGAGTCATTATGATCAATCTTTTCTATTGAATAGTCTTGTTGGGAAAATGTGGCATGATGGGAGTTGGTTAAATATCCTACCATTTCTTTGAAATGATTGACATCTAAGTCTGTAGGGACAGTTATATTTTGTAAGGCTTTGTCGAGAATGGCTCAATGCTTAGGTGATAAAGTCAACAATTCCAAAATAGATATTTGTGCAGGGGTTTTCCTCAATTGATCAAGGAGATTGTATCTTGACTTAGAAGATTGTGTAGGTGGCTCAGAAGAGGTCTTGGAATAGTGATTTTTGTTCTGCGTGTGTTTCAATCACATTTAGGATGCTTCTTAATGGTGATGGTATCGACATGTTCATTTGCAGCTTGAAGGGTATATATGATCTTTCCTTTTCCATAGTCATACTTGGTGTTTGCGTAATTGGCTGACAAAGAATTCTTGGTTTCTGAACTGAAGGCTTTTCCTTTCATGTGGTCATCTAATAGGTCTGTGAAGACCTTATGATCACTATTCTTGGTTTTTTTCTATGCATTGACCTCTATGGTTCCATTTTCAACAAAGTCTTGTATAATATTCTTGAGTTGGTGACATTGTTGTAGGTTGTGTCCTTTTGTTTGATAATAGTCACAAAAAGTGTTATCATCCCACAAGGAAGGTTTAAACTATCCAGGATCATACTCTCTTGGTTCCAAAGGTTTAATGAGATTATGCTTAATCAACTCTTTGAAAATTGTCTCGATTGGTTGTCCTAAAGGGGTAAATTCATGTGTAGGAAATCTCCTTTGCGGTCGTTGTTGTGAATTTTGGACATAATTCACTGTTTGATCTGGACTATTTGTCATGTCTTGATTAGGGTTGCAACTTCTAACTGTGATAACTGGTCATGTATGTATGGTTTTAGCATCAACAATGCCATCATTTGTAACATTTTTGTTTCTAGGCCAAAATTTATTTCTATCATTGGGAATATTTTGATGTTGAACGACTTGGTTTCTGCCTGGTACCTTAATTTCTTGTTTGTCTATAAGGCCTTTTTCAAGGATGATGCCCTTTTGTACCAAGTCTAGGAATGAAGTACAACAATGTACCCTTAAGTCACTTCTTAGTATTGGGTTGATTTTTTCAAGTAATATCATGTCTTTTTACTTTTTTGGTATTTCAACTAGACATCTACTAGCTAGACTTCTCCATCTTTGGAAGAAAGTGGTTAAAGTTTCATCATCTTCTTGTGTTGTGTGACACAAGGTTGCTATGGTTATTTCATTGTCTATGTTAAAGGAAAAGTATTCAACAAACTTCTCAGATAATTGACCCCAAGATCATATGCCATATGGTAATTTGGAGAACCATTCTAGTGCTATCCTGATAAGGGTTCACGGAAATAGTCTCATGAAGTATGTGGGGTCATATGATATGTCCATGCATGTCATTGAGAATTATCTAATGTGTTCCAAAGGATTCTTCTTCCCAGTATACTTCAGAAAATTTGGTATAACATATCCATGGGGGAAAGGTGTCATGTAAAACACTTTGTTGAAAGGACATGGACATAGATCTTGCACTGAGATAGTTCATTTGCCTGACATAGACATGTTGTCCATCTATTGTTGAAGCATTTGCATTTGGTTTTGGAGAAGATCTACTTGTGTCAAGGACATGATTTTTGCGTTGTTTGGATCAATGTAGGTGTTTTGATATGCCATGTTTTGAGATGGGTTGTGATTTGGCGAGGGAATATATCCCATTAGTATGTTCTAATCTGGTATAGCAATATTTCTTGTCTGAATGTTCTGATTTGGTATAAGAATATTTCTTGTCTGAATGTTCTGATGTGGTATAGGAATTCTCGTTCTGACTTTCGATGTCTTACCATTAGTGTTTGTGCCAAAGGGGTTGGATGAAGTTGCTCCTGCAGTAAATTGTAAACCCTGTGTTACATTGAAAGGGATTGTGCTTACAATTGATGATGTTTGGGTAGGTATGCTAGTTGATATTTCTGCGGTAATTTGGGGTATAGAAACACTTGATGTCGTAGTTTGCATTGGTTGAGTAGACTATGGTTTCAAAGTATGAATATCAAATCCTGGTGGTAGTGTAGCACCTTCTACTAGAAAATTTTCTAGATATCGTTGGGGATCATTTCCCAAACACTCATCCATAAAGGATGCAAATTCAAGATTTTGTACAGTGGCATCTATGTCTTCAACAAAGATTTGTCCATGTGTGTCTCTAGTGACATGTTTTTCAAGCAAAGCTTTGTGTGGTCTCTCACTCCCTGATGGTTGATTTCTGAAAGGATTGAAAAATTCATTAAGGTCTGACATTTCTTTATGTTTCTTTTGAGACCTTTTTTCGACCATGAAAAGTTACTCAAACTGGGGAAATGCAGACTATGTCTAAAACTAATATGACTTATCTCTATGTTTTTTGGATTTTCAAAAAAATAAGGATGTTGCTAAAGATTTCTAAAATGATGTATAGTAAGATGATGTATGATATGATAGACAATATGCAAAATCTCAATTAGACTACGATGGTAAATGATTCTAAAATAGGGATAACCTACTAGCTATGGAGTAAATGAATGCAATGATTTGTGTTTGACCAAGGAACCTAATTGTAGGACAAGGACAACTGACAAGGTGGATTTCCCAAACCAGACTGTTGAGCTAAAAAGATTCACTAATAAGAGTGACTAGGTTCAATGGTGAGGACAAATCAGGACATGAATGTATCCAATGATGTGGAAAGTTGTTATATTCTACTATATGCAATTTCCTAGGAAGTATCTATATGCATGCAACTTAGGATGACTATGACTAGGATGTGTATGACACCTAATAATGCAAGGTTTTGAGAAAATCTTCCAGTTTCTATCCAAGGTTGATCTTTAGAAACAGAAGCAAAAATGACAGTAATGTTTCAGACATAGTTTGTGGTTTTCCAGGTTTTCTATTGACAGTCAAATGAGGTTCACCTATCAAATATGGTTCTAATTTTGATAGATGCGGTTTACAATCATGCATGCAGTGATTTGACTAAAATCTTGTTTGGGATGTTTGACAAACAGTTGTAAATTTTCTTGATAGATGCGGCTTACAACATGCATGTGGTGATTTGACTAAAACCTGGTTTTGAATTTTGACAAGCAGTTGTGGTTTCCTGACAGATGCGGTTTACAGTTTGATAGATGCAACTTATTGACTCATATGTAGCTTGAAATATGGACTTTGTAAAACCTAAATTTTCTGACAAACACTTGTGGCTCAAAAATTAATAGATGTGGCTTGCATATACACATGCAACTCAAAACTTGACAGCTGTGGCTCAAAATATCCAGACTATAAAAAGATGGACTAATTATGATAGACACATGCGGTGTTTACCCTAAAAAATGTGACTCGCTAGGACAGATGCGGTATTAAAACTAATAGTTGCGACTCACTTTTTTGACAGTTGTAGTTTTTTTGAAAGTTGTTTTGACTGAATCCATTTATTGATCAAGTTTTTGATGAATACAACAAAAATCAAACACAAAATTCAATGTATTTTCATTTTTGAAGTGATAGATCTGTTAAGACACTAGAAAACATTTACAACTTAGGCTTTTTGGACAATACTTGCTAAGTTCTTACTTGGATAAATCTAGCTATGCATATTTATGGTGGATGACTTGTAGCTTGACCCCACTAGCTCCCCTCCATGACACTCACTTATACGGGGCAGCCAAGCTACTATACCCATGAAAATCCCATGGCATACATCTCATCTCCACACATAAACCATAATAATGTAAGATGGCTTCACAGAGCCCACCCTACTACACTAGCAAATAGGTAGGATTTTTGAAAAAATACAACATGGTATTTAGTAAGGGAATTTCATTCATGAGGCACTACTCAGCTTGGCGAGAGACCATTTCTGCCCTTTTCATCGGAATGGTGAGCATGATTTCTAGGGTTTCCTTGAGAAATCCATTTTTATATACCGGGTGGAAGTCGTTGGCTAAAGCGTGTTACTGGTCTGAGTCATCTTGGGGTGAGTACTTTTTCCCACCAAGATAGGCTCAAGTTCTAGACTTAGTAATTGTTTCTCTTACACCCAGGATCACATGACTGCGTAAAGGGAGAGGATACTCCAATATAATGAACTATACAGGGTGAAAAATATGTGCTTTCGTAGTAAACAAAACAAAAATTGATTCTTTTTATTCCAAATGATAGTTATCTATCTACCAAATAGAAAGCTTGCTATATATAAAAACAAAGGCATTAGGTCCTACATGCAAACTGATCAGTTGTTCATTGTTCTTGTCTTCGACTTTCATCGTGCAAAAAAATATGTCTTTGGTTTTTTTTTACTGTCTTTTATGCTTCATCCTGCAAAAAACTATGTTATTCCCCCTTAACATAGCTGTAAACAAATATTAGCAAAAAAATGAAATCACACGAAAATGAAAAATAGAAAACAAGGATGTACAGAATTGAAAAAAGTGAAAAAAATATTTACCAGTCAAATGCGGCATTTGAAGCCACAGATGCGGCTCAACATTGATTTGCGAATGTCGTTCATGTTGACAGTCATGGGTTGAAATGTTGATAGTCAGATGTGGTGCATAATGATAGATACGTTGTAGAGTTTAGTAGTTGTGGCTCACGAATACGGATGCATCGTGGATTTGAATAGATGTAGTTCACCATACGATTCCTCCAAAAAAAATAGAAAATAGAAAAATAAAAATATGTTGCGCAAAGTTGAAGTGTGGTTCACGTCGGGTTCACCAAATGTAAGACCTAGATTTTCTGGAGATTAATGCTAATAGTTGCACAAATTATAATGATCAATTGTAAACTAACAAATAATCTAAATCAAAACAACAAAGAATGAAGAAAGTAAACATAATTAAACTAAACAAATGAATTGGAAAGCTCTCACCGAATATGCGTCCACTCCTTCGAATTATCTCGATTGTCCTTCTCCATTTTTCCTTTTTAGTATTTTTGCCCTCAAATTTTCAGTATTGATGCAAGCATAACCATGTTGAATGTCTAAGAAAAATATCAAAAATAAGTTTCTTCTCAAAAGTGTATGATTTCAGGAGGAGGAATAATGATAATGATAGGCCATTTTATAGATTTTGGGTTTTCGAACCATCAAGTCAGTTTCAAAAGAGAGATCGACGGATGAGATTGATGAATGTCATGCGATGTGAGTTGTGTGTTAGTTAGAACATGATTCATAACATGAGTCGGGAAAGACTGCAGGATAAAGAATAAGTTAGAACGATAACTTAATCTTATGTCAAGACTATTTGAAAATAGGAAGAACAATAGTTCAAGATCTTAATCTTTAGTTAAGAGTCTTCGAAAATAGAAGAAATAGACTTTGAATGTCAAAGACAAAGTTAGAACTCGAAGAATAATTCATTTGAATGCAAACATGAGTTAATTAATTAAATAAAGATATTTAATTAATAAACACATCATGCATATGAGTTAGAACTAGTTAGCTGACTAGTTTTGACAGAGAGTCTCCTTGTAGAGACGATCAGATATTGAATCTAGAGATAACTGATGGATTTAAAAGAGATCTCAAGTTAGAAGGTGAGTAAATGATTAGATAATTGATTGATAGAAGAATATGACACAAATAATTAAATAATGAATTAAATGTTAATTTAATTCAACATTCGAAAATGAGATATTTAATTAAATAAATAAAGATAATTTATTTAATTTGACTATTGAAAAGGTGGAATAATTAAATAATAAGTATTTAATTATAGTTGAAAAGGTTAAATTGGGTAATTAAATAATAAATATTTAATTATGGATAAAGGGGGTTTAATTAAATAATAAATATTTAATAATGAAAGAGGATTAATTAGTTAGTGACATAATTAAATAAATATGATTTATTTAGTTAATCAAGTTGAATAAAAGGCCAATATGAATTAATTAAAAAGGGTATTTAATTAATAGAGGAAATATGTATTTAGAAAAGGTCATTAAATAATTAACATTATTTAATCATGACCATGAATAATAGAAAATTATGTCAAAAGTGGTACTCGCAGGCCTAGACCAATTTTTCGGTGTCTACATCATTCATTTTATCATCTCTTAAATATTAGTGGTGTTTAGAATATTTTGATATCTTATCAATAAAATAAATGCAAGAATTAAAGTAATTCTACAAGGAATATTACTAATTCTAATCTTCT
>CM021103.1:224340049-224502134 GCA_007115665.2 Sequoiadendron giganteum
AATGGTGAGTAATCTCTCTAATGAAATGGATGCAACAATAAATACATATAAACATACATAAATTCATACATATGTACATACATAGATTCATACATATGTACATACATAAATCCATACATATGTACATACATACAAGCATAAATTCATACATACAAACATATGTATACATATATTCAAGCATACAAGCATGCATTATACATACATACAAACATACATATATACATACAAACATACATACATACAAGAATACATACAAACATAGATACATACATACACACATACATACATACATACATTCATTCATACATGTTGCAAGGTGTCACCCTCGGTCTCCTCGGCATGGGCCAATGTGACACTCGGGATTCGTGACATAGTTTAACCACCTCTTGTGGATCTTGGATCTTGTATAAATCCAGCAGTTGTATCAAGAATTGACAGGCTGATCTTTTGGTGCAATGACAACCATCTTTAAAAAAATTGGTATCAGAGTCAAGGTCACAGGTTCAAACCTCTCGCTTGCATTGGGGGGATTGCTGCAAGGTGTCACTCTTGATCTCCTCGACATGGGTGAGCATGATGCTCGGGTTTTGTGACATGGTTTAACCACCTCTTGTGGATCTTGGATCTTGTTTAAATCCAATGGTTGTATCGAGCATTGACAAGTCAATCTTTTTGTGCAACGATGGTCATCTTTGCAACAATACATACATACAAGCATACATACAAACATGTATACAAACATACATACATAAAACATAGAATTTATACAAACACACACAAAAACATAAAGCGAGGCATAACAAGAGCATGCTATAATGTAATCCTATTATGTGAAATAACATAATGTGAGTGTGTTATAACATGCTCACGTTTTGTCTTTCTTTTGGAATTCCCATTCCTTTGGCTTTTATTTTCTTTAGATTTCCAACACAAAGGCTTGGACTACCTTTCCAATGCCCAAAAATGTGTTTTTGCATATTCTACAAAATTTCACATAATCTCATTTGTGCTAACCATTAAGTTTGCATGTGTTTCAAGGTCGAGTAAAAGAAAAAACCTAGGTAATGTTAAGCTCTCTCTTAGCTATTTAATGATGTAATTTTTTTTGCATTTTGACTATGTTAAAGCTTTCATCTTAAATTTCTTTTGTTTGTGTATTAGTTTTTTATGAAAACTATTGCTTGGTATTTTTTACTTTATTTTTTAACTGGTAATTAAAATTTCAAATAAATTATATTTCTATAAACTAGACTCCATTCTACACATATTAGAAAAAAATGATTTTTGATTAGCTTTCAAAAATTACAGGGGTGGCACAGCCAAATTTCTATATTTTCGGATGTGCCCACTTTGAAAATTAGTAAAAAATCACATATTCATTAAAAAATTATCAGAAAAATTGGGCATAAACTACATGTTGTTAGCTAATTTTTCATCAATGAGATTTTAAAAATACTAAAATAGATTTAACCTTTTGAGGGAGCCACAATAAATGCTATGTTACGTTATTTTTGATAAAAACAACGCCAATTTATGTGGCTCCCTTTTTTGAACTCGTTAATCCAATACCAATTTCACATTAAATTAGTAGTTTAGAAAGTAGATTTGGAGTAATACAACCCTTGCTATTGTTGCATCTTAAAATTTTGAGTGTAACTATCCTCAAGTTATCATCCAAGGTCAGTATTTCCTAATTTCAAAAAAATGGGCCATTTAAGACCCCTTTTTGGCCCCTCATCTTTGTGTACTTACCTACATACTTACCATATTTTAATAATATGGATTTAGATTCCTTCTAGAATTCATCGATGAGCTGATTTTTATCCCATATCTTGTCCATAATGCTCTACAGTAGATCTATATCAACTTTATTCTTGTCACAAATGAAAAAGGAAAGTGTAGGAGTAAGGCTCTCAAATTGAGATTACCACAACAAATAGACCTTTACCTCTCCATTATCCTTTCTTATCTTAGGAATTATTATAATGTCAATATTATCAAATTATTGAATCCTTTCCTTTTCCGTTTTCTTCAAGTTGTTCCATAAAACCTTGTAGCTACCTTGCTACCTTATCCATCTTATATGTAGGTACAATTTGACTTGGTGCATTTGTCTCATGGGTTTATCCCTTACATATTCCTAGCACTAAATTGATCCTTTTGATCTGCTTGATGAACAGGTCATGTCCTCTCTATCACTTGAAATTCTCTTGATTTTCATCATCAGTTGGGAGTAGTCATTGTGGACACTCTCCACTTTCTTCAAAACTTTATTTATTAAATGCCCTAATACATTGGAAACAAAATTTAAATCATTTTCATGTTGGTGCCCCTAGAAAATCATCACAATCTCCTCAAAAGCACTAATTTTCTCTTTGAGTTCTTCCTTCTCCCTTTCCTAATCTAATTTTGGTGGTGGAGTAGAAGAACTAACCATGGTACTTATTTTAAATATCATTTCTATTGATGGAGAGGATGTAGCTACTACTTATTGTTTTTATTGTTTTTTTTGTGTTTGTATTTCCATCATTCTCAACTTATTATACTCATGTGCCAATTCCACATGCTCTTTCAATAACGTATCATACTTTGTCTAGAGTGATTTGTAGTTGCCCTACTAAATCTAGCAACGTCTACTACCAATATGATTGCTTCTATTGTAGATGTGTTAGATAGTATTTTTACAATAAAACTTTCCTTCAAGTCCTAAGAGGGTTCAACAATAAGTGGTTTATTTTTGTTAGGGTTTAAGGCCCAAATTGTTATGGTTTCCCATCTAGGGTTGAACCCTGAACTAGATAGTATTGTTGTAGCTTCATCTTCAGAGGAAAATATTTCTTGATCTCACCTTCTTATTGTATCAAAGGTGATGGTGGAGGAAATATCGAAATTAGTGAGCAATATAATCCCACTATCTCTGACCATGTGCCTACGGGTTGATGCAAGAAGTTAGGTTCACAAAAAAGCTCAAAAAGTGGAAGTGATTTTTTTGTTTTTCAAAATTTGTCACACTTGGACGGAAAATTTGAGGCACTTACACAATGAATCTTAAAAAATGTCAGTACTATGAAATTTATAATTTAGAATCTAGTTTCCAAATATGTAATTTATTCAAATACACGAATGATAAAAAATAAATTTTGATAGGGATGTATAAAAACCACTTTTTAAAAGTCATTTTTTAAACCATACCATGCACGTGTATAGACAACACCTTTTGACCCAAATAAAAGTATTTTTATAATTCCTTTTGGAAAAGATAGCTAACAAAATGAAGATTGATGAGGATATTTTTTGTAGTTTTTTTGAATTTTTTTTTATTGAATTTTTATTGGCCTTAATTGCTATTTTTAAAAATCAACGTGTACAGACAACACAATTGGACCTAAACTAAACATTTTTTGAATATTTATTTTTCATTATGTAGAGAATTTTCTGAAGATTGATGCTATATATATTTTTTTTTACAAAAAAATTAACCAAAAAAAAAGTTATTAGAAAAAGAAGTCTGATATTTCAAGTTTATGGACTAGTTTTCTTATAAATCAATTAAAAAATAACAAATATAATCCAATATTAACAAAATTACATATTTGGAAACTAGACATCATTTTCTCTAATAGGTTTTAATTTCATAGATTGATTTAGAAGAAAAGTTCATCAACCATATTGCCAAAGTTAGACATTTCTCTTGAATCTACCTTAGCCTTTTAGATGTAGGTCAAAGGTTAAGGGTCAAGTTGCCAAGCCTTTCCTGAGCCTAAAACCAAGGATGCATGTGGCTTGGGGATTCAAATTTTTAAAAATGTGTACACATTATAAAACACATGCGTGTTATTTAAAGAGAACGTGCATGTGTTATATAACGTGTACACATTACCTATTTACGTGTTGGTTAAAGGTAACACACATGCATTATATAATGCGTGCACATTCCTCAAATAGAACATGCATGAATTTTATAACACATATTCATTTTATAATTCATATGCATTTTATAATGTCTACATATTTCTTATTTAACAACTTTCTCCCAATTTGGAAAAAACTAATAGAGCACATTTTTTTTGCAACATTCTTTTCTTGTAGTATGGTCTGAAAGCATCATTTTCTGATTTTTGTATTGCAATGTTGTCTTGTGCAATCTCTTAATAATGCATATTCTATTCAAATTTTTGGAAGAGACAAGCGCAAGTTGAATTTTTGAAAGTGGAATCAAGTACAAGAACATTTTACAAGAAGATTTGGAAAAAGAGAACTTTTGGATGTATTCATTATATTTTTGTACTTCAAAGTTTATAGAAGAAAGGATCTTCATACTATATAGTTTTATTTGAATATTTGAAGGAGGTAGAAATTAGAAAATAGGTTAAGAATTTTTTTTTTTATCATGGAAGGTTTGGTAATCATGGGATCAAAGTAAAGGCAAAGTAAAAAAGTAGAAAGTTAATGCCACCCAAAGAAATTCAAGAAAATGAAGAAATGAAGACAAAAAGACAAAGGGATAGAAGAGAAATGATTCGTCAAATGAAAATTTTGGAAGCATCTAGTTCCATGAATGTTGAAGAGGAAACCATGAAGGGTGAGATGAATTTAGATGATGGAAATGTGTAGATGGTGAATATGGAAGAAAATGAAATTATGGAGACAAACCCAACTATTCCTTAAACTTCAACTTTGAATGATATGTAAATGGAACCTATGCAAACAACTTCAAGTATGTATTCAAATAAACCTCCCAATGATATGGAAAATATACCTATTCAAACAACTTATCCAAGTATGTCTTCAAACCCAATTCTTGATAATATTGATCTTAGTTATTTAGATGAAGTTGGATACACTATTGATGGTGTAAATAATTCTAGTTTTGAAATAATGGAAAAACAAAATAATGATGAAATATCTTATATGAATGGAAATGAGAATGAATTCCCTCATATTGATGAAAATTAGAATGAAATCCCTTTTATGTTTGAAAATAAAAATTAAACCCCTTGCATGAAGGAAAATGAAACCCCTTGTATGAATGAAAATGAAAATGTTTTTTTTACAATTGAAAGAGATTTCCTAGATATAAGCTTCTACATAAATTTTCTTGGAGACAACTAAGAACTCATGAAAATAGAATATATAAATTTTTCTTATATAGAAAGAAATTAGGATTTCAATGTCAACTCATGATGCAATTGATGAAAATGTGAAAAATGAGAAAAGTGATGGAAAAAACTAGGCATTTTTTTGTAAAACCGAAAAAGAAAGATAATTCAGTAGAGTAAGTCATATCTAGTATTGCTAATTCTATTGATTCTATAGGTAAAAAAAATTGATCTAAAGATAAGAATTCAACTCATCGTGCAATAACAAGTACTCTAGTTAATAAATCAACTTCAAATAAAAGAGTGTTTTTTATTATAGATAAAATGGGTTTTGAAGGGACCCTGAAACCCTTTACAAGATAAACCATTGCTTCACCAAATAATCAAAAATAGAACAAGCAGCCAAAAACCATCCAAAAACTAGCACACAAACAACCATAAGGAGGCAAAGAAAATAGAACACAACTAGAGATTCTTGAGGATGTTCGCCACTTCTAGATCACTTTCAATGATTTCCTGATGGACATTCATGACTTCCACCACCTCTTCAGTAGGGATACAAACATTAGCATTTTATTTGGTCTTGTTATAGGTTCCAATAAAAGGCTCCATCTCACTTGCCATATTTTGTTGAGCATCAACACTAGACACCATATTTTTTATACCTAAATTATCCCCCAATCACTTCTTGGCTTTCTTATTCAGAAAAAACAAACCCTCGACTTCATTGCACATATCATGTTTACTGAACTCAAGAACCTTCTCTAGTTTTTTATTGACATGCTATAAAATTCATTCGAGGGCAATAATCTTTTGCTCATAGGAATTTTTCATATTGATCATACTGTTAGGAATCATTTTAAGAGTATCAAATAACTGATTAAACTCAAGTTGAACCTTACTAACTTGACCCAACACATTAAGGCCCTTAGAAGAAGAGGGCTCATCAAAATTATTATTTATAGCTCTAACCCAAACATTGGTGGAGTTCATCTCATGGAAGACCAATTTGAAGAGCTTGAATAGGGTTAAGGAACCCTCTTTTTCCAAACCAAGATAATCAACCATAATTTCCGTCCTAAAGTTAAAACCATCCTTGTCCACTGCATAATCCTCTTGGGAATCACTCCTAGTAGTGTCAATATCCATGGTCTACTTACCTTTCTGATTAGAAACAACATCACCTTTAGCCAAGTCCTACTCCAACATCTAATCCTCATCATCCTTCTGATTTCCATCATGCTCATGTACCTCTTCCATCCCCAAGTTCATAGGAAAATTTCTCATCTTTGATCTATCTTTTTTCTATAACTTAGAAAGAGGGAAAACCCCCACTTGATGCATGTTTCCCATATCCTCCTTGCTCAAATTACCCATAGAAGACCCCTTCAAATTTTTTCCACCCAACCCTTTCATAGGTGAACCATTGGACAAATGAGTGCTTTATAACCTAGGTCATAGAACACCACTTTTCCCCAATCATCATTCATTCAATGAAGGAATGATGCCCTATGATTCCAAATTGGATTGAATATCAACACAAAGGTGAGTCAATTCTCAACAAGGAAGACCTATGGGGTGTTATTTAGGCTTTTAAGGGTTCACCACCAAGCAAAATTTTGGAAAAGACAACTTAACATTCAACTCACAAAGCCTAGTAATGCAAGCCAAATGATGAATGAAAATTAAAAAATTAAGTAACAAAAAGTTAGGATGTATGTACGTGGGAAGTCTATGAATGTGATGAGGATTCAGGAAATGCAAAATTCTATCAAAATATACTAGGGGGGACTAAGACACCCTTAATGTTGTCTTAATCTTGTTGTTGTTTTTTAAGGTAGATGTAGAATCTTTGGATGTCAGAATAGAATCTGAAAGAATCTCTAAAAAATACCCTTGGGAGGAATATGAAACCCTTATTTCTAACTTAGTCTTGACTTGAATTTTTAAAATCTCTGAATGTGATCCTAAGGCTCAATTTCTACACTTCCTTCTTCTCATATCTCAAGTCTTGAAACCTCTAGATCTAGCCTATAGGTGACTTTCAGTGAAGATGACAAATTTACAATGAAACTTTGCACTTCAAATGATCTTCAACCTAAATATGTAAACATAAACACACAAGATTGATGATTTTTTTTATATTTTTTAGTAAATGGGGGTTTGCCTTATTCAAACCCCTTGTTGGTAATTAAACCTTGGAATGAAATAAAATAATGAAGGTAAATGATGAATGAAAAAAGTTCTATGTTGTAACTCACCAAACCCTTGTTATGAAATATCAAAACTTGTGTGAAGTGGCTATCTTGAATTTGGATCTTGACTTGAGTGAATTCTTGATAGATCTTGACTTGAATTGCTCAGTTGAATCAAAACCCTACATCACAAATGTTATCTAAAAAAAACACATGATGCAAGAATATCTTTGACATGATGCTTGAATCTTGATGATGTCTCCAAATGCTTGATGGATTACTCTTGAATGCTCTTGATCTCATAAAATTTCCTTAGGAATTCTCTCATCAAATTGGTAGGTGCAAAATAACTGAAAGAACCTTGTATTTATACTTATCCATGCTTAATATCTCAAAATTACACCACAACAAGCCGACATATGAAATCATTAATTAAAGGAGGCTAAATCCCCCCAATATTTGAATTTAAATCCTCCAAATAACTTAAGAGTCTCGAGGCTTGAAACTCGGGGCACAAACTCAAAAAAGGGGCCCATTTAAGACACATTTGAAAAGAGGGTCCCAAGACCTATTGGGGACAAATATGCCCTAGGTTCCATCTTATTCTTCACCCAAAAATCAAGGACACATAGCCAAAATCATTAAATTATCATTTATCCTTTGATGTTTTTCGGGATTAGCCATAAAAAGATATAATTTATTAGGTTTGTGGATGCAAAATAGGACCAATTAAGACATAAATAAGGACAAATAAAACAAGGTAGGCCCAAACAAGTGTGAAAATTCAAGGGTGTGCATTTTCCTACACTAGATTTATCCCCCATTTAGTGATGCAAGGAATACACCTGTGGATCAACGATATGGAAAGGAAAAAGGAAAAAGAAAAATGCAACGAATCAAGCTTCGACTGGCCACCCACCGTGTTGTGGACTGGGTCTAGGTTGTTTGTCCAAAATATTTTACAAGTGGAATGTGTTGTCCACTATGAAAAAAAAAGCACATGCTCACAAGGGCTAGTGAATCTAGTTTTCCACTAGGTGAGCCCCAAGAGATCCATATCAAAGTCATACCTCCATGACTATGATAAGGACAAAGAAAAAATTGCATGCTCATACGGGATAGTTGCAATGCCCTGCCATGCAAATACCATAGGACACAACTATAACATTAACAAAATAAATTAGTTTTTGAAACCAATAATTACAATTAACACATTAACAACATAAATATAAATACATATATCATGTAACATCAACCTAGTCCCATGAGGTAACATGGTGTGCTAATTGTACGAACCCAAACTAACTAGAATGATAAATGATAAAAAACTAAAACAAATGAAAGAAGCATGTATAAAACATAATATAAATATGAAATTCATTCAACAAGAACAAGATAGATAATAGAAGAATAAATAACATGTTATTGCATTCAAATTTTGAGTTCAGGGTTACAATTGTGGAACATATTTCCACATATACAACACAACATAAAACCACTATTACATAATAAATTTTCTTCCCTTATAACATTGGGAAGAGTACAACTTAATACAAAGAGTACAATAATGAGAGTTGAATTCATAAAAAGGTTACAATCTTCTTCGTGCAAAGCTCTGAGACCATTGCAACTACATCTATGCCATGATCACCACCTAGAGACCCAATGGGTGCATTGCACGTTTCCACCCGACCTTGTGAACCCGAAGGAACACCCCTCATGCAAGGAGCCGATAAGAAAGAACCCTCATCCAAAAAGTCAAAAACACACAAGGACTAACACCATACCACTCAAGACCACTTAAAAACATAAACAACAACAACAATAAAACAACTCCAAAGGCAACAAGAACAAGGGAAAACAAAGGGGCACAGTGGGAGAGTTTCATCGCATGGCCTTACATGGATTAACTAGACTACCTAACACTTGGAGCCACCTCCATCAATGTGGATTATCTAGACTACCTAACACTAGGAAGTGCCTCCATCTATGGTTAACTAGATAGCCTATCTCAAGGTACCATCCCATAGGGTGACTTATGTGAAGCCACTTACCTTTCGTGGAGACAAGGTAGTGACCTTACCAGCCAGGTCTTCCCACCTGTCCTTAGCCTTTGAGAGCACTAATGGTAGGGATGAGGTGCATGCTTTTAGTCTTGTTATGTGTTAACTAACCCAACCCACTAGATCCATTAATTAGGTTATCACTTATTTAAGGAAACTCTTTCAAGGGTGACCACTTGTACACTGGCCCCAAGAAGAGCCACTCTCCCCTACGGTTACCCCTAAATCAAATTCAAGTAATGGGTGTACCTCAATGCACAAATCTTAAAGGATATTATTTCACAACAAGGCTCCTGAGGCATGACCATCTCGTGACTACCCAAAGCATCCAAAAACCATAAAACTAAGTGGTACCACCCACATAATTAATCACAAGGTAACAAGAAAGACAAAAAGGTGCAACCATAAACATACATACACACCACTTCCCTAGCCTCTCGAGATAACACTTATCCACCAAAGAACCAAAATAACACATTCTACTAATTAAAGTCACATTTCCAAGCTATATAAAATTTAACTTAAATTAAACATATCGCATATCAAGTAAAAATATCCTCATTTAACATCCAATCTAAATCATATAGTTCATGAAATATTTCTAATTAAATCCATGGAAATAATCAATTATCTAACATTAGTTATCTCACCAAATTAATTTTACCACATTAGAAAATCTAAGTTTCTTTGATCATTCCAAGATCAGATTAAATAAAGACAACTATTTTTTCTATAATTATCTAAACATAAACAAAATAAACTTTAAAATTAAAATATTTAAACTTAAGCTATAATAACAATTAAAAATCGGAGTTTATATTTTAATGTCAAATAATGTCAATTCTCTAGTTTTGTTTTTTTTTCCAAACAAATTATTCTACAAATCTGATTTTTCTGATTATAAAATCTAATTTGCAAAAATCATTCTAAATACAAATTTAATAAATAATAATTGATTCTAAATCTGATTAGCATAATTTTGTTTTCTATTTTTTTCAGAATTAAAATTACTTTCTCATTTCAGTAATATATTCCTATCCAAGTATATATAGATATGTGTGTGTGTGTGTGTGTGTGTGTATGTGTGTATATATATGTATATATTCCTACATTAACATAATAATAAATTTAAAGCACTATTGAATATCAAAACATAATCTAAATGAACATCTATCCAAAGTATATATATAAATACATATATATATCATTTAATCATTAAAAATTTGAATTAAATATCCAAGAAAAATCATTATCCTCAAAACAGAAAAAACAGAGATCACAAAGGATGGTAGACCCTTATATATATATATATAATTTAAAAAAAAAGCTAAAATCCACATATGGAAATATAAGAGGGGCACAACCTTGTGGCTATTGCGTAGCCATCCAAGGAGTTGTCACATCCCTCAAGGGAATGGGGGGTGGGGTAGTACGCCTATGGTGTCCACTCCCCATACACCCAGCAAAAAAAGCAATTCACTGGTAATATAAATTCGTAGTAAATAAAACATATTCCGCCTTCAATAAATTTTGACTACCATAAAAACTCAAGATATATATATATATATATATATATACCTAACATATGCATAAACACATGAAATGTTGGAAATAGTCCAACACCCGAAATCATTCAGATGAAAAGAATTAAATTGGGGAAATGCAATAGCCAGAATAAGAAGAAGAGGATCTTTGGGAAAAGAAAATTTATAGAGAACTTGATAGTGAAATAACAATGGACAAAAAATGAAGGGCAAAAAAAACTAAAGACAAGAGGTAACAAATATAGAGAAATGATTTCACACAACAAAAATTTCAAGACTCACAGCCAACATAATGAAAATTTGAAATTTATAATCCTTTTCTTTTTAACTGTAAATTGCAGAGGACAATCAAAGATTTTAGAACTACTTGGAGTCCTTCGCCTGTAGTGGATTTGAAGATGAATTGTTGTGAGTACGAGTCTAGCCAACCATGATTGTAACGCCCTACCACACAACCCTAGAGGAAGTTGCAAACAACTACTTAAACAAACTAATTTTTTTTGTTTAAGTACAATTAATAAGTAAGTTCACTAAATAATGCCAACAACCTCTAAGGTTATGAGACATAGGTTATATAGAACCTCAACAAAAAACATGAATCTAAACCATGTCAATTATTTAATTAAGAAATAAAACACATACATTCCAGTTAAGATAATTTACATTAAGCATAAGTGATAAATTTCAATTGCATTTATCCATATTAAACAATAAGATTACAAATACAACTTCCCACCTCGATAACAAATGAGGGATAATAAATCACAAGGACAACTGAAATAAAATAAAGCATGAAATGAAACAAGATCCCACAAGCTCTCCAACTAGAAGTCTCATCCACACAAACAAGAAGAAATCCCAATGGATTAAGGTGCATGCCACCCAACCAAGTGGAACCCAAAGGCCCACCCCCCATGCTGGGAGATAGTAACAAGGTATCCTAGTGAAAACCATCTACCTCTAGACATGGGCTAACACATTACTTAACCAAACTGACACAACCAAACACATGTACCACACAAGTACATCACAAGTACAAATCTAACATGGTCACATTGCTTCCAGATAAAAATAAAATCAAGTATGTTACAAGAGCCATACACACATACTCAAATACCAACTATTGTCCTAAATAGAGTGTCATCACACAACTCATCATAAGTTACCCAAATGGATCTTCATAGGCTCCAGCTAACCTAGTGGCCTCACCCGATCCCCTGGCCCTCATACTTACTAATGCGGGATCAAAAACCTTAGGTACAAACAAGATAGATGACCTTGCCATTCCAAGCCTTCCCACTCATCCCAAGTCTAAACGATCCCTTGTGTCTATGAGTGAGACAAACTTATCTTGATTAGTGAGAAGTTAGTCCTAATCTTGTAAGTATTGATTTAGTTTCACTTGATTAAATTACTTCTGAAGGTTACCCAATCTCACCTCTTACAGGCTCAGGCCCCTAACGGAAGCCACTCTTCTACTTGACAACACACTTTCAACCAAACTCCAAGGGTAAAAAAGTGCAACAAACAAGATAACATGACCACTCCTTTCTCAAGAGGTGACATAAGTTCAAACCCTCTCCAACATTGGAGGTAACAAAATAACAAAGTCACTCCTTACAAGGAGATACAACTCACATAATTCACTCCTAAACCAAGGAGGTACAAAACATCCCTATTCGTGGAAACCGGGTAAATAACTCATAACTTCTCATGCACTACCCAAGGGATTCAAAATAGGTTGACAACATGACATGACAACCCACATAATATAAGATCCCCATTTGGAAGACTTAACAACCCTTATAACCATTATTCCTCAAGGTGATAACATAAGAGATTACTTTTAAACAAGTAGCTTAATCAGAATTAAAACTACTCCGGATTTCCTAAATCCACATCTTTCATTTGCATTCAATACTTAATAGCCTTAAGAAAACTGAATTAAATATCGTCTCTTTAAAACAAAAGATAAAATTCAAGTCAAATGTTTAATTTCACTAATTGTTTCAATGGTAACAAGTAATCATTTATCTTTCTACGTTTTAGAATATAAAATTTAGAAATTACAATAGGTTTATTGCAAAATAAATTATTAAATAATTACGATGCTAAACACATTTCTTGCCAATTCTAAGTTTAACCTTTCAAAAATGCATTTAAAATTTCAACTGATAATTTGACTAAAAGCTACATATTCTAATTCTCACATGTACATTTAAAACATAATCATTGATTTAAATCAGCATTTTTTACAATATACCATAGTGAAATATTTAAAATTATTTAATCCAATTACCAAAATAATTCTCCCATAGATATGTATTTCAAATAATATCCATATATAATTATTTGATTATTAATACTTTAATATTATAAAATATAATATTAAATATTAGTATATATTATATTAATATTTTAATATTATATAATATAATAATACATATTAATATATTTATATTATACTAATATACTAATATTATATATTATAATAATAAATATTAATATTTAATATTATAAATAAATAATACTAAAATATTAAATAAAATAAAACATATAAAAAAAATTTAAAAAAAATAAAAAAAATTAAAATAAACCACCACTTACCACGGTCCACGTGCAAGCCCCACACACAAAGGGCAGTTGTGTTTACACATAGTCATCCCATGTGGGTGCGACTGTGGAGGGGAGAGGGGAGTACATTGGGCACGGCTCCCCCCACTCACCTCCCATGGGGGGTGTAGACACCGAAAATTGGTCTAGACCTGTGAGTACATTCAACATAATTTTTCTATGGTTGGATTTGATAAGCAGTTAAATAGTAACATTATTTAATTGTACTTTCTAACACATATTTTCATCATCTCAAATAATTATTAATCATATCTCAACTAAATCCATCTAGTCTCTTCATTATGTTGAATATTCTTCTATCTATCAATTATCATTCTATGTCATATCATTATTCTGTCAATGCTATATCTCAGTCAAATATCTTTGTGTCATCATTCAAATATGTCATCATTATGTTAATTATATTCTCAGGAATTATCTCTAGTCTTTCTCAGTTATGACTCTCAAAGGTCATAGTAGGTAGGTTAACTAGTTCCAACTCATATGCATGATATGTCTATTAATTAAATATCTTTATTTAATTAATTAACTCATGTTTGCATTTGAATGCATTAGTCTTCGAGTTCTAACTTTAGCTTTTGCATACAAAGTCTATTTCTTCTATTTTTGGAGATTAAGATCTTGAACTTGTGTTCTAACTCACATTCTAATTTACTCTCTATCTGTGGTCTTTCCTAAACTCATGTTCTAACTCACATTGCATGGAATTCATCAATCTCATCCGTCGATCTCTCTTTCAATTTGAGCCGATCGTTTGAAAACCCAAAATCTATAAAATGGCCTCTCATAATCATTATTCCTCCTCCTGAAATCATTCATTTTTGAGAAGAGAGATTCATCTTTGATATTTTTCTTAGACACTCGACAAAGCTTTACTTGCATTCAAACATAGAAATCTAAAGGCAAGAATACTAAAAAGGAAAAATGGAGAAGAACAATCAAGATAATTCGAAGGGATGAATGCATATTCGGTGAGATCATTTTGGTTTTATTAGTTTAGTTTATTTCCTCGTTCTTTGTTGTTAGATTTTAGATTATTGTTTAGATTAAGATTTAACTTTGTTATTCTAGTATTGTCACAAAATCTATCATGTTACAAGGGGCACAGTGGGGGTGAGCCCCCAGCAACCTCCCCCAAACATTTATTTTTATTATATAAAACCCTTAAAAAACGTAAATTCATTTTTTTTTCCGCCTGCGGAGTTTTTGAAAGAAATCTGCCATTTTTATTCCGGTTTTCAACATCAATATTTTGACAGTATGTATATGTGTATATAAGTATATATATATATATTCTTCAATGTATATATGTATATATATATACATATATACGCATATATGCATATATCAATATTTTCTTTTTGCAAAAATAAACAAACCAGAAATTTAATTGGGCAATTAATTTTTGGGAAAGAATTATAAACACATATTTCAATTTCTTTGAAGATATTCATTTCAAAATAGGGTTTTTTTCAAATAAAATTCATATTCAACATGGGTTTTTCCTTTGCAATCCATAAACAAAATTCAAATGATTTCCAACAGCAAAATCAAACTTTATAACCTTTCAAAATGAAACTACTAATTGAATGAACCTAATTTTTCTTGAGCTTGTGAAGAGATCTAGACAGTGTTCAGCTTCCAACTTCAACTCCACGAATTTTCACTACTTCAATCCAAAACCCACAAAAATGCAGAAATCCTCCTCTCCTCTATTTTCAAATTTCAAAACTTGCTAAGAAAAACTTGTGAAGAAAAAACCAAATAAGGAAAATTTTCCCCAAAATATCCATGCACCAACCCTCATAAATTTTAGAAAACAGAAATAGAAAATATCTCTAATTTCAATTTTTGCATTCAAATTTTCTAAAATGAAATATAAAACATTTTCTTTTAATTTTCAATTTCAACCAATATAACAATAAATTCAAATAAATAACTTAACTTATTTCAACATCATAAATCTAATTAATTAATAAAATAGATTTAATCAATGATTAAATTATTTATTAATTAAATTAAATTAATAATAAAATAAATTACCTTACTAACATAATTCCAGATCCAATTAATCAACAACTTATATGCATAAAACCATTCAATTACCTTTTTAACTTGCAATTAAATAATCAAAGGGAGAGAACAATATTCAAAGAAACACAACCTGACTAAGACCCAATGACACACTATGATTAGGGTGATGACTTGGCACGAAAAACCTAGCTACTAGCTCCCAATCAAATACCGTTGAGCAATGGACATGCTCGAACCTGTGAAACTAGGTGGATTCAATGTCCTATACTTGACAACCTGTGAAAAAAGAATATATCCACATGCATATATATGTCATACTTAAAACACACTGTGAAGAGGAAATCATAGAATCGTAGGGCACTCGCAAGTGAGTGATGCGATACCGTCCCCTTCACCAATATAGTATAACTAACTGACAAATCTAACATACTACTTTAATCCAAAGCATAAAACATCATTGATTCAAACATCCATAATGCTAATCCAAAACATGCCATAATGATAAAATCATAATAAAATACCATCACATCAAAAGATATCATTCACATCATTTTACAGATAGCGGTCAAATTGTAACCAAGTACCAAAGTCAAGGTACAAACATAAAACACACATAATAAGGTATCTACATATCCAGAAAAACATCAAAGCAAGATAACAACACAAGGACACACTGTCCAACCAGAAGGAAAAATTGAGGGGTATTACATCGATCTTCATAAATTCAGAGATCTGTAACCTCCAAAAGAAAAATTTGAAGTACGATACCCAAAAAAATGTATAATTCTAGCTTCTTCTAAAAAAAAAAATTGAAAGAAGGAACAAAGATTTAAATTTTTTAGAAAAACTTCAAAGCTTTCGAATTATAGAGAAATTTTACTTTTCTTTTTACTTTCTCCTTTTTCGAAAAAAACTATATTGGATATAAAATCCCAAGATGGAAAAATTCAGAACATTACTAATTATTTTAGAATTTCACTGAACATCGAAAATAGTCTCTTGCCTTCAATTTTAGTTTTACTAAATCTCGAATAGGCATTTTCTTCAAAAATTACTAAACTCACTATTTCTTCCCAAAAATTAAAACATTATATTTCCTTTAAACTATAATTAATTTTCAAAGACCAATAATTATTATTAAAATTAAATAAATAAACATTTCAATTCAAACAATATTTAAAATTAAAATATAATATTAAATTAGTTACTTGATGATAAAATTAATCATAAGAATAATTTCAATGACTTAATTTAAATAACAAATAAAATAATTTATTAACTTTTATTTATTTAAATTAAATGATAATCTCCTGATACTTTAAATCTTGAAATATTAATAACACCGTTAATGACTAAAATAAGTAACACCAATGCGCACATTCATTTTCTAAAAGAATTGATGTCATTTAATAACATTGAAAATTTAATTACTTATTAACCACAATAAAGGATAAAATTTAATTTAAAATGATTACTCATTAATCATAGCCATAAATGCAACCTCTGCTAACATTACAAAACCCATGAAAATAAATAAGTTAAATTAAAATCATACCCACATGAGTGAAGTATGGATATAATACATGAGAAAACACCGACCCAACCATTGACACAAAAAGGGGTACTTTCTGATCAACTCCCTAACCACATCAAACCATTGGGTATGTAGGGCACACTCAGACTTGACAATATGTGTGGAGTCAACTCCTGGTACCTGCATTCCTACATATGCATATAAACTCATAATCAAACACATTGTGAAAGAGAATTGGGGTGAGGCAGGGTGCTCACAGATGAGCGATGCAACACCAAATCTTTCACTTGAATCATATATAGTAATCAATGTCTAAAAAAAAAATCATCATTGTAACATAATCAATAACATCATCATAAGCATAAGAATCCAACACATGTGTCCAAATATCATAAGAAAAGAAACAACACTATCCACCAATCCAAAAAACAGGGCGAAATAGATGTCTATCAAATTATCAAGCATGCGTCATAACACAATCTAGAAACCAAACATAATCAAAACACACACAAAGTAGTATCATAAACTATCAATAAAATGAGAGGCACTACACTAGTGAAGCTAGTTGTTCAGTAGGTTAGCCACAAGGAACCATATCAAAGCCATACCTCCATGACTTTTATAAGGTACAAAGAAAAATGCATGCTCACAAGGGCTAGTGAAGCTAGTTGTTCACTAGGTGAGCCCCATGGAACCAAATTAAAGCCATACCTCCATGACTTTAATAAGGTGAAAATATGTAATAGAGAAAGAAAGAGGGATGTTTGAAGGGATTTTTCTTAGTTTGTTTGAGATATAAATCTTAGGGGAAATTGTCCCTTATGTCTCCAAGAGAGCACCAATCAAAGGATAAAAGATTCACAACTTAGGGAATGCAATGTGCCACATCACCACTAAGAGAAGTGTAATATGCTAAGATAGATCAAGCTCTTGAAGGAAATTACTCCCAATGTCACCACAAAGAGAAAAATACATCGCATGAAATAAAAAAAATCACATAAAGGAACATGGAAAAAGTGAAAATGAAATCATGCAAAAATAATGCCAATGTATGCCTCCACTTTAAAGAAATTGCTAAACACCATTTTGTGAGAAATTAATTTAAAGTAGACAAACATGAAAAGGAAAAGGAAAAGAGAGTTTCCCCTAGAAACACATAAGGGGTCTATCGATTCAGGGTTAGTATCCATCTTTGTTGTAATGATATTAGAGAGCTCGAAACTATCATCATTCCCCAAATACACATAGAACTAGAAGAATGAAACAAAGAGAGTGAAAAAAAATGAAAACTATTTTGAGCCAACATGGAAGGGACATAGGGTGTCTCGATGCCTTGTGCCATCCCCAAAAGGAAAACACAAGACATAAATGCAAGGAAAAGAAAAGATAATGAAAAATATTTTGGGTCATCATGGAAGAGACTTAGGGTGTGTCAACACCTTGCATCATACCCAAAAGGAAAACACAAGATGGACATAAAAGGAAAAGAAAAGGTAATGAAAAATATTTTGGATCAACATGGAAGAGACTTAGGGTGTCTCGATTCCCTATCTCATCCCCAAAAGGAAACCACAATACAAAAATGAAAATGAAAGGTAATTAAAAATGAAAAGGAAAGGATTATGACATATAGAAGAATGTACGTACAAATAGAGGAATGACATAGAGAGAAAACATCAAACAATACGGGGGATCAAATTACACACATGTAATCACAAAAAATAAAATTAAATAATGATAAAGAATAGTAGGGAATAGGCGAGTCAATCTAAAGCAGGTCATTCACTTCCCAATCTCAATTTGTATAAGCAGAAGGTAGACAAAAAACTGAAGGGACAATAAAAAATGCATTACTAGGATAAGGCTATCTACTTCTTGTCCCCACTAGGTGAAAGACAAGAATGAGTTGAGGTAAGTGATGGGAAAGCTCACATAATAGTGAGAATAGAATGTTTTACAACTATTACATGATAAGGGGTGGATAAGGATATGCTATGCAATCAATCATTGTCATCGAACTAAAATTTTTTCAATACTAGTTTGAATTCTTGACACTCATGAGTAATGTGTCCAAGAGTTTTGTGGTATCAACAATGTGGAAATTTTATATCTTTAGGATATAGTATGTGATAGGTTGTTGTTAGGTCCCATTACTTTAAAAGATAAAACATCAATATATCAATCAGATAGTGTTCAAGGATATTTGCAATATAAGGTGACTTGACTATCTCTGTTAGATTTTATGTATTTTTAGAGCAACTAAAATTAATTTTAACCTAATGTCATTTACTAGTTAATTGGAAAATAATTTATCTAAAAAGCTAGAGAGTATTTAAACTAGAAAGTACAAGATAATTAATCTAGAAATCATGATAACTAAACTAGAAAACACAAAAATAAATAAACTAAAAAGAATTTAAAATACAAAAGTAGAAAAAATTGTAAACAATCCATGGATCATCTAACTAATAGCAGTAACAATTCTAATAGTTAACAAAAATTAACTATGGAAATGAAAGACAATGAGTGATCCGGAAATTCAAACTCTAAGACGATAGACTTAATTACTATCTACAAAATTAACATAAAAAATGACTACACTCAATTATTATCCATGAATAAAAATGACATAATTCTTTAAAGGAAAGTACTCATCTATTTAATGTATCATCCCTTGAGTGGCCAGCTCTCGGGTTCCTACTTTATCAGGTCACATGCACAATTTATTCAAAATCTCTTCCATTAAAATTACTCTTCATCCATAATTTCAACAACTTAGAGATTGATATGCAATAGTTTCTTTATTCATATATATTCAGAAAGCATGTCGATAGCATAACTGTACTATTCTACCTTGTCTTTTACTTCTGGAGATTACATATTTATAAAAATATTCTAAATAAATCCTATATTTTAGATGGTTTAGATTACAATTGAAAAAGTCTATAACATATTTTAAACAAAATTTATGTCTTTAAATGCCCATTACATAAATATTAAAGAGGCTCGAGTTGAGCCATGAATTTTTTAAACTTTAAAACATAACAAAAATTTAACTAAAAGAAACAATGATTTTGGTCCATCATCCTAAATTTTTGGAGCATGTTCCCAATGCACGTCTTTAATCTATTCTAGATCTCGTGTTGGTTGAACACTTTTAACTGCTATATGATGACCAATTATTATCCTACAAAACACTTAAAACTGCCCATTAAATCTACATTGGCAAGATATTTCAATAAATCACAAGAAATAAAGTTTGTACTATTTTTCTCAAAAGATAAGCAATTATTATTCCTAAATTTTAACTAATTAGAAGAGAATAAGTATTTTGGATATATGAGGAAGGGTTTTATTATGTTAAATCATGATGAGGTTATTTTTACCTCATCACTTCCTCCCCTTCCTAGTTTTTGGAAGATCCTCCTACCCTCTGTTGTGATCCCTTCCCTCCTCCTTTGTTCAATTCTTCATATTCAACACTAATATCATACAGATCATCTATTATTTTATCTAACTCTTCAGGTTCATATAGGAAGCCTTGATGATAAGTACCCTCATTTTACACATATTTAAGACTCCATTATCCTGATCTATATTAATATGAAAAGAAGGTGGTGGTGAAAGAAATAGGGGAGGCTTGTACCTCATCCCCATCCAATCTGTTATGAGGTCTTTTAAGATTTTTTCCAAGGCATCTTCTCTTCTATAAGACCATTTGATTTTAAGAGGGGAGATCACTTCTCTTTTCTTAAAGTATTTTGGTAGTGGGGTGTATCTCTCTTCATAGGTATGCCAAGCCTTACCAATCATTTTTGGCCCCTGTTCTCTGAAATTATTGTAACATAGGTGGAGGTTATCATCATATCTCTTATTCATAGTTTTTTCAGTTTTGACTACTAAAAAGTTTTCTTTGAAAGCTATAGGTTTCCTATTAGGGTATCTCATCTGAAGACTCACATTCTTCTCTTCTTGAGATTCTCTAGTGCACTCTTTCCAATGAGCTTGATTATGCATAGTAGATAAAAAAGATCTCAATCGCACTTCTCCAACAAAAAGGTTAATAAAGAAATCAATATATGTTTCCATTAGTAAATTGTGAATAAAGAATTCACATAACATATCTTCCTCATCAAGATTTGATTCTAAAAATATTTTAACAAATTCATGGTCATTAGGGTCATGTGGTTGGTTATGATAGATTCTCAACAATTTCCATCTTAACACTTGTTTATTTTAAAACATAGAATATAGCCTTGATGGTCTCCTCAATGCTAATAGAAATTCTCCTATTTGGCATACATCTTGTTTTTCTGTAGACCCTATCAAATGACTCTTTCAGTAGTACCAACTCCTTTTTCAACCTGATATTCTCAATCCTAGCATCCCTCAAGAAATAGCATCTTTCCATCCACTTCATCAATAATGGGGGAATTCGAAATTGGAACCATTCCATTATAGTTGGTTTAGTCTAAGTTCCCTTTGATTCCATTAATGGTTTATTGGTGATTTCTTGCAAATCCTATTCCAATTCCACAATATTACCGGTGATTTGGTCCATGCTACTTGATAATATTCTCCTTTATTGTTTTAAATGATAGTTGATACTCAAGTGTCCAGTTAAACTCCATGTCTTTCTGGAGAAGGGAAAACATAGGGACCAATATCTTACTAAAGCTTTCTATAAACCTTTGATAGTATCTAGCATGCCCAAGAAAAATTCTAACATCCATTTGTGTCTGAGGAGTAGTTAGTTGTTGAATGACTTCAATTTTCTTGGGATCAACCTTAATTCCTTCAGAAGAGATATGATGAACTAAGACTATTCCTTGTTTTACCATTATCAAACACTTTTCGTGGCTAATGGATAGTTGGTGATCCTCATATCTCTCTAAAACCCTATCCAAGTTTTGAAGGGTTTCATCATAGATTGATCCATAGATAGTGAATTCATCCATGCAGACTTCTATGTATTCATTGACAAGCTCAATAAATATTTCCAAAATGGCTCTTTGGGGCGTTACAAAGTCCAAAGGGAAGAACATGATATAAAAAATTTCCCCATGGACAAGTAAATTTCATCTTATCCTGGTCTTCTGGTGCTACTTGAATCTGGTTGTAACAACTAAATCCGTCTAAAAAGGAGAAATATTTTCTCCCAGCCAAATTGTCCAGAACCTAGTCTACAAATGGTAGGGGAAAATAATCTCAGTGAGTGGCTTTGTTAAGTTCTTTGTAATCTATGCATACTCTCCACTTTCTATTTTTATTTGGTACTACAACCAGAGGTGAAACCCACTTTATGTCAGAAATGGGATAAATAAATCCTGCTCGAAGGAGTTTCTCAATTTCAATTTTGATAACATCTTTTAATGTAGGATTGAGCCTCCTTTGTGGCTGACATACTAGAATTACATTAGGATAACTATAAATTTGATATGTACAAACACTTGGATGAACTACACTCATGTTTGTATAGTCCCAACCAAATCTTTGGACCTTTTTACCAAAACATTAAATAATCTATCCTCTTTTGATTCTATCAACCAACTATTGATGTTCAAGGTTTTTCCCTGCAATAGCTTAATTGTTCTTGTTCCTGAATGGGTGGAAGTGACAATATGCATTGGTCATAAAAAATAATTGAGAGGACAACTATGAGATATAATTCAGTGAAATCTAGCAACGTCCTCAAAAAAAATGTTAGTTCTAGGAATCATATTGGCTAAAGGGCAAGGCAATCCCATAGTAGTATATTCATATTCAATCCCATGTACATAGATTGGCTGTCCTAAAATTTCTGGTGCATCCACCATTTCCTCATCACATGAGCCTATGGCAAGGTGTGCTATATCGTTTACTAACTCATCCTCTAATTCTTCTCCATGTTGTTTAATAACTACCATGGCTAACGAGGCGAAATTGTCTTGACCATTAGACTCTTCTGGTTCATCAACCTAGACTTTGTTATATTAAGTGGGTTTAGCAAGAGGGTACATGAATAAATGTTTACTATCTGGACCATGTGAAATGGTAATTTCTCCCTCTCTTTAGTTGATTTAAGCTATGATATTGACTAACCATGGTCTTTCAATAATTATTGGATAACTGTCTTTGGGTGTAAGTGATTGAATTACCTAGAAGTCCACTGGATATTCCCATCCATCAACTTTGACAAGAATGTTTTCAATAACACCCTTGGGAATGGCTATGGACTAGTTTTTCATCTACAAGACTGTAGTTGTGGGATGTAAATTAGTGAGGCCTAATTTTTCCATCACGTCCATAGTCATTACGTTAATGGATACTCCTAAATCCACTAATGCATTAGGTATTTATACCTAATTTATCGTGACAATTATCAATGGACTACTAGGATCATCATATTTTGGAGCAATGGTCCTTATAGACAAAAAGTTAGCTAAATAACCATCGATGTGCACATTATTTATTATCTTTGGTTTCCTCCCTAGAGTTTTAATGCATAGTTGTTTGATCAGCTGGTTCAACTCCGGAATCTCCTTTATTTCTTGTTGCAAGGGAACATCTATTTGCAGTTGTTTGATTTCCTATAATAACATAGTTTCAGACATCAAAGGCATTTCTATAGTATCTTTTAGAATGGTTGGTTTCAAATTCTCTTAAAATGGTGCTTGAGTTTTCTCTTTTTGAATGGTATCCTTCCTAAGATCAGTTGGAGACTGGCCTCCCTCCTCCTGAGGCAAGTCAGAAGCCCCTATTGAAAATGGTGTTTGAGTAGTGTCTAGAGGTGGAGTGGTATTTTCAAGAGTTTTGGGAGTAGGTCCATCCATAATTTCTTCAATGGTTAGTGGTTGAAGTGTTTTACCAGAGCCCAACTAAACATTTCCAAAATGTATGGCATTAAGTATGATAACATTGTCTTGTTCAATGGAGTATATCGGATTATTTTGTCTATTGTTCTTAGGATTGGTAAGTGGTTGTGCTAGGAGCTGAGGTTGATTTATCTGTTCAATTTGTGGAGGATTTTGGGGTGGTGGTAGCAAATTCTATTGTTGATTCCTCTGAGGGCCAGTATATAATTGATTTTGTCCCTAGCTCCATTAAGGAGCAGTATGTTGTGGATACCACTATTGTTTAGTTTGGTTTGGAAACTATTGAGCTCCCCATGATTGGTTCACCCATTTAGAGGGTCCCTAATAGTGATCTCCCCAATTAGGTTTTTGAGGTGGTGGTTGAGGCCAATATGGAGTCCATTGATTACTAGACCAATTGTTTTGGTATCTCCAAGTAGGATTGGAATTCTGCCCATAAGAAAAATTCCCTCCTTAGCATTGATTTACCACATTTATTTCTTCCCTAACCTATGTAGTCCTTTTCTTGGAATTCTTAAGATCAGTAAGAAGCTCACATTGGTTTGTAGGATGATTTTTGTTGTAAAGTTGACAAACATGACCTTGTCTAGCAGACATTCTTTCAAAATATGTTTATTTTTTACATCTTGGATAGTAGATGGACAAAGTCTTAGGATTGTGTTTCTTAGCTTGTATTCCATTCAGTGTAGTGTTCAATTAAACAAGTATGTCCATTTTGAGGTTCGCTATTTTTTCTTGGAGCTTTCCTATTTCGTTAGACCCTTTAAAAAGTGTAGTTTTACATATTCCTCCTCAAGTATGTGAGAAATTCTGACACAACTCACATATTTCATCAAGGCCTAACTAAGACATGTCTCCTTTTCCCATTAGATCAAGGCTTCTTCTTGCATCCTCATTGATTCCCTTGAGAAATAGTCTTGATAATCTCAAGACTAATGGCCTCTCCTCCACATCATTTAGACAGGAAAAGAAACCTATCTATATAATCTTCTAGACTCTCATCTTCATTTTTCCTAAGTTTAAATAGCTCCTCCTTACGATCACTCACCCTACAATATCTCTAGTATTTTTCCAAGAAATTAGTCTCTATGTCATTCCAGGACCTAATAAACCCTATAGCTAATCCCATAAACCAATGCATGGTCATGTCCTTCAAAGTAGAAGGAAACAACTTTAGCTTTAAGTTATTCTTTTTATAGTCATAAGTTTGATAGAGGACCTTAAATTCAAAAAGAAACTAGTTTTGGGTCTTCCGAGGACAAACCTTAGAAGGTTGGAAAGAAAGTTGGAGATATTTTTTTAATTGTAGTATCATCCTCTTCATCTAGAGCAATAGGATAAGTGAACGTTCATGGTGTCAAAGGATCATTGTTAAGTTAACATCATTTTGATTAGATTCAGCCCTACGATCACCCATGATGTTCAAAGGAATGTTTTCCTCCTGGATAATTTCCTCAATGATGGGTTGTTCTATTGGATGATCTTCAGGAAAATAGTGGAAAGTCTCTGGTGGATTATTCTCAAGTAATTCTTCAACAGAGTGGTATTCTAAGCCTTGGTCCTCTTTATGTATGATTGGAACGTATTTTGGGGAGGTCTTTGGTATAAATATTCCGCGAGGGCCTCTTTTCCTGACCATGGAAAAAATGAATCCAAAGGGATAGTTTGGACCTAAAAGAGGTATTCAAGGTATCTCCTATTAACACTCAAGAAATAAATGTATCCCCAACAACGATGCCAAAAACTGATAGGATTTCATTAGGTGCCGTTATTTTAGAAGATAAAACATCAATATATCGATCGAGTAGTGTTCAAGTCTATTTGCAATAGAAGGTGACTTGACTATCTCTCTTAGATTTTTTGTATTTTTAGAGAAACTAAAATTAATTTTAACCTAAGGTCGTTTACTAGTTAACTAGAAAATAATTTATCTAAAAACCTGGAAAGTATTTAAAATAGAAAGCACAAGATAATTAATCTAGAAAGCATGATAACTAAACTAGAAAACAAAAAAATAACTAAACTAAAAATAAGGTAAAATATAGAAGTAGAAAAACCTGTAAACAATCAATGGAACATATAATTAATAACAGTAATAGTTCTAACAGTTAACAAAAAGTAACTATAGAAATGAAAGACAACAAGTGCTCTAGAAATTTAGACTCTAAGACAAAATACTTAATTACTATCTATAGAATTAACATGAAAAACAACTACACACATAATTATTATCCATGCAATAAAAATGACCAAATTATTTAAAGGAAATTACTCATCTATTTAATCTATCATCCCTTGAGTGGCCAGCTCATGGGTTCCTATGTTCTCAGGTCACATGCACAATGTAATCAAAATCTCTTCCATTAAAAGTAATCTTCATCGATAATTTCAACAACTAAGAGATTTATATGCAATAGTTTCTTTATTCATATATATTCTAAAAGCATGTCGACAACATAACTATACTATTCTACCTTGTCTTTTACTTCTACAAATTGCATATTTATAAAAAGCTTCTAACTAAATCCTATATTTCCAATGGTTTAGATTACCATTGAAATTTTTTTTAACAGATTTTAAACAAACTTTATGTCTTTAAATTCCCATTACATAAATATTAAAGAGGCTCGAGTTGAGCCATGAATTTTTTAAACTTTAAAACATAACAAAAATTTAACTAAAAGAAACTATTATTTCGGTCCATCATCCGAAAGTTTTGAAGCATGTTATGAATGCAAGTCTTTAATCGGTTCTAGAGCTCGTGTTGGTTGAATGATTTTGGCTACTCTATGATGACCAATTATTATCCTGCAAAACACTTAAAACTACCCATTAAATCTGCATTGGCAAGATATTTCAATAAATCACAAGAAATAAATTTTATACTATTTTTCTCAAAAGATAAGCAATTATTATGCCTAAAGTTTAATTGATTGGCAAAGAATAAGTATTTTGCATATATGAGGAAGGGTTTTATTATGTTATCATGATGAGGTTATTTTTAACTCATCAATATGAGTTTGTCTTTCATTGGTGGTAATGTTATTAGTCCTTTGTTCAAAAGAACTTGTAGTTTCCTTTCACTTTCAGGTGGTGGAAAAGGAACTTTAGTTTTTGTAGCTTATAGGGCCTCTTGATCTTGCTAGATTCACCAATTTCTCAATTTGAAGGTTGAGGAGGAGGACCTAAGGTGATCCTATCATCCTTGTCATTTTTTTGAATCATTTGTTTCATTTTAGGAGGAAGGAAATTCAGATTAGTAGGATAATCTAAGATCATTGTACCATCACTATAAAGCCTTAGGTATTGTTTAGGAGAACTTATATTGTAAGGGGGATCTTGATATCCTAAAGTGATGAAAATTGGGGTCCTCTCTTTTAACCTTTAGATTTTTGGACCTAAAAGGAAAGGGGCAATCTTTAAACACTTCACTCAAGAACAAACCCTTGAGATCTCTTTGCAAAGGATAAAGAGATCTTGCAAGAACAAAGTCCTAAAGGCAGAATTAGATCTAATGAGGGGTTCACCACCAAGTTTAGACTTGGAAAAGACAAAAATATGCAAGATGTAAAACAAAACCCTAATTTAATGAAAACTAACTCTAAATGACCTAGAAAGATGAATGAAATGAAACCAAAAATTGTAAAATTAAAAGTGTGCACCTAGGAAATGAGAGGGAAAAAAGGAGGTCCAAATCATTGAAAAATCTACTATCAAGGTTGACTAGGACTCATTTTCTAGGTTGGGTAAATTAGTCCTATTTCTGGAAAAATGTGTAGGAACAGGTTCTACCAAAAGGGTATCCAAATTTATAAAAAATATTTGTTGGGCATGTATAATGGGACTCATTCACCACATATGGTTAATTAGCCCACTTCTTCTTTTCTAGAAGTTCTAGATCTAATTGTGTTCCTCTCAGCTTGCTCTGCTCTTCTTGATCGATTTTCGGATCTCAAACTACAAATTTCCACCTGAAGGTCTTCTCCAAGATTCTCCAAGACTTGATGACAACTTTGACAACTTTTCTCCAATATCACTCCTTAGGAAATCTACAACCTATCCCTACAAATCACACACAAACGAGAGGGAAAAATGTTGTGGGGTTAGTGAATAGGTGTTTTCCTTGGTCAAACCCCTTGTTGGTAATTAAACCTTGAAATAAAGGCAAATATGAATGGAGAATGATGAATGAAAAATTACAATATTGCAACTCACCAAACCCTAGGAATAAGGTGTTTCAAATATGCTTGAAATGGTTACAATGGATGTGGTCCTTGAATCTTTCTTGAATGATGTTGATCTTGCTTGAAATACTTGCTTGAATCATAAACTCTACATAACAATTGTTAGCACATTAACAAACATGATCTATGAAATCCTTGAAATGATGATTGATTCTTGAGTGCTTCTCTATAATGCTTGATAATCTACCCTTTAAGAATATTAAATGTTATTGTGAATGCTTGTGAACACTTGATTGCTTCTTAGATTTTTAGGTATGAAAATGAGAGAATGAACCTTGTATTTATGCTCAATTATGCAAGAATTCCTTAAATTACAACACTACAAGTTGACATCAGATCTAGGAGAATAAAATATCATCATAAATTTGAATTTTGGTCACACAAGACTCATTTTCCCAAGGTGGCGAATGAGTCCCTTTAGACATAATATATGGGACCAAAAACCAAAAGTGTTTAGAAATGTGTGAAAAATCGGTTTGAGGCCAAAAAATCTAGGTGGGACCCATTCGCCCAAGTTGGTGAATGAGTCCCATATCCCTAAATTTGGGCCACACAAGCCCCAAACACATGAATTATGATTGGTTACTGATTGGTGTCAGGATTATCCTCGAAAAGATGTAATAAATGAGGCTTTAGGATGCAAACTAGGGCTAATTAAAGCACAAGAAATCACAATTACTAATGACAAGCCTAGAGAAGTGTGAAAGTGTGTTACAAAAATTTACAAGACTTCAAATAAGGCAAGATTAAAGTTGATTTTGAGTAGAATTATTTTTATTATGCTTGGTTATTTAATAAAACCCTAGAAAAGTGTGAAAGTGAGTTACAAAAATTTACAACACTTTAGCAAGGTACCATTAAAATCCATTAGTTCACAAGGGGCCAATACCTAATTTGAATGTTTCATCCATATTACAACACTAAATCAAGGAACAATTAAGCTAAAATCCACTAGGAGGGCCTAAAAAAGCGTGAAAATGTCAAGGGATCCATTTTTCTACACTACATTTAGCCCCCACTTTAGTGAGAGGATGAACCTACTTCAAAATCACACTAATGTAGATGATCACACTTCAAGAGGGGTTCAAATGTACCAATGAAAATAATATGAGAGAACAACTATCAAGAAGGGTGATCAAGCCCCTAGGATCAACATCCAAAGGGAAATCAACAAGGCCACAAAAGAACACACATGATAAATGATGTAAAGAGCAACAATAAAGCACCAACATACACTACCAAAGATGAAAGAGATAAAAAGAGAATCATAAAAAGCTTCAATTATTTTTTCATCCTAATGTGGATTAGATCTAGGTTGTTTGTCCAAAAAATGCATACTCACTTTGATGCAATGAAACTCTTGGTTGTTCGTTGGGTGAGAAGTCCTAAAAAGTGAGACACATACACTCATGGTTGGTATGCATCCACACACACATGCAAGTGGATATGGGAAAATTCATGCCTCGATTGGGATTCCTGATCAAACCATACCAAAGTTATACCTCCTAATAAATTTAATAAGGTACCACACAAAAATGATTTTTGAGCTTCATGAGACAAGAAAAACTTAGTATGGTTGGGGCTCATGAACAAATAAGATGGATCTACAGGTATGCAAGTTGTGTTATGCAAGGTGGCCATATAATTACAAATGTAAAATGAAAAATAGGAAATGTTCAAAGGAGTTTTTCTTAGTTCATGTGAGGTCTTTAACTTAGGGAACATAATGCCTAATGTCTCCAAGAGAGGACCAGTCAAAGAATAGAAAATTCACAACTTAGGGGATGCAGTGTTTCGCATCAGGCAACTAAGATGAATGTAATATGCTAAGAGAGATCACGCTCTTGAAATACATCACATCGAATGTCATCCACAAAGAAGAAAACACATCAGATGAAGTAAGAAGACTGCACCATGAACCATGAAAAATAAAAATTCAAAAGAAGAATACAAATGTATGCCCCCACTTTAAATAAATTGCTAAACACCATAGTATGAGAAATTAATTTAAAGTAGAAAATTATAAGTTCTAATAATAAAGAAGGAATATGAGCTTACTTGGAAATCCCTATGCCAAGTCATATGTTTCCAAGTAAAGCTACGTCATGTAAGAAAAATAAAAGAGAGGGGTTTCCCCCAAAATGAAAACACAAAACACATAAGGGATCTATGGATTTGGGGTCAGGATGTTCTTTGTTGCAATATTTTAATAGAGAGACGGAACTATCATCATTCCCCAAATACACATAGAACTATAAGAATGACACAAAGAAAGCGAAAACAAAGAAAATCCTTTTAGGTCAACATGGAAGAGACATGAATGTCTCGATAGTTTGCATCATCCCCAAAAGGAAAACACAAGACAAATGAAAAAGAGAAAATGCAAAGGAAAAATAAAGCCTTTTGGGTAAACATGGAAGAGACATGAGTGTCTCAATGCCTTGCATCATCCCTAAAAGGAAAACATGAGAAAAATAAAAAAGAGAAAAAGTGCAAAAGTAAAATATTGATGACATAGAGAAGAATGAAGATACAAATAGAGGAATGTCACAAAGAGAGAGAACATCAAAGAAAACATCACAAGGGATCACATTACACACATGCAATCACACAAAATAAAATGAAAAATAAAGAAATCATGCAAAAAGGCTAATAAGGCACAAGTGAGTCAACCTATGAGCAGGTCATCTGCCTCCCAATCATGTTCTGAATCGCTAAAGGGACAAGAGAAAGTTTCGAACTAGGATAAGCACCAAGTTCAATACTCTTTATAGAAAATTTGTCATCTAAGCTCATGGAAGAGGAAAATAGTGTATTCAGTTTATTATGCACCTCTTCATCAATTTTGGAAACCTCATCATCATCATCCAAATTAATCACAACAGGAGGTCAAAGGATAATTTCCATAGAAGGGTTCAAATCTTATTGTGATTATTGTATGGGATTATTTTGTTTTGGGATGGGGGTAGAGTCATCATACATTGTTTTGATCAGGTTTGGATCTTGATTTTCTTTGTTTAATTTTTCATGTAACCTACAAGAAAGTGCATAAAATCTATGCCTATGCTCTCTAACACCTTTATTTATTTTAGTTTTGTTTTCAAGTTGCATTCGTGTAAAATTAGATTGATCGACCATGTGTTTCTTGTCTTCTTTAAGGGGATGAACAAAAGAAACCTCAAGGGGTTGTTCAACCACTTTCTCTTTGACTTTACATACCTTTTTTATTCTAGGAGGTGTGGTGGGGTTGCTTTCATTATGTATTGGTCATTTTTAGGATGTGGGTGAAGAATCTATCTTATGTTGGTCTTGGTTGTTTGGGAATTATTTAGGTTCAAGCATGGTTTTTTCAAGGATGGTAGGTTGAGAGGTTGATGAGGACAAGTTTCAGAGAGATAGTTTGGCTATTTTCTTTGCTTTGAATTTTTTATTCAACAATAAAAGGAAGTCTTCTCTTGGTTTTATAGTTTCCATGGGCTTGGGCTAAAAGGAAGCTAAGGAAAATTTTCCTTTTGATGAAAGAGGGTTGAAGCCACTATGGTGAATAATGAATATTTCATTGTCAAAGGGGAACGTTAAGAATTTATGCACAATCGAAGGGACAAATTTTATGGAGCAAAGCCATGGGTGGCCTAACTTCACATGAAATTGGTATGACTATAGGATGATGGAGAATGTCACATCTAATATCTTTGGTCCTATTTGAAATGGTATGGTGATCAATCCTATCGTAGGGTAAACAAAACCATTGTGTCTCTTGATCCATGCTTTTGGTTTATCATATGTGTCTTGATAGAGCTCATGCAAAAGTAAAAATTCATATTTCTCTCCATAGGTGGGATCTATTAGTATATCATTAGTGGGCTTGTCATATATATCAGTGGCTATGTAGAGAGGACCATTGGGTATATGTTTAATTATATCCTTAGAGGAGAAATTAATGCCAAGAGGATTGTTAGTTTAGCCCTTACAAGGGATGACATCTATCACCCCTACCATTTCATCTATAGGATTATTATTGATATAATTATTTAGAATATAATCATTTTTTTCATCATTTGTGTCAACATTCATCACATCATTCTTTGTAGTTTCGATGACTTTGAAAAATGAAATATTATGTTTTAGCATAGGGTTCGTGAAAATTTGCAATTTTGGTCAAGAGGGGCAATGGACTTATTTCCTTGATCATTAACACCTCTGATGGAAATATGATCAGAATCAATGAGGTCTTGCATGGGATATTTAATACACTTACAATGTTTTTTTTCATGTCCATTTTTTCGATGATAATGGCAATAAGAATTTTATCTAATGCTCAGGGGTACAGGTTTATTGGGATTGGATATTTTGACGAGAGGTAAGGTAATCATTTTTTGTTCTAGAAGTTGGGACAATGTGTTCTAAAGGGTATCAGGTAAGGGAGTGAATTCACTTTCCAGGTCCCCATAGTTAAAGGGTATTGAGGCTTTGATGACAACTACTTGGTTATTGGAATTGTGAGTTGTTTTTTGAGGGGGGTTGAATTGGAGGAACAATTTGTTTTATTTTCTAAAAGGTTGTGAATTCTTTTGGTTTGCACGCTTGGATCTCTCCATTCAAGAAGAAGTGGACTTTGTATCTCTACTACTAATCAAATTTTTATAATCATGGAGGATAGTACACAAGTGCATGAAGGATGGGAATTTCATCATGGTAAGTTTTTCCTTAATCTTACTTTGCAAATTTTCTATGAATATATTTTGAAGGTGGGGGTCAGGGACCTTTACACCGATTTGGGAATAAAATGATTGATAGCATGAGATAAAGTCAGTTAACTTTTCTTCTTTTTGCTTGCATCTCATCAAATCAGACAAGGTCATCTTTAGATTCATGTGCACTTAGAAATGGTTTTACAAATGAATCAAAAAGTTCATTGAATGAACGAATTGAGGTATTTGGTAAAGAAGAAAACCATTACAAGGCGGTATCTTTCAAGGACCTAGGAAAAATATTTTCCAATAGTTTATCATCAAGGATAAAGTCACTATATAAGGAAAAATAAGCATTGACATGGTTATAAGGATCTCCCTTCCCTCCATATTTCTCAAACCTAGGCACCTCTACACCTTGTGGCATTAGTGTTCATAATATATCCAAGGACAATGGATTGATTTGGGTATAATATGTAGGTTGGAGATTTTTATTTTGGAAGGATGAAATAGTTTGAAAGCATTGAGCTATGAGAGAGTCATTTATTGTGTTATGAGAGGGAAGTGACAAAGATGAAGGGGTGTATGTGTTCATAGGATAATTGAATGGAATTCTTATAGGTGGTAAAGTGGTAGGATGTAATGCCCTGCCACAAAACCCTAAAGGAACTTGCAACACAATGCGGAAGCATACAATTTTTTTCTTCTTAAAAGTGCATTATTAATAAGGAATATGCACAACACTTCACAACAAACTCTAAGGAAACATGACAAGATTACATCAAAAGCCATAAAATATACATTACTTAAATATAAATAATTTATTAACTCACTAATTATACATTTAAAGGCATATACATACACAACATTAAAGATACCAACACGTAGAATATGATATGACAAGTTCCAGATTACATTACTCATTCCTAGAATGAGGTAGATCTTACCTAACTATTACATGTTTCCTTGGGATTTGTTGAGCTAAGACACTGCACCACAATATGCGTACGCTACACACTCCACCCAAGGAACTTGTGGCTGCTACTATCCCTTCATAGATTGAGGGTCTAGAGAACCAAAAGAAAAAGAACTACTTTTGGTTACTCTTATATATAAATTTCAACCACGCATGGGTTGGACCTCAATCAGGTAACAAACATGCAAACACACACAATGGTATGGTAGATGCCACACCTAAAAAAGACTCTTTCCTCATGGATGGGTACCAAGTATCACCATCACATGGACACAAAAAACAAGTACGAGGTATTCACAACACAAAAAAAGACACAGTTACTGGTTCCTTACATTTACAGGAGGTACAACTACATACATAATCTCATAGGAACATCTAATTCCATAACCCATGGGATACCTATCGTAACTTTCTAACCATAACCTTTTATCAGATTACTTACATGCTACTCTCTTTCACAAAGTACATCATGCTAACGTACAAGCCATGAACACATGATCACTTAAAAATTCCACTAACAAATTCACAGGGACAATCCTAGTGGACACAAATGTACCCAGAGGACCCATTGTATAAACTTGGGGCTTTGATACCATGTGTAATGCCTAGTCATGAAACCCTAAAGGAAGTTGCAACACAATGCAGAAGCGTACAATATTTTTCTTCTTAAAAGTGCATTATTAATAAGGAAGATGCACAACACTTTGCAACAACCTCTAAGGAAATGTGACAAGATTACATCAAAAGCGATAACATATACATTACTCACATATAAAGCATTTATTAACTCACTAATTATACATTTAAAATCACATACATACAAAACATTAAAGATACCAACACGTAGAATATGATATGACAAGTTTTAGATTACATTAATTCACAAGAAGATTACATTACTCATTCCTAAAATGAGGTAGATCTTACCTAACTATTACAAGATACAATATCCCTCCTCGAATACAATTGAGGAGTGAATTATTTACAAAAACCAATTGAAATAAAATACAAGATAATGGAATAAAACCACTGGCATCCACAAGCTCTCCAACTAGAAGACCTCACCACATGATCTGGAAACCAAAGGGGAACCCAACGACGTAGGGTGCACGTTCCTCCCAACCAAGTGGTATGCGAAGGCCCAACCCCCATGCTAGGAGATAGAAACATGGACACATGGTCAACCTACTACCTCTAGACATAGGATGACTCAACACTAAACAAAACCACTACAAGAAGAACACTAACTCAAGGTTACAATGCTACCTAAGTTAAATGATCAAATAGACCAATGAACCATATACCACTGACCTAGGAGATGTGCCACCACAAAGGTGCATGAGATACCCGTAAAATCTTCCTAGATCTTGGCCCCCATCTAGTATCACACTCCTACTAACAAAACATGAAACATACCCACTCCAAACTAAGGAGGAACAAAACATCCACGTTCATGGAAACCGAGTGACTATCAGAAAATGACAATCCTCACTACCATAGAGAACTATAAAGACCAGAATATGAAATAACAACTCTCAAAGTTAACATACCCCAGTAGGAAGACTTCTAAACCTCATCTAATGCCTCTATTCAATTACCTCTAAATACCACATAATATATCTCAAACACATCATAAAGGCATAATAGTTTAATGTTTACAATATTCTAAATTAGCACAAACTTGCATACAATCAACAAAATAATTAATAACAATTCACACCTCTCAATCATCCCAATTTAACTAATGAATTAAAAAGGCTCTTCCAAATACAGATAAACATCACACCAACCATTTCTCCAATTTCTTCAATTTTAGATAATAAAATATATGTTTGTACAAAAGAATTATATCATCTATTTTATATCATTTAAGTAGAACGCCTATTTCCACAATTTCATTAAATACAATATCTATTTCTCCCTAATAGAATAGATCATGCAATTAAATAATTTTAATCATGCATTAAGTGCATGCATTCATTCTATTAAAATAACAATACCAAAATCAACTAATTTATTTAAGAAGTCTTTCTTACTCCCAGAAATAAAATTCTACTTTTATCTAACAATCCAATTCCCTGAATATTTTTTATTAAAATAACAATTTCCTCAATATAATAAAAATAATACCCATTTCTCTAATAAATTAAACCATGCATATAAATCATTCTTATTTAAAATCTTCAACTCTACACAATTGTATGCAACTAAATACATTAAATATACATTTAAACGTACATATCCATGCAATATATACATCACAAATTAATCCATATATTTAAATATATATATAAACCCTTATATATATATATTAAATATATACTAATATATTTTACAAAATATATATTTTAATTTTTAATAAAACACATTAAAACCATATTTAATATACAAATGTCACATATATTATATATGTATAAACCAAACTTTATCAAACAAAACCGAAATAATAAAATAATCACGAGTCTTAATTTTATCGGTGGATGGATCCAAGTATGGATCATTGTTAAATAAATTTAAATAAATAAATAAACAAGGAAAAACCTTACCACATGTGTGGGGAGGGCGTTGTGCTTTGCACAGCCACCCACCCACACATGGGTGCAACCCTCACATGTGGGGAGGGGTTGCACTACCTCCCCACATCACCTCCCCAAAGGGGGCGGTTGTGGGGAGATCCCAACCTCCCCCTCATAACAAAAACCCTACACAATGATCAAATTGAAACCTATGAATTTCAACAAACTCATTCGTCATATAGATAGTAGCCAAAAAGAAATAAGCACGAGCATTTAAAAATATAACCATTATATATATATATTATATATATGTGTGTGTGTTTAAATATACATATAATATCTGTATATACACATATATGTATATATGAAATATATATATATATATATATATATATATATATATTGTATTTCATAACAATATATAATTGGAGAAATATTTCTGAAGAAGGCCATCTATAGGTAAATATTCAATTGGACAAACAATTTTCTTAGGGAAATTTGCACAATTTCAACAAATGATTTCCCAAATTTATTAGAGAGTTATTTTTATTTCTAAAAGAAAAGTTACACAGACTTCATAATAACAAAATTTAGCAAAATTCTATAGGAAAATTTATACAAACTCCTTGAAAACCTTAGAAGATTACTAAAATCACTTTTCTCTAAATTTATATAGAGGCTTTTAAAAATAAAAATAAATTCCTAATTCACATATTGTTTTCCTCTGAGTTTTTCCACAACAAATCTACAATATAGAATCCTTACAATTTTTCAAAAACAATTTAAAGCTTCTACAAAACAAAACACAAAATCTTCTTGCACAGGAAATCTTTCAATCTCTTTTAAACCAATTTAAACCAAGCTTTTACAAAATTGAATTTTGTATTAACAATCTTTCTCAAACAACTAAATAAATAAATAAAACTTAAAAGAACCTATTTTCTTGAAGCTTGAAGAAAATGAAGGTTGGAGTAGAGCCTCCCCTTCAGAGTTCAATTTCCAAAGCTTTCCAAAAATCACCACTTCGAGGAAGATGTAAATATACAGAAGCCACCAAAATTCTTGAGCACCCCTTTTTTTTTTATCAATTTTCAACCAAACAACCTCTCCAAAAATATCCCTCTTTTCATTCCTATGAAGTAACTTCGTACCTCACTCAATTATGGCAAAAATTCTCTCCAAGAATATTTTTTCAACAAAGAGTGATTAATAAATTCTTCTCACACACATGTCAAATTAAAAATATATTTTGAACAACCACAAATATCTTCTCAAAGTCTTTTTGAATTTTTAAATAATTTCAAATCACAATTTAACTTCTAATTAAATTTAATCAATTAATCCATTTTCTTAATACGCAAATTTAATCAATTAATTTATTTACTTAATAAAATAAATTTAATACCAAGGATTAAATTACTTTACTAAATAAATTAGATTAAATTAATTAAATTAAATTAAATCTTCCAACAATATTATTTAAATTTCATTAAATAAATACTAAAATTAGTTAAAGCATAGTTTAACTTTTATTTTCAAAACATAAACCTTGTATAATTAGATAACAATAAACAAGGCAAATAGAGACACGAAACAACGGCTGGCAACACATTTGAACTATGTTTTTCACAAGGTCAAGCCCATCTTCACTTTCAAGCATGTGGTGAATGTTATCTATGGTAGAAATGGCAGTAGTTGAGATATTATCATTTTTCATTTGGTGTTGTAAGTTTTCTTGGTCTTCATGAATTTGAATTATATTTTCTTGTGGGAAACTATAATTCCTTGGTTCAACTTGTATACTACTTGAAGGAAAAGAGTTGTTAAAGGTATTGTCCATATCTAGTGTACTAGTGTCAATACCCGGAGTGAAAGAGCTAGACAACCCAAGATCCATAATGATTGTGCTATCACGGGATGACATGAGTCTCAAACTTCATCTCACTACAATATTAGAAATAGGACACCAAATACGCATGCAAGGGCTACTAAATGCAATGTGAATGAAAATGCAGTGTAAGCTAATAACAATGAAATGCTTATAACTAAAATTCTAGAAACTAAAATATAAAATGAATAACAACAAATAGAAAATCAAAAACATAATTCTAAATGCTAGAGAATGCAATGCAAAATGTGTAGAGGGACTAATTTGTCCAGGGTGGAAAATGAGTCCCAGTGATGATTTTTTTCAAAATTTTCAGAATTTTTCAATTGAATTTTATGCTTTTTATGTTTTATGATCTAAATCTGAAATTCAAATGCATAATTTTGATGATTTTTAATGAAACTAGATGCAAAAATGTAAGCTAAATGAGCTTGCAGTAATGTAAAATTTGAAACCCTAGAATGTAGATTAACCACTTCAAATCTTAATGCAATGTTAATGCAAGCTAAATCTAGGATGAAAATGGACTCCAAATAAAAAAATTAGTATTCTAAATGAAGGTTCGCCAAAATGAAATGGTGAAAATTGGGGTCATCTCTTTTTACCTTTAGGGTTTAGGACCTAAAAGGAAAGGGGAAATCTTCAAACACTTCACTCAAGAACAAACCCTTGACATCTCTTTGCAAAGGAGAAAGATATCTTGTAAGAGGTTGATCCTAAGGGATGAATTAGATCTAACGAGGGGTTCACCACCAAGTTTAGACTTGGAAAAGATAATGATATGAAAGATGTAAAAAAAAACCATAATTCAAAGTAAACTAACTCTTAATGACCTATAAAAATGAATGAAATACAATAGAAAACTATAAAACTGAAAGTGTGCACCTGGGAAACCAGAGAGGGAAGAATGGTGGTATGAATCATTGAAAAATTTGTTGTCAAGACTGACTAGGAAACATTTTCCAAGCTAAGTGAATCAGTCCTATTTCTGGAAAAATGTTCAAGAACAAGTTTCTACCAAAAGTTTATCCAGGTCTATAAAAATCTATGTGAAGCCTATATAGTGGGACTCATTCGCCACTTATGGAGAATCATTACACTTCTACTTTTCTAGAAGTTCTAGATCTTATTATGTTCCTCTCAGCCTTCTCTACTCTTCTTGATTGATTTCTAGATCTAAAACTACAAATTGCCACCTATAAGTCTTTAAGATTCTCTAAGACTTGATGAAAAAATTGACAACTTTGGATGACTTGACACATCTTCTCTAATATTTCTCCTTAAGACGTCTACAACCTAGCCCTACAAATCACACACAAATGAGAGGGGAAAATGTTGTGGGGTTAGTAAATAGGGGTTTTCCTTGTTTAAAACCCTTGTTGGTAATTAAATCTTGAAATGATAGAAAATATGAATGGAGAATGATGAATGAACAAATACCAATGTTGCAACTAACCAAACCCTAGAAATAAGGTGTTGCAAATATGCTTGAAATGGATGCAATGGATGTGGTTATTGAATATTTCTTGACTAATTTTTATCTTTCTTGAAATAATTTCTTGAATCATAAAATCTACATCACATTTGTTAGCACAATAATAAACATGATTTATGAAATCCTTGACATGATCATTGAAACTTGATAATATACCTTTGAAGACTCTTGAATTATCTTTTGAATTCTTGTGAACACTTGATTGCTTGTTAGATTGCTAGGTATGAAAATAAGAGAGAGAACCTGTTGGACTCAAGGGAACATTGAGAGGGGGGGTGAATCAGTGTTCTACAAATATGAATTGTATTAATGTGATAATTAAACCATTTCAACATTAAACCAAAGAAAGATGCAAACACACAAAGTAATCATCCAAAACACCATAACACAAGGATTTTTATGTGGAAACCTTGTTAGAGGAAAAACCACGGTGGAGATTAATTGATAGTTTGAGTACTCAAATATAAGCTATACAAAAGGGAATTCACTTGCATTTAGGCACACTACCTAGAGCTCACTGCTCAATATAAAGGCCCGCTGCCTTACAAAATTTCAGATTAAAACCATTTGAAGGTTTGAACTGAAGTAGTAGCATCTACTTATGCCAGGTTATAGTTTTGGTTAGGCTCATGGATCAGATTTTGGACCTTCTGTTTGATATTTCTCTTCACTCTTCTCTGCTCTGCTCTTTTCTACAATTCACATCACAAATTCATGCACAGATGAATTCAGACCACTATCTTTCTGAATTTTGCATTCCTCACTCATATACTTCACATACTACACATTCGCTATATGAAAATGATACTACCGATCTCATATATATATATCCGCTATCAATGATTTAATCATTCGTAAGTCGACTTACACAAAACATAAAATACTTTTCAACTATCAGCTAAATCCACCACTAATTCTTTATGTGCATCCTCCAAATTTAGTTAAGACATAGAGTACCCAAATAAACATGATCAAGCACAATAAAATTTATCAAAATAATTCTTAAACATCCAAAATGACTAATTTCGCCAAGTCAGCCTTCTAGAATGGATAACCCAAAAGATTAATGCACCGGATCTTCTAGATCATACACTAATGAATGTACATCAATATACTTCTCGAATAAGGTAATAAAAATGTCAAGAAACCTTCCTTAGATATCCACAACTCAAAATCATAGTTTGGTGAGGTATTAAGATTGACATGTTTTCCTTTAATTTGATGCCCTATTCTTCATTCTTTTTTGTCAATATGAGCCAAAACTAAACTATAGATTGGATGCTTGACCTAGGTTGGCATCAATGACAACACTAGAATCCATATTCCAACACAACCTTATATTTATACTCAATTATGTAAGAACTCCCAAAATTACAACACTACAAGCCGACATTAGATCTAGGAGAAGAAAATCCCACCAGAAATTTGAATTTTCATCACATGGGACTCATTCACCCAAGGTGGTGAATGAGTCCCATCAAACATAATGTATAGGACAAAAAACCAAAAGTGTGTAGAAATGTGTGAAAACTAGTTTGAGGCTAAAAAATCTAGGTGGGACCCATTCACCCAAGGTGGAAAATGAGTCTAAGATCCCTAGATATGGGCCACACAAGCCAGAAACACTTGATTTATGATTGGTTACTGATTAGGGTTGGGATTATCCTCAAAATTATGCAATAAATGAGGCTTGTGGATGTAAAATAGGGCCAATTAAAGCACAAGAAATCCCAATTATTAATGATAAGCCTAGAGAAGTTTGAAAGTGTGTTTAAACACTTTACAACACTCCAAATAAGGTAAGATTAATTTTGATTTTTAGTAGAATTATGTTTATTATGGTTGATTATTTGATAAAACCCTAGAAAAGTGTGAAAGTGAGTTACAACACTTTAGCAAGGTACCATTAAACTCCATTAGTTCAAAAGGGCCCAATGCCTAATGCGAACTTGTCATCCACATTACAACAATAAATCAAGGAAACATTAAGCCAAAATCCACAAGGAGGACCCAAAAAAGTGTGAAAATGTCAAGGGACCCATTTTTCTCCACTACATATCCTAACACCTTCGTGTTTTCATTACCTGGAATTTTCTCTAGGAGTTGATGAATTTCATTTTCACTTGTATCACATCCTGGTTTACTCAAGATTGTGAATCCTTTTCCATATCTTTATTCTATATTGATTGGAGTGTTTTTTACTTTGTTATCATTATATGATTGAGTGTGTTCTTTTTTAGAGGAACTAAGTTCACCTATTACACAAAATGTAGGTTCAACTTTTTTTTCAGTTTAGGGATGTAAGTAACCAAACATTTCAAGAGGTGGTATTGTAGGGAATGTTTTTTGTTTCATTGATGGATAAAAGGATGCATTAGCTTCAAGGTTGTTAATACAATCATTTAAGAACATATTCATGCTATCATAATCTTCTCCAATGATTTCAACATCACAAGGAGGACATGCATTAGGAGTTGATTGAGCATAATTGTGTTCAATATCATTAGGATCATTACCAAAGGCACAACTTGACACATCTACTAAATATTTTAGTGACATCCAAAACTTTCCAAAGCACATATTCATGATGCAAGATTGAACAAATGCACTTGAAATGAAGGAAATTGAAATAACAGTAATTCTACAAACTACAACAAAAAAATGAAAGAAGCCAATAGAAGCACAAAAAAGAAATTTCAAACCCTGAAAACTGCAAAGTCAAAATCAATAGGGACTAAGACACCAGTAAGGGAATATTGGTCCTATTGATGAGATTTTGAGGTTCTAGAAATTGGAACATAAAGCAAATAATATAGACAATATTTTGAGCCAAAAAACCATAGAGGGACTAAGACGCTAGCAAGGGTGTTTTTGTCCTAGTAGAGGATTTTTTCAGAAAAAACAATAGAATTTGGATTACTAACAATGTTCCTATGTTTCCTACTTAGGGAGCTAATGTTTAGAAATAGAAAACTATGCAAATAAATGCAAGAAAATTAAACTAATTACAAGTAATTGAATGCAAAGTTGAATACAATTTTATTCAAGTTTTTTTCATGAAATAACAAAATTCCTAAATGTAATTAGGATGATTGGCAATGCACTTTTTAGTTTTTCAATGAATAAGATGATGCAAGAAAGTTAAAATACAACCTATATGCACTTTTACTAATGTAAATGTGAGAAACTCTTGATAATATTTCACTAATGCAAGATGCAATGCAAGAATGAATACAACCAAGATCTAGGACCTTAGTGAACTCCAAGTCAGAAAATGAGTGTTCAAAACTTTTGAGTTCACCAACATGAACTGTGGGACAAATGGGCTCTTTTATAACCTAGTTCATAGAACACCGCTTTTCCCAAAAAATCATTCTTTCAAGGAAGGAAGGATGCCCTAGGATCCCAAATTGGATTGATTATCAACATAAAGGTGAGTCAATTATCAACAAGGAAGACCTATGGGGGGTTCTTTAGGCTTTGAAAGGTTCACCACCAAGCAAAATATTGGAAAAGAAAACATAACATTCAACTCACAAAAGCTAGTAATGCAAGCCAAATGATGAATGGAAATGACAAAATTAAGTAAAAAGTTAGGATGTATGTACTTGGGAAGTATGGAAATGTGATGAGGATTCTGGAAATGAAAAAAAAATTTTAAAACATGCTAGGGAGGACTAAGATACCCTTACTATTTTCTTAGTATTGTTGCTATTTTTTGGGGTAGATGCAGAATCTTTGAATGTTAGAACAAAATTTGAAATAATCTCTCCAAAATACTATTGGGATGACTAAGAAACCCTTACTACCAACTTAGTCTCGATTTGATTTTTTGAAATCTCTAAATGTGATCATGAGGCTTAATGTTTTCACTTCCTTCTTCTTAGATCTCGAGCCCTGAAACCTCCAGATCTTGCTTGCAAGTGACTTTTTTGTGAAGATGACAGCTTTGAAATGCCTTGCAACTTTACAACTTTACACTTCAAAATATCTTCAACCTAAATCTACAATTATAAACACACAATAGAGGAAAAAATTGTTGATTGTTAGCAAATGGGGGTTTTCCTTGGTCAAACCCCTTGTTGGTAATTAAACCTTTGGATGCAATGAAATAATGGAGGGAAATGATGAATGAACAAAGTGCTACGTTTCAACTCACCAAACCATTGTTATGAAATCTACAAACTTGTGTGAAGTGGCTAGCTTGAATGTGGATCTTGACTTGAGTGAATGCTTTTGACTTGAATTGCTTGCTTGAATCAAAACCCTACATCACAAATGTTAGCTGAAAAAGACACATGATGCAAGAATATTTTTGACATTATGCTTGAATCTTGATGATGACTCCAAATGCTTGATGAATTATTATTGAATGCTCTTGATCTCATAAACTTGCCTTAGGAATTCTCTCATAAACTTGCTAGGTGAAAAATGAGTGAAAGAACCTTTTATTTATACTTATCCATGCTAAATAACACAAAATTACACCACAACAAGCCAACATATGAAATAATTAATTAAAGGAGGCTAAATATAGCCAAGATTTGAAATTAAATCCTAAAAATAACTTAAGGGGGACTAAGATGCCCTAGGTGGCATCTTAGTCCTAATACTTGAAACTTGAGGCACAAACTCCAAAAAGGGGCCCATTTAAGGAACATTTGTAAAGAGGGTCCCAAGAGATTTTGGGGACAAAGAAACCCTAGGTGGCATCTTAGTGCTGACCCAAAAATTAGAGACACATATTTAGAATCGTTAAATTATCATTTTCCTTTGATGTTTGTCAGGATTATTCATAAAAAAGATATAATTTATTGGGCTTGTGGATGCAAAATAGGACTAATTAAGGCATAAATAAGGAAAAATAAAGCAAGTCAGGCCCATGAAAAGGTGAAAATGCAATGGTATGCATTTTCTTACACTAAAAAAGGTTTAGAGCTGCTAAAAGACCCAATTAATCAATATTGGAGTTTCAGTGGTAGACTCCCAAGGTTGGACATGAAAATAATTAATGCAATCAAATCCATAATAGAAAAATATTCGCATGATAATACAGGAGTATCACCTAATATTAGAGATGTTTTAAATTTAAGGGTGGGTTCCAAAATTCATGAACCTCATCCAAAGCATCTCTTATATATGACTCAAACTAAATTATCAAAAAAAATTAGATGATTCAATATTACCATTTAATATTAGCATAAGCCAAAGACCATCTAAAAAATGTAAACCTTGATATGTTAGAATTAATTAAAAAACAAATATCTTCTTGTTGTAAGACTCATGTAAAATTTTGTTATTATTATGATACTTTTCAATATATATGTTGTAATTTTCATGCTAACCAAATTATGCAAGCCATTTGTGGTACTAATATGCCACCTAAAACAATCGAATATTTTATAAGAGGTTTGTTTTGTGAACCCTCTAAGGGAAACTTATTTTATTTAAAAGAATGTATTTCTTGATAATGTGATATATGTGGTAACTTTTCATTGTTAAGAGAATGTGTGGATGAAAGTAGTTTAGATGAATTTGGAAAACAATCACTGGATGCAAGAAAATTTAAAATATTGAGTATTCTTTAAAAGATGGACAAATTGGAAAACATTGTTGGCTGATTGTGGAAAAATTTAGTGTGCATGCATTTATTAAAGAATTTATAGATAAGATTGTAGCTAAATATGTTAAAAACTCTCGATATGATCATTGGCTTGATAATATAATTCATTTATGTAAGAAAATATTCCCAATTGGAACTATATTTTTAGTAGTTGATTTTTCTGAAAATTATACTCTTGCTTCACAAGAAGAAATTCAATCACAATATTATAATTCAGTGCAAGAAACTATATTTATTCATATTGTATATAGACATGCAAATGATAGTAGAGAATATAATAGATTTTGTTTGAGAGAGTACCATTTTTATGTAAGTGATAATCGATTACATTCATTTGAATTTATTCAATATTGTTTTGATATATTTTATAAAAATTTAAAAGAGAAAGGAATTCAAATGAGAGAACATCTCGTATGGTTGGATAATTGCATGGGTCAGTTCAAGAATGCTAGAATGTTTTATTGGTTATGTATATTTCATAAGGAAAATAATATCCAACACATGTGGAGTTTTTTTGAATTTGCACATGGTAAAGGAAAACATGATGGAGTAGGTGCATGTGTGAAAAGAGCTCTTGCCAAAGAGTAAATAAAATTTGAGGTTGCAGTGAAATTTAGCTATGCACATGCAGTTGTAGATTGGTGCAATACTAAATTATCTACAAGAAAAAGTGAGCTCAATAATTCAATGCTTCTTTTGGCTAGTTGAAGAAAATGATATTCTTACTCGACAAGATTTTGAAAAAGTTAACGGATCTACAAAATGGCATTCGTTTAAGAGTTCAAATGCATACACATGGACAATATGGACAAGAGAGCTTGTATTATTTTTTATTGTAGGTGATTGGGAGGCTTGTGAAAATACAGAATGGGTCAAAAAATAGAAGCAATGAGCCTTAACACCTACATCAGTTGACACATGTTCAACATGGAATGACAAATGAAGATAATCAAGTGTTCACATTAGATGATTATGATCATATTTCATACCTTGTACAAGAAGGTACATTAAATTGAATTGAATTTTATATGTATGCATGTTTATTTGTGAATTAAATATATGCCACTCTTTATTTAATTTTTTTTTTTTGTTTGTAGGACATGTGTATGTTGTTGCTGCACCTGAGGGGAATGAAGAGGAGACAAAGAATTGTTTGGCTAGATGTGTTGAGAGAAAAAATAACTTTGTACATCCTAGAGTGGATGATGATAAATTTGAGTATCCAACTAGTTTTGTGGTTGTTGTTGGCACTTGGCTTTGAAAATATTTGATAAGAAGGAATGGCTTGCCTACATTTGAAGATTATGAAATACACAAGAATATTATACATTATTCACATTTGATTTTGGAAACCAATATAAAACTAGTTAGATATCTATGGAGGCTTGCTAGTAAAGTGTTATGGATAATTTGAATGGATGATCATGAGAAAATCATAGATTCATTACAAAAAATATAGGATGCAAATGTTACAATGGATTAAATAAATATAGGTAAGTATATAGTTGTATATATATTTAATTGATAGTCGATATATAGTTAAAAATTTATCACATATACATGTCTATATATATTTTTGTTTAACCATTTATTAATTAAAGTTTTATATCATTTTTTGTTTCAGGTCTCCCAAAACTAGATGCATTACAAAAAAGAGAGGACATGCATTTATATTACATTAGAATTCAAATCTAGAGACAAGTAACTATATATAGTTCTAGATACATTTAATTGATAGTATAAATATAAAACTAAATAATTCATTGTCATTTTATAAAAAGTTTATAATTGATTTCATATCACCTTAAGCCATTCTCTTAGGACCCCTTAAGCCATCCTCTTATCTACCATTAATACATCCTCTTGCATCCACTTAATTCACTCTCTTAATTCCCCTTAAGCCATCCTTTTAGGAACCCTTAAGCCATATCCTATTATATACCCTTAATCCATCATCTTGCATCTCCTTAATTCACTCTCTTAACTCTCCTTAAGTCATCCTCTTAGTATCCCTTCAGCCATATGCTTGTATATGTAACCTTAATCCATCATTTTTCATCCCCTTAAGTTTTTCATCCCCTTAATTCTCTCTATTAATTTACCTTAATTCATCCTCTTAGGACCCATTAATCCATATCCTCATATATCTACCCTTAATACATCCTCTTGCATCCCATTAAGTAACTCTCTCAACTACCCTTAAGCCATCCTCTTAGGAAACCTTAAGCCATATCCTCTTATCTACCCTTAATCCATCCTCTTTCATCCCCTTAATTCTCTCTATTAATTCCCCTTAAGCCATCCTCTTAGGACCCCTCAATCTATATCCTTGTATATATAGCCTTAATCCATCCTCTTGCATCCCCTTAAGTCACTCTCTCAACTACCCTTAATCCATCCTCTTAGGACCCCTTAATCCATCAACTTGCATCCCCTTTAGTCACTATCTTAACTTTCCTTAATTCATCCTCTTAGTACCCCTTAATTCATATCCACGTATATCTACCCTTAATCCATCCTCTTGCATCCTGATGCAGAGTTAGGAGGATTCAACAACATATCTCATAATCCTTCACAATTAATCCAAATCAATATTTGTATAACACATTCTATTATTCATTCTATGTCACATTGGAAACATAACCATGGTAGCCCAAAAGAAGTTATTTCATTTTTCCCAAAACTGCAAACCCTAGATAGGGTTCAAACCTGCCCTCACTAAAATGATCATAACTTATTCAAATATTAATGAAATTTGATGATACTTGAAGAAAATGAAAGTATATTAATATAAGAAAAATATAAACTTGGTTTCAGACCCAAAATATATACTTTAAAATCCGTACCATCACATTCTTTCAGACTGTAAATTCTGCACAATATTGTTAAAATAGGCAGTCTCACCAAAATAATCATATCTCCCACAAAACTCAATAAAATTGAATGAGACAAAAATAATTGGAAACTAGAAATAGATATATTTCCATCCATATATGATAATCCATTATTTGATTGCATATCAGGCCGTACAAACCACAACTTCAACCTGGAAACAATGTAAAATCAGAAAATGCACACAAACTTGAGGTTGCCATTCATCAAACTTCACAAATAATGTGTCCAACCTCTCCAATTAGAGTTTTGGAGGGTGTAATAATAAATTTACAACCAAAACCAACTATTTTCAACCACCTTTTAGTTATTTTTTTGACAAAACACCTTAATGACACTTTTGACAAGTTGCTTGACAACTTTCTTGAGCAACTTTTACAATTTTTACAATATGGAACAACTTTAAACATTATTTGAAAAATGACTTCAAATATTACTTCCTAAGACTCAAACACCTATAAAATAGTTTTATAAACCTTATTATAAGACCCAATACATAAAATAGAGCAACTATTTACAAATGGCCTCATGGAGTCAAGAAATCAAACAAGTGCTCCTGCACCACATCCACTTAAATTACTTTCTTAAATTTCCTTAGTTAATCCTCTTAGTACCCCTTAATCCATATCCTCTTATATCTACCCTTAATATATCCTCTTGCATCCCCTTAAGTCACTCTCTCAAATCCCCTTAATCCATATCCTCTTATATATATATCTCTATATGTTAAGGGTTTAGGGTTCATCTCCCAAGCTTTAGGTCCTATGTTTTAGGGTTTAGGGTTTCTAGGGTTCATGATATAATTAGAATAAAAAATATATATGGGTTAAGGATTTATGATTAATCTCCTAGGCTTTAGGTCTTAGGGTTAAGGGTTTAAGATATTCATATCCTAGGGTTCATGAGATTCTTAGAATGAAAAATCTATATCGGTTAAGGGTTAGGGTTCATCTCCTAGGATTTAGGTCCCGTGGTTTCAGATTTAGGGCTCTAGGGTTTATTAGATTCTAAGAATAAAAAATCTATATGGATTAAGGGTTTAGGGTTCATCTCCTAGGATTTAGGTCTTATGGTTTATGGTTTAGGTTTCTATGGTTCATGAGATGCTTAGAATAACAAATCTATATGGATTAAGGGTTTAGAGTTCATCTCCTAGGCCTTAGATCCTATGGTTTAGGTTTTAGGGTTTATAGGGTTCACGGGATGCTTAGAATAAAAAATCTATATGGGTTAAGATTTTAGGGTTCCTCTCCTAGGCTTTAGGTCCTATGGTTTAGGGTTTAGGTTTTCTAGGGTTCATGAGATACTTATAATAACAAATCTATATCGGTTAAGGATTTAGGTTTCATATCCTAGTCCTTAGGTCCTATGGTTTAAGGTTTAGGGTTTCTAGGGTTCATCTCCTAGGTTTCAGGTCGTAGGGTTAATGGTTTAGGGTATTCATATCCTAGGGTTCATCAGATTCTTAGAATAATAAATGTATATGGGTTAATGGTTTAGGGTTCATCTCCTAGGCTTTAGGTCCTATGGTTTAGGGTTTAGGACTTAAAGGGTTCATGAGATGCTTATAATAAAAAATATGTATGGGTTAATGATTTAGGGTTCATCTCCTAGGCTTTAGGTCCTAGGGCTAAGGGTTTAGGATCTTCATATCCTATGGTTCACAAGATTCTTAGAATAATAAATCTATATGGGTTAAGGGTTGAGGGTTCATCTCCTAGGAGTTCGGTCCTATGGTTAAGGGTTTAGGTTCCATATATTAAGGAGCTTTATGAGATCCTTAGAATAATAAATATATATATGGGTTAAGGGTTTAGGTTCATCTCCTATGCTTTAGGTTCTATGGTTTAGGGTTTAGGGTTTCTAGGTTCTGAGATTCTTAGACTAATAAATTTGTATGGGTTAATGATTTAGGATTCATCATCTAGGCTTTAGGTTCTAGGGTTAAGGGTTTAGGATCTTCATATATTAGGGTTCATGAAATGCTTAGAATAAAAAATCCACATGGGTTAAGGGTTTAGGGTTCATTTCCTAGGATTTAGGTCCTAGGGTTAAGGGTTTAGGATTTATATCTTAGGGAACTTTATGAGATTCTTAGAATAAAAAATCTATATATGGGTTAAGGTTTTAGGTATCATCTCCTATGATTTAGGTATTATGGTTTAAGCTTTATAGGTTTCATGAGATTCTTATAATAAAAAACCTATATGGGTTAAGAATTTAGGGTTCATGAGATGCTTAGAATAAAAAATCTATATGAGTTAAGAGTTTGGGGTTAGTCTCTTAACTTCCCTTAAGTCATCCTCTTAAAGGACCCTTAATTCATATCCTCTTACATCCCATTAATCCACTCTCTTTCATTCCTTAATTCACTCTCATAATTCCCTTTAAGCCATTTTCTTAGAACTCATTAAGCCATATCCTATGGTTCATGAGATGCATCCCATTAATCCACCTTTTTGCATCCCTTTAAGTCATTCTCATAACTCACCTTAATCCACCCTCTTGAATTCCTTTAAGTAATTTTGCTAACTACCCTTAATACACCCTCTTGCATCCCCTTAATTTATTCTCTTAACTCCCCTTAAGGCATTCTCTTAGGACCCCTTAAGCTATATCCTCTTAGGTCCCCTTAATCCATCCTATGGAAAACACTACTTGAATTTGTAATGTTATTTTATCGCATGAATTATTTAGTTAAATGACTCATAAAAAATATAGTTACTTTACTTACATTAATCATTTTTGTAGGTTTTCATCAAGTCGGTCTACCATGTGATTGTCACTATAAAAAAATTTTATCATATAGATTATGTAAATATAAATTTGTGGACTTGAGCCAAAATTTGATAAGATTTAATTGTATTTGCATACACATATGTTTCATCATGTTATATAGTTGTATTATACATCAATATACATTATATATGTTTGTTCGATGTATGAACTTCAATGAACTTATTAGTAACTTTTTAAATATCTTGTTCCAATTTTATCTTATATAAATCATGTCTTAAATTTACCATATTTTATATAATTGTTTAATTGTATAGATTATAAATTTTATACATACAAGGAGATAGATTTTTGTTCACTGATTGAAATATTTGCTAAAATTGGAAAATAGTTAAAATTACCTGCCCTTAATTTATTATGAATATGATCTAAACTATTTAAGGAATGTTTTAATTTATCACCTAACCATGTGATAAATTATTGAAATTTGAAATTTAATCATTTTAAGACACGTCTAGACTTAATTCAACAATGGTATGTAAATATATATGAAATTTGATTCTAGATAAGAATTTATATAGTGCATATTACATGAAAATTAGATAAAATATATATACATTCATGAGTGCATATAATCATCAAAATGAACATAACACGATCATAATTGAGTGCATATGTAATCATCATATTAAAGTCATCTAATATAAATAAACACAAACATGATCATATTAATCGATATAATGTATGTGAAATGGTCCATGAAATAACATGTTAAAAATGTATATGTCAAGTCCAACACATATTTAAATAAAACTAGATCTATAGTCCATAAAATAAAACTATCTAACTATCAGGGCGATCAATCAAATCAAGTCTCCTCTTTGCTCCACGTGGACTAGATGCACGTGTATCATGTTGTAGAAGAGTACAAGAAGCTCGAAATTATATTTAAAGTTATTTATAAATTTAAATTTAATTTAGCATATAAACTTGAAAATATAATCTTGATAAAAATAAATTTAATTAAATATCTAGTAAATACAATAAGAATGATTTTTAGTATGCAGAAATTACCATCTGATCATGTGAATCTACTAGAAAAAAAAACTCAACAAGTAGTATAACTATCAATTAAGGAGGTCCAAATGATTGATCTACTAATTCATGCATATTCAAATAAAGAAAACAATATGTTAGAACTTCAAATATATATTTAAAAGAACTAAAACTTGTATAGGAGATTTAGTAAAGTTTACAACCTTGGATGATATGACCTCATGATCATGCACTTGAGATTGTCCATGCATAAAAGTTGATGATGTCTCAGGTGCTCTTTCCATAGGTATCACATGAACTCCATGCATATAGATACAATAATTTATAGATCATTCACACATGTGTACAAATTTAAATTAAATTAGATATGATGTCTATTTATTTTAAAACTTAACAAAATTTTGAAAGAATGCACTTGAGATGGCCCATGCATAATAGCTGATGATGACTCGGGAGTGCTCAACACAACATGTGGCTGGTTGGTACTCGATATCACATGACCTCCTTGCATCTAGATACAATATATCATTTCACACATGTGTACAAATTCAAATTATATTAGATATGTCCACATAAATTAAAATATATATTGGTTTACCTGACCAAAACGTGTGCCAAATTCTATAGCACTCAAAAACAAAAAGGATCATATTCAGATTTATGCATCATGTGATCATGTATATACAATGAAAACTTATTGAATTAATATTATATTAATTATATATATATATATATATATATTATTTTATTTTATTATTTACATGAATTTTGCACATTTCAATTAAATTAAAATGTGCCTAAGTTCAAAATATGTGCATACCTATGTAGGATGATCCTTAGAATATAGTAAATGAATAAATGACTCCATCCTAGATGCATGTGGATCACCTAAATTGGATGCCTGAGTATGCCTATAGCCTGAGCCTCCATGCTCTCTATTGCCCACTTCAGCTGTCGCATGTGTAGTTTGATGAGTGAGATGTCCTAAAAGAGAACTCAATTCTCCTAATTTTGACAACATCATCTACCGCTGAAATGTAGTGGGAACACTGGGAGATGGAGGATAAAGAAATTAGAGCAATCAGAGAAAGTCGCTCAGGATTGACACGTGCTCTTAATCTATGTTGGGGCATGCCATGCCTAGCTCCGTAAAATGACCTCATATCAAAATAGTTGGGTTTTAAACCCAACTCAAACTCAACCCATAACTTTCTTAGAAAGTAAAGGGGAACCTCATAATTGCCATGTGGTGGAGTATCAAACACCATCCACCATCTATCCCAAAAAATTGCAGCTATTTGCAAGTGCTTAGACCATTTAATTGAAATTCATTTTTTAGTGGGTGGAATTGGTTCATTTGTTTGAGGGATAAAGAAATGTTGGAAAATGGCTTATTTGGTAATTTTAAGGTCATGGATTTCTTTATAAGATAATCCATGTGCATAGAATTGTCTCCTCTCTTATCTCCATTGATGGAACCTATCTAGGTCTGCATTAATGGATTGAATAGAACCGGCAATATTTTGCATCAAAGATGTAAATCATGAGAGATGGGGGGAATGTTAGGCTCATTTTTTATCAAATCTATATTTTCTTGAATCACATTTAGGTTTTCTCTTATGCTCTTTATTAATTGATTTTTATCTAATGTAGGGTGTGGGGGATTAGGAGGTGGAGAGGGTGGAGGTGTGGGGTTTTGTCATGGTGGATAGTGTGGATGTATGGGATTTTCAAGTTGGTCATTAGGTATGAGATCCTCTATTTTAAATTGAGGCTCCATGTGATGAAATGACAACTGCATGTTAAACAATTAAAAATTATATATATCAACAAACGAATTAAATTATGTACACAATTTGAACAAAAAATCACATTGAACATGCACAAATTCAAAATACATGTCATTTGAAGACATGTTCAATTTAAAATATTAAAAAATCCATAGCATGAAAATTTAGACTAATTTATGTTGTAGAATTTATACAAACAATTACAGCCTCCCCTACAACATGTACATTAAATTATACAATTAAAGTCATGTGTACCATTGATTAAATTCTCACTCTATCTTAAATATTGATTTCAACACAATGGCCTTATTTAAAATATTTAAATAATAATATCAAGGTCCTACTTCATTGATTTAATAAGTGGAAAAATTATAAATGTATTAAGTATAATTTAATGAGCTACTTGATCATAATTTATTGTTGGCATTTCATGATTGTGTGATTTTGGGAAGGTGATATTTTGGTTTAATTTCTAACTAAATTTCTTGTTGGTTTTCTTAACTAGCCTATATTTCCTGACTAGTTTGAGAAGATAATCATGGCTATTTCAAAAGTTTCTCAAGTTTTTTAATTATATATTTGATAAACATATTTAAATAAACTTGTCTCAAACGTTGTCACTTTTGAAATTTTTAAGTATTAGTTCCATGAAGAGGAATATATAAAGTTATAAATTGTCCATTCCTTTTCATTGTCTATAGACCATGAACCTTGAATTTTTATTACAATAAAATTAATTTTGAGAATTAGAGCCAACAAGCATATTCATATAAAATTTATTTTATGATAGAGATTTTAATTGTATTAAATCATGTATATTCAATTGGTTTTTTGTTTGTAATGCCCCATCAAGGACCCTAGAGAACAATAGACAAAGTAACAAAGTAACCAAACAATTTTTATTTTAGACATTCAATTACAATATGAGAACAAAGAAACGTCTACACATACGTCCTCAAGTTTCTGTGACAACACTACATAAACATTCACTAGTGAAAATATCGCATTAATAAACCAAATACATTAAACACATGGATAAATCATATCAATAATTTATGATCCAATTACATAAACATAATGTAGTCAAGTTACATATTCAAGTTACATCAAGTGAGATTATGAAAAATCTCATTACATCATAATAACATCACAATAAGGTCTCACATACACATCAAAAATGTATAAAATATAGATGAATATCATAACACATTAGTCAACCTTGTTCATGAGCATGCTCATCATCCATCATCACGAACAAAGTAAAGTTAAGAACCTATCATAAGAAAATAATCATCTACGCACCGCAACACCTACAAGGGAAACCCAATGGAGGATATAGAATGTTCCTCCCAACCATGTGGTACCCGAAGGTCCGCTTCCTGTGCTAGGAGATAATATCAGGTCAGCAAAGATAAACAAACATGAAGACATAACATTAACAACACATGGCTTGACGTACACACCACGACATAACAATATCTAAACCACATAATTACAAACAAAGATCCCAGAGGAAACAACACAATAATAAAGGGTAAATCTACACAAGAGACCACATAAAATGCATCAGGAAAAGAGTGGCATAACATAGTTTACTATAGGTTACCCTAGTGAATCTTCTTAGACAACCAACCCTCATACCGAGTTACCCTGGCAATCTCTACCGATTCACGACCCTTAAACAAACTCATGTGGAATCGAACTACCTTTCAAGAAGACAAAGTAGATGATCATGCCATTCCTAGCCATCTCAACCTACCTTAATCTATACAAGCACTAAGATATTAGGTGAGGCAATCAAGTTATCTAAATTATTAATGAACACTACCCAACCCCTAGTACATTTATTAAGGTTTTCACTTAATTATAAACTCCCAATAGGTTTCCCTAGTTACCACTTAGGGTTCTGAACCCTATCACAAGCAACTCTCTCTAATACCATAACTCATTACCAATTACAAAGGATAGCCATCATGCACATTAAACAAATCCATGAATGAACACATTTCAATCATAACACAAACCATTTAAATTTCAAAATACCACCATGGTAACAAATAAACCATGCATGGATAAATCCAAAATTAGATCATTGCAACTGGACATCAAAGTACAAGCATAATAAGCTTTACAATAAAAGTTTCCTTTCCTAGCCTTTGGAAGATTTTAAAAACTCATAAACACAAAAGTATGTACTCTTAAATTATTAACAAATATATATTATTACCCATCATATAAAATAATCAAATCTTCATGACTTGTTACTTCAACATCATAAACATTACAAATATATACTAGTAGTGACTTGCTGCTTCAACATCATAAGGAATTCATGTGATAAAAATAAACTATACCCAAACACTCACACATATAGATATATATAGAAATTCAATGATTCTACGAATCGAATATTCAATAAAATATTGAAAGCCATAACGAAGAGTTGGTTGCATACCAATCACATTTGATAATAATAAACCATACAGGGCAGAACCCCTAAAAATGGCTGCAAGGAAGATCAACTAACATCCTTAGAGACATACCTCTAATAGCGATAAGGGTGAAGGAGAAAAAGATGTCTCCAAGGAAACCTATAATCTATTAATTAGAAGATGACTAAAGAAGAACAGTGCTAGCTACACCAAGTGGAACTTACATGGAAAAGAATGAGGAAACACCAAGTATATAGGTCATGTGCAACTCTTGTGAAGCAAAAGAATGAGGAGACTGCAAGATTTTTGACCGTCGGCAATTTGTAAAGGAGATCGGCATGGCTCTTCCATACCATCCACTGAGATGGTTTTCGGCTAAAAAGAGAATAATATCAGGGTTTCAAGAGAGCTCATGATTTAGATTGCTATTAATATGATGTTCGGTACCCAAAAATGACATCAAGGTTCCATTTCATGTAGCCACCATTAAGTGTGTTACAAGACAACAAGATGAAGGGAATTATTTATATAAGGGTGATATGAATGTTCCAGAAGCCAGCCTTAATGCAAATACAATTCAACATCAAAATTCCCTAGCAGTATTAAGTTAGGGAAAAAAAATTAAGATTCAAGGACTCAAAACACATTAGCTTTGAGGTACGAATGGTAAAATCCCACAGACGATCAAAAACAACGAAAGAATTTGAAACTATCAAATTCAATGAGATACAAACATGAAAGCTAACTATGAGATTTGGTTTCATCAGCACATATATTTTATTTTTTGTTTGATGGTGCCAAGGTATATAGTTAAAATTATTCTATCTACAACATACTAGTGCGAAAAATGGAATATTACGAGAAATATTTCAAGAAAGAGAAATCAACAATTATAAAACCAATTTTTTTACAGCTAGCTTTTTAATAGCTTTCGTTTCCTTAAAAATATTCTTCAATTATTTCAAAAAAAATCAACAAAAATTTCATTTTTATTGTTTGTGTAGAAGATTCAACAAACAAATTTCATCATAAGGAAGAACAAATACCACAAACAACATTCAGAATCTACTATTCAAGAAAATACAACTCAAAAGAAAAAAACCTAAAATTTTTGCTTGAAACCGACATAGATTGAAGAAAGAATCAACAAATCCGAAAACTATATTTTCCGAAACGTGCAAATTCTTCTAATTCACTATCTCCAAAACCTTTTCAACCAAAACACAGAGAAGAAGCTTTTTCCTAAAACTGCCATGAAATTTTTTCCCCCCAAAACCAAAATTGCCATGCACAATTTTTGATAATCAAAACTTTTAATTCATTTCAATTAAATCATAATCACAAAACTTAACTAATTGTCAACATACAAATAATATTGATCATACAGTTCTAATTAAACAATTACCCAAGATAACACTTTCAGATTCTGAGCCAAGATTTCAGATATTTATTTATAATCCATTGAAAACAAACCCTTCAATAGTATCTATTTTACATCTATTTAACTTTGAACATTAAAATTAATAAATATCTATTGCTCAAATTTAACAATCACATTTAAATAAATATCCTATTTAATTCATTTAAATAATCAAACCTTTTAAAACAACAAATCAAATTTGTAATTATTAAATTATCTAATCATGTAAGTATTTTAATTTAACATTTCAATAATATTACACTAAATCAAATAACTTATCTAATACACCATTTAACTAATTAATTAATTTCCAATCAAGAAAAAAACATGAATGACACAATAGACTTGAATGACAATACAACAACGAGTGTCAACACAGATAATCATCCTATAAGGGAATGATGGCCAAAGTTGGACTTGAAATTATCTCCAAATCAACATGTTTCTATTGAATCATGGCACACTCAAACCTGAAAAATTAGGTGGAGTCGATGTCGAGTACCTACAAACTACGTCAAACAACACTATCAAACATATCTGCATAAACTAACAATCATACTATGAAAGAGAATCATAGTGTAGTAGAGTACTCATGAGTGAGTAATGCTACATTGTCTCCTTCACCAAGACTAACATACAATATTATATCATAAACAACATCAGATACATCATCATAAACACACTAATTATCTAAATAGCATAAAACCATATCACACAGAATGTTCATCATAAGGTCGCCACAGAAACATAATCAAATGATCAACAATGTCATAATGTATCATCAAAAAAGTATAAAACTAGCATCTAGTATCAGTGTCGTAACTGAAATAAAGTAGCATAATATCAAAAATAGCTAAAAAAACTATCAACCGAACATAAACAAACTAAAATAAAGTGCATTAACTGGACCGAAACTACATCCTCCCCCCCTAGAATAAGGCTTACTCCTAGAAGCCTAAAAAAAAATATGGATAAAGCTCTCTCATGTGTGTCATATCCTCCCAAGTAGTTGATGCCTCATCACTAGGATCCCACTGGACCCTCACCTGATCAATGTCTCGACCCTTGAGGATGAGTCTCCTATGCTAAAGAATACCCACATGATCCAAAGCTAGCTGACCGTCCTCTACCTGTAATGCATTCCAATTGAGCACATTTGAAAAATAAGAATGATAAGGTCTAAGAACAAATACATGGAATACATTATGAATGTGTGAAAAAATAGGTAGTAAAGTAAGACCATACACTATAGGAAAAATCCTCTCTAGAATCTCAAATGGTCCAATGAAACGAGGGATGATCTTAGAGCCTTTTCCATAATGGATCGGACTCTTCCACGAACACACCCAAAGAAATACCCTATCACTAATAGAAAATTGATGATCCACTCTATGTGCATTGGAATACTTCTTTTGCCTATCCTGTATTACCACCAAGTGCTCTTTGAAGTGATCAACCTATTGCTCCATATCCTAAAGCATTTCAGGTCCAAGTAGAACTCTATCCTCAAGTTGGTCCTAACTCAATAGAGTCCAATAAGGACGTCCACATAATTCTTGAAAAGGAGACATATCTATGGAGCTATGATACCCATTATTGTAGGAAAACTCCATAAGGTAAAGATAATCTTCCCATTGTGACTGTTGATCCATTAAATACATCCTAAGAATATCCTCAAGAATCAGATTGACCCTTTCAGTTTGTTCATCGGTCTCTAGGTGATAATTTGAACTGAAGTTCAACTAAGTACCTAAGGCATGTTGTAATGATGTCCATAATGGAAATGTAAACACATGATCTCTATCTGAAATAATTTTGTGAGGAATTTCATGCAACTAAACAATATCCTCCATGAAAATCTTGGCCACAAAAGAGGCATTATAGGAAGATTGAACCAGATAAAAATGTGCTACCTTAGTCATCCTGTCAACAGTAACCATAATAGCATCATGTCGACAAGATGACATAGGTAAACCTACAATGAAATCCACCGATATTATATCCCACTTCCATTCAAGAACAAGATGCAGTTGCAATAGTTCTGTGGGGTGTTGGTGCTCGGCCTTGACTCTCTAGCACTCAAGAAATCTTGAAACAAAATTAGCGATATCACGCTTCATTCCAAGCCAAAAGTACAATTATCAAAGGTTTTTGTGCATCTTCTTAACACTAGGATGATCTAAATAAGGTGCTTGATGTGCCTCCAACACAATCAAAGTGTGAAGACCCTCTACATGTGGTACGCAAATACAACCCAAATATCACAAAAATCCATCAGACTTGAGAGTATATCATGTGAATCTACCTTCCAAGAGTCTACCTGATCCTAACTCCATCTTCACCTCCTGATACCATCTGTCTATAGGAAGTGATACTAAAATATAGCTCCTCAAATCAAATCCAAGATTCATGATAGAAAGCTCATGCCTTCGCTGACTAAGAGCGTCAACCACTATGTTCTCCCCCTTGATAAACTTCACCTCAAAGTCATACTCACATAAGAACTCCATCCATCATCTCTACCTAGCATTCAAATTAGGCTACATGAAAATATATTGTAGACTACAGTGATCAATGTGAAGTTCAAAATGGTGCCCCAACAATAAATTCCTCCACCAAACCAGAGCATGAACAATTGCAGCTGGCTCTAGATCATGAGTAGGATAGTTCAATTCATGATCCTTGAGTTTACGAGACTCATAAGTGATCACATGACCATCCTACATCAGCATGACTCCTAATCCCTCCAAAGACACATCAGTGCAAATGACAAAGTCCTTAGTAGGATCAAGAATGACTAAGATAGGCACACTAGTCAACTTTTCCTTGAGTGTTTGAAAAGTCGACTGACACATATCTAACCAAATGAATTTCTTCCCTTTCCTCTAAAGAGAAGTAATGGGATGAGAAATTCTTGAAAACCCCTAAACAAACCATCTGTAATACCTAAAAAGACCCATAAAACTCTGAACCTTAGGTACATTGGTAGGCATGGTCCAATCAACGATGACTTGCATCTTTGAAGGATCCACAACAATACCCTCTCTAGAGATAACATGACTAAGGTATTTCACCTCAATCTAGAAGAACTCACACTTCACCAAATTCGTGAATACTTGATTCTCTCACAAGCCTTGCAATACCTTATGCTCTTTGTGATCCTTCATATCTCTTGAATAGATCAAAATCGTGTCGAGAAACATGAGAACAAAAAAATCAAGGTATATGCGGAAAACACCGTTCATCAAACTCATGAGAACAGATGGTGCATTTTTTAACTCGAATGGTACCACTATGAACTCATAGTGCCTATAATGAGTTCAAAATGTCATTTAATGAATGTCCACTTCTGAAATGCACAACTGATGGTAACCCAATTTTAGATCAATTTTAGAAAACATGTTAGCTCCCTTCATCTGATCAAAGAGATCATCAATTCTGGGCAAGGGATATTGATTCTTTACCGTCACTTTTTTCAATTGATGATAATCAATACACAATTTGAGAGATCAATATTTCTTCTTCACAAAGATGAAAAGTGCTCCCCAAGGAGAAATGCTCAGGTGTATAAAACCCTAGCCAAAATTTATTCCAACTGTAGATGAAGCTCTTCCAGTTCCTATGTGGTCATTTTGTATGGAGCTCAAGATATAGGCTCTTCTCTAGGAACCAAGTTGATTCTAAAATCTATGTTAGGTTCTGGTGGCATACCAGGAATATCACTAGGAGAAACATCTGCTTATTCCCCAAGAATAGGATAATCATCAAGAGATACCTCTCAACTCTCCCCTACATCCAAGTCATTAACTATTGTTGCAAACAACTAACAACCCTGATGAATGCATCTCCTTAACTACATAGAAAATATAATCCATAATGAGATGGGTCTTTGTACGCCAATTATTTCAACTTCTACACCAGAATCATCTAAATAATGTATTGTATTTTTTTGACAATCAATCACTGCACGAAGGGTTTCCAACCAGTCCATATCAAAAAAAATATCATAAGAACCAAGAGGTGTAACACAAATATCTACTGAGGTAGATAGAAATCCAATCCTTATTCCACAAGAATGAACAAGGGATTATACTACTACCTTCACTCTAAAGGCCAATTCTACCTGCCACCTTTCCCCTTGCTTAACTACCACGAGCCCACATCGCTCAATAATAGATGAAGAAGTAAATGAATCAAAAGCTCCAAAATCAAAAAGGATGGAAACATTAGTACCTTGTAACTAATGTGAAGTCTCAACCACAGTATTCTAATGATCTTCTTGATGGTTATCTACCACAAAAAAAACCTGTGAGAATGGCCTGCATCTCCTACTGTCAGCTTTGAAGCTACCGATTGCTAACCAAATCCTAATGTACCTCTCATAGGACACTACTTAGAAATGTGACTTTTCTAACCACATGAAAAGCAACTAGTACCTCTACCAAAACCTCTACCACCCAAAGTTTCATTTGACTACTCAAAACTACCTCTACTAATCGTAGATTATGCACTCAATGCTGACTTATCCTGACGGTTGCCCTTGTTATGCCGCCAGTTATGGTTCTTCCCCAACAATGAACTATTACCTTGTTGATCTTGAGAATTCTTATTCTTCGATGGGTAACTTTTTTGTTGTTTTTGTTGTTGTCCACCCTTAGTGGGTGTCTATCGGTTCCAAGAAGAACCCCCTGTCTGATTTTGACCACCTCATGGACCAAATCTTGTAGTAGGTGCACTACCTATCTGAACACCGATATATCCACCCAAAGCCATGGTCAAATTATCCTCCACAATTTATTCCTTCTCCATGACTACCTCCATAGTCTTCAACTCAAAGACTCAGAATCCTCTATTGATATGGGCATTCAAGCCCCTAATGAAGTGTTGTACCAACATAGCCTCATCTTCCACAATTCTAGCATACTGTTTGAGCTCATAGAACCTATGCTCAAACTTCTCAACTGACATGGACATCTAACATAGATCATGGAACTCATCTGTCTGACGCTATCTTCAATGCTCTGATAGGAAATGTGGTTTGAATCTCTCCAAAAACATGTCCCATGAAATTGAACAAATCTCCAAATGAAGCTTTTGCTCCTCCAATCACCACCATGTAGATTCAAAGCATCTAAGATGCATAATGGCACATCTAGCTCTAGTGTTGCTACCATATGGATGTATAGAAAAGCACCATCCCAAGTCTATCATCCAATTTTTGACCTGCAAACCACCACCCGTACCATCGACTGTGGGACGATGTGCCCTCAATAAGTCTCTTATATGCCCCATAGCAACAACATCCTGCTCCATAGTCTCAGCAACTCTCCTAAGTGATCTATCTCCTCTAGCCACTTCTTGGTTAGCCTCCTATCTAGGACCAAGGCGAGCAAGAACCTCCTCTAGCAAGGGACGCAACAAAGCTCCCTCTAGACATGACTGAATCGGATTTTGTAACCCACTCACTTGATTAATCTGAGGATCCTGCTGCTCTACATGCTCACTCTGAGGAGTATCCTAGTGATTAGCTATACGGCCACCATCTCAGCCTCAAAAATGACCCCTACCATGATATCTAGGAATGGTCCTACACAAAACCAAAGACAATTTTCAGTTACAAGACGCAAAAGACAAGTGGAAAACACAAATTATAGGGTCTAACATCTAGGACAACCTAATGGGTTCACAAAAATCTAGAGTACCCAGTGTTGAACCTTGGGCTTTGATACCAAGATGTAACACCCCATCGAGGACCTCAAAGAATAACACACAAAGTAACCAACCAATTTTTTTTTTGGCATTCCATTACAACATGAGAACAAAGAAATGTCTACACATACATCCTTAGGTTTCCATGACAATGCTACTTAAACTTTCACAAGTAAAAACATCACTTTAATAAACTAAAGACATTAAACATGAGGATAAATCATATCAATAATGTATGATCCAATTACATAAACATAATGCAGTCAAGTTACATATTCAAGTTACATTAAGTGAGATTATGAAAAATATTGTTACGTCATAATAACATCACAATAAGGTCTCACATACACATCATGAATGTATACAATATATATTTAGATCATAACACATCAGTCAACCTTGTTCATGAGCATGCTCATCGTCCATCACCACCAAAAAAGTAAAGTCAAGAACCTCTAATAAGAGCAATATCATTGATGCACTACAATACCTGAAAGGGAAACCTAATGGAGGATATAGCACGTTCCTCCCAACCATGTGGTAACCGATGGTCCAACCCCCATGCTAGGAGATAATATTAGGTCCAAAAAGACAAATAAACATGAAGACATAACATTAACAACACATGGCTTGACATACACATCATGACATAATGATATCTAAACCACATAATTACAAACAAAGATCCCAAAGGAAAAAACATAATAATAAAGGGTAAATCTACACAAAAAGTCACATAACATGCATCAAGAAAAGAGTGTCATAACATAGTTTACTATAGGTTACCCTAGTGAATCTTCTTAGACTACCAACACTCATACCGAGTTACCCTGGCAATCTCTACCGATTCACGACCCTTAAACAAACTCATGTGGAATTGAACTACCTTTCAAGAAGACAAAGTAGATGATCATGCCATTCCTAGCCATCTCAACCTACCTTAATCTATACAAGCACTAAGATATTAGGTGAGGCAATAAAGTTATCTAAATTATTAATGAACACTACCCAACCCCTAGTACATTTATTAAGGTTTTCACTTAATTATAAACTCCCAATAGGTTGCCCTAGTTACCACTTAGGGTTCTGAACCCTATCACAAGCAACTCTCTCTAATACCATAACTCATTACCAATTACAAAGGATAGCCATCATGCACATTAAACAAATCCATGAATGAACACATTTCAATCATAACACAAACCATTTAAAATTCAAAATACCACCATGGTAACAAATAAACCATGCATGGATAAATCCAAAATTAGACCATTGCAACTGGACATCAAAGTACAAGCATAATAAGCTTTACAATAAAAGTTTCCTTTCCTAGCCTTTGGAAGATTTTAAAAACTCATAAACACAAAAGTATGCACTCTTAAATTATTAACAAATATATATTATTACCCATCATATACAATAATCAAATCTTCATGACTTGTTACTTCAACATCATAAACATTACAAATATATACTAGTAGTGACTTGCTGCTTCAACATCATAAGGAATTCATGTGATAAAAATAAACTATACCCAAACACTCACACATATAGATATATATAGAAATTCAATGATGCTACGAATCGAATATTCAATAAAATATTGAAAGCCATAACGAAGAGTTGGTTGCATACCAATCACATTTGATAATAATAACCATACAGGGCAGAACCCCTAAAAATGGCTACAAGGAAGATCAACTAACATCCTTAGAGACATACCTCTAATAGCGATAAGGGTGAAGGAGAAAAAGATGTCTCCAAGGAAACCTACAATCTATTAATTAGAAGATGACTAAAGAAGAACAGTGCTAGCTACACCAAGCGGAACTTGCATGGAAAAGAATGAGGAAACTCCTGATAGGTTACCCTAGTTACTACTTAGGGTTTCAGCCCCTATCACAAGCCACTCTCCCTAATAACATAACTCATTACTAATTAAAAGGGGTAGCCATCATGCACATTAAACAAATCCATGAATGAAAACATTTCAATCATTACACAAACCATTTGACTTTCAAAATACCACCAAGCTAACAAATAAACCGTGCATGTGGATAAATCCCAAATTAGGTCATTGCAATTGGACATTAAAGTACAAGCATAATAAGCTTTACAATACAAGTTTTCTTTCCTATCCTCTACAAGATTTTAAAAAATCATAAACATAGAAGTATGTACTCTTAAATTATTAATAAATATATACTATTACCCATCATATACAACCATCAAATCTTCATGAACTAAAGTTCAGAAAAGATAGTTCATTGACATAATTAAATGTCTTATTTTTCTCTATTTTAACAAAATAAAATAATGATCATTCTTCATTAAGAATAATATAAATTCTTTACTTTTATTAACCAACCATATATAAAGCCAATCAACTCTAATACATATATATACTTGTATATATATATCCATAATTATATATATGTATCCATAATTACAATAGAATCAATTTGTACAATTCAACTCTTAAAAAAAATTGCAATACCTAAATTAAAGGATCTCACAATGTCTACATAACCCTATATATGGCTCGAACAATTATATTCATTAATAGTGTACACACCATGCAAAATAGTAATTAGTTAAGTGAGGATAAACTCAAACAAAGGCAATGAACTTTTAATTTTTTAGAAACACTGAATAGGCAGAAAGTAGACATGCAAGATATTCACAACATAGATATAAATATTACATACATAAAATGTCAATGACTTGCTACTTCAACAACATAACGAATTCATGTGATAACAAGCAACTATACCTAAACACTCACACACATACATATATATAGAAATTTGATGATCCTACGAATCGAAGATTCAAGAAAATACTAAACACCATAATGAAGAGTTGGTTGCATACCAATCACATTCGATAATCATACACCATATAGGCCAAAGCCCCTAAAAATGGTTGCAAGGAAGATCAACTAACATCCTTATTGACATACCTCTGACAACGATATGGTTGAAGGAGAAATAGACGTCTCCAAGGATTTCTATAATCAGTTAATCAAAATAAAACAATGATCATTCTTCATTAAGAATAATATAAATTCTTTACATTTATTAACCAACCATATAAGAGCCAATAAATTATAATACATGTATATATAAATCTATATATATACTTGTATATATATAAATATCCACAATTACAATAGAATCAATTTGTACAATTCAAGTATTAAAAAAAATTACAATACCTAAATTAAAGTATCTCGCAACATCCACATAACCCTATATGTGGCTCAATCAATTATTTTCATTGATAGTGTACGCGCCATGCAAAATAGTAATCATTTAAGTGAAGATAAACTCAAACAAGTAATAGGCACTTAATACGCCATGCAAAGGTAATGAACTTTTAAATTTTTGGAAACATTGAATAGGAAGAAAGTAGACATGCAAGATATTCACAATATAGCTATTAACATTACAGATATATACTGGCAGTGACTTGTTGCTTCAACATCATAAGGAATTCATGTTATAAAAATCAACTATACCCAAACACTCAGACATATACATATATATAAAAATTCAATGATGCTACGAATCGAAGATTCAACAAAATATTGAACGCCATAATGAAGAGTTGGTTGCATACCAATCACATTCAATAATCATAAACCATACAGGCCAAGGCCCCTAAAAATGGTTGCAAGGAAGATCAAATAACATCCTTAGAGACATACCTCCAACAACGATATGGTTGAAGGAGAAACAGTTGTCTCCAAGGCTACCTACAATCTGTTAATCAAAGGATGACTAAAGAAGAACCTCAGCTTCACCAAGTAGAACTTGCATGGAAATGAATGAGGAAACAATAGGTATATAGGCCGTGTGTAGCTCCTACAAAGCTAAAGAATGAGGAGATTGCAAGAATTTTGACCTTTGACCATTGGTATAGGAGATGGGCACGACTCTTCCATACCATCCACTGAGATGGTTTTCAGCTAAAAAGAGAATAATATCAGGGTTTCCAATGAGTTCATGATTCAAATTGCTACGAGTATGATGTTGTTCGGTACCCAAAAACGACATCAAGGTTCCATTTCATGTAGCCACCGTTAAGTGTGTTACAAGCCAATAATATGAAGGGAATTTTTTATTTAAGGGTGATATGAATGTTCCAGATGCTAGCCTTAATGCAACTACAAGCCGACATAGAAATTCCCCAACATTATTAAGTTAAGGCAATTTTTTAAAGATTCAAGGACTCAAAACACATTAACTATGAGGTACAAATAATAAAATCCCATAGACAATTAGAAGTAACAAAAGAGTATGAAACTATCAAATTCAATGAGATACGAACATGAAAGCTAACAGTGAGATCCGGTTTCATCTCACATATATTGGATTTTTCCTTTGATGGTGCAAAGGTATATAGTTAAAATGATTCTATCTACAACATACTGGTGTGAAAAATAGAAGATTATGATAAATATTTCAAGAAAGAGCAATCAACAATTATAAAACCAATTTTATTACAGCTAGGTTTTTAATAGCTTTCATTTCCTTAAAAAAATTCTTCAATTATTTCAAAAGTAATCAACAACAATTTCATTTTTATTGTTTGTGCAGAAGATTCAGCAAATGAATTCCATCACAAGGAAGAACAAATACCACAAACAACATTCAAAAGGTACTATTCAAGAAAATAAAAATCAAAAGAAGAAAACTTGAAATTTTTGCTCGAAACTGATGTAGATTGAAGCAAGAATCAAAAAATCCAAAACTCTATATTTTTTGAAATGCACAAATCATTCCAATTCACTATCTCCAAAAAAATTTGAACCAAAACACAGAGAAGAAGCTTTTTCCCGAAAGTATTGTGAAAATTTTTCCCCCATAAACCAAAATTGTCCTACATAATTTTTAATAATCAAATCTTTTAATTCATTTCAATTAACTCATAATCTTAGAACTTAACTAACTTTCAACATGCAAACAAGATTGATCAGACAACTCTAATTAAACAATTACCCAAGATAACACTTTCAGACTCCGAGTCAAGATTTCAAATATTTATTTATAATCCGTTGAAAACAAACCCTTCAATAATATCTACTTTACATTTATTTAAATTTGCACATTAAAATTAGTAAATATCTATTTCTCAAAGCTAACAATCACATTTAAATAAATATCTTGTTTAATTAATCAAACTTTTAAAATAGCAAATCAAATTTTTAATTATTAAATTATCTAAACATAAATATTTTAATTTAACATTTCAACAACATTACACTAAATCAAATAGCTTATCTCATACACCATTTAACTAATTAATGAATTTCCAATCAAGACGAAAACATGAATGACATAACGGACCCAAACAACAATACAATGATGGGTGAAAACACAGATAATCATCCTATAAGGGAATGGTGGCCAAAGTGGGACCTTACATTGTCTCCAAATCAACACGTTTCCATTGGGTCATGGCATGCTCAAACCTAACAAAGCAGGTGGAGTCAATTCCCAGTACCTACAAACTACATCAAACAACACTATCAAACATATATGCATAAACCGATAATCACATCGTGAAAGAGAATCACCACATAGTAGGGTACTCACAAACAACATCAAATACATCATCATAAACACACTAATTCTCTAAAATAGCATAAAACCATATCACACATAATGTTCATCATAAGGTCGCAACACAAATATAATCAGACGATCAACAATGTCATCAATGTATCATCAAAAAAGTATAAAACCAGCATAGTATCAGTGTCACAATTGAAATAAAGTAGCATAATATCAAAAATAGCTAAAAAAACTATCAACTGAATAGAAACAAACTGAAACAAAGTGCAGCAACTGGAGGGACACTACAGTATTGACTTAGTAACCATATGGTTTCATTTTCCTTGCAAGGTTAAAATTGAGTGGTAAATTGTACTTTCCAAACCTATTTTGATGAAATTTGATACTTGGTTTTGAGTTCCTTACAGGTATGTATAGGGACATAGATACAAATTTTAGGGAATTTTTGTGCACCTAAGCTTGAAGAGTATAAACTAGGTGAATATTGCTAAAGAAATTAAACAAGGACTTGGAAAAGTTCGCACACCAAGTATTTGAAGATTTGTTAGAGATGAAGAAAAAGGATTAGGAGTGATATTTAAGGTGTTACTAATGTAATCTTGGGCTCAATAATAAATATTATTAAGACCATATTTGAAACAAGTTATTATTTCCTTGAAAATGTAGAATTTTTGGTGCTATATATTCTCCTTGTATGAAAAATATACAAGCATTACCAAAGGTTGAATGTGATCTTATGTAAATTAAGGCTTAACTAAAGAATTGTTATAAAGATATGAGATTTTCTTAAGATTTTATTATTGTAGGGATTATGTGATTTGAGAGCTAGCAAAAAGACAACAATCTAGACAAATTATAAAAATAATTTAGGTTTAGGTTTTAGGGTTTAGTTCCTAGGGTTAAGGGTTTTATATTTTAGGTCTATGTTTTTGGAACCTAAAGTAAATAGGGTTTTGATTTTCTAAATTTTGTGTCCAATTCAGGTTAAATTCTAGTTAATTTTGGTATGGATTTTATGGTTTTCATTAAAATTTAACATTTTTTCTTTGGTTGATGTTTTTGGTTACAAATATAATTTAAAAACTAAAAAATATTCAACCCAATTACAAACAAAATTAAAAAAAAAATAAATAACAATTACAAAACAAAAATGCAAGATATAAAGCCAAAAAAGAGTATAATTCAACCAACCTACAGATCACTGAGGTCGGTTGTGTCGACAGGAGGAGGTGGCAATGAAAATTTGGTTGAAATCGCTTGTCAGAAACGTGTATGAAAAATTCACTCTTTCTCAAGTCATCAACCAAACTACTGTGAAAAATGAATATGATAGTTGTTTATTTAAAAAATTGAATATCTTTCAATAATGTGTATGTGTTATAATACGTGTACGCATTAGTGATGCGTACGTGTTTTATAACGCATATGTGTTTGTTGGCATGTACCCAAATCTAAATGCATACGCATTCGGATTTAGGCTCAGGTACCTGATCTAAAGCATGTACACATTTCCTATGATTTTATTTTTGGCTAAAACTTCCCCTCTTCGTGGACCCAACTTCTTTCTTTTACCCCTACCCTCTTCAAGGGCGATTTCTCTAGTTTTTCCATCATTTATACTATCAATCTATAAGATATTTCTTCATGCTTCACCTATGGGGTCTTGTATTTTTCTTCTTCTAACCTGGTGACATATTCATCCATTTTTCTTCTCCAAATATATTTAGCAAATTCTTGAGATTGCACAAATTTTTCATCCTCCATGAAGTCCTTACATGCCAAATCTCAGATGTCATTTATATTCTCCCTTCCCCTTATAATGATTTTTGTCATTTTTTCCTAGTTTTCTTGCACATTTTCATCCCTCTGAGGAGAATGCATTTGTCTGATTTGTTGGGAAAATTGTGTCTCAACTTCCAATCTTGAGCCTCAATCACTATGGACTTGGCAAAAAAAGTTTCATTTTAGCCTCTACCGCTTTACCGTGGCGGCAATGACTACCTCTGGCGGTACCATAGTGACAGACCTGGTGGTTACTGCCTTACCACGTGCAGTGAGTTCACTCACTATGGTAGCACAGTAAGGCCACTAGCAGCCTGGCTCGGTGGTTACTGCTAAACCATTGGTGGTGGGTCCTCTCACCGCGGTGTCCGCTGTGAGACTACCAACGGTGGTCTTCGTGGTTACTGCCCCACTGTGGGCAGTGAGCTCGCTCACCACGGTGGCTACGCTGAAGCCACTTGCGGTGCTCTTAGCGGTTATGCCATACCACAGGTGGGTCCTCTCACCATGGTGGCCATTGTGAGACTGCCTACAGTCTGCCTAGTGGTTATCGCCCTACCGTGAGGTGGCCTAGTGGCCTTTGTGGTAGTGTGGTAAGACCGCTAGTGGTCTGCTACGATGGTTACCGCCTTACCGTGGCTAGAACTTGACTGGGTTGTGGTAGCACGAGGAAGGGGCGATAGAGCTCGGTGAAGTCGTCGATGTGCTTAGATGAGCTCACCACTCTACCCTAGGTCAACTCGGGTAGGGAAAAGGTAGTACAGGTATGGTCGGGGTGAGCTCAGATGAGCTCACTGCCATACTGTAGATGGGTCGAACGAGCTCGGTGGTAGAGCGATAGAGACTTGGATGGGTCGGATGAGCTCGGTCCAGTTTTTGACCTAGTTGGACTCAATGGCAGAAGTGAAAGATGAATGGGATGTAAACACGTGGCTCAGTGTTAGAGTGATAATTGGTTAAAGTCCAAAGAAGTAACAACAGCTATTGCAAGTCGACTCAGGGTGGCGCACAGGACCCTATTTGGGTAATGACATTTAATGCCTGGGTGGCTCGATGCAGGAAGATCGACATGGGCAGATCGATTGGATTAGAGATTCATGAACCTGATGGTCATTGATTGGTTAATGACATTGAATGCAATGTATGACTTTCTTAGTTGAGTACAATATTGTATAGGTCAACCAAGTGTGGATCTAATGGAGAGAGTAAGCAAGTTATTTTGAACTGTATGTTAGAAAGAACATTGTAACAATGAGAGAACTTGATTGTTGTTGTGAGCTGATCACTGAGTAGAGATTGAACATTGTATGTAATTATTTATTACTTTAATACAATTGTCTTTGATTGGTGTGGTGGGTTTTTAACCTGAAAAAGGTTTTCCCACATAAATATTGTGTCAACTGTGAATGCTTATATTATGTTATCTCTTTTATGCTATTGTATTCATCTTAGTATTTTTTAGAAGCTATTAGAACCTATTTATGCTCTTCTCCTCTATTGTATTAGTGTTAAGGGAATGTATTCCGCACTGTTAGGTCTTTAGATCCATCTTCGTTTTCCCCTTCAAGTGGTATCAAAGTCTAGCCCGTTATGTTTTCCTTGAGAGAAAGCCCGGGTTTTTGTGCTAATATTGTTTCAGTGGGAGTCTTGCATTGTTAAAACTTGTTTCTATTTGAGATGGTGAGTACATCAGGGAGAGTAGATATTGAAAATTTTAATGGCAACAACTTTGAGTTATGGAAACTCAAAATGGAAGACTTGCTGGTGGATAGAGACCTTGATGCAGGAGCATCCAATGGTGTAAGGGCAATCCTACGTCACCCAAATATATTTACTTTCATTTATCTTTTTGTAGATGTTGTCGCATTTCTGGATACCCTTTTCGTCAAAGAAGAGTTTCCAACTTTCAAAATTGTTTTTTTGCTTTTTCTGCTCAAATGCTATTTTTAGAAAGTATCAATTTGAAGGCGTGAGAGGACAAAAATTTAAGGGAAGCTTCAGGACAGAAAGATAAGCACTTCAGTGAAAGAATCAGATCAAGATCATTCTCGGTTCAAAAGTTATTCAAATTTCAATTTTTACTTTTTGCCTTATAAAATCTTCGGAGCTAATTTTGAGGTACTTAGAGGCTCCAAATGGGCCTGAAAATTGGCGGAAAACACAAGTGGTTGGCCTTTAGGCCCCACTATTCGGCACTTCATTTTCGCAAGAGATCTCCAAAAAGGTATTATGATTGAAAATCCAACAATTAGATCTTAAGTTAGGGCATCCGGAAGTTGGGGCATAATTTGAATGTCGTTTTTGGCTCCAAACGGTGAAACGGGCTATTTAGGGGCTAGTTTCTATTTCTTTTGGGCAGTTTTTGGGGAAAAAAGATCGCATACTACGGAAAGGGGAATTTTTGTAGTTTCTTTTTGTAATCTGCATGTAATGCAAAACGCATGGATTTGAGATCCTCTGCATGTAAGAAGTTCATCATTCTGAATATAATAAGATTCTTTGATTTGTGTGTGTATTTCTGTGTCTCGGGTTGGAACCCTCATCAGACCTCTGGTTAGCATTGTCTGGAACTAAGCCACAAAGTATGACACAAGAAGCTTGGGATCTTTCTAATAGGAAAGCAAGAGGTCTAATAAGACTTAGTCTAGCCGATTCTATACTCTTGAATGTCCATGAGGAGCACAACTTCATTGTGGAAGAAGCTTGGTGATATTTATTAGGGAAAATCTTTGGTAAATAAGTTATTCGTAAGGAAGAAGTTGTACTCCTTGAAGATGGATGAACGTGCATCTATTGCAAACCATCTGAACTCATTTAACATGAGTGTTACTCAGTTGGCATCTGTAGGTGTAAAGACTAAAGAGGAGGATCGTTGCATGCTCTTGTTGTGTTCTTTACTTGAGAGTTGGGATCATCTAGTGATGGCTATTGAAAGCACCACTATTGCATTCAAGATAGATGGCATGGTTTATTCGCTTCTGTCTGAAGAAATACAAAGGCAGTCTTCTGAGATGGCCAAAGAGGCTCTTGCTATTCAAGGTAGACCAAAGGAGAAAGGCAAGAAGAAAGACAAGAAGTCGAAACCCAAATCTATAGGTAGATCAAAATCTCTTGGTAAAAAGTTCAAGGTGAGATGTTGGAACTGTGGGCAACCTAGTCACATCTGAAAGGACTGTAAGGAGAAGAAGAAGAAGAATTCTTTTGAAAATGAATCTTCTCAAAGTGATGCAGACGCCTTCATTGTAGCAGCCTTGACAACCCAGGCATCATATGATGTCTGGTTGGTTGACTCAAGTGCGTCCTTTCACATGACATCCAATAGACAATGGTTATCTAAATATGAGAAGTATGAAGGTGGAAAGGTGTGCTTGGAAAGTGACTCAATGCTAGAGATAGTTGGTAGAGGAAGAGTCGGAATTCAATTTCCTGATGGAAGAGTCAAAGGGATTGGTGGAATTTTTCACATTCCAGCTCTGGCTCGTAATCTTCTTTCTATCAGTAAATTAAATGATGTTGGAGTAGAAGTTTCTTTCTCAAGTAAAGGATGTAAAATGGCTAGAGGTGTAATGGTGTTGGCTAAGGGTGTTCGTGTTGGTAATCTGTACAAGCTCGATGCACATCATGTTCAATGTAATAGTTCCTCTACAAATTCAAGCAAAGTTGCTTCTATTGAAAAAGATGAAGACACTTCTCTGGCTGCAAATGCTTTGGAGGTAAAAATCCCAGTAGAGAAGACTATGTTGTGGCATCATAGACTAGGTCACATAGGTGAGAAAGGTGTAAAAATATTGAAGAATAAAAATATTTTAGAAGGGCTTGATGATTGTAACCTTGAGTTTGATTTTTGCGAACAATGTATCTATGTAAAACAACACCATTTTTCATTTTATTCGAGTCCTCATAAATCTTCTGGTATACTAGATTATGTTCATTCTGATGTGTTTGGTCCAATTAATCTTCCTTCGTTATCGAAGTCTAGATATTATGTTTCTTTTATTGATGACTGTTCAAGAAGGGCATTTGTATACTTCCTTAAAAGTAAATTAGAAGTGTTAAGTCGATTCAAAGAATTTAAATCTTTGGTAGAGAATCAAACTGGAAGGAAAATTAAATGTTTGAGGACAGACAATGGCAGTGAATTTTGTTTTGCAGATTTTGAAAGGTATTGCACTTATTATGGAATTAAAATGCATAAGACAATGCCTTGCACTCCACAGTAGAATGGAGTTGTTGAAACACTGAATAGGACGCTGATGGAAAAGGCAAGGAGTATGCTAAGTGGTTCTAGTCTAGAGTAGAAGTTTTGGGCTGAGGCTGTGGCTATAACATGTTATCTAATAAATTGATCTCCTTGCTCTGCTCTTGTTGATAAGACGCCTTTGGAAGCATGGTCTGGTAAGAATCCCTCTCTGAGGCATGTCTGTGTCTTTGGATATGAGGCATATGTTTATGTGCCAAATGAAAAGAGATCTAAATTGGATAACAAGGCTATCAAATGTATTCACATCGACTATGGAGTTGGTGTGAAGGGATAGAAGCTTTGGAACCTTGTCACTGAGAAGGTTCTGTACAGCAGAAGCATGATATTTCATGAGCTGAAACCTTTAGTAAGTGATCAACAACTCGAGATAGATCATAGTGACAAGAAGAAGGATGCAGTTGATATTCCCCAAACTCTAGAAAGGGAAGAGTTGCATGGTGTACCTACAACTGAGGAGAGCTCTAGTAGCTCTGGAAGTTCTGATGATGAAGAACCACAACCTCAGCCTATAAGGAGATCTACAGGAGAAAAACGGCAACTTGAAAGGTATGGTTTCTCATTTTTAGATTTCAACTGTGCCTATGCCTTAATTACTAGCACTAATTAGCCTAGGACTATAAAAGAAGCAATCAACCTGACTAATTCAAATTCTTGGCTAGAAGCCATGAATGAAGAGATGGATTCATTGAAGAAGAATGAAACCTGGGATTTGGTACCACTGCCTAAAGGGTGAAGCCTGTTGGTTGTAAGTGGATATTAAAAAAGAAGATAGGTCTTGATGGCAGTGTTGAGAAGTATAAGGCATGATTGGTTGCAAAGGGATTTTCCTAAATTGAGGGAATTGATTATGGAGAGATTTTTTCCCCTATAGAAAATTTGACATCCATCAGAATTTTGTTGTCATTAGCAACTGTGTATAACTTTGAAATTGAACAGATGGATGCAAATATAGTGTTTCTCCATGGTGAGCTCGAAGAAGAAATTTATATGTCCTAGCCTAAGCACTTCATTGTAAAAGGTAAACAAAATATGGTTTGTAAGTTAAATAAATCTCTGTATGGTTTGAAGCAGTCTCCTAGAATGTGGTACCAAAAATTTGACACATTTGTGTTGTCTATGAGATTTTCAAGATCAAAATTTGACCATTGTGTTTATCATAAAACTTAAAATGATCGTGTGCTTGTTATTACACTTTACATTGATGATATGTTATTCATAGGAAATAGCAAGACTATGATTTTTGATCTTAAATCTTAGTTGTCTGCAAAGTTTGAAATGAAAGATCTTGGTGTAGCAAGGTATATTCTTGGAATGGAGATAACTAGGGATAGGTCTAGCAGAAAGCTTTGGGTAAGGCAGAGTAAGTATGTCAATACTGTTCTAGAGAGGTTTGGAATGGATGAATGCAAGCAGTTAGTTGTCCCAGTTTTGTAGGGAACAAAACTATCTATTGAAGACTATCCAAAATCTACGACTGAGATGGAGGACATGACCAGTGTGCCCTATGCAAGTGTTGTTGGCAGTTTGATGTATGTTATGGTCTATACAAGACTAGAAATTTCCCAAGCAGTGGCAGTTCTAAGCTGATTTATGGAAAATATGGGAAGATCACTTTGGGATGTTGTGAAGAGAGTGTTTAGGTATTTGAAGGGGACTTTAGACTATGCCCTGTGTTACCATGGCAATTTGGTTGCATCACAGAGGACTCTCACCATTCAGGGCTATGTTGATTCCAATTGGGCAGGGGACATTGACAGTAGGTGATCCACTAGTGGATATACGTTCATGCTTAATGGTGGAGCAATTAGTTGGATGAGAAAGTGACAAGTTGTAGTTGTTTTATCCATGATAGAGGCTAAGTACATGGCTGCAACTCAAGCCTATAAGGAATTAGTCTGGCTGAGGCGTTTGTGTTCATACATTGGTTCTAATGCAGGGCAGATCACAATTCTATGTGACAGTTAGAGTTCCATTTGTTTGGTAAAGAATCCAACTTTCCATGCTAGGATGAAGCACATTGATGTGCAGTTTCACTTCGTGAGGGACATGGTGGAAGATGGAAGAGTCTATCTTGAAAAGGTCGACACTTTGAAGAATGTTGCAGATGCATTAATGAAGCTCGTGAGCACAAAAAAGTTCAAATGATGGACAAAATAAATGGGTCTTGGGGCCTATGATCGTTAGTGATTTTTTGAAGTCAAGAGGGAGCTAGAAGTCTTCACCAAGTGGGAGCTTGTTGAGAAAATTGTGTCTCAACTTCTAGTCTTGAGCCTCAATCACTATAGACTTGGCAAAAAATGTTTCATTTTAGCCTCTACCACTTTACCACGGCAGCAATGACTGGCTCTGGCGGTACCATAGTGAAAGACCTGCTGGTTACTGCCTTACCATGTGTGATGAGTTCACTCACCATGATAGCACGGTAAGGCCACTAGCAGCCTAGCTCGGTGATTACCGCTAAACCACTAGTAGTGGGTCCTCTCACCATGGTGCCCATGGTGAGACTACCAGTGGTGGTATTTGCAGTTACTGCCCCACTGTGGGTAGTGAGCTCACTCACCGTAGTGGTCGTGGTGAAGCCGCCTACGGTGGTCTTTGCAGTTACCACCATACCACAGGTGGTGGGTCCTCTCACCATGGTGAGACCACCTGCGGTCTGTTTGGCGATTACCACCCTACCGCGAGGTGACCTAGTGGCCTCCACAATAGCATTGTAAGACCACCAACGGTCTGCCAGGATGGCTACTACCTTACCTCGGCTAGACCTTGACTGGACTACGGTAGCATGGGGAAGGAGAGACAGAGCTCGGTGAAGTTGTTGGTGAGCTCGGATGAGCTCACCACTATATCGTAGGTCGACTCAGGTAGGGGGTAGGGCAGCGGTAGTGCGGGTATGGTCAGGGTGAGCTCGGACGAGCTCACCGCCATACCGCGGATGGGTCGAACGAGCTTGGTGGTAGAGTGGCAGAGACTTGGATGAGTCGAATGAGCTTGGTCCATTTTTTGATCGAGTTGGACCAATGACAGAAGTGAAAGATGAATGCAATGCGGACACGTGGCTCAGTGTCAGAGTGATAATTGGCTAAAGGCCAAAGAAGCAATAGCAGCTATTGCAAGTCGACTGAGGGTAGTAGACAGGACCTGATTTGGGTAATGATAGTTAATGCCTGAGTGGCTCGATGTAGGAAGATCGACATGGGCAGATCGGTTGTGTGATTGGATGAGAGATTCATGAACTTGATGGACGGTGATTGGTTGATGACATTGAATGCAATGTATGATTTTCTTAGTCGAGTACAATATTGTATAGGTCAACCAAGTGTGGATCTAATGGAGAGAGTAAGCAAGTTATTTTGAACTATATGTTAGGAAGAACATTGTAATAGTGAGATAACTTGAGTCCCGATGTGAGTTGATCAGTGAGTAGAGATTGAACATTGTATGTAATTGTTTATTACTATAATACAATTGTCTTTGCTTGGTGTGGTGGATTTTTTACCTGAAAAGGTTTTCCCACATAAATATTATGTCAACTATGAATGCTTATATTATGTTATCTTTTTTATGTTGTTGTATTCATCTCAATAGTTTTTAGAAGCTATTAGAACCTGTTTATGATTTTCTCATCTATTTTATTAGTGTTAAGGGAATGTATTCTGCACTATAGGTTCTTTAGATCCATCTTCATTTTTCCCTTCATGATTACATCATCCCTAGTTATCCAATAATTATCCTCTTCCTTAGGGAAAATGGGGGTATCTACAAGTGGAGACCTGTCAATTCTCCTTCTCTTTGGAGATGGATCCCTTGGGGGTTGATAAAGATAAATAATATTAGACTGAGAGGGAGGTTCCTACTATGTAGGTGGAGGAGATGGAGGAAATTGTACCTATTGAGGAGATTGAGGAACTTTCTCCCTTATTGTATCCCCTTTAGGTTTTCTTACACAAAAATAAACTAATGGATTATAAGGAGGATGCTAGGAGGGCCTTTCCTCTAAAAAAGGTGCTTTACTTGATTCCCTTCCTTTAATTGCAGGAGGTTGTCCAATTATCCTATCTATACTTTATAGAATTTCTTATATTCTCAAAATTTGGGTCTTTAATCTTCACTTATAAGCTCCTTTGTAGGCAACATTCTTTTTCTTTTTTGCATCCTAAATACCTTATTGAATTTTTTTCATTTAAATTTTCTCTCATGTATCACCTTTTTATCAAGGACATTATGGATAACATCTTCATTGAAGTAGGTTTGTTGGTTGTACTGTGACCTTCTAGTCCTTGTCCTGAGGTAGTTAATGAAACCTCTGGGATCAAAGTTCCTTACGTTTTCTTGATCCATGTTGAAATTATTAAACTTTGTGTACACCCTATCAATCCCCTGTTTTTTCATCCTAAAATCTAAAAAAAACTATTAAGTAGGGGAAGAAAGACCCCTTCTTTTGTCCTCCCAATCCTAGGTGTTTCTTATCTAACTCCATTAGTTTTCATATAAATCTAGGTAGGACATGAGGTCCTATCGGGAATTCATAAATACTTAGCACTGTGTAGTCGGAGTGAAGAACAAAATCTCCCTAGTTATGTCTGATACCAAACTCAAGCATTCTTTCCACATGCCTAAAAAATCCAATATTTGTTTAGGTATCCTAGCTACTAGACCTCGCAAAAAGGATAATACCCTGGCAGAAAAGTGATTCCTAAAAGTTACATAATTGGCTTGTGCATAATGTATGTCTCATAAATTAGTCCAACACATCTCATTCCCCTCCCCATCATTTTCACATATTTGAAGAGTAGGACCTCACTCTCCTTTTCCTCTATAAAGAAACATGTGGCACAAATGTGAATGCTACCAGAACTTCACATTTTTATGGCTCTTCTTCAATTCTACTAGCTACTTGTGGATGGAGTTGCCAAGAAATGTTGCATAGTCAAACTCATAATTAACCATTAAGTTCTAGATGTTAAAATCCATATAGATGAAATTAATTGGGATCCTCTCATTTTTATCTACCCCAAGGACCTGACACAATGTATAATACATCTAAACAAAATAGTTCTCAAAACTATCAAATTTGAAAGGGTCGATCTCATTTGGTGAGATCTTATATGATCTACCTTTAAACCCCTTTTTGTTGTGTTTTGGCAACCAAAATACCATGAAGTTGCTCCTTTTCTATTGATACCTTTGTTTGAAAGTATCTTATTCAATTGTCTTGCTTGAAGCTAAGTTTACCTTAAAAAAAATGAAATCAATGCACTATTAATCTAAACTATAATTACACCATTGGTAGACCTTATTGCCCATATCTTCTCATCATTATTGGTAGCCATGAAATTGACAAGGTATACATTTATGAAGATGTTTGGAACTACTAATTTAACCAATTCATATTTCCATACATTTGATATTGGGGCTTGTAAATCGCTCTTGCCATATTGGTGGAAAAACAATGACCACCATCCCATAGGAATTTCTACATCTTTGCAATCATGGGCTTCATCTACTATATCACCAAGGGCACTAGAACCGTGGACCTTAATTCTTTCTGTGGATGAACTAGGGAGTTTTCCAAGTAGGTTGAATTCATGGTGGACTCATGTTTGCAACTTAGTTCAAGAGTTGTGTTTTAAGGTTTTTTGATAATTCAAATAATTAGTAGGGAGAATTAAAAGAAATTCATAATAAAAAATACTACCCTAGATCAACTTAAAAATCTAGAACACAATTTAGGATAACAACAATATTTCTGATAGATAATTTAAAAGGTTCCAAGTTATAGATTAACTTACAAGTTTTTCTCATTCTAGAAACCCTAATCGCTATGACAAGCTCTTAATTGTTGAAAATTACTTGCTCTAGAAGCTTGAAATTATTAAGTGAATGTTACAATTGCTTGGAATATTATTTTTTTGAAAGAAAAATCATTAATTTCTAGCCTAAAAGCCATCTTTTTCACCATTACTCTCATCTCACATGAGCCAAAGCACACAACTATCTTTTTCCAAAATTTGAATGTGGGTTGTTGATCTTTGAGGAAAAATGTTTGATCTAATGGCTTCAATTGGTCTAAATATTTTGAAAATATTTTGACATGTGTGGAAGAGATCTTGAACTAATAGAATTCATCCACTCAAGATCACCTTTATAGCTCATCAAAAAGCACGTTATTGAGATGAAAAGTCATATTTGTGCACATGATAAGTCCCTGCACTTTCACAATCTTGAGATTAAGTAGGAAAAAAGGCTTGTGGTATGAAAAACTCTCTTAATATTGTACCACATGTCACTAGATGATCATGTATTAAGACTCCCCTTATTGCATAAAAACATGTCATGCTTGATCAACAACCAATGTGTGTCCATGTAATAGCTCATATCTTGAAATTTGGCAGCCTCCCACAATTTTGTAGCTTCAAACAAGCCTTTATGAAAATACTTTGTGGAATAGCATAAAGGAAATAAACTGAGGCCACATGGCACCCATTAAGCCAATATGTCAGTATACACTCAAAAAAAATCCACATGTCTTCTTCCCATAGTTTTGCAAGGCACTTGTGGATCCACCCAAAGGGGCTCCCTGTAATGGTGGAATGTCATTGAATCAATTCCATGTGGTGTGTTGGCCTCCAAAAATGGTCCAATTGTTGTTATCAATTCTTGATATGCCACATGACACCTTTTTCGTCTTCTGTGGGATGATTGTGGACCCGCCTTAAAAGGCTCTATGGAATGGCTGAATGCCTCAAACTTTGACACATGGACCTGGTGGGACCCACTACAGGGTCCCACATTAGTATGTAACTCAAACTCCACCATGTGTCATAAATTTTGTGTTTTTGCAAGGAACTTTTTCCTTATTTAAAAACTCATTATGGAATGGGAGAAACCAACAGAATAATGCCATATATCAGTGCATGATTAGTTCTACAGGTATTTTACTTGAATATTTTATTTCATGTGGGGTTGGGGAACAAATAAATTAAAATAAATATTTAGCACATGCACCCAAAATAACATAGTGAGACTAGGTAAAGAGGGGCCAAATATATAAAGGTGAAAAATATGAAACCTAGGCTTTTGATAAAATATTTGGCATGCAGGTTCAATCGTTAACCTTAGGAATAGAGAGTTAGTAAGTAGATGATGCCAAAGGCATAACATTGTAAATTAACCAACTAACAATGAGAAAATGGGGGTCAACGAAGGATTATAACAAAAGTGTAAGGGGCGAACAACTGTTAGGTTTTTAGAAGGATTTTTAGTATAAAAGAAACCCTAAATACATGATGAAACAAGACCTAGCCATACAAAAATTATATGGAAGCTCAAACAATGGGAAATAGATCAGAAGTCATAGAAAATTTTGAAGGTTCCACCAAGAGTCACATTGGGAAATGCATGTTTGAGACTATGTGTGGATAACAAACACAATCAATTGATGTAAGATTAATTTTCTTAAACTAATAATTATTAACATTTTTTAAATTGAAGTGTTTTAAGAGTGAATAAAAGAAATCCATAATCAACTCACAAAAAATTAATGAGTCCTTACAACTAAATCTTATTCCTATATTCCTAGCATTTTTTATTAGTTTAAGAAATAAATAGAAAAGAAATTGGAAGGGATCCTTTACTTCATTTAAAAATATAGTAAAATCTTCCTCTAGTCCATATAAAAATCAAATTCCTAGACAAGGAGAAATCCACAACTTAAGATAAATAGTTGTGCTAAATTTTCTAAAAATATATCAACATGAGATTAAATTTAACATTTTACTTCTAACAAATATCCCACTTATGATTTTCATGTACACAAAATTTAGAATGAAGGTCATTTTTTCCATTTTTTGAAATACCTTTGTTCAAAGGTTTCCCACCTTTGAACAAAGATTTTTTTTACTCATCTTCAAACAAAGGTACCTCCATTCAAACAAATACTTTCAAATGAGAATGCTTTTCACTTTCCACCTCCATCAAAATTTAAAATGATGATGCCAAAAAATTGGGACTCACTATTGTGAGATCACCTCACTTCTCCCTAAGTTGCACTTAAGTCATAGTGTTGTTGTGAATAAGGTGTTTTACCTAACTATTTCACCTAGTAGGTCTTATTCAATGTTAAGTTTACTTAGGGGCCTAGTAATATTTCTAGAATTCTTAGTTGTCATTAGTTCTTATCTTGTACCATTTACTTCCTGTGTCTTAAGTCATTTAATAATTGTTATCACATGACATAAGATTAAGACACTTGTCATGATCTTGTTAATCCTATCTCTCACCTTGATTATATATGTGCATGTTGTATCACATTTCATTGCATTCATTGATCATATTTGATCTATTATAATTTTTTATCCATTATTGCAAATTTAATCAATTTTTTTCTTTTGTAGGGTATGTGCAAGATCATGATGGGCCAAAAAGTGGCAATATGATGGGTATGTGGTTGCGACTTTGTTTTAACCCAAAATTGATGAAACGAAAAGGGTTTCTAAAGGATCTATTCTCTACTTTCCACCAATATAAATTATGCTTTACTTTGAATTTAATAAATAATTATTAGTCTTTTTCTACTGAATTATGACTAAATTCTTAATTTTTATGTTGATTGAAAAACATCTATAGCTTTCAAACGGTATCATATTTTTTGAATCTAAAACATGCGTCACATTCTATGCTTCACATAATTTAAGATTAAAAAATTAAAAAATGAATTTCATGAAGTTTTGACCAAGTTAAGGTGGCCAAACATACTTGTCTTTATATTTTTTTTAAAAATTCATAAACAAATTATAATTAATTATTTACTTGGAAAAAAAATTACAAAAAAATATTCATCGTATTGAGACATGAGTCCTCTACTTAAATATAAAACCTTATTAAAAAATATTATCATTTTAATGTGGTTAGGGTGGTTAGATAGACCTACTTCTTATTTTTTCCCTGAAATTTAAGTACTACTATATTGAAATTTTGAATTTTCACCTTGAATATATTTTATTTTTTTGTAAATAACCTAGTAATTTAGAAACTACATTCAATTTTCTACAAATTCTATTCTTACATATTTTTGAAATAATATAGATAACTTATTCAAATTTTTACGTCAAGTTTCCTAACTTTGATTTTTCTGAATTTTTTTCCACTTAAGGGCCTATTTTTTCCATGATGATCCTGCACATACCTTGTAGAAGGATATTTTGATTGTATATGATTGTCAAAGGTTGAGTTCTTGAGTAACTCTAATAGTAATATCATATGGTTATTCATCTACACATGACAATCTACTTTTTCTATAACAAATTTTGAAATTATGGTCTTGGTCCTATGGTAAACCCATATGATTGCATATACATATCTAGTCATAATATATCCTACTATTTGTAGTGGAATGAGTGGAGCCATGTTGATCACAACACCCACAAAAGAAGCAAACTAGATATAGAAAAAGTACAAGATGATATCTATTATTTATAACAAGGTTTTACTTTTGAACTCTAGGTATGGGCCTTTTTGAAGTATATTACTAAGGTCCATAGATAGTTCCCCTCTAGTCTAGCAAACACTCTTCTAACCATCCAAAAAAGAACTAGTCTATGAATGAGTGAGCTAATGAATCATGGTGGAAAATTCATGTTTGAGACTTTTTAAATAACAAATACAATCAGTTGATATAAACTTTTTTTTTTAACTAATTAAAATGTTTGAATAGTGAGAAAAAAGAATCTACAATCACAAAAAGAAAAAAAGAAAAAAAGTTGTTACAATTAAATCTTATTCTTATATACTAACCAAAGAAAGAGTTTACTAGTGTAATAAATAAATAAAAAAGAAATCGGAAAGGATCCCATACATCAATTAAAATATAGTAAAATCTTCCTCTAGGCCGGATCAAAATCAGAAACTTGAGACAAATAGTTGTGCTACATTTTCTTAAAAAAAGATATCAAGATGAGATTAAATTTAACATTTTACTTCTAACAAATATCCCACTCATGATTGCCATGTACGCGAAATTGTTAAGAAAAAGACTCTGCCCCCTCAAAGCAAAACCCTAAAAGATAACGAAAACCATGAAAATCATTTTCAAACCAAACACCTAAACGTGTACATGTGCATTCACATGCCACCACAAGCTGTGATAAAAAATTCTAGCCCTTTCCACATGCGCTGACCTCCGATGATCTACATTTGTTTGTGGGGAATCTCGTCATATCCAAGTTGAAGGGCAAGTGGCTTCTCAGCAGAACAAAAGAACGAGATTTAATGTCATCCTTACCCGATAAACAAAACCAGATTCGCATGACCTGCTACCTGCCAGTGCACAGTGCTCTCCCGGTACTCTCAACTTTCTCTTCTCAGTCGGTTAAGTGGGTATCCTGACACAGATAAACCAAGGTAAATTCCCAACAATTCAATCATCATTTGAATAACCTTAGAGCTCTTTTCCAGCGAGACATCTACTGCAAAAGCAAAAGGGTTTATAGGTAGTTGGGGTGATAAGGCATGAATAGCTCCCGTATTCGTCAAATAGTCCAGCTGAGACAAGTCATGAAGAAATGGCGTACTCTAGCTCTCACCCGCAGAGTGTCCACTATTGACGGCTGCGCTCTTTCTGGAAGGTTCCGCGTGTCTTGTGACTCGGATGAAGAGTGCTGCCGCATCTCTTCGCCGCCGCCGGCCGATGTTCCAGAGGGTTACCTTGCTGTCTACGTTGGGAAGGAGGAGATGCGGCGCTTCATAATTCCAACTAGTTATCTGAGCCGCCCGGCTTTCAGAAGGTTGCTTGACAAGGCGGAGGAAGAGTTCGGGTTTGATTATCAAGGAGTGCTCACCATACCTTGTGAAAGGACCGTTTTTGAGAAGATTCTGAAGAATGAAGGGTATGAAGAAGAGAAAGAGGTGGTGAGCGTAAGCTGTAAGGAAGCGGACGTTCCCAGTATTTCTTCTACCCTTTTGCAAGAAAGCTCTATTGCTTGAGATGTTTTTCTGGTCTGTTAGATTACTGGCTGGTTTGTTTGTTTGGTGTGTTGTAACTTGCTGGTTTGTTTATAAGTGGGTCTGATGATAAATCTGGAAACTTGACTGGAAAATATAGAAGTTTTGTGTATAACATGTTTTGTTGAGAGCACTTAATCTGATGTTCCAGAGACATCATTGAATTGGACTGCGGAAGCTTGAGGAGTCTGCTACAGTTTTGTTAGTTCACAGTCCACTGTTAATGCTTATCATTGTACATAAACAATGCTGCTTAGCAAGTTAATATGTTAACTTTCTTTTGCATTTTATCTTCAATAATTATACTAAAAACCAAGTTTAACAAGGGATTATTGAATTTGATCAAGGTTTAAATTTGATCATATAACAATGAAATTTAGAGCATTGGGACTCAACTTATGTCTACAAGTGGAACAGCAAGAACAGTAATACGTTCAAATTATATAGATTGATGTAATTAAATAGTGTGTGATTGTAAGGAATTTGTTTGGTGGAGATTGTTTTCAATGATAGTCAGAGTGAAAGCTCCTGTGAAGGAAAGATTCTAAAGCATAGAAGGAGATTGCACGCGTATTGATTGGTACCGACAATTTCATGTGTTTGATGGATAAGTAATGGAAATAATTGATAACGCCAAACCTCAAATGGTTTTCAGGCATCAAATATCTTACAAAAGTCACTTTCTAGAAAGAGAATTTTAAGAGATGATGATCAATTAGGTATCTCTTTCTTAAAGTTATAATAGACATTTATACATTAAATTAAAAAATAAGATAATAATAAATGTGGATGAAGTTTTTTTTTTTTTCTTTGAATAATAAATATAAAAGTGTCTCTTCTATAAGATTAATAATTTATAGTTGAGAGTATTGTGATTATAAAAAAAAATTGCGAAGAAATAAATTTATATCTATTTTTTTTATTAAAAAGTTTGGAATAATTGTCACATAATGTATATTATTATTATCAATGTTCATTAAGTAGATGTCTTTTAATTCAATCCCTCATTAAGGGAGTTATCACTCATTTTCAAAAATCAAATCATATTTTACCTATCTAAAAACAAAATAAACTAACATAAATATATCAAAGAATTTAATTAAATGTACAATGGTGAAATTTGCATACACATGTCATTTTTTTTGGCTGTTTTAAGAGAATGGCTTTATGCATTGCATATTGACAAATGGTGCAATATTTTGTATAGTTAAGTTCTTTTCCTCGTTATATTACCCACCTCATTACACACATTTTCAATACATTTATTTTCAATTTATCCACACTTATACATATTTTATTACATTCATATTGATTGACCATTTATTATGCCTTTCAATGCGCTTATTCTCAAATATTTCATTCATACCTTCATTCTCGTTCTTTTTTCCTTGAGTCAATCTCATGACTACACCTATAGATCTATCCCCTAATAATCCGAAATTCAAATTATAAATGGCTTCTACCCATTTTTTTCCCTCCTTGAGCTAACTTGATACACATTTTCCCTAACTCATTGCTATGTTATAGTATTTAAAGAAATTGAGTTCCATTTATTTATCATCATCAAATATCATGAAAAATAATTCTCATCAAATATCATGAAAAATAATTCTCATTTAAGTAAGGACCATCATATGGACACTTTCATTAAAGTGTACTAAAATGAATTAGAATTTGCATAATCATCCCACAAGCATCTACATTTTTTAAGCTTGGTATTCTTAATTATTCACAAGCCTATAAAGTTGATATTTGATTTAGGAGAGCATGTACCCAAGTAATCTAACATTATATTAAAGACATTCTTAAATATTATTAGTCCTCAAATTAAAGTAGAGAATAAAGTGTCAAACAAACTTTGAAACAAGAGTGTGTACTACACTAGATTAAATTGATGGCTACAAATTAAATCTACACTTGTAGAATTGTCCTAGATTTGTAAATTATATAATGTAAAATATATGCTACTTTAAATTTAATATTAAATTAATTGAACAAGAAAATAATTTGGGGTGTGTAAGAGAAAATTATAAATTGCAAGAAATAAAAGTACTAAAATGACAAATTGGGTAGACAACTAGAAATAGTTTTAAAAAAAAAATAACTTGGCATTAAATGATAAAGCTCCCTACCTAGGACATTATCGCAATGTGAAGACATTCGTGTGATGTGTTCTAGTATTTCCTATGTTTTTTTCTCTAAAAAAGTTGTAAAATACAATGTTTTAACTAAAATTTAAGCCCACCTACACAACAAGAAATAAGGACAATAGAAATAGAAAATGAGGGAATACCAAATGATGTAAAATTATAAAAACTAATTGAATCAGTATATTTTGAGAAGTAAAGATGATAAGAAATGGAAAGGAAATGAAAGTGTAAACCACCGTGTGATTAAGAACTCAAAATAAAACCTAAAATTGAAAACAAAATAAATGTACGGGCTTATTAGCATATTTTCCCAAGTGCTAAAGCCCCTATTTTAGTTTTTCAACTTCCATGGGTAGCCAAACATAGTTTTAAAAATGTGTGTTCTCTTATTCTACATGATTCTAAGAGGTAAAATCAATTACAAAAGCTATGAATGTCACTCCCAAGTCTACATGGAGTAATAAAATAGTGTGTATGTGTGAGAAAATGTGAAAAAATTAATGCTACCAAGTAAATAGAAAAGGATTTTACGACAATGGAGGTAAGAAAAATGAGAAGGTAAGAGCACAAACTATATAATCAAGTAAGAACAACATCACCTCAACTTATATGGGAATCTAAGGGATACAAATATAGTCATAGAATGCTACTAAGACCTTCAAGAGAGTGGTGAGAATGTTTCAATGAATTTAACATGAATATTTTAATGCCCATATAGTATTGTTGTACACTATAAATTTTCTGCTCCAAATGTGAAACTAGGAGAAAAAATGGAAGATTCTAGATACTAAAGAGTTGTTCAAATTCATTGCAAAGTATTTATAGTGTAACCTAAGTATATAGTAGATTGTGAAATGTTTAGAAATAACCATGAAATAACAAATGACTAAGGAACATTATCACATCACATATATTTCTACACATTATGCTACTATACAAATAGTTATAGCTCCTAGAAATGCTAAACACAAAGAAAGGACAAGGCTACTATAATTGAAACATAATTTTACATAGAAGAGACCATGATAGGTAATGACCTTGGTACCACATGGGGATAAAAATATCAAATTGGGTCCAAAATGTAATATGAAATTGCAAGGAAATGTACTTTTTTTACATTGAATTTTGTTTCCACTTTAGTCTTTTGATTATGTTAGGTGATATGATATGCTAAAGTAAAAAAATTAAGTATTAGAAGTAAATAAGTACGTAATGATATTTTATGCTAACGTATAAAACATAAATGTAGAAGTAAATAAAAGTAGAAAAAAATACTCCAAAAAGGATACTATAAATTATGCAAATTCCCCCAAGATAATAAGATACAAAAAAATGTTAGACAACAAAAAATTGCAAGATAATAGTGTTAGACAACATAAACCTATGAGGTTTTCATTTGATAACATTACAAAAAAATATATGAAACTATGAGCAACATATAAAACCTAAAATATAGATGTTTCAAAATAAGATAAGTCTACATCATAGATGTTAGAAATAAAAACATAATACATGAAAAACACATCCACAAATGAAAAAGACACCTTATAAGAGAAAAAAAGAAAAAAATTGGTCAACATGAAATAAACCTAGGTGTAGAAGTTGTGTCAATACTTCACATACTCCTAGAAATGCAATAAAATAAAAGATATCATAAATAGAGGAATAATTATATGGTGATAATAATATAATGCATTAATTGATTACTTCAAAGGAAGAATATATTTATTCATACAAATAGGAAAAAAGTAATCAATATGAAATGTGATACATGATTTAACCTCTATCTTCCTTCTTCACTAAGGGTAATGAAATTTAGTTGGTAAGATGAGTTACTTTAACTAGTGTGTCTATAGTTAGGTGATCTATGAAAATTATAGAAGGTAGGTCATATGAAGGATATGTCCTAGAATATTCTTTTTCTAGGTGGCTCATATGCTACTAAAAAGTAGTCCTTGTAAAGAAGACATTCTTGCAAGGTCCAATACTAAGTAGATCATATAATACTAATATTATAGGGAGCATGTCAACAATGTGGGTGTATGTGAATATGTGTAGATGAGAATGTGATTAAAATGTATTCCCCCTTTAAAATATTTCCATGTATGGCATGCACATACTTTAAGTAAATACTAAGGGGAAGAAATAAGCGAGGAGATCCTTAGGAAGAATATATTCTACATGGATTAGTTGTTCATGGAACCTAAAAATATAGGTGTGAATAGCAATGATGAAGAATATTGTGTTGTTAACTAAGAAAGGGAAATATGGTTGAACCTAGAAATCTTCCACCATGATGAAAAGAAATAAGGAAAGGTATGTGTTCCACATAATAGTTACCATCACAACAAAGTTTTAGTGGAGTTTTTTGGAAACAAACTACACTAAGATGGGGGGGTGAATTAGTGTTGTGCAAAAATTAGCTTTATTAACCTTTAACTTCAAAGCATTAACAACGTTCAACCATAATGCATAAACATGAAGCAAATGAACACAACACCATAACACAAGGATTTTTACATGGAAACCACGTTAGGGGAAAAACCATGGTGGATGGCCAATCCACAAGTTAATCTAAGTATATTCAAATGAAGATTACAATAAGGGGAATGCACTTGCACTCAGGCACATTACCTAGAGCTCACTACTCAAAGGGAAGGCTCACTACCTTACATAAGAAAATCATATTAAAACCATTTGAGAGTTTGAACTGAGATAGATAGCATCTAAATATGCCTGATTACAGTTCCAATTAGGCACAATATACAATCTTCTATCCTGCAGACTGATACTGCACTTCTGCTTTGTTCTTATCACACTCACACAACAAATTCTCTATGCTCAAGTGAAACTGCGCTTTATTTCTCTTATGCTCTACTCTAATTCATAATTTTCATATCAACACACTTCATACATCATGCAAAATGATACGGATGATCTTATATATATATCTGTAACATAGAATTTAATTACACTTTATCAGTTTCAATAGAACATAAAAATAAATACAACTATCGGCTAGATCCTTGAATAAATCTTTATGCACATCCTCCAAAGTTAGTTAAGACATAGAGGGGACCCAAACAAACATAATTGAGCATGAAAACATTTAGCTAATTATTCCTTATACATCTGTGACATAATACATTCATGAAGTCGGCTCTAATACAAGAATAACTGAGAATAAGCCAACCAGATCTTCTAACTTCCACACGAATTGATACGAGCCACTGTGCTTCAGTAGTAATAGAGATAATATGCCAAAATTCATTTCCTAAGGTGTGTGACATAAAATAATATGATGAAATCTTCATACAGATCGATGAACATTGTGCTATCGGATACTTTGTTCTTCTTAATCAATCTTCAATCTATTTTCCAGTGTGATCAAATGATAGAATGTGTATATGATCATTGATTAGAGTTTTCATCAATGACAACATCAAGTGATACTGCAGTGTCTCATGCCAAAAATTTCCCCCTTTGGTATTGATGGCAACACTTAGTGAAAAATGACTGTGTCAGATCAATACCAAGATAGACTACACTGCTTACTCCAAAATTCCAAAAATACAATTCTCCCACTGAGATGATTAAGCATTTTTCACTCCACTCTTCTCCCCCTTTGACATCAATGACAAAGGTAGGGATCGCATACCAAATATGGATCAATCAAAATTGTTATGCAAAAATGCTTCTTTAACTTACATAAACTAAAAAATGTCTGCAAAATCCTTCTTCAGCTAGATTAGATTAGCATCCCAAACTCTTTTGAGACTTTCCATGATTGTTATATGACCGCAGATCAGGTAGGACTATGTTTCTACAAATTCCAATTTAGTCAGATCACCAACTGCCATAGTATTCTCTCCTTCCTTCAGATTGCTTGACATTATATCAATTTTAGGACCAATTATGCCTCTGAGATCACATGCTCTAGCAACAATATTATCATTCTCATGCTTCAATCCTTTTATATTGTTGAGCACAGACATTACTTCACCTTCTATTTTCCCAATACCACTAGTTAGAGGATCAAATCCTTCAGAAATAGTGCAAAACTATTTTTCAGGATCTTTGATCTTCTTCTCATTAGCTTCAGTAAAATTTGAAAAACACAAACATGATTTGTAGATCTTACCACCTGTTTCACAAAAAACCACTAGCCTTCACGGTTGTACCTTATCTTTAATATCTCACATCCTTTGACGTTTTCCACGTGGCTTCCTCTCGAAGCTTTTTGTTGTTCCATATTGCTTTACTTTTATTGGGCTCCGTTTGCGTGACATGTGGCTTCTCTGGCCGCGTTCCGTACTGGGCCCACCATGCAATTACTATTGCTCAGCGTCACCCACATGGCTTCCTCTCAAAGCTTTTCATTGGGCATCCCTTTTTTTTTTGCCAGGCCCCATCTGCTCGACATGTGGCATTTTCTCATGCACCGATTATCTGGGAATTGATGTTGCGCCATTTGTACTCGCTTGTCGCCGCATTTTCTTTTTCGGTGCCACGTGTTTGTTTCTACTGCTGCATGGTTTTTTGTTCCCTGTAATGGCATTTTTGTCGCACTACTAGGCGATTGTTCTTTTCTGTGGCGACTCGAGATGATCTGAAGCATCAATTTTTTCTCGCAGAATTCTTTCTCTTTGGTTATTCAGGCAGTGGAGTGGCCTATATATGCGACCTTTTTTCTCTTTTATGCGGTTGTTGTTAAGTTGCTAAAACCTCCCAAGCATTGGGAAAATATTTTGAAATATTATTATTAAACTTGAAGATTGTAGACTGTGCAAATCAATTCGGCCTTTTTGTTTTTCATGTATTTGAAACGACTGCTAGTCTGTGCTATTATTTTCCTATAATGTATGAATGCATGTTTTTCAGCTTTTGTGATCTTTCATAGCTAAATAAATATAGATCATGTTTTTTTCGACTCCTTTGTATTGGCTAAAGTTATGTCATATTATGCTATGCAATTAGAGGGTGTTTGTTATGTTTTAAATTACTTTTAAGAAAATTTACTTAATAAATAACATTTGGTGCTTCGGGCCTTTGCATCCAGCAGTGTGCTCTGGTAAATTCATTTATAATTTTGGCACATTCCCTGTAGTTTAGTTTTCATGTTTTTTTGTCCTTTTAACCCTTTACCTCCCCCGCTAAATGAAGAGCCGGATTTGATAAAACTCTGAAGGTCACTTAGCTAGCGCACTATGTCCCCCAATAGCTAAATTTCACATGAGACTGATGCTACCTGCAAAATCCTGCATCAATAGCTCTTTCTCTGGCACGCCCAGTGGGACGCGAACTAGCACGTTTGCTTGATCTTATAAGTGTGTATGAGCCATCAGCCTGTAACTAGGTCACAGACTGCAAGATTCCCTGGCCAGCTCATACCACCCTTAGTTTATGTGCACCTAAGAGGTCGGCAAGGTAGTCCTTCACCTCCTTCATCTCCTTCATCTCCTCTTTCTCCATCATCGCCTACTTCTCTTGCACCTATGGCCACTAGAAATTATGTAGCTTGGGACACTAGCAATCCTTTAGTAGCACCTGTGCCTCCTGTAATATAGGCCTGATCCCTGCTTCTGCTCTAAAATCTATCCCTAAGTATTTTGGGGAAGAGTCAAAGACACCGACGGAACACCTGCAAGATGTGGCAGACGTATGTCTAGTACATGGTGTGTCAAATGAAAATGTAGCTCTTAGATTGCTTGCTACCTCTTTCCAAGGAAAGGCGATGAACTATTATAGGACTTTTGAGGCTAATACTATTGCTACTTGGGACTAGCTCGGAACCCTATTTTACAAGCGTTTCTCGAACGTTGGTGATAAGTCTTTGTTGTATCATCAAATGGAAAACATAAAGCGAGCTCCTCATGAAGCTCTACCTAATTTCAATGCATGGTTCCATTCGACCTAGCAGAGAGTGACTGTTGGTAGTCAGCAGCCCCCGGATTTGGTGTTCATGTTCTACTTGAAGTCCATCAACCCTGATATTTCCATGATGTTACAGGCTCTTGGTGGAGAGACTCTTCTTGATGCTTATGCCTTGGCTGTCACTACGGAAAATAACCTAAATGGTACTGGAAAGTTGGCACCGAGACCCATCATGCCATTGTTTCCCGAATGAAACACCACGAAAGCCAAAGTTCCTTCAACAAGGGTGTCTGCAACTCCTCCCTAATCTATGTACGTATATCCTGTAACAGCTCTGAGCACAGCTTCAATTGTTTCTCCAATGCCTAAGCCCTTGGCTGTCGAGATGAAATAGATGAGAGAATAGATGTGGGCCATGACTAATGAATTGACTACCATAAAGTGGCAATAATATAGCTACCAGAAGTCGGCATGTCAAAATTATCAAGGTAGAAAAGCTCCGTACCAATCAAATTAGTGGCAAGATAGATCCCGCAGAAATACTTAGGCTTAGTTGAATAATTAGGTTGTTTCGTTGACCCTGCCAATGCAAACCGTCCATCCTAGTTCAAATAAAGAGCTAGTTGTGAGACAAAAAAACTTAGCCAAAGACGCCAATTCATGGTGTTTTCCTTGTAATGATGCTCACATGCCGAGAAATTGTCCATGGGGAAATTTGCAACAAAAGATCACAGACCAACGTAGCTGAGGTGGTGCACCTGATCCCAACAACCAATCATATGCCTCTTAGCAGATGGACAATGCAGTCCTCGCTACTCAAATGCAAGGGATGTCCATTCAGCAAGAGTCAAACATAGTTCCAGACCAAGTGCTCTTTTCATGGATGGAAGGAAAAGAGTTGGCATTTGCAAATGAATTTCTTGTATTTTAAATTCCATGAGTACAGTCTGATTACAACACGCATTCAAAGTGAAGACTCACTGGAGAATTCACATCTTTGCCAACTAATGCTTCAGCTTAGCCGACCCCTAGTCCGCAGGTAGGCCCATCATTAGTCCCACAATAGACTAACATGGTTCCTCCCAGTTCTCTGAATCTACCTCCTCCAAAGGCAAAGGCTCTTATGACTATCCTGACTATTGCCAAATAGCCAGACATACCAGCTGTGAGGCCAACACCAACTACAAAAACTAAAGAGTAAGCAACTGTGACTCATCAGTCGCAAGCGTAGTTCAATGTGGTGGAATAACTAAAGAATTCTTCTACCAATGCATCTTTGTGGGATGTCTTGGCTATTCTAGAGTAGAAGGTGCTATTACAAAAGGCATTTTCAAGAGAGGAAGATGCGTAGGTACCTAATTAGTCCAATGAAGAAAAAATATCTAGGCCAGACCTGGATAAAGTGCTAACAAATCAACCGAAAGAAAAGCTCAAAGTCAATAAAGAGAGTAAACCTAAATGTAAGCCTTTCTTTCTAACACTTATCATTGGCAACAAGCTATTACATAATTGTATGATCGACTCTGGTGCTAGCACCACTATCATGCCTAAGCAAGTAGTTGATGCCTTCGGTTTAAAATATGAGCCTCTTAACAAGGGAGTCATGCAACTAGATGGGAATAAAGTTGATACCATCGGGGTAATCAAGGGATTGCCTATGACATTGTTTTCTTGCCCCAGTATTACTATAAATTAGGATACCATACTCATTGATATTCCCCCTCTATTTGGGATTTGTTTGTCCCGAGAGTTCATAGCAAATATTGGAGGATATCTAGCACTAGACTGGTCACACTTGATCTTGATGACCAAACATGGAGCCAAGATGAAACTACTATCAGAAAATTTTCATTCTGAGCATGTTGCTAATGAGGCTTTGCTCAACTTTGAAGCAGCACATACTTCATGTACCCAGGAAGAGAGGTTCAATGTGGAATTTCTAGAAGAAGAAGAGGCTACTAGCTCCTAGACAAAGGATGAAGAAAATTTGTTGAATGAGTTTATTGATACAAACCCTTTTGGGAATTATCATGTAATTGGACTTGGGACTTATGTCTTACATGACAAAGGGAAGTCTATGCCAAGAGTTACTAAGGAGTCCAGAGGTGAAACACCTTCGTAGTTATGGACTTTACACTTTGATGGAGCGAGATGCAAAACTAGAGCTAGACCAGGAATATGTTTGACATCTCCGTCTAAGGAAAAGACCTTGAGGTCTTACTGCTTCTAGTTCACATGCTCAAACAACTAAGTGGATTATGAAGGTCTTGTCCATGGTTTGAGCCTTGCAAAATAAATGGGCGCAAAACAAATAAGCGTGTTCGAAGATTCGGAGTCGGTGGTCAACCAAATTCAAGCGATTTCTATTGCAAAGAATGTTCATATGCGATCCTACCAACATAGATTCTAGGATCTTATTGAAAACTTTGAGGCATTTAATATTCAGGATATACAAAGAGAAAAGAACTCCGAAGTCGACCGGATGGTGACTATCGGAGCTCATTTTGAGCCGACCTTTGAGTTATTGAAAAATAAGCATGCGGTGAGAGTAATTGTAAGACCCGTTGTTCCAAACAACAATCAAGATTGGAAAGTGTTCGATAATGATGCTCATATTGCATCATTTCTCCAATCATTTGGGGAATTCTCTTTTTAGCTACAACCTAAGATTGCTGAAGCTTATGGGGGTCAATTTATTGAGTTAAAATCCAACAAGCTTCTGAGGCCTAGTCACTCTGGAGAGCCTATTTGATTCTGATGATGCAATAAGAGACAAAATGAAGCTCATAGCTGACAAGGGTGACTACATTGATTTGTATATCAGAGAAGACAAAAATCTCAAGGTCGGGAAGGAAGTATCTCAGAAGAATAAAGACAAACTAAGGCACTTTTGTGAGGAATATCTGAGTGTAGTAGCTTGGTCATATGATGATCTTAAAGGATACAACCCTAAGATTATTGAGCATACAATTGAGCTATCGGAAGGAGCGAAGCCAGTTCGTCAAAGAGAGAGACTTGTGAACCCAAAGATTGAATCTCTTATGTCACAAGAATTTAATAAATTGATTGCATCCCAAATAGTGTTTCCAATCAAACATGGCACTTGGGTGTCAAACCTGGTGCCAATCTGGAAGAAGAATGGAGGCATATGGTTGTGTGTAGACTAACGAGACTTGAATAAAGTGTCCTTAAAGGATCATTACCCCCTGCCTTCAATGGAGGTAATTCTACAAACCATAGCTAGTTCTAAAATGTTTTCAATGTTGGATGGCTTTTCGGGCTACAATTAGATTCGGGTAAAAAAAGAAGACCAACACAAAACAACATTCACCACAAAGTGGGGAACATATGCATATTCCAAGATGCCTTTTGGACTATTGAATGCTAGAGCTACCTTTCAGAGAGCTATGGATATTTCCTTTAAGGACTTAATCCATAAAATTATACTTATCTATTTGGATGATTTGATAGTATTTTCAAAATCTATCGATGATCACCTTGATCATTTAGAGCTTGTCTTCCAGAAGTGCCAAGAATTTGGGATTTCTTTAAACCCAAAGAAATGTGTGTTCGGAGTTCCCCAGGGGAAGCTATTGGGGTATGTTTTCTCAAAGGAGGGCATTTCCATTGACCCTGAAAGAGTTGATGCAATCCGGGAGCTTCTGTTACCCGTAAACAAAAAGGGAGTGCAATAATTTCTAGGTAAGGTCAACTTCATTAGCTGATTCATTGCAGATTTTGCAGGGATCGTTCAACCGATTACTTTGATGCTTAAAAATACCAGACTTTCAAATGGACGACGGAGGCCAGAAAAGCTTTTGATCTTATAAAAGAGGCTATTTCTTCTACCCCTGTATTAGTCAACCCGAACCTATCAAAATATTTTATCATGTATGTTTTTTTGGTGGCAAGAGTATTGCCATAGTGCTTATGCAGAAGAATGATGAATATGGAAGGGAGTCTCCTATCGCTTTCTACTCATGCACCTTAAAATAGTATGAGGTAAAATACAATTTTGTAGAAAAGCAAGCCTTTGCCATTGTGAAAGGGCTTAAAAATTTCTAGCACCTGATATCATATAATAAGGTGATTGTTTGTGTACCCCATCCTAGTGTGCGGGAGTATATCATGGAAGGAGAAATCACAAAAAAATGAGCTAATTGGATTACCAAGATCCTAGAGTATGATATTGAAGTCAGGCCTGTCAAAAATGTTAACAGAAAAGGACTTTATGAGTACCTCACTAAAAGTAGTGAACCAATGACAGAGCTTGAAGCCTCAAAACCTGTGTTACTGAATGAAGAAAGCTCTCAAGGTGACTGGCTAGAGGATAGAATGAACTTCATGCAAACAGGAAGGTATCCAATCAATCTCCCTTCTTTTGAGAGCCATTTCTATCATTTACAAAATAGCAATTATGTTCTCTTGGAAGGTGTATTGTTCAAAAGAAATTTTAATGGCATCCTGCTAAGGTGTGTACATGAAGAACAAGCAAAGAGAATATTGGATCAATACCACAACAACCCAGCTGGAGGACATTTTTCTGTAAGGACTACAGCAATTAAAATTATATGTGCTAGTTATTTTTGGCCAACACTTTTCAATGATGCATTTTTATTAGTGAAGTCTTGCAATGATTGTCAGTTTTATGTCAGAAAGAGGAAGAATGTTGATATGCCATTGAGGCCTATAGTAGTAGAGGATCCCTTTGCTCAATGGGATCTAGATTTTATTGGGATGATTAACCCTTTCTCCTCAACTGGACACAGGTGGATATTGACAACAACGGACTACTTCACAAGATGGGCAGAAGCAGTGCCATTGAAGAATGTAATGGAAGTAGAGATTGTTAATTTCCTAGAGGAGTTGTTAGCCAGATTTGGCCCACCAAAAACAAACATCTCCAACAATGCCAAAGGTTTCCTCGGCTCGAAGATGAGCCAGTTTGCATTAAAGTATGGAGTTTTCCTGAAAACCTCTTCCAACTATTATCCCAAGGGAATGGCCTCGCGAAGTCTACAAATAAAAACCTCATCAGATTAATCAAGAGGATAGGCTCGGAACACCAGAGAGAATGGTATAAGAACCTCTAGACGGTGTTGTGGGTAGATCGTATCATGCCCAAGCAGATACTAAAGACATCTCCTTAGGAGATGGTATATGGGAAGGAGGCATTGCTGCCTATTGCCATGGAAATCCCTACCCTACAGTTGCTTAAATATCTAGAGATTGAACAAAACGGAGCAATGGAGGTATGGTTTTCCGAGCTACTCAAGGTTCACAAGAAGAGATAGCATGCCCTTGAGGCAATGAACAACCGCTAGAAGGTGTTAAAGAAGTGGCTTGATAAAAAGGAAGTGGATCAAGAGATACAATGCAGGGACTTGGTGCTCAAATTCAACGAGCATGGAGCAAAGCCCGACCAGAATGGAAAATTCGAAAGTCTTTGGGAAGGGCCTTTTAAAATCATCTAGTGTAAATAGTTCAACTCTTTCAAGTTGGAAGACATGGAAGGTTATACCTTAAGTATTCCAGTTAATGGAATACATCTTAAGAAATTTAATTAGTTCTGCCTATGACTTTGTAAATTGTAAATATGTAATTATTTTTCCCTGTTTCAAGTTTTTGGGTCTTCTCAGTGCTTTATAAAATAACAATAGTAGTACAAGAAATAGAAGAACATTGTAAATGAGCCAGGATATGAAAACATAAGTATTATATATTATGGCCAGAACATTTACATTACATACGATAGGGGCCAGTGGCCTTATATCAAAATATATACATATATCCGCTATGGAGCGAGGGCTGGAAAAATGGAAAAAGAAAAATTGGGGACTATCTTGGCTCTCAGATTCTCAAGCATTAGATGGACCAGCAATGGTAGCAACTGGCGGTGCAAGATGAGGGAACACCATTCTTTCGAAGTCCTCGTACCATTGGAGGTTTCATAATGGTTTGATGTAATGTACCTGCATGAGGAAAAAGCAGCTGACACGGACCTTGGCACGATGTTCTTCAAGAGTCTCCAACTAAAAGCCAAACAAGAAGGGCCTGGTCAGCATGGGTCCTCCATGCAGCAGTAGCTGACATAGGTTGTGAACAGAGGGGACCCCATGATCAAATTCGGTGACATGCACTATTTTCTCCAGTCCTCCAAGGTAGCGTCGGGGAAAACTTGCTTTGTTAGCTTCAGGATCTTACGTTTGGAGACACTGATATCCAACAGTGAGGCGATGAAGTGAGAGCATATGCTGGTGTTGACCCGGTATTGTTCCTCATATCCCATGCAGTCCTTGCCAAGGACCCATTTGATTGCTTTCACATATAACAAGTTTTTTATACCTATCATGTGCTTCAAGCGCCTACACCTATTTTTTCCTAGGAAAGCGGCTTGAGTCTTTTTACAGACTAGTCTAATTTGCATCAACATGTTGCTTGCTACTCTAGCTAGAAAATGAAAATTTCTAAAATAACTAAAGCTTTCTAAGAAAAAAAAGCTATAAATAATTATGATTTGCAATGTTGCTAATGGCCCTATTTATAGACTGGTCGGGGTTCACCTGATGAGGCAAGCCATAATTACGATAGAGTCAAAAGGGTGTTGCCAAGCCTTGATTTTCAATGTTGCGGCGTGTGAAGTGATGGGATGAGATAGCAGTTGCAAGACTTCCAAGTCAGTTCTAGATTCAAGTATTCCTCTTTCCTGGACTACTTAATATTGCAGCAGAATCCAGACTATTTCAAGACATTTATGTCTCTAACTGTTTTCAACGAGACTAGCAAAAGGAAACCAGTTTCGGCATGGACTCATGTCCTATCAAAAAAATTTGATTACTATGCATTTTCAGATTCATTCTTAGCCCCAACTTTGTGGGCTTTGGATAGATCTGGGATCAGCATATCCACACACCTGTTGCCAAGATAGAAATCCTGGTTGGGAAAGCTCATGCCACCCTGTGATTGGTTCTTTGGCACAGATTTCACTATGCTCTACATGTGAGGTTTCACCCAAGAACCCTTCCGGCTCCCATGCTTTCTTTCTAATAGAGTGTTGGCCCTAGAGGCATTAAGGCATCTATGTAATATTGATAATGATTACTAAGGAGGAAAACATTTAATCTCCCATTTGATACTACTAGTCATGTTTGGTTATGTATCACTAGTTAAGAAAAGGACTTCAAAGATTGATACTTCGAAGATTCTGTATTCAAATTTGGGACACCTTGGGCTGGTGGTTATCAAGGACACCTGGCAATACAACCCCAAAAATAATCTATTAGAGGTTGGCATAAAAATCCCACTCCAAATTCGGCCATTCTAGAACCCTCGGAGAAATGTTGAAGAGGGGATTTTGACCTTATATATAAGCCTTGAATATTTGCCTTCAAATGACAAGTGACCGTCGTGGCTGAAATTTTACTACATTGTGGGGAAGCCCAATCTAAATCAAAAGATCAACCACTCCATGTGCAACCAATTATAGAAGCTCAAATGGAAGCCTAAAAAAATTTGAGACTTCTGGATATACAGGTAGGAAACAAAGGCAACAAATGGGCTTTTCCAAGATTTTGCCTTGGATGACAAATTTGATGACATCTGGGAGAATGAGCATCCAGACGGTGAGAATTCTCTGAACCCTTCAATGTTGAAGCAACAATATAGGAGGGAAAGGACTACCATAGAGCCTAGAGAAGAGGTAACTCATAATCCCTCCGCCACTGAGGAGAATCCAACGCATGAAGAAGATGCCAGTAAACACCCTTCATAGCAGGAGGATTCATCAAACACACAAACATCGAAGCCATCCAACTCCTCTAAATCAATCAGGAAGTGGCCAAGGACTACCAGTCATAGAAGGTAGGTCATTGTAGACCTTGAGGATTCTCTGGATGAAAAGCAACCACAGATAAGAGAATCCGGTGGAGAGGAAGAGCAGCAGCTGGAGGAAGCGGTTGTATCATCTGCACCTCCTCACGAGCCTCAGGTATTAATTTTTCCCTCTTCTCTTTCTACTGTCTCTGGTCTCCTCTTTGTCTACCCCAGCTTCTTCATCTATACCAGCTTTCTCTATCATTGGATATCCTAGGCAGTCGAGTCCTTCCCCTCCTAGTTTCCCATTTTCATCCTCTGCTTTTCATCCCTTACCCATAGCACAATTTGGCGTCAATCCTGGGCTCATGAGCCAACAATTCTTATCCCCGAGGCCTAGCCCTTCAATTGGTGCTTCATAGCCTTACCTTATACTGCATTATCATCCTCTCCGAATGACCAATTCATTCCACCATTCTCCTTGGCCATTATTACAAGGCCTAGCAAGACCACAGATGCACTGACTACACTATCTATCCCCCTAGCAGTCCCTTGGGAGTTTCCTTTTGCTGGTGGGCTAGATATCCCTTCACAAGAATATTTCTTGTAGGTGGAGGAAAATAAGAGTTCCCAAGCCAGTTGAATGCAAAAGAGGAGACAAAAGGATGCGGGTAGGCAGGCAGAGCCTCTCTTGCAAACTGTGTTCAATGAGAGATAGAATTCGTTGATGTTTGTAAAGATCACACCCAATGTGATTAAACCGGTAGGAGAAATTCTGCCAAGTGATTGCTCTATCAATGCCATTGGGCTAGACTTGCAGTAGGCTCATCCACGGGATAAGGTCGAGCTAATGGAGGAGACTTAGAAGATAGTAACCACCGATTACCTCAAGCTCAATCGCTAGGCAAGGAAAAGGGAGGAGCAGATATCAGAGCTAAAGGGAAAGGTTGATATCTGGGTGAATAAGTATAAATCCCAAGAAAATGAGATAAGTCACCTAGAAAAGGAGAGGATTTCATTTGAAAGCCAAATCAAGGAGCTATAGGTTATGAGGACAGAAATCATCTCGACCCTCTAGCATGAGGTTGAGAAGAGCCGAGCGAATGAAGAAAGGCTCTGCGTTGAATCCGTACAACTGAGTGAAGGTATGAAGGAGCTCCAATAGAGCGTAAGTGATGAAATAAATGAAATGAATGCCACTTTAGAGTCGGATATTCAAAAGACAAAGCGGGCCGAATTAGCCCTGGATGAAAAAGAAAAGGAAATTTCAACTCTAAGGGAACAAGTGTCTACATTGGATAGAAGCTTATTAGAGCTAAAGGCGGACTTGAGCAACAGAGTCACGGAGTTGGATATTTTGAAGACCCAACCTCTTGCACCATAGATGAGCTCATTAGAGATCACCAAGGATTTATATGTGTCGTACTAGGATAAATTCAAGGTATTATGCCTTACTCTGCAGCCCACCCTAAAATTTATGGCGCAAGTAGCCAGCCTATGCAAAACAGTCAGTGAAACAATCCAACAGATATAGGAGGTATCTTCTAATAAGGTTTCGGAGGTGAGGATTTTGTTGGGAAAATTGTACATAGCTTCCGATGAGGCTCTAAGCGACGTAGGTATCAAGGACCAAACAACAGTGGCCATGGGTGTAACCATCCTCATTTCTATGCATGAGGTTGTCCAACAAGTCACAAAATGTAGGGCCAGGTTGAACCAGGTTACTATTGACATGCGAGTGAAATTTTCCCACTTAACTCAAAGAGGCATCCCTTTGCCCTTCATCGTAGATCAGGTGGTAGCGGGTGTTGAAAAAATTGTTGCAAAGATCGAGGAGAAGAATTAGGACCTTTCTATTTTCCAATATTTTGATCAGTCTCCAACCGTCAAGAAGATTGAAGGTATCATGCATCAGTTAGCGCAACTCTTCTTCTAGCTGGAATTAGAGATGAAAATATCTAGTGGATTGCCTTTTAAGGAAATTATCGATCTCAAGTTGGCACATGAAAATCTGTGAGCTCTCTCCGCACCATCAAATGAGGTCTAGACCAGTCTACAAGCTACCTCTCAAGGTTGTGAGCGATAATGGGATGTTGAACCAATGTTTCTGGGGTTCTTCATTCCACAGGAAAAATATCCTTGTGAGTTGCCAAACTATAACACAAAAGACCTCTAGCCTTTGCGGATTTTATTTTATCTTCATGGATGTGCCTTATCTTTAATCACTCACATCCTTCGGTGTTTTCTACGTGGCTTCCTCTCAAAGCTTTTTGCTATTCCATATTGCTTCACCTTTGTCAGGCTCCGTCTGCACGACCCGTGGCTTTCTCTAGCCACTTTCCACACTTGGCCCACCATGCAGTTACTATCGCTCGACACCACCCATGTGGCTTCCTCTCGAATCTTTTCACTGGGAATCCCTTATTCTTTTTTCCTGGCCCCATCTACTCGATGTGTGGCATTTTCTCGTGTGCCAGTTATCTAGGAATTGATGTTGTGCCATTTGTACTCACTTGCCGCTACGTTTTCTTTTTCGGTGCCACATGTTCATTTTTGTTGTTGCATGGTTTTTTGTTCCCTTCAATGGCATTTTTGGTGTGTTGTTGGGTGATCATTCTTTTTGGTGGCAACTCGAGATGATCTGAGGCATCGATCTTTGCTCGCGGCATTCTATCTCTATGGCTATTTAGGCAGTGGATTGGCCTATATATGCAGCCCTTTTTCTCTTTTATGTGGTTGTTGTTAAGTTGCTAAAAGCTCCCAAGCATTGGGAAAAGCCTCTGTGATATTTTTATTAAAATTAAAGATTGCAGATGGTGCCAATCAATTTGTCCTTTCTGTTTTTCATGTATTTCATAAGACTGTTAGTCTATGCTATTATTTTCCTATAATGTATGAATTCTTGTTTTTCAACTTTTGTGATCTTTCATAGCTAAATAAATACAGATCTTGTTTTTTTTTACTCCTCTGTGTTGGCTAAAGTTATGTCAGATTATGCTATGCAATTAGAGGGTGTTTGTTATGTTTTAAAGTGCTTTTAAGAAAAATTACTTAATAAACAACATTTGGTGGTTTGGTCCTTTGCATCCAGCATTGTGCTCTAGTAAATTCATTTATAATTTTGGTGCATTGCCTGTAGTTTAGTTTTCATATTTTTTTGTCCTTCTAACCCTTTACCTCCCCCACTAAATGAAGAGTAGGCTTCGATAAAACCCTAGAGGTCACTTAGCTAGCACACTATGTCCCCCAATAGCTAAGTTTCCCATGAGACTATTGCTACCTACAAAATCCTGCATCAAAACCACCTTATGATAAATAATTATGTAAATTCTTTACACAAGTGGCTAATTTTTTTATCTTTACCAATAAATACCTTCAATCCATTGAACATTTTGACATCAAATTATTTTTGTACAATTCACCATAGCAAATTTTTCTAGTGACTCAAAGTGTGTACTAACCAAGTTGATAAGCTTTTTTAGTTCACTGGAGGAGGAACCAGTTAGATCTTTCACATAGGATGACATTATCTTCTCCAATAATACAGATGCAAGATTTAGTAGTTCACTATCTTCAATGTGTGACTTCAGTAGCTCTTTGTTGGTTTGTGCTTGAGAAAATGAAGCTACTTTCATCTTTTGGATTGGACTTAAAGTGGATAGGTCAATGGGACCTTCAATCAATCTGGATCCAATTCTTCTTTCTATTCAACCAAAAATTAATTCACTGCCTCAGTAGTGTCCCTTGCCTCAACTGGGATTGGCTTTACATCATCTTTCTTTTCTTCAATTATTACATCCATAGTTTTAGGGTCTGGTTTACTTTTAGTGATCTCAATTTCCTCAACTGGTACATTTCCAGGTATTTCAACTTCCATGAGAATTCTTGTGTTGTCCTCTGCAAGAGGAATTTGAGAATCCTCAGTTGTACCATAAATTTCTTCATCTTCTTCCCTTTTCGGACCTGATGGGGCATCACCAACATGAGTTTCCTTAGCTACAACATCATTTATCTCATTCAATAGTATTTCTCTCAGAATTTTCTCTATTTCTTTTGTGACTTCATTGGTTAGACCAATCATTAGCTTGTTAACCCTTTTTTTCTTTTGAATTTATTTTGGGCCTTGTTCAAGAGTGTCTTCATTTCATCCATAGATATCACTAGACATAGTTCTACAAGAATCCTTTCTCTCATTTGTTCTTCTTCTATTATGCAATTAAGTCTCCTCATTTCCAGAATGTCATATAGGCTTTTGGGTAGACTAGGCATAATTTCTATCAAAACTTTATTGAAAATATTCATGTGTTTTATTGTCACTTCTTCAAGAATTCTCTTATCAGAATTATCAAAAGACTCATACCATTTACAAAGAGGTTTGAGATTACCATCTCTGACTAAGGCCTTTTCAACTTGTGCAACTAACATACCTAAATTGTTAGTCTTTGTATTTTTCTTCGCTTGAACAACTTCACCAAAGGGTTTTCCCTTTGTGACAGTTGTTTCCTTGGTGCCTTGATGTTTGATTTCTTGGACACCTTCGTCAGACTCAGTTTCCTCATCATCTGAAACTACCATATACACTCTTTTTCTCTTATCTTTCTTCCTTTTTCCTTCTTTTCCATATCCCTTGGATTCATTTTTTATAGGGATGGAATTTGTTGTAGGAGCTGAATGGGATGTAGAACTTCTAGTTGTTCTAATTTGAGTGGATGGTGTTGCCAGACCAACTAATTGAGTTTTAGCTACCTCCTTAGCTGCTTTCTTTGCTGCTTCAGCTTCTTCCCTTTTCTGTCTAGCTTCTTTTAGTAGATCTGTAGATATTCCCATACACTCTGCAAGAACTTCTACTTCTTTTTTGATTCTTTTAGTAACCACAGGTTTCCTGAGTTCATTATGAACCTATATGTCTTTCTCAGCATAGGTACCAAACCTTACTTCTGCCAGATCCAAAGGTTTACACAACAAGTGTTGTGCATACATTTCCTAAATGTTTTCTTCAACCTCATACCCCATAGGCATGATCCAGATAGTTCTTGGATCAGAAGATTCCATCATACACTAATCAACATCCACCATGAATAAAATTGAATCTTTTTACTTCTCAAAAATTGAGGTAGGAATCCTCTCCCTTGCTTGCACCATAGTTGGAAAGCTTTTAAAGTATCCCCATATAGTTGCATTCTTTGTTTTGGTATCTACAAAATTGTACAACAAATCTCTGATATGTATGGCTACCAGCTTGTCCTTTTTCCAATGGACCTTTCCAACTCTCAGAACTTCACCCATGAAATAATAGAATAAACACAAGAGAAAGTTACCATATTTGAAAGAGTTTTTCCTGTCTTTCTTGATCTTTGTAAGATTCTCCATTAGCTGACTTCTCATCAATTCACAGAGATCATAATCTATATTTTCCTTCACCATTTGGTAGGTGGCATAAATGTTTGTGCCAGACATAGAGCTGTCTCGACTAGAGTGATAAATTTTATAGCCAATGACCATAGATGCAAATTTTACATCTATATCGTCAATGTTATCAATAGTCATTGCTCTTCTGTCATATGTAGAGCCCATCAAATCAGTGATGGTTCAGTTTTTCACAGACTTCATAATTGGTAGTGCACCGAAAGAGTTTAGACCGGTTACTGCACTAATAGATTCCTTTGTAAATTTGAACGGAATGCTAAGCCACATAAATTCATCATGCACTCGATTCAAAACATAACGGACCCATTCTAACTCTTCAAACATGGAAAGTTCGATAATCAGTGTGAACTTCTTTGTTTCTAGGATTTTGTGGTCTGGATTTACATAGTAACCTTCACCAATTATATGATTATTGTATAAATTGAGTAGTTGAGAACTTCCTAGTTATTCAATATTGGCATGAATATAAACCCTAATGTCTTATGTATGGAAAACTCCATACGGAACAAATGAAAATGCTCCTAATGGATTGGTCTCAAGAGACTTGTAAGGATGTTATTTAAATTTAGGATGAGGTGTGTCCTTGAATTGAACTACCAGAGGAGTATTCATTTTGACCAAATCATAGATTTGCAAATTTTTATGAAAACTACCTTTTTTGCCAGATCAGAATTTGATTACCGAATCACTTTCACGCTTGAATTTTTCTTCAATTCACCAAGTTTTCCTATGATCTCTCCAAAATTCTTTTCTTCCAAATGCAAAGTGAAAAGTGAAAAATAGAGATGACTTTTTATCACTTGCATGCCTAACTCTTTTTTCGCAATAAATTCTTTAACCCTAATACATCTGGTTGCCATATTTTTATACACTATGACCAATAAAACTTCTGCAGACCTCCAATACAGCATACCACTTCCTCCAATGAGTTCAACAACATCTCTTGAGCATCTATGCATCTACTGTGCACATCCACATCTGGTGTCACTTAGCGGTTAGGGGGTTAAGTGATTTTCTTGACTGCTCCCCCTAGGCCAAAGGGCCTAAAACTAATTCCCAGAGGAATTAATAGAAGCAGGTTTTGGTTCTAGAACAGTTTCTTTAGTAGAGGATTCTTTCTTCACCCATTTCCTCTACATTTGTTGTCTGACTGCATTTGTAGTGACTTTTCCTTTTCCTTTGATATCCTTCTGCATTTTTTTCTTTGATTTACCAGACCTTTTATGTTCCAATAGTATGTAGCAATGTGTCTAATTTTTTTGTAGTTATAGCACACAACATTTCTCTTTCCAAACCAGTTGTTCCATTAATTTCCTCTTGATCTACACTGGTTAGTAGTATGGCCAAGTCTATTGCATGTATAGCATTTGATATTTCTATGAAATTTATTCATCACATTTATGCATTCATTTGACTTATGAACAACTTTAGGACAATTAAAACACTGACCTGAGAAAGATGGACCACTTTGATTCATTCTACTTCTACATTGAGTAGCCATGTGTCTGAATTTGTTACAAATGAAATAGTATCCATTAAATATTTGAGCATTAGGTTGTCTTACCATATACCTTCTAGATTTTCTCATTTGATTTCCTTTTTTGAATCTCCTTTTCTCAAATCTGGAGCTTTCTCCTTCTTCATAACCAAGACCTCACTTGTCACTATGAGTCCTTTGACTACTAATTAGTTTATCAAGCCTAGAAGAGCTATCTTTGAACTTATCTTTGTACTCATTTGCAGAAGCAATTTCATTTCTGAGATCATCCATCTACTTTTCAAGTGCTTCTTCACTATTTTTAGATTATTCCAATTCATCATCCAATCGGTTGCATAATTTAGATTTTTCTTTCAAAGACTATGCTAGGTTCTCTTCATTTTTCTTTATGTATTCAATCTCCTTGGTCATCCTCATCATGATAGATTCCATTTCAAGCTTTAGTGTTAGAGTAATTGGGTATTTACTTTATTAATTAAACAATATTTGTTTAATTACATAAAGTTCCCTTTTACCTCTTTTCACTTAAGCTAACATTAGGTACATAATAATTAATTACTTTATTAATTATTATTGTGCAAGCCTAGGGTTTTCCTTTTTTAGGGTTTTCATCTATATGTAGTTGAAAACTATCTTTTGTATCATTAATTCATTTTACATTTTGTGTGAATTCATTGCTCCACATTCTTGAGCATTTCCTTTGTTGCTTCTCTTTGTTTCTCCTTGTAACAGGTTATTTGCTTGCAAAGATCTTTTGGGCTTCTGTGGTGTTGTATCTTCTCAACTCCAACATTTAGGACTATATTATCTTTGGCAAGTTTTTCACATTCTTCTGTATTTTCTTTCAGGGCTTGGTTGATTTTTTCTTATTCAATGATCTTAATTTCACTCTGCTTGATCTGATCACAAAGTTCTTTTCTCTTTTCTCTAGACTTATTGATTTTGTCATTCAAAGAATCAATGAATTTCTCATCATCTGAGAGGTTTGCTTGCAATTTATGAACTTCAACCTTTGACTGATCAAGATCATCTAGGGCCACCAAAAATTTTTGTTGAAGACTGGTTGAATCCATTGAAACACCTTCCAGGATCTCCCCAAGCTATTAGAATTCTTTCAGAGGGACTAGCTTTGATACCAATTCTTGGAAACAAGCTACACTAAGAGGGGGGTGAATCAGTTTTGTGCAAAAATTAACTTTATTAACCTTTAACTACAAATAATTAACAACATTTAACCATAATACATAAACATGAAGCAAATTAACACAACACCATAACACAAGGATTTTTACGTGGAAACCATGTTAGGAGAAAAACCACGGTGGATGGCCAATCCACAAGTTAATCTAAGTATACTCAAATGAAGATTACAATAAGGGGAATGCACTTGCATTCAGGAACACTACCTAGAGCTCATTGCTCAAAGGGCAGGCTCACTACCTTACATAAGACAATCAGATTAAAACCATCTGAGAGTTTGAACTAAGATAGATAACATCTAAATATGCCTGATTACAGTTCCAGTTAGGCATAATATACAATCTTCTATCTTCCAAATTGATTCTACACTTTTGTTATGTTCTACTCACACTCGCACAACAAATTCTCTATGCACAAGTGAAACTACACTTTATCGCTCTTCTACTCTACTCTAATTCACAATTCTCATATATACATTCTCCATACATCATACAAAATGATACAGATGATCTTATATATATCTGCAACATAGAATTCAATTACAACTGTCGTCTAGATCCTTGAATTAATATGCACATTCTCCAAAGTCGATTAAGACATAGAGGGGACCCAAAAAAATAATTGTGCATGAAAAACATTCAATTAATTATTCCTTATACATCTGTGACATAATACATTCATGAAGTCGGCTCTAATACAAGAAAAACTGAGAATAAGCCAACTGGATCTTCTAACTTCCACACAAATTGATACAAGCCACTACGCTTCAGTAGTAACAGAGATAATATGCCAAAAATCATTTTCTGAGGTGCACGACATAAAATAATAATATGAAATCTTCATACAAATTGATGAACACTGTGCTACTAGATACTCTATTCTTCCTGATCAATCTTCAATCTGTCTGTCGGTGTGATCAAATGATAGAATACATATCTGATCATCAATTAGAGCTATCATCAATGACAACATCAAGTGATACTACAGTGTCTCTTGCAAACAAAGTTAATCATTGAAGTGATTTGATGACTCACCCAAGTCCACCTCATAAGTAGAATGAAGAAGATAATTCTCTTGTAGTAGAGATTTACCATGAGTGAATATAAAATTTATAGGAAAAAATTTAGCAATAGAATAAAATAAAATATCATCGAAAGAAGTTACAAGTGCATAATTAGCTATGATAGAAATAAGTGATATAGAGGTTAGACAAGATGTATCAAAAGTAGTAGATTTCTTAGCCTTGTTTACCAATATATTAGTTCCATTAATCGAAAATGAGATATGTGTATCACAAGTGTAGTGTTGAAAAATGTCATTTGTGACATTTTCATGCTTTTTTGGGCCCTTGTGAACTAAATGAACTTAATTGTACCTTATTTTAATGTGTTTTATAGTTTTGTAACACACATTCACACTTTTCTAGGGTTGTATTAAATAAGTGGGCTTCTTTATGCCTTAATTGGTCTTATTTTGCATCCACAAGCCTCATTTAATGCATCTTTCTGAGGATAATCCCAACATAAATCAACATCCTATCATAATTTAGGATTTTTTAGGTTATGTGGCCTAGATTTAGTGATTTGGGACTCATACACCACCTTGGGCATATGAGTCCCACCTAGGATTTTGGGTCTCAATTAGATTTCACACCTTTCTAAGCATTTTTAAAAATGTGTCCCATAATTATGCCTAATGGGGCTCATATGCCACTTCTAGCATAAGTCCCATGTGGCCCAAAATCAAATTTAATTCAAATTCTTGGTGGGATTTTATTCTCCTAGATCTGATGACGACTTGTAGTGTTGTAATTTCAGGAAATTTTGCATTAACAAGTATAAATACAAGGTTATTTCACTTGAATTTTAATCCAAGACTTTCATGAGAGTATTCCTTATGGTGAATTTGAGTTCACGAGATCATTCAAGTATTTGCAAGAGCATTCATGGGCTAATTATCAAGAATTTTAGAGCATTATTCAAGTATCAAGCATCATGTAAAAGTCATCATGCATCATGTTTTTTTTTTGAGCTAATAATTGTGATGTAGGGTTTCATGATTCAAGCTAGCATTCAAGTCAAGATCTATTACATTCAAGCAAGATTCAAGATCTACATCCATTAGAGCCACTTCATACATGATTGCAACACTTTATTTCTAGGGTTTGGTGAGTTGTAACATTTCATGTTGTTCATTCATCATTCCTTTATCTTATTTCATTTCATTTAAAGGTTTGATTACCAAAATAGGGTTTGACCAAGGAAAACCCCTTTCCAATAACAAAAAAAACAAATTCCCTCTTTAGTGTGTGATTTGTAGGTTTAGGTTGAAAACACATTGAAGAGAAAGTTTGGAGAAAGTTGACAAGTGTTCAAAGTTATCGCCTTGCATTGGAGATAATTGGAAGACTTATACAAGATGCAAATCAGAGTTTTGGATCCAAAAATCAATTGGAAAGGATAGAGCAGACATTAAAGAGAAGATTCAGACCTTCAATTTCTAGAAAACTTTAACTAGACTGATACACCACTTCTGGCATATGAGTCCCAGTATAGGCCAATTTGTATATTTTTATAAATTTGGAATCTACAATGCCAAAAACTTGTTCCTATTCAGAAACCCTAATGTAGGAATAAATCACTCAACCTACCATATTGTAAGGAAACTCAAAGTGAAACAACTTCCTACACTAATCTCTTAAGGAAAGTATGGTGCAAATTCGTTTTAAACCCTTACAATTTCAGATTCGTTAATCTACTTAACAAAGATATTGCAGCAATATACCATACATATAGAAAATGAAGAATGACACAATGATTTACCCTGGGGAAAACCTTTCGGTAAAAAACCCCAGCACTCCAAAACCTGCACAATGTATTATCTTCAACACAACGGTTACAACACACTTGCAATGCAAGTTCTTTCAGGAGATTTCCAACACTTGAAGACAAAATGCGGCAGCATCAAAACGTTCCAACAATACACTCACATCACAATCTTCGCAACCCTAAAAAACGCTTATATCATGCGCTTCCCTTTTAGGGCAACTTCCGAAGATAACTGTATTAGGGTTTTACCATTCTCCGAGAAAATAGGAACTCGAAAATTTTTTTCGGGGCGATGCCCCGAACCCCACTATCGTGGAAGAGTGTACAGTACTCAACTTTATCAGTTGCCACATGTCTTCACCTGTCATTGAATCTTCCAGACATAGCTCTTACGTGTCATAGGAATCCGTCATAACCGTTTCAGCCATGATCTCCTTACACACAATTCAAGATGCCGACACATTAAGTGGAGTGACACATCAACATGCAAACTAGACATGTACACTCACACTTAATTACATTATTTGCAAGAAATACATTTTACAAAACAAATAATAAGAATAGGAATTATCCAAGGTTGAGACACCTTATTCCTAACATTCTCCCACTTGTCGAACACCTTGTAAGAGCAATAGGAACATAACAGGAATTAACCGCTATAGGCCAAAAGGCCCATAGACTCCAAACACCATCTGAACTTCACAGTGCCCACTGGTTTCGTTAATGCATCTGCAACATTCTTCACAGTATCTACCTTCTCCAAATTTATCTTTCCATCTTCCACCATATCTCTCACAAAGTGAAACTGCACATCAATGTGCTTCGTTCTGGCATGGAAAGTTGGATTCTTCGCAAGGCAAATAGCACTCTGACTGTCACACCAAATAGTAATCTGTTCTGCATCAACACCAACATCAGAACACAATCTCCTAAGCCAAATGGCTTCCTTACAAGCATGAGTAGCAGCCATGTACTCAGCTTCTGTAGTGGACAAAGCAACCACAGGTTGTCGCTTACTCATCCAACTGATGGCACCACCAAACATAGTGAAAACATAAGCACTGGTGGATCTCCTGCTGTTAATATCACCTGCCCAATCTGAATCCACAAATCCACGAATACAAACTGAATGTGGAGATCCAGAAGAGTTACCATGGTAACATATGGAGTAATCTGATGTACCCCTCAAATATCTGAATACTCGCTTAACTGCATCCCAATGTACCCGTCCAGGGTTAGCCATAAACCGGCTTAGGACTCCCACTGCTTGGGCAATGTCTGGTCTAGTACAGACCATAGCATACATAAGACTACCAACTGCACTAGCATAAGGTACTCTACTCATGTCCTCCACCTCACTAGGAGATTTTGGACAATCATCTACAGATAACTTTGTTCCCATTGAAACAGGAACACATAGTGGTCTACAATCTGCCATGCTGAACCTGTCCAACACAGACTTCACATACTTACTCTGACTCAACCAGAGTTTTCTGTTAGACCTGTCTCTACTGATTTCCATACCCAAGATGTACCTTGCTGCCCCAAGATCTTTCATCTCAAACTGTGCTGACAACTGAGATTTAAAATCAGAAATCATACCCTTACCCTTCCCAAACAGCAACATATCATCAACATATAATGCAACAATAAGAAGGCGATCATTTTCAACTCTGAAATAAACACAATGATCTGATTTCGATCTTACAAATCCAATTGACAACACAAAGGCATCAAACTTAAGGTACCACATCCTAGGAGATTGCTTCAAACCATATAGAGATTTCTTTAATCTGCAAACTAAGGATTCATTACCTTTAACAATGTAGTGCTCAGGCTGTGACATATAAATCTCTTCCTCCAAATCACCATGAAGGAAAGCTGTCTTCACATCCATCTGTTCTATCTCTAAATCATATGATGCAGCAAGAGATAACAGAAATCTAATGGATGTCAACTTTGCAACAGGAGAGAATATTTCACCATAATCTATTCCCTCTACCTGTGAATACCCCTTTGCAACCAATCTAGCTTTGTACCTTTCAACACTGCCATCTGCACAGAATTTCTTCTTGAACACCCATTTACAGCCAACAGATTTTCTCCCTTTAGGCAAAGGTACAAGGTCCCAAGTTTTGTTTTTCTCCAATGAAGCCATCTCATCATCCATAGCCTCAATCCAGGAACCTGCATCTTCCATGCCCAAAGCCTCTTTCACAGATCTAGGCTCATCAGTGTTAGTAATCAAAGCAAAAGCACAACTGGAATCTAACATAGAATAACCAAACCTTTCTGGTTGCTTTCTTTCTCTCATGGATCTCCTCAAGGGCTGAGGTTGAGGTTGTTCTTCCTCTTCTTCCGAACTATCAGAGCTGCTAGAGCTCTCCTCATCATTAGACCCAACATGGTCTCTCTGTTCAGTCTTCTCAGGGGTAGGAGGAAACTGAACAACATCTTTTTCCTTTTCTTTTTCATCTGGTTGTAGCACAATAGGAGAAGATGTTAGCTCTCTGAAAATAACATTTCTACTATACAACACCTTACTAGTCATAGGATTCCAAAGCTTGTATCCTTTCACACCAACACTGTATCCGATGAAAATACATTTGACAGCTTTGTTTTCCAACTTAGATCTTTTCTCCTTTGGAACATGTGCATAAGCTTCACAACCAAAAACACGAAGATGTCTAATTGAAGGCTTCTTACCAGACCACACCTCCATGGGTGTCTTACCAACAAGAGCTGATGTAGGAGATCTGTTAACCAGATAGCAAGCAGTGGCAACAGCTTCGGCCCAAAATTTTTGTTCTAGGCCAGCTCCACTAAGCATACTCCTAGCCTTCTCCATCAGTGTCCTGTTCATTCTCTCTGCAACTCCATTTTGCTGCGGGGTGTAAGGAGTTGTCTTATGTCTCTCGATTCCTCGTTCTTTACAGAACTGTTCAAACTCTGTGGAACAAAACTCACCACCATTATCAGTTCTCACACACTTGATTCTTTTACCAGTCTGATTCTCCACGAGAGCCTTAAATTCCTTGAACCGACTGAAAACCTGTGTCTTACTTTTTAGGAAATATATCCAAGTCCTTCTACTGTAATCATCTATAAAAGATACAAAATATACAGAACTGGAGATAGAAGGAACTTTTACAGGACCAAAAACATCAGAATGAATAAGATCCAAAAGTCCAGAAGACTTGTGAGAACTAGAGTAGAACTGAACACGATTTTGCTTACCATAAACACAGTGTTCACAGAAATCGAATTCGAGATTACAATCATTTAGCCCCTCAACGAGATTTTTAGTTTTCAAGGTCCTAAGACCCTTCTCACCAATGTGGCCAAATCTCATATGCCACAACATTGTCTTTTCTGCAGGAAGCTTGCCTTCCAAAGTGTTTACACCCTTAGGCACACTTACTGCACTGCCATCGGAACCCATTGCCACAATCTTCTTTACTGCTCGTTCAGATGGTGGGGATGAAGTGATAGCCGCTCTCTTCTTTGAAACAGAAGAACTATTGCATTGAGCAATGCATGCATCAAGCTGAAACAAAGTACCTCTCCTAGTACCTTTAGCGAGCACCATAGAACCTCTTATCATCTTGCATCCATCTTTCGAAAAAACAACTTGCACACCTACATCATTCAACATACTTACAGATAATAGGTTTCGTGCCAAACCCGGAATGTGCATAACTCCATTGATTCCCTTTACTCGTCCATCAGGAAATCTGATAGTGACCCTTCCGCGTCCAACTATCTTTAGGTGAGAATCATCACCCAAGTACACCTTTCCACCATCAAACTCTTCATATTTTGAGAACCAGTTTCGATGAGAGGTCATGTGAAAAGAAGCACCCGAGTCTACTAACCACACATCATCAGATGCATGGGCTGCCAAAGCTGCAATAAAAGCATCTCCATCTTCTTGAGATTTTTCAGAAGCTGAATCTGAGCCTTTCTTCTTCTTCTTCGGTTCTTTGCAGTCCCTCCGGAAGTGCCCAGATTTATCACAGTTCCAACATTTCGCCTTGGACTTTCCAGGAGTCTTAGAACTCCCACGGGATTTGGATCTGCCCTTCTTTGACTTATTGTCATTCTGCTTTCCTTTGTCGTTGGATCTCCCGCGAACAGCAAGGGCTTCCTTAGACGAATCCGAAGTCTTTCTTCGCATCTCCTCAGACAGCAGTGAAGACACCACATCATCCATACGGAATGTGACTATAGTACTTCCGAGAGCCATCACAAGATGGTCCCACGAATCCGGCAAGGAACAAAGCAGGGTCATACATCGATCCTCCTCCTCAATCTTGGCACCAGATGATGCCAACTGTGCAATCAATAAATTGAATGCATTGAGATGATCAGTTACGGATCCACCTTCCTCCATTCTTAAAGAATACAACTTCTTTCTCAGGAACAACTTATTCACCAGAGATTTGGCCTGATACACAGACCCAAGCCGTTTCCACAAAGAATTTGCAGTAGTCTCATCAAGAACATTCAGAAGAACGGCATCTGCTAGACAGAGTCTGATGAGACCCTTAGCCTTCCGATCCTTGATATCCCAATCCGCTTGAGGTATCGCTACAGGTTTCACATCAAGTGAAGTAGCCTCCCATAGATCGCGGTCTTCAAGCATGTCTTCCATCTTGAGTTTCCACAACTCGAAATTAGTGCCATTAAATTTCTCCACCTCCATTCTACTGTATGAGGAACTTGCCATCTCAATCTGCAAATAAGATTCAGAATGCTCTGCACAAAAAAACTCCCACTCAACTTGAGATTAGCTCAAAAAACCCTACCCAACAACTAGGATCAAAAGTTGATCAGGCTCTGATACCACTTGTAAGGAAACTCAGGTGCGGAAACAGCTTCCTACACTAATCTCTTAAGGAAAGTATGGTGCAAATTCGTTTTAAACCCTTACAATTTCAGATTCGTTAATCTACTTAACAAAGATATTGCAGCAATATACCATACATACAGAAAATGAAGAATGACACAATGATTTACCCTGGGGAAAACCTTTCGGTAAAAAACCCCAGCACTCCAAAACCTACACAATGTATTATCTTCAACACAACGGTTACAACACACTTGCAATGCAAGTTCTTTCAGGAGATTTCCAACACTTGAAGACAAAATGCGGCAGCATCAAAACGTTCCAACAATACACTCACATCACAAATCTTCGCAACCCTAAAAAACGCTTATATCATGCGCTTCCCTTTTAGGGCAACTTCCGAAGATAACTGTATTAGGGTTTTACCATTCTCCGAGAAAATAGGAACCGAAAATTTTTTTTCGGGGCGATGCCCCGAACCCCACTATCATGGAAGAGTGTACAGTACTCAACTTTATCAGTTGCCACATGTCTTCACCTGTCATTGAATCTTCCAGACATAGCTCTTACGTGTCATAGGAATCCGTCATAACCGTTTCAGCCATGATCTCCTTACACACAATTCAAGATGCCGACACATTAAGTGGAGTGACACATCAACATGCAAACTAGACATGTACACTCACACTTAATTACATTATTTGCAAGAAATACATTTTACAAAACAAATAATAAGAATAGGAATTATCCAAGGTTGAGACACCTTATTCCTAACACATATGAGTCCCAATCAGCATTAAAATCAATATTTTCAATATTTCAGAGCTTCATCCAATCATCTTCATAATTTTAGGTACACACCTTTCATCTCTTGACTTTTTGTTCTCTTTTACATTCTTTTGTAGCTAATTTAGTGAATTATTTCATTGCATTAGGTTTAAGCATTAGGGGTATGTATAGGATCATGATGGGCCAAAAAGTGGTGATATGTAAGTGATATGATGGCCCATGTGGCTGATGACTTTTTTTTTACCCAAAATTGATTAAACGAAAAGGGTTTTTAAAGGATATTCTCAGCTTTCCACCAATATAAATTATGCTCTATTTTGAATTTAATAAATAATTATTATTCATTTTCTATTTGAATTACGACTAAAATCCTGATTGATAGGCTGGTTGAAAAACATCTATAGTTTTCAAATGGTATCACATTTTTTGAATCCAAGACATGTGTCACATTATATGCTTTGCATACTATAGGATTAAAACAATAAAAATTGAATTTCATGAAGTTTTGACCAAGTTAAGGTGGTCAGACATACGAGTGTTCATATTTAAAAAAAATTATAATAAAAAAATCATAATTAATTATTTACTTGGAAAAAAATTACAAAAAAATATGCATCAAATCAGGACATGATTCTTCTACTTATATCTAAAATCTTATAAAAAAATATTATCATTTTATTGTGGTTAGGGTGGCTAGATAGACACCTACTTCTTATTTTTTCCCTGAAATTTAAGTACTACTGCATTGAAATTTCAAATTTCCACCAAATAGATTTTTTTCTTCTTTAAATAAACCTAGTAGTTTAGAAACTACATTCAATTGCTACAGATTCTATTCTTATATATTTTTGAAATAACATAGATAACTTATTCAAACATTTACTTCAAGTTTCCTAACTTTGACTCTCTAAATTTTCATCGCCACTTAAGGGCCTATTTTTTCCATGATGATCATGAACTTACCCTTAGGTCTTGCATTTCATTAGTATTTCCAGGCCCTAGCTTGGTGGTGAACCCCTTTTTATTTTATAATCAGACCCTAGGACAACCCTATTGCAAGATCTATTTCCCCTTTCTACATTGTTTTGAGATCTCTAGGGTTTTCCTTGAATGAGAGTGAGGAAGATTGTTATTCTATTCCCCAAGCATAGAATCCATATAATTTTCTTCTTTTCAACAAGAAATAATGATAACACCCTTACCATGAAGACCTTGAATTATATATTTTATAGTGTGAGAATAATTGATAAAGTGATCAAACATTCTATGTTATAAACATGAAATAATGGATGAGGGACTACACTAAGGATGTTTGAATTGAATATGTGGAAGGGTTATAATATTATATTATAGGAGAATAGTAAATGTATAAACATGAGGCTCAATAATATTTTTATAGGATCTAGGTTCAACTGTTGATGGATAGGAAGAAGTTTGGGTGGCTAGAGAAGAGTCAAAAGGGGGATCCATAAATGGAGGTTTAAGATATGGTTCATTATTTTTTAGGTTAATATTGTCTAGGACGATGTGGTTAGCCTCAATCTTATGAAGAAATAAGAAAGAGAAATTTTTTTTTTTCCAAAAGTATATCTTATTGAATATGTGGTAGTAATTTATTAGAAAAAAAAAAAGAGGTAGAATATGGTCATTGAGGGGATGGAAAACCCATCAAATAAGAAGGGAAAAGAAACAAGAAGTGAGAACCCAAAAAATATTGTTAACATATTGTTTGTATTGTACTAATTGTGCAAAGGATATTCTATGTTCCATATAACATTGAAAGAGAGATAAATGCATGGATCGTTTTAGAGGAGTACAAGAAACAAGTAGGTAAGGTGTAGAATTAGTCTAAGGTGATATCTCTTGATATACTAGGAAATTTATTTTCTAAGGCATATCCATCACGTGTATGAGTCAAACATATGATAAAAAACTAGTTCACCTAATTTCATACATCAATATGGCTAGTATTTTTATTTTTTAAAAGAGATTCCCTACCCAAAGGAGAGAGGTATGCAAAAATATTAAGAGCTAAAGGAGAGAATAGCCATTTGAATATTGATGGACAAATATAAGGTAGCTCACTATATATGATATGGAAGTGGTAGTAGGAAAATAAGGTGGATAGATATGGCACCATGTGTTAAGGTATAGAATACATGGATTTAATATAGAGGAGGAAATAGTAGATAAAGGATTATGTAAATGATGTTTACATCTATTAAAGTATTTTTTTCTAACCAATGTGACATTAAGGAAGTGATGAATGATCCAAGAATGAACAAAACTAGGGATTCCATCCTCTAATGAAAGAGGAGGGTTATGGACCAAACAAAAGTATCTTATGAGGAGAAAGGTTAAATAGAAGTTTGAGAACCATGTCATGAAGGAGTATCATCGATGGTAAGAATATGAAATTCATAAGTGATGACTAAATAGAAAGAGGTATCCACATCCTTTCAAATATCTTAAGAGTTTAAACATAAAACCAAAGGAGGGAGATAAATGGGTAGATATGTTTAACAATATAGATATTGAGAGGGGGGTGAATCAATATATCCATAAACTTAAACCCCTCCAAAAATTAACACCTTCAACATAATTCAAACTTCTTAGACCAACTAGGAATCCTTAAACAGATCAACAAAAAAAATGAAAGATAAATTTAATCTTAAAGAGATTAGAAAAAAGAAAGATAAAAACAAGGAACATACATGCACAAGATGACACAATATTTACAAGGAAAACCAAATTAGGGAAAAAACATGGTGAGAATTGGTTCACAATATATGAAGCTCACTACTTATAAAATAAGGCTCACTACCAAAAGACTTGCAAACTAAGGTGCACAACATTAGAGAAATATAAAAATATATTGAGGAACTAAAGCACAAAAAAAATTAGGGTCAAGATACAAGGACCTAATGAGATTCACTATCTCAAAGAAGGATACAAGAATTTTATAGAAAAATTACAATATTTGACAACACAATACTTTGTTGATTGAGGAACTAAAGCACATTTGGTATTCCTTTCATACACTTTCACACTTCTTCTGTGAGAAATTCAATACATACCACCACACTCACACTTCCATGATTTATAATTGATTTGAACTTATATTTATATCCTTTGAAACATCACATAACATCAATTAGGTCAGCCAAAAGAAAGATAAATAATGATTTCAACAAGTTGACTAAAAAAAATCAATATGATCCTATATAGGGGATAGAGAGGACCAAAAAATATTACTACATCTTTCAATGTGATCCCAAACAACTCACACTAGTGAACATCAACCCAAGTCAGAAACAAGGAAACATGTAGATGAAACGTGAAGCAGATAACCAATCGGCCCAAAAACATAACTTCAATTGAATTTAATCAATTCAATCTTAACCAAGATAGGTCAAGAGCCAAATATTTCTCAATACAACTTCATATGCTATCACAAACCCTCAAACACAAAGCATAAGCAAGATGGCAAGCGTTGCTAGCTAGATATCCATAAATTACCCAAAAGACCAGCTCAAACACAATGCAGCACGAAAAGAGAACAATCACCGATGTGCATATCACAAGGGGATGTTCCTTGAACATTCAATGTAACATCTCTAGATAATTATTTTATAGTGTAATTCCACCAAAATATACTACAACCAAAACATGAACAAAATAATTCTTCCCAAAAACACAAAATGCACAACTTAGTAGAAAAACTTGCAAACCACTTTAACCCATGAGATTGGAATTGATACATTTCACAAAAATTTCTTGAGCACATTCACCAAGATGTAGGAATAGAGACATCGATATAGACAAATGTGGAGTAGTTTTTGAATGATTTCAGACAACCAACAACACCACCAACCTTCTGCAATTCATAGAAACCTCCTTGGCAAAAATGTTGACCTTAAAAGATAGGAGTGCAACATCCATAAAACATAAAATTTGAATCCCAAACTACAAGACCATATCTACAATAGTGGAGGAATGTAAATCATTCTCCAAAATAGTCTTCTTAGACACTTCCAACAATTTTTGGAGGTCAAAAATTTCTTTCAGCAACATATTATTCATTAGGAACATTAAGAGAGAGAATATTAAATTCTAAAAATCATGAGCAACATCTCTCCACCATCATAAATACTTCTAATACTCATCTTAATATATCATCATTAAATCAACACTGTTAACTACAACCATACATAATACTTCTTTCATTATCATTAGCTAAGGCATTACATCCAACCATGAACTTCAACAACACTTCACCATACTCTATGATAGTAAAAACTAAATGTTGTTAACAATGACAACCAATACAACAATCTCAAGTGTTGACATCAATGACAACCACAAAAAATTCACCAAGTGTTGACATCAATGAAAAACACTACCAACAATCTCCCCTTTTGGAATTGATGGCAACACACACCTAATCATTCTCCACCTTTGACATCAAGGACAAAGGGCCATACATATTTACACAAAATAGTAGTACATTCTCCCCCTTTGACCAACAACACTTCTTCTTCAATAAGTCATACTAGCTCTCCCTAAGGAGAACCTTATTCCTCCTCTTCAAGTTTATCTCCCTTTGGTGTACATACACTTCTTCATGAAATAACTAATAGGCCACCCTTTTCAATAATAACCATTACTAGCTCCCCCTGAGAGCAACTGACCATTAGTCCAAGTATAAAGATATGTCTTGAATTACTCCCCCTTGATAGATGCACAAATTATGCATCTATTTAGAACAAGGAGGGACAATTACCCCTAAATTTTTTTGGAGATAAGTTTACAAGTATCCTTTAAAATAACCTTTGTGAGAATGACTACAATCTAATGCTTGGTAGGCACATACTCCAATTTCACTTCATGCTCTGCAACCTTCTCTCTCAAAAATTGATACCAAATAGAAATGTGTTTAGTTCTTGAATGCATCATCATATTCTTGGAAATATTGATTACATTGGTATTATAACTATATAGGTGTGAATTTGCACCCCTAACAAAAATTCCCCTTTACCCCCTTACACTTTAGAAAACCTAAGGCAGAGGCTTAATTCCACTTAAGCCCGCTACTCACATCACACTTGGTGCCTACTTTGTGTGTCGGTGGAGGCATTTTTTCTGGGGATGCCCACACAATGTGCAGACATCAACGTGATGCGCTTACGACCCTAGCAGATTCCTACGACTAGAGACTATACAAATGTTACACTTCCTATTGGAGTCAAAGTGTAACGCCTTTCTCTGGCTAGGCGACCCGAATATGGTCATTTTTCATCTCCTTAATTCATATTCTTCACTCTCTCATCCATTCTGAAGTTTTGCAAGCTCTTTTGGTCATCTCTATGCAATCTCTCCACACTTTTGAGAATTCACTTCAAGCTTTGTAGCAGCACTTTACACTCCATAGCAGCAATCCACTACTCCATCACTTTGATAGTGTGAGCACAAGACAAACACCATGGCAGCAGAGGCTTGAGTTCCTCTCATTTTCTCCTCCACAAGCCTTGAGCACTTTGGATGGAGGTGGTAAGCTCCTCTTATCTTCTCTATCATTTGGTTGAGTAAGCACGTATTGCTTTGTAGTGTCTTTTGTCTATGTAGCTTGTATTCCCTTCTTTATCATTATTTCTATCATTGCAAAATTGGATGTTCATGGAGGTGGAAACATCAAAACAGGGGTCTAACTGAGGCAGACCCCTGAACATCCCCCCAACATTTTCCTTCTTTTTATGTGTAAGTGGAGAGATCTTGGAGCAAGCTTGCAAGAATATTGTTGTGCAAAATTGTCTTCATCACCATTGTGGTAATTTGTTTCCTTTATCACACTCATCTTTATGTCTTACTCTTCTTAATCTTATTATGTCATTCTAGAAACTTCTAAACTAGGCTGATAGTCCTTTCTTAGGGCTTAAACCTCATTTCTTCGGTTTTTTGTCCATATGGACACCAACACACCTATGAGATGTCAACGCATCACGTTGTCGTCCCATAATTGTGCTTTTGTCCTTTGACAAAGAGCTACCTAAGAGGTAGAGTTAACCTTAAAGATCTACTCGCCTAGTCTCCCTCCAACTCTCGAGTTTGCAGAGTGATTGAAGGACCCATAGTTCTCGTCACTTTCATCCTACCTATCCTAACCTTCCTTTTAGCTGAGGTAAGTTAGGGCAGCCATAGTTCTCTTTCACTTTCATGACCTAGGGCCCTGTAGTGGTTGGTCCCCCTCTCTACATTTTTGGTGAACCCGATGTGAACCATTTTGGTTTCATTTTTTTATACTAAAAGTCCCTTTCCTCATGATCTAGGAGTGTTGTAGGTGTGAGTGTTATGAGGCTTTCTCCTTGCAACCTAACCTACAACCCCTAGTAGATTTAGTTGGAAGGTTTCGATGGTGTTGTATAATGAAACCTTAATTGGGTCGCTATCCTATCCCATAAACCTTAGGAGTCTTTGTAGAAGTATTCTTTGGTGCGTGCAATTGCCTCTTTCTTGAATCAACCTATTCCCTATGTGCAGATTGTGAGTAGTGGTACTAGCATAACCTTCACTTCATAGGACCTACTAATGGGCTTCAATAGGGAATCATCTCCTCTCTACATTCCTATGAGGATAAATGGGAATATTGTGGCAGGTGTTCTCGTTGATCTGACATCCCAATTGAATATCATAACTGAGGAGATCATTTTAATTAACTTCTTACATAAGGATGGATATGACGCACCTAAAAGTACCATCTGCACCCACAACATACTTTCCATACCTCCTATAGGGAGTATTATCTTATCGATACTCATTCGACCTAAATCTGTGAGCCTCAAGTTTGACCTCATCCCGGGGTATGAACTCTTTAGAGTGAAGCTAGGAATCTGATAGCTGGTAGTTATGAATGCAGTTCCCTTGGTTGTGCACAAGTGTCATAAATTTATTCATGGAGGTTTGGTACACGTTATCCATGACATCGGTTATAGACCACTATTTGCACATGGCAGTTATACCTTAGATTACTTTTGGGCTGCATCCCTTGGTCCTCTCCTACCTAGGAAGGACCTCCTATATTGCACATATTAAAACTATAAGAAAGGGCACACTAGGCTAAAAGTAATATATCCTCCTTCACCTTATGTTGTTTTGTGTAGAGCCTACCTAAAGGCAGATAGTGATGCTACCAAAGCATGTAGAAGAGAAGAAGAAAAGTGGTCCTGAGATCCTCCTTCTTCCCCTTCCGCTATTCAACCTAATTCTTCCTCTCGCCCTATCATGGTACCATCTGATTTTGTCTCATGTTTGTGAGAGAATCCCATGGTGCCTACTTGGCGAAAGGCCAAGTCTCCTGCATTGAGCTTCTTGTCTTACCCACGAAGCCTAGGCCCATTTGATATGGAAGATAAAAATCCCTCCATGGATAGTCATATCTGTCTCAGCCTCTACAACCTCCTACTATTCCTATTCCCAAAACAGTGAATGGGAAGAGGCTCACCGTTGAGGATCTAGAGTCGATTTCTCCTACTATTTCTTAACCTTCTCCTTCTGCTTCCATTCAGGAGTCTGACCTCCTATTGGAAACAGCTATGGAGGATACTCCCATGGTTGAGCATGAGCCTTTTTTCCCTTCGCAAGCTTCGGCTTCTAGTTCGAAGAGCCCTAGAAACCACCTTGCACATGAGTGTAAGTGCTAACAAAAGTCTCTCCTAGCTGAGCAAGCCTCCTTATAGAAGGAGGAGAAGATGACCACATCTCCTGTTGTTTCTTCGTCTCTCCCTCCTTCTATTCAAACTAGTTTTGAATCTCTTCTAGCTTCCACTATGAGCACACATGCACCTAGAAAGGTGTAGGTGTTTATCTCTCCTTTTGTAGAGCCACCTCTACTGACATCCATTTCAGATGTCTTGTTTTTCCTGAAGCCTGTGGATATGGTTAATACTTCAATTGTATCCACTGCGGTTATTTCCTCCTCTCCCTCAACCCTCCTTGCTACATCTATGGAGAGTTCACTTCCTCCGACAAAGAAGGTAGAGAGTGGTCCCTCCAACAATGGAGGATGTAGGAGGATTCCACCCTCTCTGAAAGATGGCCCCATGCTCACTCATTCTTTCCTAGTGACAGAACCATTCCTAGCCTCCCCTAAGTTTTTCACCATTCTCGAGTCTCTTAGTGGGCCTAGCAATGAACCTTAGGTGAAAACTCCTCTATCCACCTAGGTGAAGCATGACACTCCAATTAAGAGCATGTTTAACTCGATGGATGAAGTTCTGACCTTGTCGGAAATCTTTGCGAAGTCTTTAACCTTACACCCACAAGAATTGAGAAACAAAGACCTCACAAGTCCCTCTGCCTTGGCCCTTGTTGTGGGAGGATCAGAAGCTCCTCCCCTTAACATTACACCATTGTAGGCTCGTCATCCTTCCCCTATGATGATCTAGAGTGGGAAGTTGATGATCTCTTGGTTTACTAGTGTTAGGGGGAGACCCTCTTCTTGATATTTAGATTAGACATGTGTGTGTGTTGTGAAGTGATTTCCTCGTGATCATGTTATATGTACCTTGATGACCCTCATCACCCCTGTTGGTGCTTGGAAATAGGCATGATATTTTGTGTTGTAAACCTTCCCCTATATGTATCATTATTATACCATGTTTGTGATTGACCTTCGAAAAATTGGGGATGATGCAAAGCATCAGGAGCATTTAGGCCTCCTTCCATGTTGACCCAATCTTTTTTGTTTTACTTTATCTTTCATGTATTCTTCCTGATCTACTTGGGGATTGATGATCTTTTGCCTCATACCATGATTACCTATTACTCATAAATAAAGGTAGATCTAACCCCACGAAACCAGATCCCACTATGCCCTTGGTGTGTATTTTCTTTTCCTTTGCTTTCTTTGGATCTTTCAGTCTTCTTTTCTTGAGTTTTCCCTTTCATGTGTGACAACACCACTTTTACACTACTTGGTCTTTTGAAAGTGCATTCATTGCAAATTGAATCCTTTCCCAAGACCCTTAACTAGTCTCTTATTTAGAGTTGTATTCTCGACTTGAAACTCTAACAGAACATGTTTCCTTCATCATGGGTTCATAAAGAAAGGTTTTGCGAACCTTCCTCCAAAGCAAGAATAGTCTTGACCTTCCCCTCGCATGGGTGCATATCCTTCCTTTCAAATTCCTTGATGAAGTGAACATATTTCGAAAGGATTCCTTGATGATGAATCGATTCAAGAAAGGAGACATTAGCTTTTGAATAGTGCATCCCTCGAGTGGACCCCTTCTTTTCACATCGGGTTTCCAAGGGACCCCTTCGAAAGTTTTCATACAGTTTTTATGGCGTCTAGCTCGAGGGCAGCCCGACTAGACCAGTTTCACATCTTTGCATCTAGTCTGGTGGTAGCCTGACTAGACCTACTTCGCATCCTTACGTCTAGCTTGGGGGAAGCCTAAATAGACTTCACTTTTTGAATAGTGCATCCCTTGAGTGGACCCTCCTTCCTTTTCAAGGGTTCTCGAGGGACCCCTTCAAAAGGCTCACAACTTAGCGATGATTTGTGTGACTGTCTATTCACTGGCCTGCATGGACACTTCCTGACTTGTTCTATCTATGAATAAACATGTCACCCTCACTGACTCTTTGGAGTCCCCTTCACTTGGTCTCCTTCATGTGAGAGTTCTTGAAGGATACCTCCCTTGCAAGACCATGAGCCTATGAGGTGCTTTCATTCTTCATCTTTATAGTTCCACAGAACTATGAAGTCCTTTCTTACACTTTCAATTTTTTCAGACCATGCTCTACTCCCTCATCAGTTTAGGTATGCATCTCTTACCTTGTTACTTCCTTACTACTCTACTTTTCTGAAGAACTCATCAATACTCGTGCTTGCTATTAAAGTGGGGGGAAAATGTATAGGTGTGAATTTGCACCCCTAACACAAATTCCCCTTTATCCCCTTACACTTTAGAAAACCTAAGGCTGAGGCTTAATTCCACTTAATCTTTCTGCTCACATCACACTTGGTGCCTACTTTGTGTGTCGGTGGAGGCATTTCTATCAGGGATGCCTGCACGGCATGCAGATGTCTGTGTGGCAGGCTTACATCCCTAGCAGATTTCTATAGATGGAGACTATAGAAATGTTACACTTCCTATTGGGAGTCGAAGTGTAACACCTTTCTTTGGTTGGTCAACCCGAATATGGTCATTTTTCATCTCCTTCCTTTATATTCTTTACTCTCTCATCCATTCTGAAGTTTTTCAATATCTTTTGGTCATCTCTATGCAATCTCTCCACACTTTTGAGCATTCACTTCAAGCTTTGTAGGAGGACTTTACACTCCATAGCAGAAATCAACTACTCCATCACTTTGATAGTGTGAGCACAGGACAAACACCATTGTAGTAGAGGCTTGAGTACCTCTCATTTTCTCCTCCACAAGCCTTGAGTGCTTTGGACAGAGCTGTTAATCTCCTCTTATCTTCTCTATCGTTTGGTTGAGTAAGCATGTACTATTTTGTAGCCTCTTTTGTCTATGTAGCTTGTATTCCCTTCTTTATCATTATTTCTATCATTGTAAACTTAGTTGTTCGTGGAGGTCAAAACACCAAAACAGGGGTCTGACTGAGGTAGACTTTTAAACAGCCCCCAAACAATTTCCCACTTTTTGTGTGCATGTGCAGAGATCTTGGAGCAATCCAAGGCGAGAAGGTTGTTGTGCGAAATCGTCTTCATCACCCTTGTGGTAATTTATTTCCTTTATCAAACTCGTCTTTATGGTTCACTCTTCTTAATCTTATCCTGTCATTCTAGAAACTTCTAAACTAGGTTGATAGTCCTTTCTTAGGGCTTAAACCTCGTCTCTCTGGTTTTTTGGTTCTACAGATGTCAGTGCACTTGTGAGATGCCAGTGTGTTGCACTATCATCCCAGAACCACACTTTTATCCTCTAATAGAGAGCTACCTAAGATGCAAAGTTAACCTTAAAGATCTACTCGCCTAGTCTCCCTCCAACTCTCGACTTTGAAGAGTGATTGAAGGACCCACAGTTCTCATCACTTTCATCTCGCCTATCCTAACCCTCCTTTTAACTGAGGTAATTTAGGGCAGCCATACTGCTCTTGGCCTTTCGTGACCTAGGGCCTTGGAGTGGTTGGTCCCCCCCTCTTACAATAACACAATATAGGAATGGGTTCATCATAAACCACCTTTACATTCTTTAGAGTTTGCTTCATCTAAAGAACCTAGTTGAAGAAAGATGTTGCAACAATGTATTTAGCTTTTTTTGTGGACAAGGACACTGAGTCTTGTTTCTTACTAAACCGAGGGACCAATCTCTATCCCAAGAAAATGCACTTCTAGTTGTACTTCTTTATTCGTCCATACATCCTTCCCAATTAGCTTCAATATATAAGCATTCAAAGAAAATTTATTATTTTTTCTATACCATAGACCATAATCTAGAATTCCTTTCAAATATCTCAAAATTATTTTCACTACCTTCTCATGATATTTCTTAGGATTAGCTTGAAATATGAAAATAAAACATACTACATACATGATATCAGGTCTATAAAAATTCAAGTACAATAACCCTTCAATCATAGACCTATATAGGGTATGATCAATCTTCAAAGACTCGTCATATTTTCTCAAGTGGAAACAAATCACCATAGGGGTACAAACTAGTTTAAAATCCTCCATGCTAGACTTCTTCAACATCTCCTTTACATACTTAACCTAATAAATAAATATACCACCATCTTGCTAAACAATTTGAAGCTGAAGGAAGAAGGACAACTCACCAATCATAGGTCCATCTCAAATTATTTATGCATCTCTTTTGCAAAATTTATACACATATCATCATCTCCACCAAAGATGATGTCATCAACATATACAACCATAATCAATAACTTTTCTTCCTAAACCTTAATGTAAAGATATCTATTTGTAGTACCTTTCTTCAAACCTTGCTAAAGTAAATACTTATACAACCAAGCATACCAATCTCTAGGAGATTTCTTGAGACCATACAAATATTTCTTGAGACTTCAAACCATGTTTGGATCTTTTGATAACTAGAAACCATTTGGTTGCTCAATATATACCTCTTCCTCTAGATCGCCATTCAAGAAAGCTGACTTAAAATACATTTGATAGACTTTGAATTTCTTATGAGAAACAAAAGAAAGAAACATCTGTATTGCTTCCATTCTAGATACCAGAGTAAAGGTACCCTCAAAATCAGTGCCTTCAACTCGTGAATAACCTTTGTAAACCAATCTAACCTTGTTTCTCATAACTTCACCATCTTCATTCATCTTGTTCCAAAACACCCACTTAGTTCTAATCACATTATTATTAGTAAGTCTAGGAACCAATTCCCAAGTCAAATTATTGTCTATCTGATCCAATTCTTCTTATATTGCATTTATCCAACCATCATCTAAATCCTAATATCAACAAAGTTCTTGGGCTCTACCTTTGACAATAAACATAAATTTACATGCTCACTCGCTCTTGAAAGCCTTCTCTCTTGGTTAACACACCTTCATTCTTGTCCCCAATTATCTAATTTGATGAATGGTTCCTTTGTACATACTTTTCTATAGTCTTGGGAGTCTTCACTAGTTTTGATTCCTTCTATTCTTTCTCTTCTTCTTCTTCTTCTTCTTCTTCAATCTAGGGAGGTATATCACATCCACAAATCTTAGGTTCTTATGAGATCTAGCCCAATTCTTCATCTACTTTAACATTTATGATCTCAATCATCTTCCCCAATATTTTTTTGTACCATCTATAAGCTTTCCTCTTGTTTGAGTAACTAAGAAATATTCCTTCATCACACCTTGAGTCAAAATTTCCAAGGTCTCCTTCATCTCTTTTGATATAACATCTATTAACAAAAAACTTGAAGTATTTAAAAATGGGAAGCCTTCCCTACCACATCTCATAAGGGGTATTAGTGCTATTGACCCTCAACTACACTTTGTTAAGCAGATAGAAAGCATTGTGAATTTCCTACTTCTAATACATATCAGACAGATCAATATCTTTCAACATGGTTCTATCCATTTCTTGCATAGTCTTATTCTTACTTTCCACTACCCCATTCTTCTAAGGGGTTCTAGGAGTAGACAAATTTCTCCTAATACTATGATCTTCACCAAAATTTTCAAAATAATTTGAAGTAAACTTGCCTCCTCTATCCAACCTTAATAATTTGATCTTAATATCCATTTCATTCTCTAATTTTTCTTTGAAGATCTTAAACTTATCAAAATATTCTGATTTATCTCTTAAAAATGTAACCCAATTCATTCTAGTGTAATCATCAATAAGTAACATAAAATACCTTTCACCTTGCTTACTCTTTGTTCTTGTAGGCCTGCAAAGGTTAGTATGAATTACCTCCAATGGAATTGTAGCAAAGAAATCCTTTCTCTTGAAACTTGTCTTTATTTTCCTTCCCATTTGACATTCCTTGCATAAAGTGTTTGTAGGATTTTTTTTCTTTGGAATATCTCTCACAACATGAGAGGAACTTATTTTTACCATGTTGTCAAAGTTGATGTGTCCCATCCTTTTATGCCAAATCCAACACTCTCTGAACTAATTCAATAATAAAATTCTTTCATAACCCTCCTTTAGATTTTAGACATTTCCATTTGTCCTTGTTCCTTTAGCAACTAATATTTCAAACCTTCCTTTCCTAACCTCACAACCATTAGCATTAAATGTAAGATTGTATCCTTTGTTTCACATCTGACTAACACTTAGAAGATTATGCTTCAAAACCTTGCCATAAAGAACATCCTCAGTCCTATTCTTTCCATGAATTTTTATAGCACCATTTCCACAAATTTGTGTTGACTCATCACCACCAAAATTAATAGCTCCACCATTGAGCTTCTTGAGATTGATGAACCTTATCTTGTCACCAGTCATGTTGTGAGAGAAACCACTATCATTCACCCAAGAATTTCCTTCTTCCTTTGCATGAAAGGTAGTCCATACTACCATTGCTCTTTCATTAATATTATCTTCCTACAAGGTACCAGACCTCTTGCTCTTTTTTCCATTCAAATCCATGAATAGAGTTTCAGAATTTGAATCATTATCCTCATATTCTGAGGAACAACTACTTTCCTTGGAATAAAAATATTTTTAACCTTTTTTTTTATTACCATCATCAATTTTTTTGCAGGGACATTTAGATGCAAAATGACCAATCCTACAACAATTGAAACACTCAAAAAGTAGCTTACATTTGTACTTTTTAGTGCCTTTCTTCAATATTCTTACAAAAAAAAATTATAGCATCATCAGAGTCATCATCCTAATCCACAAATTCATCTTCTATCCGGGTATGTGCAGGATCATCATGGAAAAAATAGGCCCTTAAGTGCCGATGAAAATTCAAAAAATCAAAGTTAGGCAACTTGATGTAAAAATTTGAATAAGTTATATATATTATTTCAAAAATATGTAACAATAGAATCTATAGAAAATTGAATGTAGTTTTTAAACTACTAGGTTTTTTTTTTTTTTTGATCTATTTGGTAAAAATTTGAAATTTCAATATAATAGTACTTAAATTTCAAGGAAAAAATAAGAAGTAGGTGTCTATCTAACCACCCTAACCACAATAAAATAATAATATTTTTTAATAATATTTAATATATAAGTAGAGGACTCATATCCCAATGTCATGCATATTTTTTTGTAATTTTTTTCCAAGTAAATTTAATTATGAACTTTTTATTACAAATTTTTAAAAATATAAAAACTCGTATGTATGACCACCTTAACTTGGTAAAAACTTCATGAAATTCAATTTTTTTTTTAATCCTATAGTATGAAAAGCATAAAATATGACACATGTTTCAAATTCAAAAATGTGATACCATTTGAAAGCTATAGATGTTTTTCAATCAGCCTATCAATCAAGAATTTAGTCATAATTCAAACAGAAAATGAATAATAATTATTTATTAAATTCAAAGTAAAGAATAATTTATATTGGTGGAAATATGAGAATCTCCTTTAAAAATATTTTTTGTTTCATCAATTTTGGGTGAAAAAAAAGTCATCAGCCACATGGACCATCATATCACTTACATATCACCACTTTTTGGCCCATCATGATCCTGCACATACCCATCCTTTTATTGATTTTTTAATGTTTCTTCCTTCTTAGGAACATCTTTTTCAAATTCTCTCATTTCAAAGGTAGTTAGAGCACCAAACATTTCATCTACTAAATATTGAACCAAATCTTTAGACTCTTCAATAGCAAACACCTTATGACTATAGGATTTAGGGAGAGGTCTCGAAAACATTTTCACAATATCATCTTCTTTTACTTCTCCACCAAGACCTGTGATGCTAGTAAAAACTACATGCACCTAAGTCATATAACAAGCAATTTCTTCATCCTTTGTCATCCTCAAGGTCTCAAATTTTCTCTTAAAAATTTGCATCTCACCTTGCTTTACTTTTGGTATCTCCTTCATAGATGCCGATAAGTTTTCCCCAAACATCCTTAGTAGAACTATAACTCATCATGTTCAAGATTTTTGAATCATTCAACCCAGACAAGATAGCATTCTTAGCCTTGGAATTATTCTCATAAAACTTGATTTTAGCTTGATCTGTTGGATGAGTAGTAGGAGAAACATAGCCATCCTTGATTGATTTCCAAACACCAAACCCTAAAGAGTTTAAATGTTTTCCTTTCTCAATTTGAGAAAGAATAATTAGTTCCATCAAACCTAAGGCCCTTTTATGATCCATCATGTGTCATCCCATACCTTTACCTCAAGCAATTAAGCTTCTTGAAAAGGGACTTGGCTCTAATACCAATTGTTGAACACTGTAGATATTGAGAGGGGGGTGAATTGGTATCTCAAAAACTTAAACCCCTCTATAAATTAAGACATTCAACACAATCTAAACTTCTTAGACCAACCAAGAATCCTTAAATAGATCAGAAGCAATGAAAGATAAAAACAAGGAACACACATGCACAAGATGACACCAAATTAATGTGAAAACCTAATGAGGGAAAAACCACGATCATAATTAACTCACAATATATGAAGCTCATTGCTTACAAAATAAGGATCACTACCAAATAAATTTGTAGACTAAGGTGCACAACCTTAGAGAAAGATACAAAGGACTTGCATAACTGAAGCACACACAACTTCAAGAGAAAGATATAAGGACTTGAGGATATTGTAGTTATCTCAAAGCAAGATACACAAATTTTATAGAAAAAATATAATATTTTTCAACACAACACTTTGATGACTAAGGAATTAAAGAAAATCTTGTTGAATAGGACAACTGAGAGGGGGGTGAATTAGTTGTCAAAAATTTTAACCTTTAATTCAATCACTGGAACTAATACTTAAAACTACTTAGATGATTAATCATCAGATGACAATGGAGAAACTAAAATCCAACACATAAACACAATAACACTAGATTTATGTGGAAAACCTAGTGAGGGAAAAACCATGGTGAGGATTAACTTAAACTATAGAGAATATCAAAACTAATTACAAAAAGGCTCACTGCCTAAAACAAGGACTCATTGTCCAAAATAAGAACTCACTGTCCAACAAAGCTACAACTTGGAGGGAACACTACCATAGAGATACAAAGAAGAAAAATAAGAATTTTTATAGAGAGACTACAATCCCAATGAAACAAAGGATTCCACCACAGTTACTTGATTAGCTTGCATGAATGATATAGTTCACCTTATGCTCACTACATCCAGAAACTAATCATTAAGCTTCACACTAATCTTTCACACACATATCACACACACTTTCTAAATAGCATCAATGTTGAATCTACTCTTTTGCTTATCTTCCTTATTTTCTCTTGTATTTTTTTCATTACTAGCTCATCCTGTATTTATACTAGATCTCCAACCTTAAAAATATACAAAGTCAACCATCCAATTTCATATTTAAATTATGTTGGCACCAAACATCCTAGGGTGTAATTAGAATGAGGGAGACCCAAACACATGTTTCACTGAGACCCAAAATAGATCCAACATGCTCATTAACTTTGAATATAGTGCTTAACACAAGGTCAGCCAAACCAGTGTAAAATAAATAGAACAACTAAGCTCAAAACTTCCAGAAAAAAAAAATATCTTCAATGCAACCAAAGCATCTCAACTCTAAAATCGCAAGTCAAAAGAATTCATCAAAGAGAAATCCAAACCAGCAACTTTTCTCCTGGAACTCAACCAAAACATAGAAAAACATAGTTCACAATTGGTGAACACAACTCGAACTTCGCAATGAACCAACAGCCAAAAATTTGGATATAGAAACATTCAACAACCATGACCAACATATTAGAACCACACAAACATAGGGGAAAATACCGGAGCAACAATTGAATACCTGTAAACTTTATTTAATGTAATTTTCTTAATATCCTCAACATATGCAGCCAACAACAACTAGTTGACATCAATGCAAACACCTTCATTCATTTTTCTATTCTTGCAATAATCTCCCCCTTTGTTATTGATGGAAACACATGATGTGAAAAAACATCAAAGACACCATACCAGTTCTGAATATACATCTCAATATTTTTCTGCTTACTTCTCCCCCTTAGAAGATCATCTTTCTCATTACCTACTTTCTCACATTATCTTTCTCTCCTTTTCATATGCTTTCTCTCCCCCATTGACATCAGTGGAGAAGGAAAAATATATGTTCATTGAATCTTCCTTTGACATTAAAACATAATACTCACAATGAAAACACATGAAACTACTTGCTCCCCCTAAGAGGTACCCACCAAAACATTAGTCCAAAAAGATAGAACCATGAATCCATCAAATTGATGCATCTCCATATGCATCTTAGTTTATGAAAGGAGGGGAAATAACCGCTAACTTCTCTTGGAGATACTCAAAAGTATCTTTAGGAAGAGCCTTTGTAAAAATATCAAAAATTTGATCCTTCATCGAAACTTACTCAAGTTTTACTTTATTCTCGTTTACCTACTCTCTCAAGAAATGATATCTAATATATATATGCTTCATCCTCAAGTGCATCATAGGATTCTTCAAAAAAATTAATTTCACTTGTATTATCATAGGGGATAGAAATAGAATCATCATATAGCACTATGATATCTTTTAATGTTTGTTTCATCCATAGAACTTGTGTATAGGAAGATGCAGCAGCAATATACTTAGCTTCAACAGTAGACAAGGAGATCGAATCTTTCTTCTTACTCAACCATACCACCTATCTACATCCAAAAAATAATGCACCACCACTTGTACTATTTCTATCATCTATACATCCAGCCCAATATACATCTATATAGGCACTAAGTGTAAAGTCAGTATCTTTAGGATACCACAATCCATAATCCGGAGTGCCATTCAAATATCTAAATATTCTTTAACTGTACTAACATTTGATTCCTTCGGATCTTCTTGAAATCTAGCCACAAGATAGACCACATGCATAATATTTGATCTAGTAGTAGTAAAATATAGTAATGCATTAATCATAGATCTATACTTTCTCTAATCATCCTTAGGTGAGTCATCATCTTTACCCAATTTGCAACTAGTCACCATAGGAGTACTCACTAGTTTGGAACCATCCATCCCAAACTTCTTCAACATCTCTCTCACATACTTAGACCGTGAAATAAAAATTTCTTTCTCTATTTGATTAATCTGTAGCCCAATAAATAAATTCATCTCCCCAAACATAGACATTTCAAATTATTTTTTGCATCTCTTTCACAAAAATCTTGCACATCTTTTCATTTCCTCCAAAGATAATTTCATCAACATATGCTACAATCAAGATTTTGTCATTTTCAATCTTAAAGTACAAATTATTGTTTGTCATACCTTTTTTAAAACCTTGTTGAATCAAATACCTATCTAACCTTGCATACCAAGCTCTAGGAGCTTGCTTCAATCCATATAAAGCTTTCTTCAATCTGCACACCATATCTGATTGATCTGTTAATTGAAATCCTTCTGGTTGTTCCATGTAAACTTCTTCTAGCTCACCATTCAAAAATGTTGACTTGACATCCATCTGATAGACTTTGAAATCTTTATAAGCATCCAATTACAAGAACATCCTTATAGCTTCCATTCTTTCTACCGAGGAAAAATTCTCCTAATAATCTATGCCTTCTACTTGTGAGTAGCCTTTACACACAAGCCTTTCTTTATTTCTGAAAAAATTTCCATCCTCATTCAACTTATTTCTAAATACCCATTTTGATCCAATGATATTTTTATCTAGCGGTCTTGGGACTAATTCTCAAGTATAATTCTTCTCAATCTAAAAAAGTTCTTCTTTCATTGCTTCCTTCCAATTTTCATATTTACAGGCTTCACTTACTGTCTTCGACTCAATCTCAGATAATAAACACAAATTTACTTTAGTAGTAGCCTTGCTTTTTGTTAACACGCCTTTTGTCTTATCTCCAATAGTCTGACTTTCTAAATGATTCATTTGTACATATTTCAGTGTACTAGGGGACACCATTGGAGAATATTTTTCTCTTTGATTCTATTTTTCCTACTTCTCTTGCTCATATTTATCCTGTTCTTCCATAATTTCTTTTATTCTTGCATAATCATGTTCATCAGACACATATCCATCAATATCAATAGAATTATTCATTGTCGCATCAACCTTCACATTCAAGCTCTCTACAATCTTTCTCAATATTTTGTTGAAACATCTATATGTCTTGATTTTAGTAGAGTATCCAAGAAATATGCCTTCACCACTTCTTGCATCAAACTTACCCAAAGTTTCCTCATCTCTTTTGATATAGCGTTTGCTTCTGAATGCCTTGAAATATTTAACTATAGGATTTCTTCCTTTCCATAGCTCATAGGGAGTCTTTTGTAATTTTTTCTCTTGCTTGAACTTGATTGAATACATAAACAACAGAATGAATAGCTTATTTCCAGTAAAATTCGGGTAATTTGGCTTCAATAATCATTGACCAAGCAACCTCTTGAACTGTTCTATTTTTCCTTTCAAAAACTCCATTTTGTTGAGGAGTTCTCTTTATTCCATGCACTTCACAAAAAATATTGAACTCATGGGAGGTGAGTTCTCCACCTCTATCAGATCTTAAGTATTTTATCCTCAAATTCACTTCATTTTCAACCATAGCCTTGAATTCCTTGAGTCTATCTAATGCATCTAATTTCTCTCTAATAAAAGTAACCCATGTATATCTAGAATAATCATCAATTAAAAGCATAAACTACCTTTCACCAAGTAGACTTCACACTCTCATAGGACCACAGAGATTTGTATGAACTAAATCTAGTAGTCCAGTAGTAGATTGTTCCTTTGATCTATAATGATTCCTTGCTTGCTTAATTCTTGCAAATAGCATTAACAAGATTTGTAATTATTGGTAAATCTCTCGTGGCTTGAACAACACTAATCCTTTCCAAGTTATCAAAATTCATGTGACACATTCTCTTATGCCATAACCAACTGTCATTTATCTGTGTCATAAATCATCGTCCATCAACACTCTTAAGTTGATAAATATTCCCTTTAGATTTTTTTCCTTTAGCAATAAGTGTTCTAGATCCTTTTTGGATCTCACATTTCTCATACTTAAACACAAGATCACATCATTTTCTACACATCTGACCAACACTCAATAAATTATGCCTTAATCCCTTAACATAGTAACAATCATCAGTATGATGCTTTCCATCAAAACTTATGGAGCCTATCCCATAGATTTTAGCACCAGTATCATCTTCAAACATAACCAATCCTCCATCATATTTCTCAAGCTTAAAAAATTTACTCTTATCACCATCCATGTGATGTGAAAAACCACTATCAACTACCCAAAATTTATTTTTGTGTTTAGCATGCAAGGTAGAGATAACGATACCTTCATTTTTCTCCTTCTTCTCCAGAGGGCTTTCCTTTACCTATTTTTCTAAATTAGTAGAAGTAGGTTCATCTTTAATCGCCAAGAACAAGCATTCATTGTCATCTAGATCTTAATATTTTAAATATTTATCTGAAATACTAGCATTCTCATTCACATAGTAAGCTATGTTAATCTTATTTCCTTTCTTTTCTTTCTCGTATCTTTGTTTATTCCTTTTAGCTCTTTTCAAACACTTTACAACATGATGGCCTATTTCTCCACAACTAAAGCATTTAAAGGGAAACTTACCTTCATACTTACCGAAACCTTTTCTCATTCTTCTCACAAATTTAGCTTCTATTTCATCAAAGTTCTCTTCATCTAGATCTTCAACTTTTGTAGCTTTAAAAGAAGACTCTAATTTTCCTCCATTTCTTAGACTCAGCTTTCTCATTTCATAAGATGTCAAAAATCCTAACAACAGATCCTTAGTAGAAGTATTATAATATATAGTCTTCTCAATAGCACTCACCTTCTCATTGTAAGCATTAGGAAGAGTTCTAAGAATCTTCTTTATAATCCTGGTTTCATCTATAGTAGTGCCAAGTGATCGCATTCTAGCCACTACCTCATCCAATCTTTGTACATAAGATTTAACATTTTCATCTTCAAACATATGTATAATATCAAACTATGTTTCCAAATTCTACAATTTCACCTCTTTAACTCTTTCATCACCATCATGTGTTGTTTCTAAAGCATCCAAAAATTCCTTAGCTATCTTCAAATTTTGAACCTTAATCAACTCGAAATGTACCAAACTATTCTTCAAGATGAACTTTTCCTTATTGTTTGCTTCATGTGCCTTAATCTCTTTTGGTGTACTCAGACCATTAGTAGGAGGAGTGTAAGGATTCTTGTAGGATTTTTCCACATCATATCCACAATATTCCAGATATTCTTCCATCAAAACTCTCCAAATACCATAATTAGTTTCATCAAACCTCAGATAATCAAAGACCATCTTGCTAGCCATCCCGGACCTTCCTCAAGCAGTTAAGATCTTCACAAAGGAACCAAGATTTGATACCAATTGTTGAATAGGAAAACTAAGAGGGGGGTGAATTAGTTGTCATATATTTTAACCCTAACTAATACTTTAAAATATTTAAATTATTAATCATCATATGCCAATTAAGAAACTCAAATCCAACACATAAACAAAATAACATCACATTTACATGGAAAACCCAATGAGGGAAAAACCATAGTGAGGATTAACCCACACTATAGAGAATGTCAAAACTAATTACAAAAAGGCTCACTACCTGAAACAAGGACTCACTATTCAGAACAAGGATTCACTATCCAATAGGACCACAACCCAAAGGGCTCACCACCACAGAGATACAAACAAGACTTGTTACAAAGAGACTACAATCCCAATGCAACAAATGATTCCACCACAATTACTTGATCAACTTGCATGAATGATATATTTCACCTTCTACTCACTACATTTGGAAACTCAGCATTAAGCTTTGCATTGATCATCAACACACATCTCACACACACTTTCTAAATAGTATAAATATCATGTCTACTCTTTCACTTTTCTTCCTTCTTTTCTCTTGTATATTTTTCATTACTAGATCATCTTATATTTATACTATCTCCAACCTTGAAAAAGATACAAATTCATCCTTCCAATTTCAAATTCAAATTAGGTCAATGTCAAATATCCTAAGGTGGAATTAGAATGAGGGTGACCCAAACTCATGTTTCACTAGGACCCAAAATAGATCCAACATGCTTCATTAACTTCAAAGATAGTGCTTAACACAAGGTCAACTAAACCAGTTTAAAACACATAAAACAATTAAGCTTGAAACTTGTACAGAAACCAAAAATATCTTCAATGTAACCAAAACATCTTAACTCTAGAACCACAAGTCAAAAGACTTCATAAAAAAGAAATCTGGACCAGCCAATTTTTTCTTGGACCTCAACCAGAATAGATAAAAGCATAGTTTACAATTCGTGAACACAACTCGAACTTCACAACAAACCAATAGCCAAAAATATGGATATAGCAACCTTCAACAACAATTACCAACATATCTAAACCGCACGAACATAGGGGAAAATACTGGAGCAACAACTGAATACCTATAAACTTTCTTTAATATAATTTTATCAATATCTTCAACATATGCAACCAACAACTAGTAGTAGATAACTAATTGACTACTTGACATCAACGACAACACCTTCATTCCTTTTTCTATTCTTGCAACACATCTTATCTTCATTTCATACGCTTTTGCACTTCTTCAACAAGATATTCAATACATGCCACCACACTCACACTTTCATTATTTGTAAATTATTTGAATTTACATTTATATCATCCACAACATAACATAACATCAATTAGGTTGGCCAGAAGAAACATAAATAATGATTTCAAAAAGTCGGCTAAAAAAAATCAATGTGATGCTATACAAGGGATAGAGAGGACAAAAAAAAACCTTATTACATCTTTCAATGTGATCCCAAACAACTCAATGTTGGCCTACATCAACCCAAGTCAGTAATAGGGAAACATGTAGATGAAATGTGAAGCACATAACCAGTCAGCCTAAAAACATAGCTTCAATTGAATTTGCTCAATGTAGTCTTAACAAGATAAGGGAAGACCTAAATATTTTTTAACACTTCATATGCTAACACAAACCCTTAAACACAAAGCATAAGCAAGATGACAAGTCTTGTCAACCAAATATCCACAAATTACCTAGAAGACCAATTGAAACACAATGCAGCACCAAAAGAGAACAACCACTATTGTGTGGATCACAAGGGGATTTTACTTGAACATTGAACAACATCTCTAGATACTTATTTTATACTATCATGCCACCAATAGATACTAAAACCCAAACAAAAATAGAATACTTCTTACTAGAAATACAAAATTCATAACCATGAGATATTGTGTTAATAGAACAACTTGTGGACTACTTCAACCCATGAAATTGTAACTGAGACATTTCATAGACAGTGAGAGAAAACTCACCAATCTAAATGAGAAGGTACATCAATGTGGAGAAATGTGAAACATTTTCTATACCATTCTATACAACCAAAAACACTGGCAACCTTCTGCAATTTATAGAAACCTCCTCGGCAACACTGGTGACCTAAAAAGATAAGGGTGCAAAATCCACATAACACAAAATTTGAACCCCAAACTACAAGACCATATCTACAAAAATAGAGGAATGCAGAGAATTCTCCAAAATAGTATTTTTAGAAACTTCCAACAACTTGTGGAGGCTAGCACTTTCTTTCAGCAACATATGCTTCATCAAGAACATCATGAGAGAGCATACAACATATTGCAAGTCATCAACAACATTTATCCACCATCATTAATACTTCTAATCATCATCTTAATATATCATAATGAAATTAAATCTATTAACTGCAACCATAAACAATACTTCTTTCAATATCATTAGACAAGGTATGGCATCCAACCATGAACTTCAATGACACTTCCCCATACTCTATGAAAACCCAAACTAAATGTTATCAATGATGGCAACCAATGCAACAATATCAGGTGTTGACATCAATGACAACCACGAACAATTCACCAAGTGTTGACTTCAATGACAACCACTTCCAACAAGAGATGTGGTGTACACCTTTACATACTATGGGGGAGGTAGTAGTAGTATAAGAAGAAATATCAACACTGTATATCTCACATAATGATATGTAATAGAATTAAATAAAGTGAAGTTTTATTATATAAAATTGAAGGTATACAGAAGGGTTATTAAGGTATAAATATTATATAAGAAATCAAGTACATCTCATACATGAAAAATGTATATGTATTTATGGTATAAAAAGGGGGTAATTCATCTAAGACACATGGATATGAATTAGTAAAATGAGATAATAATACATAGTCTATTATGTATGCATGTAAAGATTCCCAAGAGAAGGAACAAGGAGAATTCAAGAGAAAAATGTGGAAAATAAAGAATTAGTTAAGGAAGGAGTACCTAATTTGGATGAACCATTTTCTTTAAGGATTTTATATTTTTAAATGGAAGGATAAATAAAATGTTTTTATGTCAAATTGACCAGTTCATTAAAATGTAACGTAAAATTTTAGCTAGTTTAAATTTAATATTCCATTAATTGAACTAAAAAAGAGAACACTTGACATTTTTTTTAGATTATAAAATCTAAATGTTTTGAAGTGATAAATTTGATACAAAACAAAAAATAGCATAAAAACTAAGGAACTTGGCATCAAAAAATGAAGATATACTAACAAGATGCTACTATGATGTGCAAATGTCCACATGATTCATTTTAGTTCTTCTTATGCATTATCATCCAAAAAAGTTGAAAAATCCAAAGTTTTCACCAAATTTCAAACCCACCTACACCATAGGAAATGAGGATAATATTTAAGAATAAAAGTAGGGAATACTAAATGATATAAAAATTCTAAAAATAAATTTATGTACTTAAATAAATAAAAAATAAAAGAAAGAAAAAGGAAAAATATTTACAAAACCCCATGTTGTAAAGAACTCCAAATAAAACCTACAACTAACAAGAGAGAAAATGTTGGTGTTTCTTAGGATCTTTTTCATGAATGGTCAAGCCCCTCTTTTTATATTCAAACCTCCATGGATAGCCAAAAAGATAGAAAAAAATGTGTTCTCTTATCCTATGTGTGTCCAGAAGGTAAAAGCAATGACAAAAATTTGAATGTGACTCCTAGGTCTACAAGGAATGACAAACTAGTGTATGTATATACATGAGAAAATAGGGAAAAGAAAACACAATAGCTCTATGGAAAAGGAGAAATTATCCCTTTTCCTCACTTAATTTGTGGATGATTAACATTAAAATGGACCTAATGTCACCTTGATCTAGTGTTGTAATGTTTTTTCCACATTCACATTGGATTTAGGGCACTTTTAAGCTAAATAGACCTAATTTTTCCTTAATTTAATATTGTAAAGTGCATTTATTTACACCTTAAAATTGATTTTTGCGCCCTCTTACATTCATGAACTTCATATCATCATTAATAGGCCCCTAAGACCTTATATTATGCATCTTGAGGCTTATTTCAACTGAAATCCTAACATAGACAACAAATACACTTAATTTCTCAACTCCTTGACATTTCCTCCACCTGAAAAGGCTTGGTGGGACCCATACACCACATTGGGCATATGATCCCCATCCAAATGGGACCTATATGTCACAAGTGGCATACGAGTCCCATTTGGCTCCTTTTTAGGGTTTTGAGCAAGAAATCAGGGTTTTAAGTTCAAATTTAATGAATGATAGCTTCTAGGATCTAATAAATGGTAAGTTGGATGGATTTCCTATATAAAGAAGATCTCAAATCATTATTTCACCTAAGAATTCATGATATCATCCTAAGGCAATCAAGAGTTAAGCATTCCAAGACTTCCCAACAGTTTCAAGAGAGTTACAAGAGCATTTCTAAAGCATTCAAGGGTATATTTCTCCATCAATTGTTGTAGCAATTCAAGATCCATCAAGAATCAAGCATTTTGTTAAGCTAGTGTTGTGATCTAGCATTCCAAATCCAAGATTAAGCACTCTTCTACACCTAATTCAAGATCAAGATCTACATTCTTCATGGCCACTTCATGTTATATTGTAGATTTATAAGACATCATTCAAGCTATCATTTTCCATGTTTCATGTTTCATTTCCTTATTTCATTATTTCATCATTTGGTTTAATTACCCAAAAAGGGTTTGACCAAGGCAAACCCCTATTCCTTAACAATCAACAATAACTTCTTCTCTTTGATGTGTGATTGCAGATCTAGGTGTCTTGGAGCTTGAAGATCCTTTGAATATTGGGTTATAAGCTTGAAGGAATTTGTTGGAGTTGTCTCTATATTCACAAGATCATGAAAAGTCATCCATAGGTTACGAATCCGAGTTTCAGACCTAAGAACAAAGTGTGGAAGGAAAAAAAGAGATAGGAGAGTAGATTCGGGTCTTAACCCTCTGAAAAGGTAGAGTGAGACTGATATGCCACTTGTGGCATATGAGTCCCAATACTAGACATTTTCTAGATTTCAATGAGTTCAGATCAACCACTATGAGATTCTAGATTTGGCACGAAAACCCTCGTCTGGGACTAAATCACCAAAACTAGTGTATGAGTCCCAATAGGCATAAAATAACAATATTTCAAGTTTTTGAAGTTTGTTTTGACCTCATCACTCTTCTAGGTACACCTCTGTTCATTCTTAGTTTGTCATTTTGTAATTCAATTTTAGTTCCTAGATCATTTAGTTAAGTTTTGCATGGTACTTTGCATTTCATTTACATTTCTTGTCTTTCCAAGCCCTAGTTCGGTGGTGAACCCTCCTTTAGTCTTTAATCACACCCTAGGAAACCCCTATTGAATATTTATTTCCCATATTCCATCCTCAAATTGAGATCTTTAGGATTTCCTTGAATGATATTTGGAGAAAAGTGTTGATCTATCTCCCAAACATAGAGCAACATTTTTCGACAAATCAAGATCCAAATAAAGATCAAATAAGTTAATAAAAATGGAGGTGAGAAAAATTAGAAGGTAAGAGCACAAACCACAAAAGAAAACAAGAAAAAAGTCACCTCAACTTGTAGGAGAAGCTAAAGGAGACCAAGCTAGTTGTATAGTACTATCATGATCCTCAAGAGAGTGTTGAGAATATTGTTGAACTTCACATAAATATTTTTTCCAAAATAGTGATGTAGTGTTCTAGAAAATAATTTAGAGTTATAGATCAAAAGAATGAATAAAATCATTTATGATATTGAGAACGATAGATTAAAAATGTGAGCATAGGAGGGAAAAAAGAAAGAGCATAGGGGCTATAGATTTGTTCAAATTGATTGCAAAGTGTCACCACTAACCTAATCATGTAGTAGATGGGGAAATTCTAAAAAATGAATATTTAATGGAAAAATCTTATGGGGTGTTACTACATCATGAAAATAATATGTCATACTAGCTTCTAGATAGGTATAGCTCCTAGAAAGGCCAAAAACTAATAAATGGAAAGGTTGGCATAACTAGAACATAATTTTACACAAATGAGAGCATGGGAGATCATGAAATTAGTAATAGGAGAAGAAACATCATAAAGAAAGGGTAAATGAAGATAAAAATATACTAGGGAGATGGAAACCAAAGTAGGTCCAAAACACAGTGTAATATTCAAGGGTATGCAATTTTCTATGTTGTAGATCCAACTTATCATATAGGGAAAGGATTGTTTTAGATTACAGTTATGGTGTAGGCCATTTCTAGATCTAGGACATTCAAGTTTTAGTATTATATCCATTATTCTTTCACAATTCTTGAATTATATATTTTTCACTCCTTTAATTTCTTAATATAGCATTAATTATTTACTTTATCACTCCCACAATTATCAATTTTGTCTAATTTTCACCCATGCCATTTAGAAAAAAAAATTGATCACAATGAAAAGCATCATAAGTAACGTAGTACCAAGCACCTCCAATCATCAGAAAGATAGTATAGCTTGGAGTGTGGAAATAAAATCCACACTCAAACATTCCATAGTAACACCAAAGGGAAATTGTGTAGCATAAAGGAATTAGCCCAACATCTCTTTGAACCATCATTCAATCAAGAAATCAATGATCACTACTCAATCTAAACAATGACAAAGATAAAAATAGAATTTTGTCATTGGTTAGCATAACAGTGATGTGTAGTAGGGTCCACAACACCTCTTAATACCTTAGTGTTTAATTCAACAACCTATGGGCAATGTCAAGGATGTCAAAATTTATTTTCCATATTGATACTCCTTTGGCCTATAGGTGTGACTTAGAGCGAGGCCAACTTATAAATGAAATCTTCACCATCAACATAGAGGATATAGAAGAATAGTGTAGTCATTATGAAGAAATCATATAGTTAGATAGATATAAAATGCAACAGCTATCCCAAATAGAGTGTGATGATGAAAAGGAGGCACACTCATTGAATAACAACACAAATTCTTGAAGAATGCATGACCAATATCTATAGTCATCTCTAGTTCCATCACATCTCCAATTCCACCACAACAATTTTATTTCTATTGTTTCTTTCCATGCATTATAAACTATAGATATGTGTAATCTTCTCTCAACGATAAGATCAGTTTAGGATTCATTTTATTTTTAGCTAGTTTTGTATGATCATTGCATGTTAATTTTCATGATCAATGAATCTTTATTTATTTAGTATTTTTGTAAGTTTAGTCATATCTAAACTCTTTTATATGCAATGCTACATATAAAAATTTGGTACAGCAGTTGAATAATATGGAGAATTTATCAGCATTGTTATTTGCTCAAGCCTTGAGAAGATTTATTATGTTTTTTATGTATTGATTATTGAATGCAATGATTGTTTCGATTTCCATTATATCATAAGAGCGTAATTTTTAGATCTTCAATTGGTATCAGAGTAGGTTACAAAAATAATTTTTTTGCAAGCAGCTACAAGTTAACAGTTTTGTCCAAGAATTATCGGGAAATGGAAAATGGTGGCAATTTTCCATTCCAACTTTTGTTGTTTACTGGATACAACTATGACCATTGGAGTATAAAGATGAAGACCCTACTATTATCCCAAGATCTTTTGGAATTAGTAGAAGGAGGATGCATAGAACCTGCATATCAAAATGTGTTGAATGCTTTAACTACAAATCAATGAACTTAGTTGAAAGATGACAAAAAGGACAATTGAGCTCTATTTTCCATCCAATATGCATTGGATATGTCAATTTTTTCCTATATAGATGGTATGACAAAGTCAAAGGATGCATGGGAGGCCCTACAAATTTCATACCAAGGATCTGAAAATATAAGATTGGTAAGACTTCAAACCTTTTGAAGATATTTTAAAAAATTAAGGATGAAAGAAGTTGAGTCTATTCAAGATTTTATTACTAGGACTCAAAGTATTGTGAAAATATTCAAACTCAAGGGGAAAGTGTCACATAGTAAAAAATTGTACAAAAAAATTTGAGATCCCTTCCTCCTAAATTTGATCCAGTGGTCATAGCCATTGAAGAAAGTAAAGATCTAACCACATTCAAAGTTACAAAGTTGATAGGTTCTTTGCAATCTCATGAGGAGTGTATGCACTATTTTACAGAGAACCTAGTTCAAGCCTTCCAATCTATTGTAAGAATTGAAGAAAAATATACAACCCCTTCTTAGTCAAAAAAATCTTAGGGGGAGTCTTCTACATCTAAAGGATGTGGCAGAGGAAGAGGAAGAGGAAATAACAGAGGAAGAGGGAGAAGTTTTATGGATCGTAGAAGCATCTAGTGTCAATATTGTGAAAGGTATAGACACTATGAATGTGAATGTAGAAATAAAAAATATGATTTGAATAAGTCAAGATCCAACTATACTGAAGAGTCTTTTGAAGAAGAAAACCACTCTACATTCTTCACTTGAAATTTGGAAAAAAACCTCAAAAGGATGTTTGGTTCTTGGATAGTGGTTGATCAAATCTTATGACAGGTAAACTTGATCTCTTTCTCAAATTAGATGAATCTGTAAGGATTCAAGTAAAATTTGGTGATGATAAATACGTTGATGTAATGGGAAAATGAACCCTTGCAGTAAAACTAAGAAGGAGAAACTACATTTATTCATAACACTTTGCATGTGCCCAAATTACAACATAATCCTTGAAGTATTGGGCAGCTTGTAACAAAAAATTATAATGTTGTGTTTGAAGATAATTGCTACAAAATATTTGATAAATCAACTAACCATTATTTTGTAGTAAAGGCTTATATGACATAGAATAAATTATTTCCTCTCACATTGGCATCCACTGAGATGCATTCTCTCAAGGAAACCATAGATGATTCATGGTTATGGCACCAATAGTATGGTCATTTAAATTTTCAAGGATTAGGTTTACTTTATAAGAAAGACATGGTAAGAGGACTTCCTACAATTCAGGCAAAAAAAGAAGATTTTTTAGGGTGTACACTTGGCAAGCAACATCAAGATAGTTTTCCGATGAATAAATCACAAAGGGAAAAATCTCCTCTAGAGCTTGTGCATAGTGACATGCAAGAGGAATCTTTGGGTAATAATATTTATTTTTTGACATTTATTAATGATTTCTCACACCACACATGGGTTTATTTTCTTAAGCATAAATTTGAGTCATTTGAATGCTTCAAGCCCTTTAAGGCTATGAAAAAAAACAAAGTGAGTATTCTATGAAAATACTTAGAACAGATAGTGGGGGAGAATTAACTTCTAAATATTTTTCTAATTTTTGTACACTCATGGTATTTGGAGACAACTCATGGTAGCTTATACTCCTCAGAAAAATGGTATTGCGGAAAGGAAGAACTATACCATTATGGAGATGGCATGAAGTATGCTACAGTCCATAAACCTTCCAAATTTCAATTGGGGAGTTGCAGTAGCAACCATAGTTTATATTTTGAATTGAAGGTCAACAAAATTGCTTCAAAATATTACTCCAAAGGAAGCCTAGAGTGAACACAAGCCCTCAATATCTCCCTTTCATGTATTTTGTTGCCTTACATATGTTCATATTCCAATTCAGAAGCGAAATAAGTTTGATGAAAAATACAAACTTTGTATCTTTGTGGGCTATTATGATTCCACAAAATGATATGTTTAATAGCCCTGACACAAAGAAATGGATTATTAGTCAGGATATATTTTTGTGATGAAGGGGGAGTATGACAATGGAAAAAAGGAGATCAACAAACTACACCACTAATCATGGGTTTTAAAGATGATCAATTTCCTCCTCTCCCCACAAGCTCAAGTGGAAGTTCAAGCCTAAGTTCATCTTCAAGTGGTAGTTCCAATCCACAATCAAATCCAAACTCTTCACGAAAGATATGAAGTTTAAATGAAATTTACCAAAGGAGTTATAATGTGAATCTAGTTGCTAATTTTTCTTTGTTAGTACCATTCAAGTTGAACCTTTTGTGTATGAAGAAGATGTGAAAGAAAAATTATGGATTCATTCTATGAAGGAAGAGATGCATGCAATTGATAAAAATAATACATGGGAATTAACGCAACTTTCTAAAGAAAAACAAGTGATTAGTGTCAAATGGATTTTTAAGGTGAAATATCATGTTGATGGTTATGTGAATAGACACAAGGCAAGATTATTTTCCAAGGGATTTGCACAAATGCCTAGAGTAGATTATTCAGATACTTTCGCTCCAGTTGCAAGATTTGATATAGTAAGGGTTATATTGGCTATTACAGCACAACAAAAGTGGCTAGACTATCAGATGGATGTAGAATCATCTTTCTTGAATGGTTATATTGATGAGGAAGTCTAGATGTGGAATAGCCTATTGGTTGTGAAATTCCAAGAAAAGAATATTTGGTTTACAAGTTACAAAAGTCTCTCTATGGGTTGAAGCAAGCACATTGTGCCTGGTATGCAAGGATTGATAGTTATTTCTTGAAGAAGAGATTCTTTGAAGTCCCTCAAAGCCAACCCTATATATCCAACATATTGGTAATGATATTCTCATTGTTTGTCTTTATGTTGATGATCTCATTTATACAGGTAATATCCCATCTCTCATGGAGAAATTTCAAGTAGAAATGAAACAATAATTTGAGATGTCACATCCGGCACTCATGCATTATTTTCGTGGAGTGGAGGTGCAACAAAAATCTGAAGGTATATCCATTTCTCAGTCCAAGTATGTGGCTGATTTATTGAAGCAGTTTAGAATGATGTCATGCAATGCAATTGCAACTCCTATAGCCCTTGGTGAAAAATTAACCAAGGAAAATGCAAGTTCCAAAGTGGACGCTACTTTATATAGAAGTTTGGTTGGGAGTCTCATGTACCTCACTACAACAAAACCTAATATTATGTATGCTATGAGCCTCATCTTTTGGTTCATGCAGGATCCACATGAATCTCACTGGTGTGCCATAAAAATAATCTTAAGGTATGTGAGTGGTACACACAATTTTGGCATAAATTATTCTCCCACACATAAGTTTGAGCTATTTGGTTACACAAATTTTAATTGGGCTAGTTCAGTGGATGATAGAAATCAACATTTGGTTATATTTTCTAACTTGGCTTTGGAGTTGTCTCGTGGAGTAGTAAAAAGCAGGCAACCATGGCTCTTTCTTCCATAGAAGGATAGTATATTGCAGCAGCAATAGCTAGTTGTCAAGCCATATGGATTTGATGAATTTTGGAAGATTTGCAATTGGTTCAAGAACATCCAACCACTATTTACTATGATAACAGAAGTACCATTGTAATGACCAAAAATCTAATGTTTCATGCTAGATCAAAGCACATTGAGATTCAAAAACACTTCATCTAAGATTTAGTTCAAGATGGGATAGTGGAATTATAGTTTTTCTCTACATCTGAGAACATTGAACATTGTTATTTTTACCAAAGCCCTACCTATAGCCATTTTTGTTTCCTTGAGGAATCAATTGGGACTCATCCCCATTACTCATGCAAGGGGATATTGAAGAATGCATGACCAATATCTATAGTTATCTCCAATTCCATCGCATCTCTAGTTCCACTAGCACAATTTTCTTTATATTGTTTGTTTTCATGCATAATAAATTGTAGTTATGTGCAGTCTTCTTTCAATGATAGGATCAATTTAGGATTCATTTTGTTTTCAGATAGTTTTGCATGATCATTGCATGTTAATTTGCATGATCGGTGACTCTTTGTTTAGTTAGTACTTTTTATAGTTTTAGTTGTATATGAACTCTTATATACAATGTTGTAACATAATTTGATACAACAATTGAATAATATATAGATAATTTCTTAGCACTACTATTCGCTCAAGCCTTGAGTAGATTTTTTAAGTGTTTTATGTATTTATTATTGAATGCAATGATTGTTTCGATTTCCAATATAGTATAACAGCATAATTTTTAGATATTCAATTCTCAAGGAAATATTTTACAACCTTGAAATAGCATGGTGTTGTAATAAAATTGAAATACCATTTTGTAAAGTATAAGATCAAACATCGACAACTATAAGGGTAGCACCCAACCAATAGAACATGGCACTACGAAACAAAATAAATTTATCGCGTAGTAGAAGAAAAGCCTCATGCAACCATTAGGATCAAATAATTAAAAGCATTTTTCAACTTCTAAATATGAAGAATGTTATGTATTCTCCCTTACAATTTGGGTACTAAGATAAATCCTATTAGGCCTAGGAGGGGAAAGATATTAAATATTTTATTGAACATGAAAAAATTATATTTTGATGAAATGTTTTTATCTTTATTTTATAGGTAGATTAATAGTTTAATTGTTATAATTATCTGAACTGAAAATTATATTACAAATGTGTTAATTCAAAATATTAACATGTTAACATATCTATTTAAATATAAAGGAATCATCATGAAACCAAGTAGTTTTGGTTGATCTGAATCTTCTTTAAAAAGGCTATTATTATGATAGGTCTTATATTTGTTTGAACTAAGTCTTTATCCTAACAGGGTTCAAAATTTGATACTGAACCTGTTGCTTTGGCAGGTCTCAACTTTTGATAAGGAGTCTTTTATTTTCATAGGTCTTAAATTTGGACTTATTTTGTCTATGCTTCCATTTGAAAAAATGATCAAACTTTAGTGGCCAATATGAGTAGTCACCAACTATCAATCTAACACAACTCTACATTATCACTTAAAATAATATTTGAAATAGCACACATTGCATGTAATATAATATTGAAGTTTAATTACGACACTAATCATAATTTTTAACAATCTATGAAGTCTCCACTCGAATCTAAAAAATACACAAGATTCCCCCCTTTGGTAGATGAGAGAGAAATATTCCAACAACTTGGTCTACCTAATGGAAAAATAGTAGAGAGCATGTACTATATTGAATAAGCGGCAACATATGAATATCCATATCCTCAAATAATTGGAATACATTAGTCAAGACCAACATCATCATAATCATCATAAAATGCATATCCAAAATACTCAACACAATCATATATTTTAGAAAAATCATTCTTATCACCAATAAAATTATCAACACCAATAACAATGTCATGACCAACAACATTGTTATTACCAATAGTACTTTCAACAGCACTCAACATAACTTTATTTGGAACATTTGGCTCAATTTGTGTCAAATATGTCACAAGTGCAATATCTAAAGAAGTATTTGATTTATTCCTTGGACTAGTTCAAACAAAAGATTAGCAACACAAAACATAGGTTTTTGTGCTTTATTTTGAAGACAATGAAATGAATCATGAGTATGTTGAACACATGAAGAATAAGGATGTACATCAAAAAAAGCACTAGAAAGATGACCTTGGTGTCGACAAAAGGAACAAATTTGGACATTGTTGGAATTTGTACATATTTCTTTTGATTTCTTAGCTTTTTGAACTTCACAAGAATCATCAAAATATTTAGACACAACATGACATTTATTCATGAATCCCCCTGATACAAATTTTATAGGTTTAGAATACTATAGGACATAAGACCCAACAAAATCCTTCTAACCAAGGCCACATTTTCCCCTATTTGTTTTATGAGATTCTCAAATTTTCACAATGGGTTTGAGTGAAGTAGAAAATTTTGACTATATGGGTTGGTGGCATTTTTGGGTCATGGGTTTAGATATAGCATTTTTCCTATGCATCTCAACACCTTTTTTCAAAGAAATTTTGGTTTTACATGCTTGCTTTGTTGAAATCCTTGAAGAAGTTACATTATGCTTAACATATTTATATTTTGTATGTTCTAACTGATCTTGTAATTTATTAAGTTGTTTTCTCAATAATATATATTGACTACAAAATTACATTAATAGAAGTTTATATTGTCTCCAACGTATATACATTAATTATGTGTCGCCTATTATTTTTACATACATTTATAGAAACAATATATCATCAATGTAAAATATAGACATAATGACAAATTAAAAAATAAACAATTTAACACACCTTATAACATCAATTGCACCTTCTTTCTCCAACACAATTTCTAACAATCACTTTTATTCTCCAAATAACACCCACATGCATAACAAAAAGAAACTATTAGTTGTCGTGTAGTCAAATTCTTCGGTCTAGGCACACTCATTATCACTGTTGTCACACATGATCCGCACAAGCTTCTAGCCAACATGAGCATTAAAACTGTCGGCAGATTTTGAATTAATCTGCATCTTATCTAATCGACATTTGGAAGACACAATCCTTACACAATCATGGTATAGTAGTAACAACCTTCAAACCAACCAATTTGCACGTTTCTCCATTGCTTTACCAATCAACTGATTATTCTGTGCACATATTTTTGGGTTTAGAAAGTATTAAACTTTCTCAAAAATTACTATAAACAATGGCAATAAAATTTATTGATTTCACCTGATCTCTAAGGCAGAAATAAAAAAGAGAATTCTGTACATCCCTACGTCGAGCAAATAGCTATTCTCGTTGAATGATTATGATTTTATTCTGGCGACTACTTTGTACAATACCGACTACAACAACCTCTTCTCACATCGTCAAGTCTCATCAACTAGGCTCTGGTACCACTTTTAAGCCCTGGAGGGGCAGAATATAAATATATTTTATAGATAGAAGAACATTTTAATTATATAAATATTTTATAGGTAGAAGAACAATTTGTCATAACTATTTAAATTGAAAATTATATTGCAAATGTATTGACGTAAAGGATTAACATGTTAACAAAATCTAACATATGCCTCTCAAGAGTTGAACTTAAGGAGATTTTAAATTTAATCGTAGTGAGTCATACAGTCACATATTTCCTCAGGTGCAGCTCCATTCAAGTTCAGTGAAGCCATCCATTCAAAACTCCTGTGCAGCCATTTCAATTTCATCGTAGTAGCCATTATGAAGAAATAGTCTCAGTGCAGCTAAAAAGATATTCATGTCATGATAAAAGGATAGGTGATGGTGGTGGATGAAGTAAATCATAACACATCAAGAAATCAATCACATAAACACAAACACATAATTTACCCAATACGTGCTAGTGCACGTCATTTCATTGCTTACTTAATGGAGTTTCGATTTTACAAGAATGTTTTGGAACAATTCTCAAACATGCAAACTGAAATATGACTTCATGTAAACTACATCCAAACTGTAATATAACTACATACATTCACGACTAAAACAAATTTTAAACGTAGTCTTTAACAAACTATAGACGTGTTCAGTTCATAAAAACTGCAGAATTAACAGGAGAAATTATGTTCCAACACTTCCCCCGTAAATTATATCATAAATGCTTCAGCATTCACCATTCTCAAATTTTGTCTCTCTGATGGTTGTAAACAAAATCTTCACACTTATTCAAATGATACCTTCAATCAAATGATACCTTCAAACTATCTTCAAGATCTGTGGATCTTTCGTCAACTTTCTCTCCAACTGCTGTGGCGGTCCTTCAAACCTTGATTTTCAAATCTTCAAAACTTCATTTTGGAAGTCCTGCAAAATCACTATTTGTAGCTTTCCATTTTTCTTGATGTCTTACAAGACCAAACCTTTTTTTATTTCTATCATTTTCCACATATAAACATCTGTACTTCAACAACTTTTTTATCATACCTGTAATCTTTTGCCTATCTGATCCATATATTCATCCACCACCATAAAATTAAAAAAAATATTAAAAATATATTTCTAAGATAATCTTGCTTAGAAATTCAGGGAAGACATTCGCTGGGTATTTGGCATAATAGCTAGAACCAGCCTCCTTAAAATAATGTGTTACTAACCAGTATCTTACAAAGGCGCGATCATATTAAAATGAAGCACCATTCGAAATATCAACGTACCCATTAGTCAAAAATCAAGCATTAGCATTAAGAACAATGGACAGTTGAGAAAGAGGCATAGCCAAAAATGCTCGGTGCAGTCAAAAGAAAATAGGGCACAGATATTAACAAGAATCCAACATAAAAGAAGACCAACACAACCATTGAGATAACAATGTGCATCATTGGAATACCCTGCGTAAGCATAAAAACTCCACAAGGTGCAGTCACATGAATTCAACATCCATCACTTTTGCACATATTAATAAAAATAGTAAGAAGAGATATAAAAAGATAGCAGTTAATAACTATGATCTAATGCCAAACTGATCTAATGGTTCCGCAGCAAGGAAGAGTGTTAGTGACTTGTTAGTGAGAGTGCGAGATCATTTGCCTTTGTCTACATCACTCTACATCCAACACCCTGCGGGGACTTAAGAAAAATGTTGAAATTATTTTAAAAGCTGCGCCATTGGTCACAAGAATCATCACATGGCAATGGGCCCTATGTAAAATTAAAGTGATTGTATATGCCTCTAAATGATAAAACCAAAAGTGGTGTTGGGATCGAAGAAGGGGAAAAGTCATTAAACTCCCATAAAGGAAGTATAAATGATTTATTAAAACCATTTTGATAAAGAATGAAAGGTGGGGCCATGGACTTTTAGAAAAAAAAAAATTATTGGGAAAATCAAAGTGAAGGAGAAATATTCAAGAAAAGATATGCATGTGTGTGAAAATTAAAATTATTGATGTAAATCATCAAAAGGTCTATAAATTTATCTTTTTAAGAAGTCAAAGGGCCATAAATTTTATAAGAAGAATATAATAAAGAGAAAAAAATAGTATTAATGAACAATACATAAAAAATTCACTTCTTTTGGAAATAAAAACTTCCTCAACATGAGTTTTAATATTTATAAAAAGAAATTTATGAAGAGAAAAGTAAGGAATAGCAAAGTAAAGAGTAAAGGGAAATATGATGGCAATGGAAATGAAACTAAGGATTTTTGTATGTGGGTAAGATAGTTAGAGCATAAATAAAGCAAGAGAATTGGGATGGGAGAGAAAATATTCATCATGCACAAATTAAAACAAATTGTGGGGATTTATTTTTTCATCTTTCCTTTTTTCTCTTCAAATTAACTCCTTCCAACTTCTTCCTTTTAGGGAAGTTCTATTTAAAGATGTACCTAGTTTAAATCTAGAAGGGTGCAATTTTACTAGCAAGACTATTTTGCTTTGACAATCATGTCTTTTAAGTAAAATATTTGTATCATTGTATAAGTTTGTAAATCATTATGTAACTATACATTTAGCCTCTCACATTTATTGTTTGTTTATCTTTATGAATGAAATAAAAAGTCTTGTTTATTATGCTTTCTATGTTTTTTCTATATATTTATCTCTACTTTTATATTTGTATCTAGAAATTTGATTTGTATGTTTGGAACTACTTGTCCTTTTGCAAGTTAATGATTATGTAGATTTTTCCTTCATAATTACATAAAAGTTTTTTTTCATGAGCTATACAATCCTATGCAACTCAATCTTATATAGGTAGAAAAAATTTATTTGGTGTATCACCTAATTAAAATAGGTTTTCATTTTTATTTCCTTTCCATATTTCCCACAATTATAAAATGGAATTTTTGAAAAGCTAACAAAGTGTTGACTTATAAAATCTCGAAGGTCATTTTGTAAGCATTTTCTCACATTTGTAAAATTCCCATGTTCATGCAAGTTTGTACACATGTGTAGATATTATGACCAACACTTTTGGCAAGCCTAGTGGGATGGAAGTCAAAGGCTTTAGCCTATGTATCTTTGAAATTGTTCTACATTTTTTTATTTTGGTGGCAAATCACATAAATATTATCTTGTAAGGGTTTTCATCTTCATCCTAGTGACTTCATTGGTCAAAAGATCACAAATTTATATTTGTGTAGAGTCTGGTAGCCTCTAATATCTATGTACACTTCCATACTCTAGAAAGGATTTTTTTATGGGATTCCAATCACTTTCTACAACAATAATAAAAGATAAAATTTCCAAACCACCATTGAAAGAACTACCTCACTTCTATAGATATGACACTATTTCTCCTACAAATAACATCCAAGATGTTATAAATTTATGTAATATTCAATATTATTACTCAAAAGGTGGCCCTTAGATTACTCACTTTGTCTCTTAAGGATAAAGCATAAGAATAGTTTAGAACTTTACAATTCGGTTCAATTGCAAGATGAGATCAACTTGGAAAACTCTTCTTCAACCAATTCTAAGATGAGGAAATATTAGCTCACATGTTCAAAATCTCATCACAAGTCAGAGACATCCTTCAAAATATATTCATGATTTCAACCCATGGTGTATAATGTGGGGCCCTCCTCATGTAGCGAAATTGGTGGTGCATTTTATGATAGAAAAAATCCTGTATTAACTTATTCTAATTTATAGATCTCAATTAGGATACGAGATGTGCCTTCCTCCCTCCTAGTTGGGAACTTATCTTTGGTAGCCTCTTATTCTTTTATTAATATTATCTAATTTAATAACCCCTCTTGCAAGTAAGACTATTCATATTGGGGTGATATCTCATTGTTTATGGGTGGAGTGGGTGTTGTGCCTACAAAGTGTCATGCTTTGTTTAGGAAATAATTGAACCCATATGCTCTAACTCACCCAGTTTTGGGTGAGAAATATTTAGATAATGATATTTTTTCTCTAAAAATTGTATGACTTATAAATTTGACATTTTGTGGCTTCATCTCTTAGCCCTAAATCAATGAAATATTAAATTATGGTGTTCTCTCATAGGTGAGAAAATTAAAATTTACCCCTATATAAGGGGTTTCTTTATAGTATTATTCAAGATGGTTTTTGATTGACATGTTGTGGTATAGGGGTGTTTCTAGTTCTAAGGCCATCATCCCCTTTTAATGAATCATTGTTGAATCTTGTACGTCTAGGTCAATTTGCATCCATCTCTCAAACCTCCCTCGTCACTTTTGGTGTGATTCTAGCTATGAGACTAACTATAATTTAGTGGCTTGATTTAATAAGGAAAACCCATTAACTCTCTCTTATAATACATATTCTCATGTATTGTCCAACATAGAACTATTATTATAGAGATTGTTGTACAATTGGTGGATTGGTCTTGGTGCTAGATTCTTGATTATAAAGGCATCCCCTTTAGATGCTGGAGGTACTTAATTATGATACATTTGCTATCAAATTTCCTTCACTAGAAGGTCTTAAAATCTTCATATTAGTGAAATAATTCTCTACCTAAGCACATAGATTTGGATATTATAAATTATGATTCAAATTAAGTCCCCTAAGTCTCTCTATGGCACCAAGGATAGATCTTATGAGCTAGTTTTTGTAGATCCACCCCTTATATAATGAAGGTTTATCTCCCTCCAGACCCCACCCACTTCTTATGGATAATGTTTATTTTATTTCTTTAACTCTCATACTTTATCTCATTCATTGTTCATCTTCTTATATTTTGCATCCTTCAAGGCAATCCCCTGTGAAGGATTCAATGATGAGCTTGCCTCCTATGTTTCCTCAATATATGGATCTTGAGATTTATGTGTCTTATACCTATTAAGTTTAAAAAGAGATCCTAAATCTAACTAGTACATTAACTTGGATCAATCCTTTCTTGGTTTAACATTGGAACATAAACCAACAAGGGTGCTAGGATTGGCTAGCTACCTCAAAGGAGAACCAATCTTCTTGGGTTTAGTTTCTTTGTTTTAATGAAAATAGATTGATCAAATGTAATTTAATTAACCTAATTATTATGAAGCCCTAATATGAAAACATGAATTATTCAAACCTTTATGAAAATAAAAAATTGATGAAATAGTTACAAATTTGGGAAGAGTAAATAGAGTAGCACTTATGTTAGTTAGAAGAGCTTGAAATGACCAAATAGGGGCAAGGGTTCCCTAGCTTAAAATGAGGTTTTTTTAAGACTTGAATCAGGACTTGGAAGTTACGTGTTTGCACTATACATCCATAACCTAAAATTTGTCATATTTGCACCTAAACTTGTAAAAAACAACAAAAGAGAGGGAGTGTCTATATAAGAGTTTTCCTTGGTCAAACCCCCATTTTGGTATTTCTAACTCCACAAATAACCAATTTGATAATAGATAAAATTTAATGCTCTAAACCTTAAGTGTGTCTAAGGCTATCACAAGAAATGACATGAAAAATAAATGAAAAGAACCTTACTCAAGTGTGTTAGAGTGGAGTTCTATATGACACAATCATGAAATGTAAGATCCAACCCAAGAAAAATTCAAATACTCAAGGGAAGTAAAATATGTCAAAATATACCGCATTTAAGGCAACAAGGTGATTAAAGTTTGAAGATGAGAACTTGTTGAAAATCAAGTTATAAGGTATTTGAAATATACCAAAGTGATCCAAAAACCCTAGATTCCAACTTGTTCTTCCATTGGCATCAAACTTCAATAATTATGATAAATTTTATAAATATGAAAATCTTGCTTGCAACTCTATAAAATAGGGTGTCAATTTTGGCAGAGCTTCGATGTAATTGTAATTGTATATCTTTTGCAATAATGTGAACTCATTTTTAAATAAAGAAACATAGGAATAAATTTAAGTGTAGGAAAACTAATTTAAGTTTGAATATTGGGAATACTTATTCACCAAAGATCAAAATTGATTTCATGTCATGCATTACAAAGGTTGACCCTAACTCAGGACCCACTTTTTTGAGAAAAAACCAAGGCTAGGGTGCCCTTGTGTAATGTCCCCTTCTCAGCAGCGATCTGACAGTTGGTCACTAGTCTATCCTAGTGACCCATAGACTACTTAGAGATGAAAATTAGGGCTTCCTATCTTCTAGGAGGGTGTTTCAGCTTTTTCTGAAACTTCCTTCTAGAATCTTGGTGATTGGTTGGCAGCTCCTTTCTAGGTTTTTTAGAGAGCTTCGCAGTGGTGTAACCTACATGTTGATCCGAGTAACTTCCTGAATTTACTATTTTTAGTAAATTCTATTTCTGGCAGTGGTCTAGTTAGCAATAGTACATTTGGCCTCTCTCATTGCACAGTTCAGTTGGTCGTATTGTTTTCAATCCTTGGATGCAGTTTCTGGAGAGATAAGTCATTTTAATTAAAATAATATCTTACTTTAATTATAACCCCTTGGCCTAGTTCTATGACTTAAGTTGTTTTTAAAAGGGGGTTTTTGAGGGTGAACGCCTCATCAAAAGAGGTTAAGTGAATTATTTATCTTTTATTAAGTTGACTTAATGAGAAATGGGATGCCAACATGAGGAAATATTTAAATGTTAAAAAGATAAAGATTATGTCTTGAGAAATGGGACACCATCTTGAGAGTCAAAGGTCAACTTGGAATTAGGGAAACTCTTGAGTGGGGCACACCTTCTGGAAGGTTCAAGAGGTGCTTGGCAAAAGTTATAAAAAGGAAGTTTGGGGTGTTCATTCAGCATCTTGAGTTTATTGCAAAGTTATGTTGTCGGAATGGTGACTGAGTGCTTTGGGGAAGGCATACCCCCTAGCTAGTCTTAACTCCTTGCCTAAAAGATAGCAACTAGTTAAGATAGGTTTGTCTATGTTCTTGAATTAAGCTTGAGCATTTTGTGGTTGTTGTGTTTTGCATTTTACTAGCTT
>CM021103.1:224502234-225077980 GCA_007115665.2 Sequoiadendron giganteum
TCTGTTATTTTGAGTGATTTGTTTTCTTAAATGTTTCTTGAATATATCGATACTTGATTTGAAATTTTGAACATGCCGATAACTTATTTGTAGGATTTCTTCAAGATGACAGAGTAGCAAGGCAGAGAAAATCAAAAGAACACAAGCATATTGGGGTTGAAGAAAATTGAGCATTGAACTTGAAATTGACAAAGCATTTTTAAATGCTTAGAGCTTCCATTTTATGATTTTGTTTTTTGTTTTAGGCCAACTCACATCTTTTGGATTCTAAAAATAACACTACGAAAGCTTTCATTTTTTCTACAAGGGGTTAAAAAGAACTTAGAAACTTGCTAGAATATCAATTTGGTCTAGCATATGGTGTTTTAAAATATTTTTCAAAAAGTAATATCATCTAAAAAATGTATGCGCTTCTCTCGTGCCTCACGGCGATCTTGAGAATCAAAAGTCTTTTGTGATATTAAGTTGTCAAAATGAATGCCTCACCATTTTGATTTGGGTTTAAAATTGAACAAAGTTTGCGAGTGTGAGTTAGGTACATCGCGAGTGTTCTCTCTTTGTTTCTGAACAAAGATCAATCGAACTACGGATGTACTTTCTCACTTTTGTTTATCCATAGAACACCTGCCTGGTGGGAAAACATAATCACCCAAGGGAATGACCCAACCGATAACACGCTAAATACAAGAGAATTCCAACTGGTATATAAGTGTGGGTACTCAAGGAAAGTTCAAGTATCACAAGGATCATTATGACAAGAAGGGAAACAATGGTCTCTTGCTTCATGGGTGGTCCCCCATGAATGGAATGCCCGCATTAAAACCCCTTATTTAGAAAGGCCAAAATCCTTAGCAATTTTTGGTGCAAGAAGTGTGTTTAAGCATCTAATCATCCACTAAGAGTAAGTGTAGCTAGATTTATCCAAGTGGGAACTCAACAAATATTGCCTTCATTGTCCATAGGGTTGTGCATATTCTTGGAATCGAAAACACTTTCCTTGGATTTGAAACACTTGAAAAGAAATATTTAACATGATCATCAAATTTCAAACCCTTTAGGGGAAGCAAATACCCTTGACGAATTCAAGTGCTCATGCTTGCCCTAGGGATTTCATCCTTAGAGGCTTCTAAATATTTGGACTTAATCACAATTTTTTCCTCCCAAAGTCATCATAGGAAACTATACTATTGAAACCTTTATTTTCACATAATGGACCTTGGGGAATGAAAAGGAATTGAGACATAGACATTCAGTTTGAAAACCTAATCAAGAATTGTTTGTGGTAAAATCAAGTCATTAATCAAGATTAACTCAACTGAACCCCACACATGTGCTTGGTATCTTTTGGTTTGATTTACTCTTAAGGAAAAGCATGTTATTCATTACCTTGGTGTTGTAAACAAGTTCCCTTAGGTTCATCTAGGATCAAACGAAACACTTCATCCATTCAAAACATCTATCATCCCATCCCACCAAACAAATTTTATTGCTTTGGAAACATCATTATCAAGACTTGGGTACATTGTTAAACCAAATAAAAATCACCTTGTTTAGTTGGGAGTGTGAGAATGCATCCTTTCCCATACCTCTAGTTAAATTAGCACCTCTTTGAACAAGTTCATCCTAACGTCACATCCAACATCTTAGTGTTTACAAATTCATCATCCAAATCAAATTAAATCAAACTCAAATCCTAAATTCTAGCAGTGATATAAAGTTCCTAAAATTTTAACACCCATATCATTCTAACCCTTTAATATTTCATCTCACCATTGGTCTTAAACACCATATGATGCAGGAGCATCCAGTGGTGTAAGGGCAATCCTACATCACCCAAAAATATAGTTACTTTCATTTAGATTTTTTTGTAGATGTTTTTGCATTTTTGGATACCCTTTTCGTCGAAGAAGAATTCCCAACTTTCAGAACTGCTTTTCTGCTTTTTCTGCTCGACTGCTATTTTTAGCAGGTATGAATTTGAAGGCGTAAGGAGACAAAAATTTAAGGGAAGCTTCAGGACATAATAATAAACACTTTGGTGAAAGAATCAGATCAAGAGAATTTCCGGTTCAAAAGTTATTCAAGTTTCAATTTTTGCTTTTTGCCTTATGAAATCTTCGGAGCTAATTTTGAGGTACTTAGAGGCTCCGGATGGGCCTGAAAAATTGGCGGAATACGAAAGTGGTTAGCCTTTAGGCCCCACTTTCCGGCAAGAGATCTTCGCGAGAGCTTTCCGAAAAGGTATTATCATTGAAGATCTGACGGTTAGATCTTGAGTTAGAGCTTCCGAAAGTTGGTGCATAATTTGAATCCCGTTTTTGGCTCCAAACAAAGAAACGGGCTATTTATGGGCGAGTTACTGTTTCTTTTAGGCAGTTTTTGGGGAAAGAAGATCGCATGCTGCGAATAGGGGAATTTCTATAGTTTCTTTCTGTAATTTGCATGTATTGCAAAACTCGAGGATTTGAGATCCTCTGCATGTAGGAATTTCATACTTTGAAAATAATAAGATTCGTTAGTTTTTCTGTGTGATTTTCTGTGTCTCGGGTTGCACCCTCATCAAGTGGTATCAGAGCGGGTTTTCTTGAGCGTGTGGACAGATCGCCGATCGTGAGGCAGTTCGCACCAGGATTGTGGTTGTGGGTTCAAGATATTCAAGATGCCTCCAAGAGTGGCGCGTGGTAGGCGAGGTGGTGCCAGAAATGCTGGTGGAAGAGATCCATTAGCGGCTGAGGGTTTAAGAGCCCTCCAGAGACAAATAAATGCATTACAAAGAGAGTTAAGAAGAGGGGTAAACCCGAGAAGGGGAGAAGAAAGTGAGGATGAAGAAGAGGTGGAAGATTCAGATGTAGAAGAGGAAGAAGAAGCTATTGATCAAGATCAAATGCGGTTGATAAGGGCCATTTCGAAGATCGGAAAAAGACCTAGAGTAGAAGTTCCCAATTTTTCTGGAAGTCTAGACCCGGAAGAGTTGATTGATTGGAAGAAGTTTGTGCAGAGTTGTAGGGTATGTCAAATGGCTAAAGGAGTGAGTCAGAATATAGGGTTGTATCAGCCCTTACCTGTACCAGAGAGGCTGTGGGAGGATATAAGTATGGACTTTGTTCTTTGTTTGCCAAGGACATAGAGAGGGAATGATTCAGTATTTGTGGTGGTTGATAGGTTTTCGAAGATGGCACATTTCATCCCATGCCAGAAGACCCATGATGCAGTCCACATTGCTGACTTGTTCTTCAAAGAGGTGGTGAGGCTACATGGTTTGCCAAAGAGTATAGTCTCAGATCGTGACACAAAATTTGTTGGATACTTTTGGAGGACCTTGTGGAAGAAGTTGAAAACAGAGTTGAAGTTTAGTTCTGCACACCATCCCCAGACTGATGGGCAGACTGAAGTTGTGAACAGGAGTTTGGGTAACCTACTGAGATGCTTGGTAGGAGATAAACCAAAGGGATGGGATTTGATCTTACCCCAGGCAGAATTCGCTTACAACAATTCTATCAATAGAAGCACCGGTAGATCACCGTTCCAGATTGTGTATGGAAGTAGTCCTAGGACTGCTCCAGAATTGAGGAAGATGGACCAAGAGAAGAAGACAAGTGCTGAAGCTGAAGACTTTGCAGAACACATCAAGAATATGCATGAGAAGGTAAAAGAACACATTAACAAGATGAATATGCAGTATAAGGCTAAGGCAGATCAAAAGAGGAGGTATAAGGAGTTTTAGATTGGTGATGAAGTGATGGTCCACTTGAGGAAAGAAAGGTTTCCAGTAGGAACCTATAACAAATTGAAGATGAAGAAGTTTGGTCCCTGTAAAATTTTGAAGAGGCATGATTCAGGGAACGCATATGAGGTAGAGTTGCCAGATGGATTCAACATTTCCCCTGTGTTCAACATTGCAGATTTGATAGAATATCATGAGGGTGGCGCAGAGGAAGTACCAGCAATGGAACAGTGCGGTATTCCAGCACCTACTTCAGAAAAGGAGGAGATTGAAGAAATCTTGGATAGCCGTGTAGGAAGGAGTACCAGAAATAGGCAATATGAAGAATATCTGGTGAAGTGGAAAGGAAGGCCTGTGGAAGATTCATCCTGGTTGTCCAAGGCAGAGGTTGACCATTTGGGTTTTCCTCAACCATCTGAGAAGTGACGGAGTCACTTTTCAAATTACCCTGGGTGTCTGATGCAGGAGCATCCAGTGGTGTAAGGGCAATCCTACATCACCCAAAAATATATTTACTTTCATTTAGATTTTTTTTGTAGATGTTTTTGCATTTCTGGATACCCTTTTCGTCGAAGAAGAATTCCCAACTTTCAGAACTGCTTTTCTGCTTTTTCTGCTCAACTGCTATTTTTAGCAGGTATGAATTTGAAGGCGTGAGGAGACAAAAATTTAAGGGAAGCTTCAGGACATAATAATAAACACTTTGGTGAAAGAATCAGATCAAGAGCATTTCCGGTTCAAAAGTTATTCAAGTTTCAATTTTTGCTTTTTGCCTTATGAAATCTTCGGAGCTAATTTTGAGGTACTTAGAGGCTCCGGATGGGCCTGAAAAATTGGCGGAATACGAAAGTGGTTAGCCTTTAGGCCCCACTTTTCGGCAAGAGATCTTCGCGAGAGCTTTCCGAAAAGGTATTATCATTGAAGATCTGACGGTTAGATCTTGAGTTAGGGCTTCCGAAAGTTGGTGCATAATTTGAATCCCGTTTTTGGCTCCAAACAAAGAAACGGGCTATTTATGGGCGAGTTACTGTTTCTTTTAGGCAGTTTTTGGGGAAAGAAGATCGCATGCTGCGAATAGGGGAATTTCTATAGTTTCTTTCTGTAATTTGCATGTATTGCAAAACTGAGGATTTGAGATCCTCTGCATGTAGGAATTTCATACTTTGAAAATAATAAGATTTGTTAGTTTTTCTGTGTGATTTTCTATGTCTCGGGTTGCACCCTCATCAAGTGGTATCAGAGCGGGTTTTCTTGAGCGTGTGGACAGATCGCCGATCGTGAGGCAGTTCGCACCAGGACTGTGGTTGTGGGTTCAAGATATTCAAGATGCCTCCAAGAGTGGCGCGTGGTAGGCGAGGTGGTGCCAGAAATGCTGGTGGAAGAGATCCATTAGCGGCTGAGGGTTTAGAGCCCTCCAGAGACAAATAAATGCATTACAAAGAGAGTTAAGAAGAGGGGTAAACCCGAGAAGGGGAGAAGAAAGTGAGGATGAAGAAGAGGTGGAAGATTCAGATGTAGAAGAGGAAGAAGAAGCTATTGATCAAGATCAAATGCGGCTGATAAGGGCCATTTCGAAGATCGAAAAAAGACCTAGAGTAGAAGTTCCCAGTTTTTCCGGAAGTCTAGACCCGGAAGAGTTGATTGATTGGATCAATGAGTTGGAAGAGTATTTCGAGTATGAAGAAGTAGAGGACCCAGATCGGGTTAAGTTTGCAAAAACAAAGCTAAAGGGCCATGCCAGTATCTGGTGGAAAGAGGTCCAACTAGAAAGAAATAAGAGAGAAAAGGGAAAGATCACCAGATGGGATCGCATGGTGGAGAAACTGAAGAAGCAGTTCATGCCAATGGACTATGAGTTAGATCTATTGAAGAAATTGCAAGGGTTGAAGCAAGGAAGTAGATCTGTGAAAGAATACACAGAAGATTTTCACAAGATGATCATCAGAACGGGACATGCAGAGGCCAACAAGGAGAAGGTAGCCCGTTATCTTAATGGGTTACGGCCGAGCATTCAAGAGGAGTTAAGCCTGGTCAGAATGGCCACCATTGAGGATGCTTACCAATTTTCGCTGAGAGTTGAAGAGAAGCTGAACAAGAGATTTGATAGCAAGCAAAAAGGACGAGGAGGTCAAAGCGGAAGGGGTGGCGGAAGATCTTTTGGAAGCCGAAATGAGGATGAGAAGAAAAATGAAGATGTGGGTACCAGTCGAAGCCAGAGGAATGATAACTTCTACCGCCCACGTGATCAGAATGGTGGTGATCAAAGAGGTAGAGGACGAGGAAGATTTGGGCAAGGACCTGGAAGAGGTGGTTTCAGAGGAACTTGTTTCCGATGTGGTGAAGAAGGGCATCGAGCCTATGAATGTCCACAATACCAAGGAAGGACAGACAAAAGGCCAGAAGGTCGTGCAAGAGTTGCGCATGTAGATGAGGAGGCTCAATCTGAGCATTCAGATGATGCTGAAAGGGGAGAAGCCCTAGTGGTTAGAAGAGCCTTGGTGACTGAAGAGAAGGAGCTAGAACAGAGGAAGCATTTGTTTCACACAAGGTGCAAGTGTGAAGACAAATGTTGTGATGTCATTATTGATGGTGGGAGCACTGATAATCTAGTGTCGGAAGAAATGGTTACAAAGTTGAAGCTGAAGAGGGAAAGGCATCCACATCCATATCGGATTGCCTGGTTGCAGAAAGACCACAAAGTTCTAGTCAATGAGCAGTGCCTGGTGAAGTTCAAGATCGGAAGCTATCGTGATGAGGTACTCTGTGATATCATCCCCATGGATGCATGTCACATGTTGTTGGGGAGGCCGTGGCAGTTTGACAGGCGAGCTGTACATGATGGCCATGCAAACACTTATTCCCTGATGAAGGGTGGAGTCCGCCATAAGTTGAAACCCCTGAAGAAGGCCGAAGAAAAGGTATGCAGTAGTGCTAGAATTTGTTATGTCGATGGAAGGAAATTTTTAGAAGGCATGAAACATGAGCGTGTGTGTTATGCATTGATTCCTAAAATGGATAAGGAGGGTAGTGAGAAGGTTCCAGTAGAAGTTTCTGGGTTATTGAATGAGTTTCAGGATATTGTTTCTGATAATGTACCTGAGGGTTTACCACCAATGAGGAAGATCAGTCATCAGATTGACTTGATCCCAGGAGCCAGTTTGCCGAATAAGGCAGCTCATAGAATGACTCCTGCAGAAAATGAGGAGTTAAATAGACAAGTTGAGGAGTTGTTGAGAAAGGGTTTGATTCGAGAGAGTTTGAGTCCATGTGCAGTACCTGCAGTACTAGCACCAAAGAAGGATGGGGAGTGGAGGATGTGTACAGACTCTCGGGCCATAAACAAGATAACAATCAAGTATAGATTTCCCCTGCCAAGGATGGATGACCTGATGGACTGTTTGAGTGGAGCTCAGTACTTCACAAAGATTGATCTGAAGAGTGGATATCACCAGATTCGGATTCGAGAGGGAGATGAATGGAAGACCGCCTTCAAGACCAAAGAGGGCCTGTACGAGTGGTTAGTCATGCCTTTTGGGCTAACCAATGCACCGAGCACATTCATGCGGCTCATGAACGAGGTACTGAAAGAGTTCCTAGGAAGCTTTGTTATTGTGTATTTAGATGATATTTTGATATTCAGTAAGTCACTGGATGAGCATATAATGCATATTGGTAGAGTCTTTGAGAAGTTAAGAGAAGAGAAATTGTTGATTAATCTGAAGAAGTGTAGTTTTGTGAAGAAGGAGTTAGTGTACTTGGGGTTTGTTGTCTCGACAGAAGGTCTCAAGATGGACCCAGAGAAGGTGAAGGCTATTATGCAATGGCCTACCCCAAGAACTACTACTAAGGTGAGGTCTTTCCATGGTTTGGCAGTTTTTACAGAAAGTTTATTAGAAACTTCAGTAGTATTTGTGCACCCCTAACTGAAACAATGAGAGGGGATAGAAAAGAGTTCAAGTGGAGCACTGGAGCAGCAAGGAGTTTTGATCTATTGAAGCAGAAGGTGACAGAACAACCTATTTTGGCTCTCCCGAATTTCAATAAGGTGTTTCAAGTGGATTGTGATGCTAGTGGTTGTGCCATTGGAGCAGTGTTAAGCCAGGAAGGTAAGCCCATTGCCTATTTCAGTGAAAAGTTAAATGATGCAAAGAGAAAGTACTCTGTATATGACCAAGAATTTTATGCAATAGTTCAAGCATTAAAGAAATGGAGGCAGTATTTGTTGCCGAAGGAATTTGTTATGTATACTGATCATCAAGCATTGTAGTACCTGAGTAGTCAAGGAAAATTAAATCAGAGGCATATGAAATGGGTAGAATTTTTGCAGAGTTATACATTTGTTTTAAAGCATAGGAGTGGGAAGTCAAATAGGGTTGCAGATGCCTTAAGTAGGAGGCATACATTGTTGATAGAAATGCAGATTGAGGTGGTTGGGTTCAATGAACTCAAGACATTGTACCCGAATGATCCTGATTTTGCAGAGGCTTGGAAAGCTTGCAAGGAACCTGTTACAGTTGACAGGACAAAGTGGTTGGATTTCCTAATTCAAGAAGGCATGTTGTTTAAGGGAAGTCAATTATGTATTCCAAGGAGTTCCATGAGGGAGAATCTGATAAAAGAGAAGCACAGTGGAGGAATGGTAGGACATTTTGGTTGGGATAAGACCATTTCCATTATCAGTGAGCATTATTATTGGCCTCAGTTATCACAAGATGTGAAGAAGTTTGTGCAGAGTTGTAGGGTATGTCAAATGGCTAAAGGAGTGAGTCAGAATACAGGGTTGTATCAGCCCTTACCTGTACCAGAGAGGTCGTGGAAGGATATAAGTATGGACTTTGTTCTTGGTTTGCCAAGGACACAGAGAGGGAATGATTCAGTATTTGTGGTGGTTGATAGGTTTTCGAAGATGGCACATTTCATCCCATGCTAGAAGACCCATGATGTAGTCCACATTGCTGACTTGTTCTTCAAAAAGGTGGTGAGGCTACATGGTTTGCCAAAGAGTATAGTCTCAGATCGTGACACAAAATTTGTTGGATACTTTTGGAGGACCTTGTGGAAGAAGTTGAAAACAGAGTTGAAGTTTAGTTCTGCACACCATCCCTAGACTGATGGGCAGACTGAAGTTGTGAACAGGAGTTTGGGTAACCTACTGAGATGCTTGGTAGGAGATAAACCAAAGGGATGGGATTTGATCTTACCCTAGGCAGAATTCACTTACAACAATTCTATCAATAGAAGCACCGGTAGATCACCGTTCCAGATTGTGTATGGAAGTAGTCCTAGGACTGCTCCAGAATTGAGGAAGATGGACCAAGAGAAGAAGACAAGTGCTGAAGCTGAAGACTTTGCAAAACACATCAAGAATATGCATGAGAAGGTAAAAGAACACATTAACAAGATGAATATGCAGTATAAGGCTAAGGCAGATCAAAAGAGGAGGTATAAGGAGTTTCAGATTGGTGATGAAGTCATGGTCCACTTGAGGAAAGAAAGGTTTCCAGTAGGAACCTATAACAAATTGAAGATGAAGAAGTTCGGTCCCTGTAAAATTTTGAAGGGGCATGATTCAGGGAACGCATATGAGGTAGAGTTGCCAGATGGATTCAACATTTCCCCTGTGTTCAACATTGTAGATTTGATAGAATATCATGAGGGTGGCGTAGAGGAAGTACCAGCAATGGAACAGTGCGGTATTCCAGCACCTACTTCAGAAAAGGAGGAGATTGAAGAAATCTTGGATAGCCGTGTAGGAAGGAGTACCAGAAATAGGCAATATGAAGAATATATGGTGAAGTGGAAAGGAAGGCCTGTGGAAGATTCATCCTGGTTGTCCAAGGCAGAGGTTGACCGTTTGGGTTTTCCTCAACCATCTGAGAAGTGACGGAGTCACTTTTCAAATTACCCTGGGTGTCTGATGCAGGAGCATCCAGTGGTGTAAGGGCAATCCTGCATCACCCAAAAATATATTTACTTTCATTTAGATTTTTTTTGTAGATGTTTTGCATTTCTGGATACCCTTTTCATCGAAGAAGAATTCCCAACTTTCAAAACTGCTTTTCTGCTTTTTCTGCTCAATTGCTATTTTTAGCAGGTATGAATTTGAAGGCGTGAGGAGACAAAAATTTAAGGGAAGCTTCAGGACATAATAATAAACACTTTGGTGAAAGAATCAGATCAAGAGCATTTCCAGTTCAAAGTTATTCAAGTTTCAATTTTTGCTTTTTGCCTTATGAAATCTTCAGAGCTAATTTTGAGGTACTTAGAGGCTCCGGATGGGCCTGAAAAATTGGCGGAATACGAAAGTGGTTAGCCTTTAGGCCCCACTTTCCGGCAAGAGATCTTCGCGAGAGCTTTCCGAAAAGGTATTATCATTGAAGATCTGACGGTTAGATCTTGAGTTAGGGCTTCCGAAAGTTGGTGCATAATTTGAATCCCGTTTTTGGCTCCAAACAAAGAAACGAGCTATTTATGGGCGAGTTACTGTTTCTTTTAGGAGTTTTTGGGGAAAGAAGATCGCATGCTGCGAATAGGGGAATTTCTGTAGTTTCATTCTGTAATTTGCATGTATTGCAAAGCTTCGAGGGGATCTTGATGAGGGTGCAACCCGAGACACAGAAAATCACACAGAAAAACTAACAAATCTTATTATTTTCAAAGTATGAAATTCCTACATGCAGAGGATCTCAAATCCTCGAGTTTTGCAATACATGCAAATTACAGAAAGAAACTACAGAAATTCCCCTATTCGCAGCATGCGATCTTCTTTCCCCAAAAACTGCCTAAAAGAAACAGTAACTCGCCCATAAATAGCCCGTTTCTTTGTTTGGAGCCAAAAACGGGATTCAAATTATGCACCAACTTTCGGAAGCCCTAACTCAAGATCTAACCGTCAGATCTTCAATGATAATACCTTTTCGGAAAGCTCTCGCGAAGATCTCTTGCCGGAAAGTGGGGCCTAAAGGCTAACCACTTTCGTATTCCGCCAATTTTTCAGGCCCATCCGGAGCCTCTAAGTACCTCAAAATTAGCTCCGAAGATTTCATAAGGCAAAAAGCAGAAATTGAAACTTGAATAACTTTTGAACCGGAAATGCTCTTGATCTGATTCTTTCACCAAAGTGTTTATTATTATGTCCTGAAGCTTCCCTTAAATTTTTGTCTCCTCACGCCTTCAAATTCATACCTGCTAAAAATAGCAGTTGAGCAGAAAAAGCAGAAAAGCAGTTCTGAAAGTTGGGAATTCTTCTTCGACGAAAAGGGTATCCAGAAATGCAAAAACATCTACAAAAAAAATCTAAATGAAAGTAAATATATTTTGGGTGATGTAGGATTGCCCTTACACCATGGATGCTCTGTCAAAATTACACATCCCTACGTCGAGCAAATAGCTATTCTCGTTGAATGATTATGATTTTATTCTGGCGACTACTTTGTACAATACCGACTACAACAACCTCTTCTCACATCGTCAAGTCTCATCAACTAGGCTCTGGTACCACTTTTAAGCCCTGGAGGGGCAGAATATAAATATATTTTATAGATAGAAGAACATTTTAATTATATAAATATTTTATAGGTAGAAGAACAATTTGTCATAACTATTTAAATTGAAAATTATATTGCAAATGTATTGACGTAAAGGATTAACATGTTAACAAAATCTAACATATGCCTCTCAAGAGTTGAACTTAAGGAGATTTTAAATTTAATCGTAGTGAGTCATACAGTCACATATTTCCTCAGGTGCAGCTCCATTCAAGTTCAGTGAAGCCATCCATTCAAAACTCCTGTGCAGCCATTTCAATTTCATCGTAGTAGCCATTATGAAGAAATAGTCTCAGTGCAGCTAAAAAGATATTCATGTCATGATAAAAGGATAGGTGATGGTGGTGGATGAAGTAAATCATAACACATCAAGAAATCAATCACATAAACACAAACACATAATTTACCCAATACGTGCTAGTGCACGTCATTTCATTGCTTACTTAATGGAGTTTCGATTTTACAAGAATGTTTTGGAACAATTCTCAAACATGCAAACTGAAATATGACTTCATGTAAACTACATCCAAACTGTAATATAACTACATACATTCACGACTAAAACAAATTTTAAACGTAGTCTTTAACAAACTATAGACGTGTTCAGTTCATAAAAACTGCAGAATTAACAGGAGAAATTATGTTCCAACACTTCCCCCGTAAATTATATCATAAATGCTTCAGCATTCACCATTCTCAAATTTTGTCTCTCTGATGGTTGTAAACAAAATCTTCACACTTATTCAAATGATACCTTCAATCAAATGATACCTTCAAACTATCTTCAAGATCTGTGGATCTTTCGTCAACTTTCTCTCCAACTGCTGTGGCGGTCCTTCAAACCTTGATTTTCAAATCTTCAAAACTTCATTTTGGAAGTCCTGCAAAATCACTATTTGTAGCTTTCCATTTTTCTTGATGTCTTACAAGACCAAACCTTTTTTTATTTCTATCATTTTCCACATATAAACATCTGTACTTCAACAACTTTTTTATCATACCTGTAATCTTTTGCCTATCTGATCCATATATTCATCCACCACCATAAAATTAAAAAAAATATTAAAAATATATTTCTAAGATAATCTTGCTTAGAAATTCAGGGAAGACATTCGCTGGGTATTTGGCATAATAGCTAGAACCAGCCTCCTTAAAATAATGTGTTACTAACCAGTATCTTACAAAGGCGCGATCATATTAAAATGAAGCACCATTCGAAATATCAACGTACCCATTAGTCAAAAATCAAGCATTAGCATTAAGAACAATGGACAGTTGAGAAAGAGGCATAGCCAAAAATGCTCGGTGCAGTCAAAAGAAAATAGGGCACAGATATTAACAAGAATCCAACATAAAAGAAGACCAACACAACCATTGAGATAACAATGTGCATCATTGGAATACCCTGCGTAAGCATAAAAACTCCACAAGGTGCAGTCACATGAATTCAACATCCATCACTTTTGCACATATTAATAAAAATAGTAAGAAGAGATATAAAAAGATAGCAGTTAATAACTATGATCTAATGCCAAACTGATCTAATGGTTCCGCAGCAAGGAAGAGTGTTAGTGACTTGTTAGTGAGAGTGCGAGATCATTTGCCTTTGTCTACATCACTCTACATCCAACACCCTGCGGGGACTTAAGAAAAATGTTGAAATTATTTTAAAAGCTGCGCCATTGGTCACAAGAATCATCACATGGCAATGGGCCCTATGTAAAATTAAAGTGATTGTATATGCCTCTAAATGATAAAACCAAAAGTGGTGTTGGGATCGAAGAAGGGGAAAAGTCATTAAACTCCCATAAAGGAAGTATAAATGATTTATTAAAACCATTTTGATAAAGAATGAAAGGTGGGGCCATGGACTTTTAGAAAAAAAAAAATTATTGGGAAAATCAAAGTGAAGGAGAAATATTCAAGAAAAGATATGCATGTGTGTGAAAATTAAAATTATTGATGTAAATCATCAAAAGGTCTATAAATTTATCTTTTTAAGAAGTCAAAGGGCCATAAATTTTATAAGAAGAATATAATAAAGAGAAAAAAATAGTATTAATGAACAATACATAAAAAATTCACTTCTTTTGGAAATAAAAACTTCCTCAACATGAGTTTTAATATTTATAAAAAGAAATTTATGAAGAGAAAAGTAAGGAATAGCAAAGTAAAGAGTAAAGGGAAATATGATGGCAATGGAAATGAAACTAAGGATTTTTGTATGTGGGTAAGATAGTTAGAGCATAAATAAAGCAAGAGAATTGGGATGGGAGAGAAAATATTCATCATGCACAAATTAAAACAAATTGTGGGGATTTATTTTTTCATCTTTCCTTTTTTCTCTTCAAATTAACTCCTTCCAACTTCTTCCTTTTAGGGAAGTTCTATTTAAAGATGTACCTAGTTTAAATCTAGAAGGGTGCAATTTTACTAGCAAGACTATTTTGCTTTGACAATCATGTCTTTTAAGTAAAATATTTGTATCATTGTATAAGTTTGTAAATCATTATGTAACTATACATTTAGCCTCTCACATTTATTGTTTGTTTATCTTTATGAATGAAATAAAAAGTCTTGTTTATTATGCTTTCTATGTTTTTTCTATATATTTATCTCTACTTTTATATTTGTATCTAGAAATTTGATTTGTATGTTTGGAACTACTTGTCCTTTTGCAAGTTAATGATTATGTAGATTTTTCCTTCATAATTACATAAAAGTTTTTTTTCATGAGCTATACAATCCTATGCAACTCAATCTTATATAGGTAGAAAAAATTTATTTGGTGTATCACCTAATTAAAATAGGTTTTCATTTTTATTTCCTTTCCATATTTCCCACAATTATAAAATGGAATTTTTGAAAAGCTAACAAAGTGTTGACTTATAAAATCTCGAAGGTCATTTTGTAAGCATTTTCTCACATTTGTAAAATTCCCATGTTCATGCAAGTTTGTACACATGTGTAGATATTATGACCAACACTTTTGGCAAGCCTAGTGGGATGGAAGTCAAAGGCTTTAGCCTATGTATCTTTGAAATTGTTCTACATTTTTTTATTTTGGTGGCAAATCACATAAATATTATCTTGTAAGGGTTTTCATCTTCATCCTAGTGACTTCATTGGTCAAAAGATCACAAATTTATATTTGTGTAGAGTCTGGTAGCCTCTAATATCTATGTACACTTCCATACTCTAGAAAGGATTTTTTTATGGGATTCCAATCACTTTCTACAACAATAATAAAAGATAAAATTTCCAAACCACCATTGAAAGAACTACCTCACTTCTATAGATATGACACTATTTCTCCTACAAATAACATCCAAGATGTTATAAATTTATGTAATATTCAATATTATTACTCAAAAGGTGGCCCTTAGATTACTCACTTTGTCTCTTAAGGATAAAGCATAAGAATAGTTTAGAACTTTACAATTCGGTTCAATTGCAAGATGAGATCAACTTGGAAAACTCTTCTTCAACCAATTCTAAGATGAGGAAATATTAGCTCACATGTTCAAAATCTCATCACAAGTTAGAGACATCCTTCAAAATATATTCATGATTTCAACCCATGGTGTATAATGTGGGGCCCTCCTCATGTAGCGAAATTGGTGGTGCATTTTATGATAGAAAAAATCCTGTATTAACTTATTCTAATTTATAGATCTCAATTAGGATACGAGATGTGCCTTCCTCCCTCCTAGTTGGGAACTTATCTTTGGTAGCCTCTTATTCTTTTATTAATATTATCTAATTTAATAACCCCTCTTGCAAGTAAGACTATTCATATTGGGGTGATATCTCATTGTTTATGGGTGGAGTGGGTGTTGTGCCTACAAAGTGTCATGCTTTGTTTAGGAAATAATTGAACCCATATGCTCTAACTCACCCAGTTTTGGGTGAGAAATATTTAGATAATGATATTTTTTCTCTAAAAATTGTATGACTTATAAATTTGACATTTTGTGGCTTCATCTCTTAGCCCTAAATCAATGAAATATTAAATTATGGTGTTCTCTCATAGGTGAGAAAATTAAAATTTACCCCTATATAAGGGGTTTCTTTATAGTATTATTCAAGATGGTTTTTGATTGACATGTTGTGGTATAGGGGTGTTTCTAGTTCTAAGGCCATCATCCCCTTTTAATGAATCATTGTTGAATCTTGTACGTCTAGGTCAATTTGCATCCATCTCTCAAACCTCCCTCGTCACTTTTGGTGTGATTCTAGCTATGAGACTAACTATAATTTAGTGGCTTGATTTAATAAGGAAAACCCATTAACTCTCTCTTATAATACATATTCTCATGTATTGTCCAACATAGAACTATTATTATAGAGATTGTTGTACAATTGGTGGATTGGTCTTGGTGCTAGATTCTTGATTATAAAGGCATCCCCTTTAGATGCTGGAGGTACTTAATTATGATACATTTGCTATCAAATTTCCTTCACTAGAAGGTCTTAAAATCTTCATATTAGTGAAATAATTCTCTACCTAAGCACATAGATTTGGATATTATAAATTATGATTCAAATTAAGTCCCCTAAGTCTCTCTATGGCACCAAGGATAGATCTTATGAGCTAGTTTTTGTAGATCCACCCCTTATATAATGAAGGTTTATCTCCCTCCAGACCCCACCCACTTCTTATGGATAATGTTTATTTTATTTCTTTAACTCTCATACTTTATCTCATTCATTGTTCATCTTCTTATATTTTGCATCCTTCAAGGCAATCCCCTGTGAAGGATTCAATGATGAGCTTGCCTCCTATGTTTCCTCAATATATGGATCTTGAGATTTATGTGTCTTATACCTATTAAGTTTAAAAAGAGATCCTAAATCTAACTAGTACATTAACTTGGATCAATCCTTTCTTGGTTTAACATTGGAACATAAACCAACAAGGGTGCTAGGATTGGCTAGCTACCTCAAAGGAGAACCAATCTTCTTGGGTTTAGTTTCTTTGTTTTAATGAAAATAGATTGATCAAATGTAATTTAATTAACCTAATTATTATGAAGCCCTAATATGAAAACATGAATTATTCAAACCTTTATGAAAATAAAAAATTGATGAAATAGTTACAAATTTGGGAAGAGTAAATAGAGTAGCACTTATGTTAGTTAGAAGAGCTTGAAATGACCAAATAGGGGCAAGGGTTCCCTAGCTTAAAATGAGGTTTTTTTAAGACTTGAATCAGGACTTGGAAGTTACGTGTTTGCACTATACATCCATAACCTAAAATTTGTCATATTTGCACCTAAACTTGTAAAAAACAACAAAAGAGAGGGAGTGTCTATATAAGAGTTTTCCTTGGTCAAACCCCCATTTTGGTATTTCTAACTCCACAAATAACCAATTTGATAATAGATAAAATTTAATGCTCTAAACCTTAAGTGTGTCTAAGGCTATCACAAGAAATGACATGAAAAATAAATGAAAAGAACCTTACTCAAGTGTGTTAGAGTGGAGTTCTATATGACACAATCATGAAATGTAAGATCCAACCCAAGAAAAATTCAAATACTCAAGGGAAGTAAAATATGTCAAAATATACCGCATTTAAGGCAACAAGGTGATTAAAGTTTGAAGATGAGAACTTGTTGAAAATCAAGTTATAAGGTATTTGAAATATACCAAAGTGATCCAAAAACCCTAGATTCCAACTTGTTCTTCCATTGGCATCAAACTTCAATAATTATGATAAATTTTATAAATATGAAAATCTTGCTTGCAACTCTATAAAATAGGGTGTCAATTTTGGCAGAGCTTCGATGTAATTGTAATTGTATATCTTTTGCAATAATGTGAACTCATTTTTAAATAAAGAAACATAGGAATAAATTTAAGTGTAGGAAAACTAATTTAAGTTTGAATATTGGGAATACTTATTCACCAAAGATCAAAATTGATTTCATGTCATGCATTACAAAGGTTGACCCTAACTCAGGACCCACTTTTTTGAGAAAAAACCAAGGCTAGGGTGCCCTTGTGTAATGTCCCCTTCTCAGCAGCGATCTGACAGTTGGTCACTAGTCTATCCTAGTGACCCATAGACTACTTAGAGATGAAAATTAGGGCTTCCTATCTTCTAGGAGGGTGTTTCAGCTTTTTCTGAAACTTCCTTCTAGAATCTTGGTGATTGGTTGGCAGCTCCTTTCTAGGTTTTTTAGAGAGCTTCGCAGTGGTGTAACCTACATGTTGATCCGAGTAACTTCCTGAATTTACTATTTTTAGTAAATTCTATTTCTGGCAGTGGTCTAGTTAGCAATAGTACATTTGGCCTCTCTCATTGCACAGTTCAGTTGGTCGTATTGTTTTCAATCCTTGGATGCAGTTTCTGGAGAGATAAGTCATTTTAATTAAAATAATATCTTACTTTAATTATAACCCCTTGGCCTAGTTCTATGACTTAAGTTGTTTTTAAAAGGGGGTTTTTGAGGGTGAACGCCTCATCAAAAGAGGTTAAGTGAATTATTTATCTTTTATTAAGTTGACTTAATGAGAAATGGGATGCCAACATGAGGAAATATTTAAATGTTAAAAAGATAAAGATTATGTCTTGAGAAATGGGACACCATCTTGAGAGTCAAAGGTCAACTTGGAATTAGGGAAACTCTTGAGTGGGGCACACCTTCTGGAAGGTTCAAGAGGTGCTTGGCAAAAGTTATAAAAAGGAAGTTTGGGGTGTTCATTCAGCATCTTGAGTTTATTGCAAAGTTATGTTGTCGGAATGGTGACTGAGTGCTTTGGGGAAGGCATACCCCCTAGCTAGTCTTAACTCCTTGCCTAAAAGATAGCAACTAGTTAAGATAGGTTTGTCTATGTTCTTGAATTAAGCTTGAGCATTTTGTGGTTGTTGTGTTTTGCATTTTACTAGCTTTTCAGTGTTGTTGAATCTCTTCAGCTGATTGTAGTTTTCATTCATATCTTGCAAAATAAAAATAGTATGGTTTTGGGTGCTTTGCCTAAAGTTTTCTTTGCTAGGGGTGACCCTACTTGCTGAGTTTCAGAATTTAATATTAAGTGTGGATTTTTTAAAGGTAAAATCGTCCTTTCTAGAGGGGCGCACCTTGTTAAAAGTGTCTTGGATTCCATGTAAATTAATGCAGGTTGTTTGGGTGGGTTTTGATGTACAGACTTGGTCGCCATTAGTATTAGAGTATTATGCATTTTGTCTCATGCCTTTTGGATGAGTTTTGAGCAAGTTATGAGCAATTTAGTGAGGATACATGTCGCTGGTTTGCACAATTTCAGTCACTGTTATAGTCATATCAAGGTATGAGAAGTCATCTCTTGGGTGGGCATGAGTATAGGAGAGTTTTTGTTATTATGGCAACGTTAATTGGTTTCTAATCGCATGTGCTTGGTAGGTTCTCTATCATATTGTAAGTTGCACAGTAGTACTATTAGCACTTCTCTTATTCTGATCTAATTCTTGTAATTCTCGCGACTGTGGATGAGACTAGCATGTTTTAGTCTTAGTTAGTTTCAATTCCTTGTATCACCCACTAAAAAAGTGGAAGAAGTTGGCTTGTCGCCTGTTACTTTGTGTAATTGCATTATCCCATCTTGCTGATTGGCTGAGTCATCAATTTGCTCCTACTGAAGAAGTGGTTGAGCTGTATTTTACTTTTTGCATTGTATGTCCTCCCGCTAAATAAGTGGTTGAGTGATTGCACCTCCTTTCCATTACTTTTCAGAAAGCTTTGATTATTCTAATGACCACCTTTCGTGTATGCTCTCAACCTTACCCACATTGGGATCTGGGTTGATCAGAGGAGAGGGTTACATTCAGCTGGTTTATATTTGCACTAATGCTAATGGGTGAATTTAGCTATGTAATAAAATGAAAAAAATTGGTCGGCATATTTCAATGGTATCAGAGCCATGATTCTGCCACCTATGGTCTAGTTGACTTCAGTTACCGATGAGTGATAGAGCCCACCGATACTACACCAAAAGTCAAGTGAGAAATCCGCCATATTAGTTTTTGTGTACACTATAGGCAGATACTTTTTTTGAGGCACTCAGAGAAATAGGGAAAACAGTTGACAGAGGTAAAGTAGTTGCAGAGATGGTAGATAGCAACAAATAGCCCATGGATGATAGAGATGACAGAATAGAGAAAACGTTTGATGGGATGATTGACATCTTGGGCTGCTTACTTGCAAGAATGGATCAACAAGTTGTGAACAATCCACCCCATACTCAAAACAACTCTAACAGTGAAAATAGTGGAGTTAATGGGAACAATGGCAGTGGGAGAGATAGAACCATTGGACAACATGAAGCCATGTCTAGAGGATTGGCCTCTAGGCCCCTTTTTCCCACATTTACTCAAAAAGAAGAAACCCAAGTTGAAGTTGCAACAAACTTTGCAGATGACGCCAGACAGGCTTACTTGGAGTATACCTCTTTCCCTCCTGATCTTAGGGAGCAGTGGTCTTTTGACCAATTCATGAATCATAGAAACTAGAGAAATGGTGGAAGAAATGAATACAGAGCTCCTATGGGTCCTAGAACGGATTACCAACAAGCTCTTGGAAAAGTGTCCTTGGCTCATTTTGATGAAAGTGATGCATGCACAGCTAGAGCATGGGTGCAGAAACCGGATAATTACTTATCCTTGAGACCTATGGCGAAAGAGGATGCAATTAAATTTTCCACCCTACACTTGGAAGGTGCTGCCCATGAGTGGTGGTATCATGGTTTGGTCACTCTTGGCCACAACCTAATCAGAACATATAAAGAATTCACCAATAAGCTGATTGATAGATTTGACACTAAGGATCCTAAGGTGAAATTCAAGGAACTTTCTCAGCTAAAACGACATGGTTCTTTGGAGTCATACATTGGGGATTTCCAGAGGCTCTCTATGATGGTGCCCAACATCATCAAAAGAAGACTAGTGGTGCTATTTTCTGAAGGTCTAATGGAACCATTGAAGGGATGGGTAAAGGCTTTTGACCCACCAAGTATTGAAGAATCTATCAAGAAGGCTAGAAACATGGAGTTATCTGCACCTAGGTCTAAGTTTCCGCCCAAGCCTTTTCCTCACAAACAAGACAAGAAGCATCCTTCAAATCAGCATAAGAAATTTCCTCCTAGATTAGATAATGATGTTGGAGAGAAGCTTAGGAAGGAAGGGAAGTGTTACACATGCAAGGAACCTTGGAAAAGGGGACACAGATGCTATGGAAGAGGCCATTCTAACCACATGGAGACCTACTCTGACTACGGATCAAAATCTGATCACTTAGAGCAGCATTCAAAATTTGCTAAGAGTGATGAAGAATGTGAACCAGAAGAGGTAGAAGAAGAACAAGGGGGTGAGGGCACCTTTGCCCAGCTCTCAAGTTTCCAAAAGAACAAGTCCTTCAAGTTCCATGGCTTGATTGGGAAGCATCATGTTGTTGCTTTGATTGACACAGGAGCAACACATAACTTCATTGATGAAGGATTGGTTGCAAAGAGGGAACTCAAGACAGAATAATTTGAAGGCTTCAAAATGATGGTTGCTGACAGGTTCCACATCTCTTGCACTCACAAATTTACCAACATGTCCTTAAAGTTGGGTAACCATGAAGTCAAAGATGACTTCTATGTAGTTAACATTGGAGACATTGATGTCATTCTTGGCATTCAATGGTTGCGATCTCTTGGAGAGATCTCCTTGAACCTACAAACCATGGAACTCAAATTTCAATCCAATGGGAAGAAAGTAGTGTTTAGAGGGATGTCAAACGAGGGTTCTGGGATTTTCTCTCTCAAGAGGATGGAAAGGTTGATCCGACATGATGCAGTTGAGTGGGCTGCAGAGTGTATGGTTCTTCCAGCTAGCCTAGTTGAAGCAAAAAGGGGATATCCACTGGATATTCAATCCGTACTCACAAAAAGAAGTGTTTGTTGATTTATCACCAGGACCACCTCTAGATAGAGGGTTTGAGCATGTCATTGAGTAGAAGGAAGGGACCAAACTGGTAATCACAACACCATATAGATATCCTAAGAAACAAAAGGATGAAATTGAGCAGAACATAAAAGAGATTTTGGAGATGGGTTTCATTCGCCCAAGTAAAAGTCCCTTCGCTTCAATAGTTGTACTTGTGAAGAAGAAGGATGGCACCATCTGCATGTGTGTGGATTATCGTGCCCTGAATGAAAGCACCATCAAGAATCGATATCCCATTCCCCGAACCGATGAGCTCATTGATGAGCTACACGGTGCTAATTTTTTCTCAAAGATTGACTTAAGGTCCGGATACTATCAGCTTCAAATGAGGGGGTTAGATGTTGAGAAGATGGAATTCCGATGCCACTATGGTCACTTTGAATTCTCAGTTATGCCATTTGCGCTGACTAATGCTCCTGCCACTTTCCAATCTTGCATGAACATAACTTTCCAGAGGTAGTTTTGGAAGTTCGTGTTGATATTTTTGGATGACATCCTCATTTACAGCAAGACTTGGGAGGAACACCTCCAACACTTTGAGGAAGTGCTTAGCATTCTTGAGACAAAAAATTTCTTTGCGAAGGAATCAAAGTGTGAATTGGGTATGGGAGAGTTACTCTACCTTTGCCACATCATCAGTGTAAAGGGAGTCAGATTTGATCCAGAAAAGATCAAGGCTATCGTGGATTGGCCAACCCCAAAAACTCTAACCCATTTGAGAGGATTCTTGGGTCTATGTGGTTTTTACAGAAGGTTTGTGAAGGGTTATTCACAAAGTGTTGCTCCTCTTACTGATCTAACCAAAAAGGGGGCATTCGTGTGGTCAAAAAAGGCACAATCTGTCTTTGATAATTTCAAGAGGATCATGAGTTCTTGTCCAGTCTTGGCCATACCATATTTTTCTAAACCTTTCAAGCTACAATGTGATGCTTTGGGAGAAGGATTTGGTGTTGTTTTGATGCAAGACAAGCACCCCATTGTGTTCAAAAGTAGAAAGTTGAGAGGCATTGAAATAATATACTCAATTTATGACAAGGAAATGCTTGCAATCATGCATGCATTAGCCAAGTTTAGACAATACTTCGTGGGGAGTAAGTTTGTTGTCAAGACTGACCACAACAGTCTCAAAAGCTTCATGCATCAGAAGGACTTGAATGAAAGGCAACAAAAGTGGGTGAGTAAGCTACAAGCTTATGATTTTGACATTGAGTATGTCAAGGGGAAGAATAACATGGTGGCAGATGCCTTGTCTTGGAGGCCCCATTTGAGCTCATTATGCGATTTTACTGCTAATTGGAGAGAGTTGTTCCTTGCTGATTATGCCAAAAATCAGTTTGCAACTAGCATTATTGAAGGTACTTGTCAGGATGAAAAGTACAAAGTGGTTGATGGGCTGATACAGTACAAGGATAGGATCTTCTTAGTGTCTGATTCTAAGCTCAAAAAGAAGGTTCTGCAAACTTTCCATGACACTCCACTTGCTGGTCACCAAGGTTACTTTAAGACTTATTGGCAGATCCATGAAAGATTCTCATGGAAGGGATTGAAGAATGAGGTGTTGAGTTACATAAAGGAATGCCACACTTTCCAAATGAACAAACATGAGCACACATACCCCACTGGACTGTTGCAGCCCCTACCCATTCCCAATCAAAAATGGGAAAGTATATCTATGGATTTCATCACAAGGTTACCTAAGACATAAGGGAAGGATTGCATCTTCATGGTAGTGGACAGACTAACAAATTTTGCTCATTTTTTCGCCATCACCAGTTCATTTATAGCAGCTCGGGTAGCTGAGTTGTTCTTTCATCAAGTGTTTCGATTGCATGGCTTACCAAAAAACATTGTGAGTGACAGGGATAGCAAGTTCCTAAGCACTTTCTGGTAGGAAATTTTCTAGATGAGTGGTACACTGCTTACTCCGAGCACCAGTTATCACACCCAAACCGATGGTCAGACAAAAATTATGAACAAATGGTTAGAGGGTTATCTCCAGAATTATGTTTCAGAATAGCACAAGGCTTGGGTCAGATGGCTTCACTTGGGGGAATATTGTTATAATTCATCCTATCACATGTCCATTAGGATGTCTCCATTCAAAGCCCTCTATGGTTATGAGGCTACCAGCTTTGCAGACTTGGTGTTTGGGGATAGTAGGGCACTTCAAGCCAAAGATATGCTGGAGCAAAGTCAAGATATTCTGAAATCTTTGAAGAATAACATTCAGATAGCACAGAATCAGCATAATTTGTATGTTGATCAGCGGCGAATTGAGCACTCCTTCAAGGTGGGAGACATGGTTTACCTTCGCCTTCAGCCTTATAGACAGTCTACTCTCAAGAAGAGTGGAGCTGACAAGCTAAAACCCCATTTCTATGGGCCTTCCAGAGTCATCAAAAGGGTGGGTGCAGTGGCCTATGCATTGGAATTACTGCCTAGCAGTAAAGTACACAACATTTTCCATGTGTCTCGCCTCAAAAAGGTGTTGGGGCATAACATTGTTGTTTCATCTGATCTTCCCCCATTGGATGAGGAAGGGTTGTTGGTGCTAGTTCTCGAAAGAATTATCAATTCCAGGGAACGTTCTTTGAGGAGAAGGACAATCAAAGAATATTTAGTGAAATGGAAGAATTTTCCGTTTGAGGATGCCACTTGGGAGAATGAGGAGATCTTACAGCATCTTAGTTTATAGGTGCTTGTGGAAAAGCAATTTTGGGAAGGGCGAACTGTAATGTCCCCTTCTCTGTAGTGATCTGACAATTGGCCGTTAGTCTATCCTGGTGACCAGTAGACTATTTGGAGATGAAAATTAGGGTTTCCTATCTTCTAGGATGGTGTTTCAACTTTTTCTGGAACTTGCTTCTGGAATCTTGGTGATTGGTTGGCAGCTCCTTTCTGGGTTTTCAAAGAGCTTCACTGTGGTGTAACCTGCATGTTGATCCGAGTAACTTCCTGAATTTACTATTTTTAATAAATTCTATTTTTGGCAATGGTTCAATTAGCAACAATACATTTGGCCTCTCTCATAGCATAGTTCAATTGGTCGTATTGGTTTCAGTCCTTGGATGCAGTTTCTGGAGAGATAAGTCATTTTAATTAAAATAATATCTTATTTTAATTATAACCCCTTGGCCTAGTTCTATGACTTAAGTTGTTTTTAAAAGGGGGTTTTTGAGGGTGAGCGTCTCATCAAAAGAGGTTAAGTGAATAATTTATCTTTTATTAAGTTGACTTGATGAGAAATGGGACACCAACATGAGGAAATATTTAAATGTTAAAAAGATAAAGATTATGTCTTGAGAAATGGGACGCCATCTTGAGAGTCAAAGGTCAACTTGGAATTAGGGCAACTCTTGAGTGGGGCACACCTTCTGGAAGGTTCTAGAGGTGCTTGGAAAAAGTTATAAAAAGGAAGTTTGGGGCCTTCATTCATCATCTTGAGTTTATTACAAAGTTACGCTACCAAAATGGTCACTGGGTGCTTTGGGGAAGGCATAACCCCTAGCTAGGCTTGAATTCTTGCTTGAAAGATAGCAACTAGTTAAGATAGGTTTTTCTATGTTCTTGAATTGAGCTTGAGCATTTTGTAGTTGCTGTGTTTTGCATTTTACCAGCTTTTCAGTGTTGTTGAATCTCTTCAGTTGATTGTAGTTTTCATTCATATCTTGCAAAATAAAAATAGTATGGTTCTGGGTGCTTTTCCTAAAGTTTTCTTTGCTAGGGGCGACCCTACTTGCTAAGTTTCAGAATTTAATATTAAGTGTGGATTTTTTAAAGGTAAAATTTCCCTTTCTAGAGGGGCGCACCTTGCTGAAAGTGTCTTGGATTCCGTGTAAATTAATGCAGGATTTTTGGGTGGGTTTCAATTTCTAGACTTGGTCACCATTATTATTAGAGTATTATGCATTTTTTCTCATGCCTTTTGGATGATTTTTGAGCAAGTTATGAGCAATTTAGTGAGGATACATGTCGCTGGTCTGCCCAATTTCAGTCACTATTACAGTCATATCAGGTTATGAGAAGTCATCTCTTGGGCAGGCATGAGTATAGGAGAGTCATTGTTATTATGGCAGCGCTAATTGGTTTCTAATCACATGTGCTTGGCAGGTTCTCTATCATATTGTAAGTTGCACAGTAGTACTATCAGCACTTCTCTTATTCTGATCTAATTCTTGTAATTCCCATGACTGTGGATGAGACTAGGATGTTTCAGTCTTAGTTAGTTTCAATTCCTTGTATCACCCGCTGAAAAAGTGGAAGAGGCTAGCTTGCCGCATGTTACTTTGTGTAATTTCATTATCTCATCTTCTTGATCGCATGAGCCATCAACCTGCTCCCGCTGAAGAAGTGGTCGAGTTGCATTTTACTTGTTGTGTTGTATGTCCTCCCACCTAATAAGTGGTTGAGTGATTGCACCTCCTTTCCATTACTTTTTAGCAAGCTTTGATTATTCTAACGAACCCCTTTCATGTATGCTCTCAACCTTGCCCGCATTGGGATCTGGGTTGATTAGAGGAGAGGGTTACATTCAGCTGGTTTATATTTGCACTAATGCTAATGGGTGAATTTAGCTGTGTAATAAAATGAAAAAAATGGCCGGCATATTTCACCTTGCCCCTATCCATGTGTTTTACACTCATTGAAGTGTGATCCATAAGTTTAGGGTCTATTGATTTAGGACTTGAACAAAATTTGAGCACTTGTTGAAGTTAAAAAAGGTGTAATTTCATCAACAAGGTGTTTCAGGGTAGTATTAACACATTCTCTAAAGTTTAAAGGTAAATTTAAGGTGAGGAAGTGGTCCTAAAATGACTAAAGGGGTGGCTACCAAAATAGACACTAAATAAAATGTGAAATTGTTCTTTCACCATTAGTGAATATAATTTACAATACTATATTTAGCCCCCACTTTAGCGCATCATGTGACACTATGTGCATATGCAAGTTAAAGTATAGAAAAGTAACTTAAAAACATGAAAAAGGATACAATAGAGGATGCAGAACATTACCAAGTGAGAGAATGAAGCCTCTAACATAGTAACCTATAGAACCACATCTTTAGGAATCACATCCTACAAAACCAACTTGTAATAAATTTAAGATCAGCATATAGACATAAACAAATGTGTTATCCCAAAAAAATCTAAGGATAATGAAGCTCAAGGGTATATATATGCCCCCTATTTCTTCTTTCTTTATGGATTTAAAGAAACAAGGTGGTGATCTTTACAAGTTGAATTATTTAGGGTTTTGATTAAAATAATTTAATATGGTTATTTATAAAAAATAACACCAAGACAAAAATCATTGTGGAAGAATGAGGGAGGAACTAGGACTCCAACAGAATAGGCATTGTGAAAATCAAATTTTGCAATCCCAAGTTGTGATTATTTGAACAAAGAGTAGTTTGAAAGGGGGATTAGAAACATGTGTTGTGTTTCTTGCTTTCACTATAAATAATTTAAAAATTAACTTTTTTACCATTCATTTTGACTTTCTAGTTTAAAGCATCCTAAGTGGGTCCAATTATCCTAAGAGAAAATATTTCACAATGATGATCATACCTCGTTCCTAGGCTACAAGCCTTGAGAGATCATATTGCATAGAGAATGCAAGAATGATTGGTAGGCCGTGACTTTTATTTCTAAGTAGTTAGGAGCTCAATTTTTAATGTTTAAGAATGATTTATCAAACATGAGGCAACTATGTCCACACTAGGCACCCTAGTCTAGTGTGGGTGCCTCGATCTAACCTAGATGCCTTGGTCTTGACTAGGCAGCCTAGTCTAATGTGGGGAACCCTTGTCTAGAATATTTGACTTGAGACTTGTTGATATTAATTTAGATCAGTTTGATGTTAAGCATGAAACTGATGGATAGATATTTTGATAATTGACAAGTACAACCATAGATGTGAGAGCATTGACGAGGTTGTGTGTATAGACTCTTACATGAGCATGCTAAGATGTTATCACCAGAAAATTCATGACACTTGAGGGATGTGGGACTATTGTGGTTGTATACCATATTGACCAAGATATATCCAAAATTTATGGTGTGGCAGAATGTGGACACCTTGACCTTCCATCTTCCAACAAGGGAGATGACTGTGACACTTGAGGATGTATACAAGATTCAACAGTTTCTCGTACATGGTGTAGACATGGAAAATATACAAGTTCCTTTTGGCACACCTGATCCTGATTTACTGACAACATTTCCTCTTAAATCATTTTCCCAGCATTTCATCAACATTCTATCTCTTAATTTAATAAATCATTATTTATTGGATTAAGTCTTCTTTCAGTGATTAAATTAATCAAATTAATTTAATTAACCTTACATATCTATTTAATTAAGTAAATCATTTTATTTTATTAAATTCTCTAAAGTCCTCTTATTAAATTAAACCTTATTTAATTTAATCTAACATGTTCCTTCTTGATTAAATAAATCAAAATTATTTATTTAATAAATCATTTCCTCTCAATTTTTGACTTAAATCAATTCATAAATCTAAGTCTAGATTGTCACATCACCTAATTCTTCATTAATTTAATCAAAACCATGATTAACTTAATCCCTTTCATTAAATTTCTCTAGAGAATGCAACTTGCACAATAAATCAAATACTTTGATTTATTAATTCATCTATTTTCCCTCATAAAGCATCAAAAGAGAATATTCCCTCATTTGAATTCAAAAAGGCCAAGTGGACTTGGTCCTTCCAACAAGGCATTTAAGACATCTTACATGTCCTTTGCATTGAGCCACGTGGTCATAACTCCATTTGAATTCTCATCCACCTTGTCATTTCAATATTTTAAAATTCAAATTTATGCATTTATCATGCACATTGGCCAAAATGTGCTCATTCTTCATCCAATCACATGTGGACAAGTGGCACAATTCCATTGGATTATATTTTGTCCCACATTGCTCAATCTTGCTCACTTCTTCCAAATTAAAGTCTATAAATTGAAGATTTCTCTCCTCATTTCTCATCCACAATTTTCATGCAAAGTTACTCTCTTCAATTAAGAACTAATTTTTCTCATTTCATCCAAGCACTCATCTTATTTTCACATTTTCACCAAGGTTATGCTCAAATCTCTTTGGAGATTTGACCATTTCTAGATCATTTTCATTACAACCTAGGAATTGGGAAAGGGCCAATTGCAACACTCCATTGGCACCAATTCCCCCATGGGATCATCAATCTATTGGCTAAATTAGGATTTGCTTTTATGATTATTTGGTTTTTTTTGTTCTTCATTTCCTAATAGTAGTTTAAATAGGTGGATTTCATGGGGAATCTCTCACTCTTGTGTACATGCATTTGATCTAACATTTAATCATGTTTGTTGCTCTTGTCCATTTGCAGGTCTAGGGGTTCATATTTTGGCACTAGAAGGAGGGCTATTCAAACTTTGAAATCACATTTTTTCAAAAAAATTCACGATTTCTAATGTTTTTTGTGCAGACACAGCAAACTCAAATGCGGGGTGCTATATCGAGCTGCTTTCAGCACTGCGATGCAATACTTCACCGCTTTCAGAGACGTGGCACCATATTGACCCGCGCTTCGTTCCCTAACTTCGCCGCATATCCTGCCCGCCTGTCTTTTTTTCAAAATTTCTAATTCCCCCGCACCCACCCCCAAGGTGCAATATTCCACCACTTTCATCACCATGGCGCAGTATCGCACCATGCTTCCTCCAAACTCTGCCACTCCATCCCTCCCACCTAAAAATTTTTAAATTTTCAAACTAGGCTGCTTCCAAACTGCGCCGCTTTTGTGCTCTCTGTCTCTACAAAGTGCTGCCCAAATTCAACCATGTGGTGCTATATAGCGCAACTTTTTCCAAACTCTGTCACTTTTGCAAACTCCACCGCGGGAAAACAGTGAAGTTTTAAATTAACATGTGCGTTTTAAATTTAGGATTTTTTAATCTTTAATCTAGTTTTCTATTTTTATTGTTCTTTGGTTTTTTGTCATTTTGTAGGTTGGAGCAAAGGAATAAGTTTATCATGACACCATATTCACTAAACCCAAAGTGTTTTTAAACACTAAAGTGTTCTTTAACACTCTTCAAAAAATTTGTTAAACATCTTTGACCTTAGGAATACTAAATTCAGTTTGGGTTAAAAAGAACAAGCAACTTTATTTTTTATGACACCATGCCTTTTTATGTTGTACAAAGTTTTTTTCAACACTCTTTAAAGAATTTGATAAGTTCATTGATCTTAGGACACTAATTTTCCATTGGGTTCTAAAATAAACAAAATCAAATTTTTCTTTTCAAAAGTTGCCAAGGGGCTAAGAAGAACTTTAGACAAACACACTAGATTTTGTTTAAAGGATTAAAAAAAAATTGAACAAGGCAATCACACATTTCATTTGGTGCTTAAAAATAATTCATCATTGCTTTGAGGTCTAAAATGAACAATTGTTTTCAATGTTTTGCAATCCTTTTCACAAGTTAATATTATTTGAAATGTGTATGTGCTTCTCTCGCGCTTCATTGTGATCTTGAGAATCAAAAATATTTTGGTAATATTAGGTTGTTAAAAAGATTGCCTCCACATTTCAATTTGGGCACTTAACAAATGAACAAAACATGTGAGTGTGAATAAACTTATTGTGAGTGTTCTCCTTTTGTTTTTAAACAAAGGTTGATCGAACTACGAATATGTTTATTCGCTATTTTTTATCTTAGAGGGCCTTCCTTGTGGGAAAAAGTACTCACCCAAGGGAATGACCCAACCAGGAACATGCTAAAGCCAAGCAACTTCCAACCGGTATATAAGTGTGGATTCTTGAGGAAAGTTCAAGAATCATGAGGATTATTTCGATGAGATAGACAACAATGGACTCTAGCTGATGTTGGATAATCCACCACAAATGGAATGCCTGCATTAGAACCCTTTGTTTAGAAAAAGGCCAAAACCTTGTCTATCTTGTTGGTGCAAAAGGTCATGTCCTTTGAAGCCGCCCCACGTTATACATGTGGTTTTGTTGTGGAAATGGAAAGTATTCCATGGGAGATTCATGGATACTAATGCTTGGCTGACTCGAGAAGTGTGTGCCATGGAAGGGAGCCAGTGTGGTCAAGCATTTAGCCATTTGCACAAGATATGTGTAGCTGGATTTATCCAAGTGGGAACCCAACAAGATATTGTCTCATCATCCAAGGATTGTAAAAGTGCCTGAAAGAAAAGAACACATTGCTTGGTTCTCAAAAATGCTTGAAAACAAACATTCACAAGACCTTCACATTTCAAACCCCTTGTGAGAAAAAAATACTCTTGATGAATTTAGGCACTCTTTCTTTCCCTAGGGATCATATTCCTAGAGGTTTCTAAGTGCACAAATTCTACCATCATTTGTTTTCAACAAGGTTAAACATAAGGAACTTTTTCCCTATTTTCCTCGATTTCCACACAATGGACCTTGTGGGATGAGAAAGAAAGTGGGACACTAGATATATAGTTTGAAACCTAAACAAGAAAAGTGTCTTTGATAAAAATAAATTCATTAAACCAAGATAAAGAGACAAATTGAACTTCATGTGTGTTGTTTCCAATGATTTCCCGCAAGATCAAAGTCCCAAAACCAAAGTTCAAGAAAATTAGTCTAAAAGCCCACGAGCAATGCCTTGAGATGCTCCTTGAAGTAAGAGAAAGACTTGTATACAACTTCTACAAAAAAGCCTCAAGGAATAATCCAACATTGTATGCATTTTATTGTCAACAAAATCCTGAACTTTTTGAAAGGTTTGCTTTCCTCCCATAGGAAGTCTAGCATTTTCTTCAATACCGAGGTTTTGTAGAGAGAGTCATGTCTAGGTTAAGGTTCAAGATCAAAGTTGTCATCCTGATTCATTCCTCCATCCATCAAATTTCATTTCATCAGCAAACCTTTTGTGAACTCTAGAAAAATTTCTCATGCTAAACTTAAAGGGCTAAACCAACATCACCCTATCTTGGCTTAACACACCTATCCAAAATAGTCGAACCTTTGGACGAATTTACCTTTAGGATAACTCAACTTCCTAAGGTATATTAGTTCACAATTACATTGGCTTAACACACTTAGCCAAATCATTCATTTGTGCAAGTTCCCTTAGGATAACACAACTTCCTAGGGAATACAACTTCACTACAATCTTGTTTGGCTTGATGCATCTAGTCAAATTATCACAATCGATCTAAGCCCTTGCAAGTTTAGCATAAATATTCAAAATTTCTCCAAAAGGTTTCATTCACTCGTCCCATCTGTTTATCCCATCACCATTACCACCATCTTTGATCATTCAACTTCCCTAGTTCTTCTCTTTTGGGCCTAAAAGGTTACGATCAAACAATCCCTATTTTTTTTATGGTCCAAAAAAGATCTCAATACAAGAAGAATAGGGAGAATATTAGATAAATATCAACTTCTGTAGACATGAGTCAGTTAACCTCCGAAATAAACCTAGTGGGATCAAGAAATCCCCCAAGTAACTCTCCTTTATCATCACAAAATCCTCAAGAGGAGAGTCATCAAGAGGACATCACAAACGAAGACATGGGGATGATGCAATCCGAAATGATAAAAATGATTCAAAATCTAGAGAACCACAAAATTTTCAGTGCCATGTTCAAGTATTTGAATACGCTAGCAGAAGGGGGGGTCCAGTTCTCTTCTGACCTTGACGTGAGCACTAGTACAGAGGTGCCTCTTACAAATGCATCCCCAATGTCAAATGTCAATCAAGAAATACCTCACACCACATCGGCCATCACACCAACCTCGCCGAATGTGAACAAGGGGAGTGCCATGTTTCAAGAATTGCAAAGGTATCACCTTGTGGCTAACAAAGAGGCAGTCATCACCACAATGTCGAGTACTTCTATCCCAAAAAATCTATCCCACCCATACGTCCCGCTCACATTCCATAACCACGCTGGCTCATCTTCATTTCGTGCAACACCAACCTGTCAATAAAACATACAAACTTCTCTACCACCAAGAGAATGGGCCTTGTTTGGAATGACTGATGTTGCTAATCTCTTTTTCCAAAGTAACATCCCATCTCTTCCCCCATTTCCATTCACAAACACATCACCTCTCAGATTGGGTTTTTCTCCTCTCAACATCGATGGTTTCTCAGAACCGAGCAATCTAAAGATCACACCCAATTACCTCTTCTTGCCCACATCATCACAACAACAAGTGGCAACCATTCAAGCCACTACATCAATTGGTCCTCAAATATCCCAAAGCATACCATCTCAAGGACCAAACATCTCAACCACCCCCCCAACAACCCAAGTCCCAATCATCACCATGATCCCTTCACCCATCACAATGGTTGGCATGATTCCCGTTCCACCCCCAATCCCACCAAAAGCCAGTATGACAAACTGATTCACCACTCTAATCCAAACCCTTCAAAAAACCAACCAACAGAGAGTACTCAAGCAAAAGTAGCAAGCATAAGCTCAATCCCAAGCTCAAGCTCAAGTGCAAGCACAAGCTCAAGCCCAAGCTCAAGCTCAAACTCAAGCACAAGCAAAAGCACAAGCCCAAGCCCAAGCTCAAGCTCAAACTCAAGCGCAAACACAAGCCCAAGCACAAGCCCAACAATAGGCACAAGTTTAATACCAAGTGCAATTGCAAGTGATCCATCTGTAAGCATACCAACAAGACCTGCAAGACTTTCAGGCACAACAACAAGCTAAACAACAAGCTTTGTTGGCACAATAGTAGCTCGACCAAAAACAAGCTTTGTTGGCACAATAGTAGCTAGACCAATAGCAAGCTTTACTAGAACAATAGTAGATTGATCAACAACAGGCTTCATGGGAATAGTAGTAGATGGACCAACAACAAGCATTGTTGGAACAAAAGTAGCAAGATCAACAACAAGCATTGTTGATGCAAATGCAGGCATACCATCAGGCTTTGAACACACAGTAGAGCTAGAAGAAAAAGCCCACTAGTACTCTTCCCACCCATCAAACACCTCACAACTCCTTCATTCCACCTCCCGACCCAAGCAAGGATGTCGCAACACAAATCAAACTGCTTTTGCAGCAAGTGTTGGACTTACAAGTAAGAAAAACCATGAGGAGACTAGGCAACTTGTTCCCTTACCCTTTCGATAGAAGTCTCACCATGATATTGTTCCCAAAGGGATTCGAGATCCCCAAATTTGACAAATACAATGGAATGGGTAACCCTAAAAACCATGTTAGGGAATTTCAGGTGCATTGCATGGAGGTTGCATATGATGACACGTACCTAATGCAACTCTTCCCTCGTAGTTTGACTAGTCCAACCATGGAATGGTTTTCTCGCCTACCCACGAGCATTAAAACATTCGAGGAAATCATGGAAGCCTTCCTTAAGAATTATGCTTTCAATATGGGTGCAGATGTTAGATTGGAAGAACTATCTACACTCAAACAAAGAAAAGGGGAGCTATTTGCATCCTTCTTGCAAAGATGGTGATCCAAGGCCAATCAGAGCAAGTGGACCATGCTAGAAGAACAATAATTTTGCACCATCATAGCCAATCTAGATGAAAACTTGGCATTCTACTTGAAAATGTAGTGCATCAAATCATATGACCAACTGATCCCAAAGGCGCTCAACATCGAAAGAGCCCTTACTATGCGAGGAGGCAGACCAACATTCACTCCACCGCAGGACAACCACCCATCTAGCAACTACAATGATAAACCTCAAACTTGTTCAAGGAATAAGAATATCATGAAAGATGACGTGGTCGATGCTAAAGTGGTCATCAGTGCCCCTAAGCGAAATACCCAAACCCATCATCAACCACAAAATCATAATCATAATAATGTGCAAACTAATGCGGTAGTGGCACAGTAACAACCAACTCCCACCAATCAAATCAACAACTTGGGTAATCAAGGAGGGCAACCTCCCTGCAACAAGTATCCTCCCAAGCAGAAATTCACAGCTCTAGGTGAATCAATTGAGTCCATAATGAAGACGTTGGTCAAAGAGAATCTAATTAAAGTCTCTAACTCAAAGCAATACACGGAACCCATGACCAAGGCACCATGGTATAATGAGAACCTCCTTTGTGACTTTCACAAAGTCAAAGGACATACCACCACCAATTGCATGAGACTCAAAAACATCATCCAAGACCTCATTGAGGATAAAATTATCAATATCGAGCAGCCTATCGAAAACCAAGACTTGAAAATATAGACGGATCCGATGCCGAACCACAACCAAGGGAGCAATCAAGCAAATAATCAAGGGAACAATAAGGGCAAGCAAAAGTATGCTAGTGCTAATCTAGTGTATGAGGAGATAGTCGGGTGTGTTGATGAAATGGTCATAGTCATAAATGTCAAGGGAGCCAACAACGACTGTGGAGTCACCACACGTGGCAGAAAAGTTACCATTACTGAGGCACCAACTAAGACCCCCATTTCTAATACAAAGGCCATTCCCTATGATTACAATTTCATCGACCAGCTAAAGAGAACTCCCACCCAAATCTCCATCATGGAACTATTGAAAATCTCTGCTGCCCATAGGAAGATCCTTGATGAAGCACTAGTTATGTCCACCATCTTTACCACCCTTAACATAGAACAATTCCAGGCTATTGTGGGTAACATCGTTACCCCAAATCTCATTACATTTTAGGACCAAGATTTCCCTCCGTAGCCATCTCATAACCACACACTCCACCTCCAAATACTAGTCCATAAAAAGAAAGTCAAACGAGTCCTGGTGGATGGAGGTGCAGGCCTTAACATTTGTTCTCTAAAGCTCATAAAGAAATTGGGATTTGCTAAGGATTCCATCAATAATAATGAAAGCATCACAATAAGGGTGTATGATGACCAAGAAAGAGTGTCTTAGGGCACTATCAAAATCCCCATCCAAGTGGGGCCGACAACTATGGAAACCACCTGTCAGGTCCTCGACCTTGACCTACCATACAAGATCCTCCTAGGACACCCGTGGATACATGGAATGAAGGTAGTGGCCTCAACTTATCACCAATGCATCAAGTTCTCACATCAGAATGAGGAGGTCACTATATATGGGGATCTCGAACCCTTTGCCTACTGCAAAAACTTGGAAGCCAAGTTTTATAAGATCCCCCAAGTACCCAAAAATGATGAAGGACCATCTACTTCATGCATAGACCCAGCCAACTTCTCTTCCACTTTTGCGATAGAGACACCCGCCATCCCTAACATATCCAAAATCAAAAACATGATCTAGGACAATGGATGCGGCGACTACAGAATGAAAAGAAATGCATTTATTGTAGGAGAGTTACCACAATCTCCTAGGTTGCATGGACAACCCCAGCCAGTTGAAACACCTATCCACACTATTAGAGCAAAACCTTCTGGATTCCACTATTAGGGGGATCTCATTCAAGAGAATGTGGATGAGGAGGACATCTCAAACACACTATACCAAGATGAAAAACCCACTCCCACCCTGCCCATGGAGGAGACTAACAGAGGGTTACAAATGATGTTTGGTATGGGCTATTGCAGGAATGAAAGCCGTGGAAGAAACAGTGATGGACGGTTGGAGCCCATCATCGTAGAAAGAAGAATGTGGAACCTTGGCCTTGGGTATACTCCTCTGAGTATAATCGTATGTGGTAGAGGTACTCCCAGAAGAGCAGTTAGGTCCTCTCCTTGGGTAACAACAACCACTCGTAGACCACCTATATGCCTAGGTATCCCACTTGACAACTTCACTTTTGATGTTACCGATGTTTGTGCTAGTAGTGACAATGATGATACCATAGTAGGTCTCCCTAGGCTATTTGAGGATTCCACCTTATTAATGATTAGTGCCTCCACAACTGAGTCAAACCAATGAACCCACCAAATCACCTTAGTACACCTGCAACTCATCGATCACGATCAACGAGGACCACCAATTCTTGACTCATTCAAAAATGATGAGGTGCTCTCAGAATTCATGGGACTAAGGGATATAGTCCCATGTGGGGATCATAAGGCTAGCTATAATATCACATTGGACACACAATCATACTATGGGGAGATGATTGAGTCCTTTAGTCGCAAAAGGAAAATAGCAAGAATAAGCTCGAGGTTATTAAGTGAAAACCACATTGTGGCACTCTCTAACCACAAAATAGTAAAAATAAAGGATGCATCCAATGGTGAAAACCTCTCTGAGGCACCGGTGGATGAAGGATTCAATTTGCCCCCTACTGCTCTGCATCAAGAATAGTCAGCAGTCTTGGCAGAACAGTGCAACCCTATCAACTTGGGAATAGAAACAGAACCACAAATCACACTCTATGCTCAAACACTTCAAACAGAAGAACAAGAAATATTGGTAGCATTCCTAAGAGAAAGAAAGGTGAACTTCACATGGACTTATGCTGACATGCCAGTTCTAGATCCCAAAGTGGTAGTTCATCATTTGGTCATTCATCCCGAAGTGAAACCAGTCAGACAAAAGTTAAGGAAGATGCACCTACAAATAGCCTTTCTCGTTAAGATTGAACTACAAAAGCTCCTAGATGTTGGCTTCATATGCCCAATCGACTATCTAGAGTGGGTATCTCACCTTGTACCAGTCTCAAAACCAAATGGGGGCATCCACATCTACACAAACTTTAGATATTTAAACAAAGCATGTCCTATGGATGATTTTTCGTTACCCAACATTAACATGATAGTGGACATGACGGTTGGACATGAGATGCTATAGCTAATGGACGGCTTCTCGGGATACAATCAGATAATGATAGCAAAGGAAGACCAGCATAAAATAGCCTTTACATGTCCTTGGGGCACCTACTACTGGAATATGATGCCATTTGGGTTAAAGAATGTAGGAGCTACATACCAAAGAGCCATGACATTTATTTTCCATGACATGATCCACAAAATTGTCGAAGACTACGTAGATGACATATTGGCTAAATCAAAGAAGAGACAGAATCACATCACAACTCTAAGTGCAATCTTTGATAGGATAGAACAATACAAGGTCAGACTCAACCCAAAGAAGTGTGTCTTTGGGGTACAATCGGGAAAGCTATTGGGGTACATAGTTTCAATGAGAGGGATAGAGGTGGACCCTACAAAGATACAAGAAATCCTTGACATGGAAGCACCAAGAACATTAAAACAACTCAAAAGATTACAAGGTAGACTCCATTCCATCCGAAGATTCATAGCACAACTAGGAGATAAACAGATAGCCTATTCACATCTACTCCACAAGGGAGTCACATTCAGGTGGGATGACAAGTGCGAACAAGCATTCAGAAAAATCAAGGAATACCTACTTACGCCACCAGTGCTAATGCCACCGATTGTAGGGAAACCATTGATTCTATACATCTCAGCAATGACAACCACCCTTGGTGCCCTTTTAGCCCAACATGATGAAAAAGGAACCGAGCGGGCCATTTACTATGTCAGTAGAACAATGGTGGGGCATGAGCTCAATTACACATCCATAGAAAAGGCTTGCCTGGCACTGGTATTTGCAGACCAGAAGTTCAGGCACTACATGTTAGCTCATCAAATTAAGCTAATTGCCAAGATAGACCCTCTGAAATATCTATTGTCAAAATCAATGCTTACAAGCAAAATGGCTAAATGGGTAATGATACTATCTGAACATGATATTGAGTATGTCGAGCGAAAGGCGATCAAAGGATAATTTATTGTAGACCATCTAGTAGAAGCTCCCCTCTACACAGACAACCCACTCATATCATAATTTCCAGATGACTCTCTTTTCAATCTCAATGTAGTCGACCACTGGAAACTGTACTTCAATGGCTCTCACACACAACATGGATCAGGAGCTAGTGTGTTCTTCATTACCCCGCAAGGAGATTGCATACTGAGGTCTTATAAGTTTTCATTCCCCTGTACAAACAATATTTTAGAATACGAGGCTTGAACCATAGGCCTCAAGATCGCAACACAATGGTGTATCATGAAATTAAAGGTCTATGGAGACTCGCAACTAATCATTAACCAAGTCAATGGTGAATATCAAACTAAAGATGATAAGCTCGCACCATACAAAAAGGTTGTAGAAAGCCTCAAGGAATCATTCATCAACATCACTTTTGAGCAAATACTGAGGGCAAACAATAGAGAAGCGGATGCAATGGCAATAATCAGATCCTTGCTAGATATCCCTCGCAACGTCTCGAAACATGAATTCTTGGTAGAGCAGCTTCTCGTACCCACTTTCGAGGTACCAGAATCAGAATATGCATGTGAAATCATTGGTCCTAGTGATCTTTGGTACAATGAAATCTACACCTATCTGATATTAGGAATCCTCCCAGCCGACATTACACCGAACTTAAAGTGAACCTTTGTCAAAAGGTCCTTACGATTTGTCATCTTGGGAGAAACCCTCTTCCGTAGAAGCATTGATAGAACATTGTTACATTGTTTAAAACCTGAGGAAGCCTTGTCTACTCTCACTAAGGTACACAATGGCACTTGCGGTCCACATTTGAGTGGTATGACCTTGGCCAAGAATTTGTTAAGAATTGGATACTATTGGCCGACAATGGAAAGAGAGGCGCATAACTTTGTCAAAAGGTGTCTACAGTGCCAACAACATAGAGACCTCATTCACGCACTGGCTCAAGAACTACATCCCATTGTTACACCTTGGCCCTTTTCCCAGTGGGGGCTCGGTCTTATTGGAAAAATCTCACCCACCTCATCCAATGGCCATAAGTTCATCATCACTACCACCGAATATTTCACAAAGTGGGTCAAAGCAATTCCCATGACCTACGTCATTGGAAAGCAAATATCCAAGTTCATCCTGAACTACCTCATTTGCCAATATGGTGTACCCCAATCCATTATCTTTGATAATGGGACACCCTTCAAGAATCAGGATGTCCGTGATTTATGTGAAAAAATCAAAATCAAACATTGCTTTCCCACTCTGTACTATCCACAAGGCAATGGCCAAGCAGAAGCTACAAATAGAACCATCCTAAAAATCCTTAAGAAAATAGTCAATGACTCTGGTCCTGATAGGCATCTGCAACTAAATCCCACCTTATGGGCCTACTGCACCAGCATCTGCATGCCAATAGGCCCCACCCCATTCTCCCTAGTCTACGGATTAGAAGCCATCCTCCCAATTAAGATCGAGCTCCCATCCTTGAGAATATCTTTGCAAAACCTCATCATAGATGAAGAATACAAGGTTACAAGACTGAATGAGCTGGATTTACTAGATGAATAGCATATGGAAGCCCTAAATCATCTACAGGTCTACCAGAATCGACTAAAATAGAGCTACAACAAGAAGATCAGGCAACACACCTTCCAAGTTGGTGACCTTGTGCTAAAAGAGAATCAAAGGAATGTGCCCAATCCGGATACAAAAGGAAAGTCTAACTGGCTGGGACCTTTTTTCATCACCGCAAGTTACATGATAGGGGCATATCAACTAGCAACACCAGAAAGTGAGCCTCTGCAGGAGACTCTAAACAGCTCTCATCTCAAAAAAAATTATGCCTAAATCTTGCAAGGTATAGGACCAAAAAAATACAAAAAAAGTCAGAAAAAGTCCTAAAAAAATGGTTACCTTGATGAAAACTTGGAAAATAGGCATCTTGGTGACAACAAAAAACTCAAAAGATACAAAAAATTCAAAAAAAAAAAAATCAGAAAAGGGATTAAAAATAGTAAAGAGAAAAATCATCCTCTAGTGAAAACCACTTCGGTGGCGCTTTGGACAAGTACCTTGGTGAAAACCTAGCAAACAAGCATCAAGTGTAAATAAAGCACTCTTTATCCACTAGGATTTGCATGACTAATCCATCCATCCATTCACCCACAACCATACCATAGCTTGAGTTGATGTCCATATCATATTCTCCCATGGTACTACTTGGCATATTCCTAAGGTCAATTTGTCCTACCTTTATCGAAGTAGTCTATCACACCACACTAGGGCATGTTCTCACATGCATCAGATCGGATTCATGTATATTCTCATAATCTTCTCAAAGGTCACTCAAAAAATCCAAAAACATGTCGAAATATCAAAAAATCTTCAAAAAATTCATCATTGAGTCTTGTTAGTCTTTCACCTAGTCGAACTACGTCATCTCAAAGCTTGAACATAGGCAAGCTTAATCTTTGATCATCCCCCAAGACATTTAGGTTAGTCCTTTAGGTGTCTGTCACATTGGCAATCCATTTTCCCATCTAGTCTGCATCTTAGGTCAGTCCTTTAAGCAATAAAAGGGCAATTTGTTTGTCCATCTTATCATCAAGTTAGTTGTCATCATTTGAACCACATGGTCTCTATGTGTATAATGTAGGCAAGGCTAATCTATGGATCACCTCCTGAGACCCCTAGGATAGGTCTTTAAGTTAGTCCTTTCGTCGTAAATCTCAAAATACCAAAAACAGCCTCAAAATATCTGAAAACCCAAAATGGTGCATCCATTTCATCTTGCTTTCACCCATGATCATCTCACTCATAATAAAGTCAATCATCACTATCCCCCTTTGGTGATTCAGTCAGAAGCAAGTTTAGTGGGTTCCAAAGTGAACGCTTAATCATCAAAAGTCTTGGAACTCTAAGTCAATAAGCAAGCAAGTTGGTCAACTCGGAGTATCAATAGCTTATCACCCAATCAGTCCCATCAAAACCCTGATCACTACATGTCCTAGGATGAAACTTTCCTTCAATGGACATAAGCATCAAGTACCCCTCATAGTAGTTAGTCTTGGCTAGTGGTATGAAGAACATTAGCTTGTTTGGTTGCTTTACTTAATCTTTTATTGACTTATCTTATTTTGCACTCATTCCAAGGACCTCCCGATGATGCCTAAACAAAACAGGTTTAGAGAGAAAGGAATGGGGCAATGATCATTATCTTTTTACCTATTATGCTTGTGGGATACCCTTGTAAAATAACTTAGTCATATATATTTTGTTTGGTTTGTAGGGAGGATGTTTTAGATATCTTGTTGACCACATAGGAAAGCTTGCTTTTCTATGTTTTGGTCTGAGATATTTAGAATGTTTGAACTACATCCTGAATAAAGTATGTATGTTAAGTGTGAACAAGAATATTCATATCTGATTGTCGAGTCAAATTCCATTACACTGGGTACCACACCATCCTAGTCCTTTATACCTTGATGCATCGTACCTATGTGTGTTATCAAACATAACGCAATTGACCCTTTGAAAATCCCAATTCCTAGCAATGCAAATCACCATCACCATTCTAACTAACTCATTAATTCTGCAATTCTTCTATCTTCTCTCCATATTAACATGGTATCATAACAGTAATCAAAACATCACCAATGCATACACCCTGCATCCACATGATCATTTAGCATAAAAAAACATTGCATCATATCATTATCTTAAGTCATGAGGAATAATATAAAGTTATTATAATAACATCTCAAGATAAAGCATTGCATCATACATAATCATTTGCATCTATTACCATTTGCATATCATTACACCACTATCAAAATGCATTACATCATTACAACACAGAAAATATACAAAAAGAAATGCATCCATTACATACATTGCATCACATAAGCATAAGAATAGAAACATCTCATGCCATCATACATTTGCATATATTATGCATCTGCATATCATACATATGCACCATACATATCATAAAGGGTGAATCATCTCATATATATCATCAAAAAATAATGTTATGATACAAATCAAATCAGGTATACATCGAATACATGGTACAATAAGGCCAAAATACTACAGCCCGTATATCAAAAATGGAACAAATTGTCCAATGATCAAAAAGGGGCTAGCCCTGCTAGCTACTGTCCTCCCCATCTTGTCTCTCACCATGAGCCTCTATCGGTCGCCTCCTTGTCTATTGGGATAAATCTAGCACTCTGCTGCCTGATGGTACTACCTGTCAGTAGTGCTACCGATAGTACTCAGCCTCTCTGATGGCCTCTCTGTACTCCTGAATGTCAATTGATCGACCTCGGGATGTGGAGGTTGCGCTCTCTAGCTACCTCTGTCAGACAATCTCCTGATCCCTCTCGGATCGTGCCTGATCTCTCTTAGTTGTGACAGCAGTAACTTGTCATCAAGCCTCATCTCGCTCTGTTGTCAGAACCTGTAACTGCTGAATCAGTACATCATGGGGACCTGGTTGTCCTACTGGCTGTCCTGTTGGTTGTCCTATTGGCTATCCTATTGGTTGTCCACCTGGTTGTCCTGATGGTTGTCCTGCTAGCTATCCACTTGGCTATTTTGTTAGCTGCCCTACTGGTTGCTTGGCCGGCTGTACTACTCATTGGTGTTGTGGGCCTACCTGGGGCTGCCCATCCTATCCTACTACTAGCTACACTAGTGGTACACCTCCCCAACCTCTACCTACTGACCTAGCTCTGGGCCTTCGACGTGGAAGCATTGTCCCAAGAACTGTCAATCTCACTGGCAGACTGAACCATGCCCTGTACACTGGAGTCACCCCTACATCTGCTGCCCCCTGATCATACGGCCACAGTTGAGCCATCAATTGTCAAAATGAGGAAATTGCTTCATCTACTGGAATAAGCAGTCCCCATGTGGTCTCTCTACTCGAGCGCGTGAAGAGTGCCATGTACTCACCATCAAGTATATCCTACACCTCGCCGAACTTCCTGGCTACCTTGTTAGAAAGGTACCTCTCTATCAAAGTATGTTCCCAGCCCTGCATAAGTTTGTCTTGGTGAGCGAAGAAAATTTTCTTAGCATCATCCATCCATGGACCTATACCCATCCACAGCCTCCATACGAACATTTTCATCTCATCTAGAACACACCACCAATGGGCTATGCTGTCTGTACCCAAGTGAGTGTAGCGAACCCTCACCCCGCCATACTACCACACAATGGGGTCATCACCAGAACAATCAGTGTCACAATCAGGTGAAGCATCGGGATCCACTCCCAGGCCCAAATATGCAGAAGAGTCAATCCAGCCCCAAGAGCCCGACCCTCCAAATAGGCAAACTCGTGCAAGTCCCAGTACAAGGAGGCTAACAATACTGGTCCCCAGGCAAAGTACACTTGGCGAGCACACATTTGTTGCCATTCTAGTCCCCAAACCAGACTGAAATATCGACCATGCCGATCAGGAGCCATAAGGCTAGAAATAATGGCAGCCACAATTAGGTTGTAAGAAGGGGCTATACCCTGGTACCTCTCCAAATCTATCTGACCATCGCAAAGCATGAGCTCGTCCACACCCATGACATTGAAGCAAGCATTCTTACCCTCCTCCAAATCATAAATCACTTGCTCTCCATGAATGGGTAGTCGCAAGATCCTCTAGACATCCTCAAGAGTAATGGTAGCCTCGTCGGTAGGAAGATGAAAAGACGATGTCTCGCTATGCCATCGCTCGGCCAAGGCATGCATCATGCCCAAATGTGCTCGAACAGGAGGAATATAAGCAATGAACCACAAACTAAGCATCCCAAGCTACTCCTGGAGGAATATGTGCATACTCTATAGTCTCTCAAGTACTGCCCACCGGTGCTCCCTCGAATGAATAACCTCGTGTCTCTCCTACACAAGGAAAAGTGTCGTGTCAGCTCCCATAGAAAAAATCTATTGTTTGTATCGCCTTTCGCTTTTGAAACAGCAAAAGTGGTGTTGTTTGCAAAAGCATCGCAGTTTGTAATTTTCCAAATAGCGTCGTGCAACGGACTTAGATAGCTCAATTTTACAAACTGGCCCGCGCGGTGGACTTTGATAGAAAATATAGACAAAAGGGCCCGCACGGTGTAGTTTGTGGAAGTGGCCAACTTTGGTGACCAAAAAAACCCTAAAGCTAAACTCATTTGTGCGGCACTCTATGCACAAGCGGCCCTATATAGGACCGCGCAGCCCTGTTTGAAAGTTTTCCGCGGTGCTATATTGCAAGCGCTGCCTCGACCGAAATTTAAACCTAATTAATGCACAAATAACAAGAAAAATAAAGGTCGGATAAGGGTACATACCGCGGGTCCTACGGCGACTAGTCATTGATTTACTCGTACTCGCTCCAACACATGCAGAGGAAGTTGTCGTTATGCCGTTTTCTCCAAGACTCAGAGCTCAAGTGTCAAAATTTTCAAGGTTAAGACTACAAATGTATCGAAAGTGACCCCTCGAGGTCTATTTAAGCCTGAAAATTAGGGTTTTTTAACCTAATTTGACCTTCCCGTAAGGGTTTTGGTCCCTCGAACCCATTTTCATTCAACCGAGAGTCATTTTGCATCCCTTTTGGCATTTTAATTCATTTTTTTGGCATTCTGGGGCATTTCTAGCCTGTCGGGCACCTTGTCATTTTTTTCGCGAGATCATCCAAAAAATCAAAATTTTCGTTTGATCTCTCGAGGGGGTAGTATCCAACAATATCCTTCCACTGGGGCAGTAGTGGAGCATCTCAAAAAAAATTCAAGAAAATCCTGGACCCTTGATCATAGTAGTTTATTCTTTGAATCAATGCAACAAGTACATTGCTTCAAAGAGGGGCAAAATGTAGACATGGAAAATATACAAGTTCATTTTGGCACACCTGATCCCGATTTACTGACAACATTTCCTCTTAAATCATTTTCTCAGCATTTCATCAACATTCTATCTTTTAAATTTAATAAATCATTATTTATTGGATTAAGTCTTCTTTCAGTGATTAAATTAATCAAATTAATTTAATTAACCTTACATATCTATTTAATTAAGTAAATCATTTTATTTGATTAAATTCTCTAAAGTCCTCTTATTAAATTAAACCTTATTTAATTTAATCTAACATGTTCCTTCTTGATTAAATAACTCAAAATTATTTATTTAATAGATCATTTCCTCTGAATTCTTGACTTAAATCAATTCATAAATATAAGTCTAGATTGTCACATCACCTAATTCTTCATTAATTTAATCAAAACCATGATTAACTTAATCCCTTTCATTAAATTTCTCTAGAGAATGCAACTTGCACAATAAATCAAATACTTTGATTTATTAATTCATCTATTTTCCCTCACAAAGCATCAAAAGGGAATATTCCCTCATTTGAATTCAAAAAATCCAAGTGGACTTGGTCCTTCCAACAAGGCATTTAATACATCTTACATGTCTTTTGCATTGAGCCAAGTGGTCTTAACTCCATTTGACTTCTCATCCACCTTGTCATTTCAATATTTCAAAATTCAAATTTATGCATTTATCATGCACATTGGCCAAAATGTGCTCATTCTTCATCCAATCACATGTGGACAAGTGGCACAATGCCATTGGATTATCTTTTGTCCCACATTGCTCAATCTTGCTCACTTCTTCCAAATTAAAGTCTATAAATTGGAGATTTCTCTCCTCATTTCTCATCCATAATTTTCATGCAAAGTTACTCTCTTCAATTAAGAACTAATTTTTCTCATTTCATCCAAGCACTCATCTCATTTTCACATTTGCACCAAGGTTATGCTCAAATCTCTTTGGAGATTTGACCATTTCTAGATCATTTTCATTGCAACCTAGGAATTGGGAAAGGGCCAATTGCAACACTCCATTGGCACCAATTCCCCCATGGGATCATCAATCTATTGGCTAAATTAGGATTTGCTTTTATGATTATTTGGGTTTTTTTGTTCTTCATTTCCTAATAGTAGTTTAAATAGGTGGATTTCATGGGGAATCTCTCACTCTTGTGTACATGCATTTGATCTAACATTTAACCATGTTTGTTACTCGTGTGCATTTGCAGGTTTTGGTGTTCACACATGGTGAGACCTACTACTTGACGAGGGGAGGATATGGAATCCTAGCTTACTAGATGTATTTCATTGATCATGTTATGCCAGAATATGGAAAGGGCCAAAAATATCTATTATGGCCAGTATATGGTGATATAGATATCCCTCTTATACATTGAGTTTTAATTACAATTATGTCATGTGTGACCTAGCACCCAATGGGTGAGGCACACACCTTCACAAGGGCCTCGTATAAACTATTTATGTAATGGAGGTTTGACACACCATGTTTGCCTATGGGCGAAGCATATGATTTTAAAATATATTTATATTAACCAAATATAGACAACAATGGTAAAATAGATTTGCATTAACCAAAACTCCATATAGGCATACAATGTTGCATTTTTCTAAAATTTCAATATATGTACAAGAAAACCATATAGGCATATAATAGGGTATGTGTAGGATCATGATGGGCCAAAAAGTGGCGATATGTAAGTGATATGATCGCCCATGTGGCTAACGGCATTTTTTTTACCCAAACTTGATGAAACAGAAAAGGTTTTTAAAGAAGATTCTCAGCTTTCCACCAATATAAATTATGATTTACTTTGAATTAAATAAATAATTATTATTCATTTTTTATTTGAATTATGACTAAAGTCCTGATTGATAGGCTGATTGAAAAACATTTATATCTTTCAAACTGTATCAATTTTTTGAATCTAAAACATGTGTCACATTCTATGCTTCACATACTCTAGGATTTTTTAAAAAAATGAATTTCTTGAAGTTTTGACCAAGTTAAGGTGGTCACACATACGAGTTTTTATATTTTTTAAAATTCGTAATAAAAAATTCATAATTAATTACTTACTAGGAAACAAATTACAAAAAAATATGCATCACATTGGGACATGATTCCTCTACTTATATCTAAAATATTTTAAGAAAATATTATCATTTTATTGTGGTTAGGGTGGTCAGACAGACACCTACTTCTTATATTTTCCTTGAAATTTAAGTACTATTGCATTGAAATTTCAAATTTTCACCAAATATATTTATTTATTTTTAAATAAACCTAGTAGTTTAGAAACTACGTTCAATTTTCTACAAATTCTACTCTTACATATTTTTGAAATAATATAGATAACTTATTCAAATTTTTACGTCAAGTTGCCTAACTCTGATTTTTTAAATTTTTATTGCCACTTAAGGCCTTGTTTTTTCCATGATGATCCTACACATACCCAATATCACATATCATTAATACAAAAATATATCTACAAAAATTTCATATAGGCATACAACAAAGGACCCTAATGTAATCACTTCCCTCTAGGGGAAGAGAAGAGATCACAAGCTTCTTTTAACTATTAATTGGATCAAGACGCATACGATGATGGTTTCTTTCAAATCCAATAACTCAACCTCCTCTCTAAACTATTCTAGACCTGAACCTAATATAATAAAAAGTGTAGTGTAGAAAAGTGTATCCCTTCACATTTTCTCACTTGTTTGGGCCCTCCTAGTTAAAATTGGACTTGATATTGCCTTAATTTAGTGTTGGTAAATGTACCCCTTTACATTTTCACACTTATTTGGGCCCTATTAATTAAATTGAGCTTAATTATGCCTTGATTGGCCCTTTTATTCATTTACAAGCCTAATAAATTTAATTTTTCATAGGGGAAACCTAACAATAATTTTAATGCCTAAACATGACACTTTACCTTGAGCAATGTGTGATCCAGGAATAGGGACCTAGGACCCATTCACCCATGGGTGAATGGGTCCTCCCTAGACCTTTGGACCTAAATTTAAATTATGTTTTTGGTGGTATTTTGACATTTTCAAATTCAAATTTTAAATGCTAGCTTGTAATGTTTAATTTTCAAGAAATTAAGGATATGTGTCTATAAATACAAGGTTATTTTATCAAATTAAGATTAAATTTCAAGAGCACAATTGAGAGAAATTTCATAAGAGAGAATATTATTGTCATGAGCATCTAAGAGCAGATTTTTTTATCATTTGTTGCAACATTCAAGATCTCAAGCATCATGTCAAAGTCTTCTTACATTATGCATGTTTTTGGAGCTAACATTGTGATGTAGGTTTCAAGATCAAGTCCACGCATCCAAAGCAAGATTCAAGCATCAATATCTACATCCATTAAATATATTTCATGCAATATCCACATCAAAATTTTAGTCATTCTAAAGGGTTTGTTGAATTGCAACATTGTATTTTTCATTCTTTATTCCTTTCATACTTTCATTATTTTATTTCAAGGTTTAATTACCAAAACAGGGTTTGACCAAGGCAAACCCCCATTCACTAAAAAACAAAGATTTTTCCCTCTCTCTTTGTGTGTTGTATATTTGTAGGTTCATAGGTTGAAGAAAATTTAAAGATCTCAAAAGTGAAAAATTGAAAAGTTGCATTTGTTGTCACTATTATTGTTATCTCACAAAAACTTAGATCCTTAATTTATTTTTGACTATTCGACTATGAAACTCAGAGAATCTATAAGTGCAGACATAGGAGCAAAGGAACCAAAAATCAATTTTGAAAATCCCTACAAAGACACATTCACCCATGGGAGAATGAGTCTTAAGTAGTCTCCCGAAATAGTGTTTTGGTGACTGGTAAACAGTATTCTCCCCTTCTCAGATCTGTAGGAAGTTTGGTGTTTCTGTCAATATTGAGCTTAATCCACAAGATCCAAATGGTAGCTAAAATTTGATAGTTGATTTTCTATTTTTAATTTTTCTCCCAAAAGTGTTGTTTGGCCTTGACCCCCATCCTTCAAACATAAGGAAATCTAAAGATTCTCACATTGAGTTGATTCACCTAAGGTTTTTTAATCAATTCATTGTGGGGATCTCATTTCCTATTGAATGTAGGAAGATAGGGTCTATTTCCACTCTTTGGACTTACCTTTCCATTTTTGGAAACCCTATTTTTATTCATTTCAAAAAGTATACAAATTAATATAAAAATTTGAATTATAGAATGACATATAACAAAATTATATCACTTACCACATACACATAATTATTCTAGACCCTTTTTCCATCTTTCATCCATAATAGGGCATGTTTATGAGTTAGAGTTGTGAAGCTCTATGGTAAGAATCAAGATACAAATTAATATCATTCAAATTTTCACAAATAAATATATAAAACATAGAATATAATATAAAATTTGTTAATTTGTCTCATACCTCTATTAAAGGCATCTAATATGATATTTTTGTGGAAACACCATGCTTCATTGTGGTACAAATACCAAGAGTATCAACTGATTTCATCATCTAAAAATAGAATAATATTATTCAATTTCCAAAATCTACCTAATATTATTTTACAAACCATAAATGACTAAAAATAGATAAGCTTTCCTTAATGAAAGATCAATGACCACCTTGACTAGCAAGTGTTGATATTCAAGGCTTGATATTAACCTATTTAACATCCAATGTGAGTTATAATATTACCATTCATGTGTAAGGTTAAACTATTCACATGTACTATATTTATTATTTATTTATTACCTACATGCTTGTGGACTCAACATCATATAATCAGGGGTGGGGGGATACTAGATGCAAGGTGAACACTCTAGATATCAATCCTTGGAATATTTTCCCACATCACACTACGCCCAAGGCCTAGTGTGTTGTATAAGTGAACCACAAAATTTATGTGCTTTGTGTGGGGGTGTGTTGCCAAAAATTGTATACCTTGACACTTTTCGCTCATTTGGACCTTTGCCTATGGACTTTGGACCATTTTTAGCCTATTTTCACCCATTTCCAAGCCTTGTGCAGAAGTGTTGTAAAACATTTTCATGCTCTCCTAGGCTTGTCATCACTTAATCAACCCTTACTAACCCCTTAATACACCTATAAGTCCAACTTCAATGTTTTTTATGAAGACAATCCTAAAGAACATAAATAATCACATCATAATTACCAACAACCACTTAAAAATGCCCAGGTGGACTAGGTCGCCACCTTGGGTGACCTAGTCCCATGTGGCATAAATTGAAATTTTAAGTTAAATTCTTTAAGGATTTTGGTCTCTAAAACCCTAAGGTCGGTCAGTATGATTTTATTTTGGTAAAATTAGGGCACAACTTGTATAAATGAGCCTAAAAATCCTAATTACTTATTAGTTACCCTCATTTTCCACCTCTCCTCTCAATCTCTCTTCTCTCCTTCTCTTCAAGCCAGCTAGGGTTTCACATTCCAAGTCAAGAAGACATCATTTATGAAGCATCCAAGGGCTGATTGTTGCAACAACACAAGGTCTCTCATCATAGAAAGGTAAATTTCATCACTGCCCATTGTTTCATGCCTCATTACTTCATTTTTATTTTCAATTGGTTTGATTACTCAAAAGGGGTTTGACCAAGGCAAACCCCTAATCTCTAACCCTAACCCTTGTCTCTTCTTTGCATGTTTCATTTGCAAGTTTGTGAGGAAAGGTTTTGGGAAGGAGTCCTCAATCCATCAAAAGAATTCAAATCAACCAAACACTATTTCAATCTTGGAGGCCTCTATCTGCTTGTTTTAAGCATAATTTGAACAAGATATCTGTTGGGATCTAGAGTGTAGATCGGGGACTCCAATCTCCTCTTTCAGGTTCCCAAAAACCTAGAAGAGGACTAGGTCACCCATAATGGTGACCTAGTCCCTCTGAGCTTGTCTTTCGGGGATTTTCACAGTTTTTGAGTACCCATTTGATAGAAACCTGTTTCGGCCAGGTTTCCCGACAAGAGAACTAGGTCGCCCAACTTGGTGGGAATGTTCCTATGAAGATTTCAAACATTTTCTAGAGGATTCAGGGGCCTTTCATTTGCAACATCTCATTTCTAGGTGCACAAGTTCTCAAATTTCTTGCTTCCTTTCCATTTGTAAGCATTTAGGTCATTTTAGCTTAGGCCATTTACTTCACATTGTATGTAGTTTAGATTTACATTTGCTTCATGTTTCGTAGTTAATTAAATTCATTATTTTACAACACTTAGACACATTACACACACATTCAAAAACCCCTTCTTTGAATGAACACCCAAAAACACAAAACCATTAGTGTGAAAGAGTCATTCATCCAAGAGTTAGCTTTTAGGATGAAAACCCTAGAGGCTCATTGGGGAATCCTCTTTCCCTTCTTGTGTGCATATTTTTGGTGGTTCATTTTGGTGAACCCAGCATTCCTATACCTTCCTTTTTCTAATTTGGACCTCTTCCTCCTCTTAGGATTGCATTGCATTGCATTAGGCATTGTTCAAAATTGCATTCTAGGATTTTCAAATTTGCATTAGTGAAAATTGCATGTAGGTTGCATCTTTGCACTTAAATCATTACAAACTGTGTGAAATTCTGCATTTTCATTTTAGGTTTGCACTGTACAACACAGAAACCACCTATATCAGTCTGGAACTCCTAAAATATCTCAAAAAAAATCATCAAGAGGACTAGGTCGCCATCCTGGGCGACCTAGTCCCTTTAGGGTTTTGAAACTGCCCTTTACAGAGCTAAAACCCCTATTTTCCAACCTTTGTTTTTTCCATTACCTACCTGTAACAATTGGTTGTGTTTCTGTCACATGTATATTATTAAAACTATCTTCAATTAGCCCATTTCATGCATTGTTTAGTTTCAGTTTTGCATATACTATATTTCTTTTTCAGATTGTTACATAGTGTAATCAGAAAATTACCTTGTTTTACATCTGAAATTTTGCATTTCAACATTTTAAATTAAATAATTGCATTGCATTCTCTTCCCTCTCTCTTCAATATAATGTTTTCTTTTAATAGATGTGGCTTTGATTTGGTTTCAAATGGATTGTATAAATGTAATATTCCTTCTTATGAGTTCAATGTAGATTATAATAATGAATTCATTAGAGAACATGTTAATAACCAAAACATTAACACTATTCTTAACATTGAATTACCCCTTCATGAGGACATTTTTTTTTATAATCATAACAATCATCCTTGTGCTTCTCCCTATACCTCTCCTATCAGTCATGAAGGTATTTTGGCGACAGAAGATATAAGCATTGAGGGCCTTGATTGTCCCTCTCCTCATCCATGTTATGCCTTGCATAACCACCCCATCTTTTGCCTTGGTCAAAATGGGTCCCCCTTTTTGTTTTTGTCCTTGGTTGTTTTACAAACAAAGTTTGGAGTCTTTATTTTCCAACACTTTATTTTTCTTTGGTTTATTCTGCAGAAACCAGAATCGGAACTGAAACGGGTTTTGAAACTTCTTTCAAAGATCGATTCTGATCCTCATCCTGATGGTCTTTTTTTGTTGCCTTTTTGTTTTGTCTTTGCTTGAGCCGGAGCCGGAGTGGAATTTAAGTCTAGATTTATTCAAGGTTTCAAAATCAAATCTAGTTTCGCCTCTGCTTTTTGGACTTTTGTTTAGACTTAGGTTTTGTGTCAAGTTTTTTCTCGTTTCGATCTTTGTGTTTTTGGTTTTTTTTTTGTTTCGCTTTCTTCTTTGTTGGTGGAACCGAAGCTGAAACGGGAACTGATTTAGAAAATTGGACAAGTTTCTAAATCATTTTTCACTCTTATTCTGCTCCTGTTATTTTTTGGTCGTTGACTTTACTTAAGTCGCACAGCAGTAACGTGCTAGTTCCCTCTGCAGTTCTGACTCCGCTCTGCCACATTTATGGCATTAATTACAAGTCCCATGCATGCATGAAACTATGAGTTTTTTACCTTAATTAGGGATTAACTAGTAGTTATCATCATTGTTTAAAAGATCAAGAGTTAACCGGAGTTGTAGTGGAGTGTTTATGTGTGTGAGTCGATCGAAAGGGGAGACAATTACACGTGGATTGCTTCAGGGGACTAACCTATTTATTTGCATTTGAGGTAGGGTTTTTTGTTCTTCTCTTTCGTTTGTTTTGCATTTTTTCGATTTGTTCAATCATTGGTTTCGTGTGAATTTGTGATTCTCGATTCTATTGTGAGTTAATGTGATTCATTTTTATTCTCTTTTGTTTAGTTTTTTTGTTTTTCATTTTTTTTCTTCTCTGGTGTTTTGTTTCTTGTTTGTTTGTTTTTCTCACGGTCTTTTCACATTTCAATTGTGACCGCATCGTGGTGCCCTAGTTTTTAAATACATAGGTTAGTTACTATTTTACATTGGTAGGGTTTTGGTAAATTATGGTTTTACTTAGGAATCATGTTGCGAATTAAATCTGATTAGTTTGGATGGGGTTAAATGCGTGCCCTAATTATTTGAACTTGAGGGTTTGTGATTTAGGTTTTTGACGCGTTCTTGTTTTAAATATGATGCCCTAATTATTACGGTTGCCTCTCAGTCATATGGGGATGGTCTTGTATAGGTTATTTTTAAGCCCCTTTCATTTTGGTATGACCTAGTCCTTAGATCATGATGTTATTTATCGACCTATTAAAATCTCTTATGACATCATGGTCATTTTAAGCGGAAGCGGGGTCGGAATCGATTTAGACTTTGAACCATGTTTTGTAGAAAGTATTGATTCCATGTTTCATCCTGTCTTCGACTCCTCTTACAATAAGAAGGATTTCAAAATACTGGTAACCTAGGCAGAACCGGAACCAGAACTGAATGTAAAATTAGAAAATCTTCATGGAACCGAATCAGTTTTCGTTCCAATTCCAATTTTGGTTACCATTCCAACTCTGACTCTGGTCGCACTTTGTTATTACTATAATCTCAATAACTATTTTGGCTCTAATCCTGGCAGTGTTTTAAAAGAGATTGTTTAGAATTTTGTCTTCCTAGTTCCACCTCTAGTATATATATGAAGGGTAAGATCTTAAAGTATTTTGTTATATTTGTTCAAAGATCTAATTTCAGGTTTTGTCGCAGGAATTTAAAGAATGTCAGGAACATCAGGAGAAGTTGGTCAGAGGAGTCAGCCTGCAGAAACTTCAAAGGCATCAACTAATCCTAAGAAGATTAAGCTAGAGCAATTGCCTTATACCTTGAGGTATAACCATAGGGGTTTTGTCGTCACTATCAGCAAATTGGAATCAGATTGGGTCGATATAACTGATACCAATTTAGGCCTATTCAATTTTGAGGATTTATACTCAGAGACATTCACTGAGGATGTAATAGGGAGAACTGGAAGAATAGTTGAGTTTGGCTTGGCTCACATCACTGTATTTCCTCTATCCATCCAATGCCCAGAATTGATCATGACAGTAGCAGGAGCTCACAATCCAGCCACTAGACAATGTGATCATAGACTTAACTCCTCAAATGTTTTAGCTAATGTTCAGTGTCCCTGATTCAAAGAACCTGGCATAGCTAAATGAGGCAAATGCTTTGGAGATCTATAGCAAGCACAAGGAGGCCAATAAGGCTCACTTGAACAAGAAGTGGTTGAGAATGGAGAAGAATTCTTTGAGAAAGCTCCATGATCAACCAAAGAGGGCAGAATTTTACAAGGAGGTATCGGACCTTATAATGATGTTGTCTAGGATCTTTGGGAAGATGGATGCATTTCATTTTAAGGAATGGATGTTTCCTTTCATTGAGACAATCTTTGATGGTAGGCAACATTTTGATTGGCCTATGATTGTCTCGGATACTATACATGATTAGTTGACCAGAATAAGGGAAACTAAGAGCTTTTTCATGACCTCTTATGTTTTTTATGCAGTAGCCAGAGGAGGCATCTTTCCAGGGTTGAATAGAGTGGGAATATTGGGAGAGGCTGATGGAAAAAATAGAGTATGGGATTATTATGACCAGCTATTCCTATAGGTTTCTAAAACACAATTTAGAAGAGTTAATGGTGCATTCTTATATGTAGTCATTAACCAACTTAATGGAGATGCAAGGTACATATTGAGCGAGGAGGCCATGGACTTTATCACAGAATGGGGGTGTTGGTATATCCAATACCCCAAGCTCACTTATTTCAAGTTGGCATGATTTGAGGGTCATCCCCACTTACTTCCAAGATGCTGCAACAACAGGATGATTTTGATGGAGTTTGTCTACCAAGCTCTGGGGGTCAATGCCCAATTTGGAATAAAACACAAACCAATTTTTCACAAGTTCCCCATGTAGTTGGGTGAATACAAGTTCCCACACCTTGTGGGAGCTAAGGTGGTTTGCAGTGAATTGATACACATAAATTTGGGCTTGTATACTACCCGAAATCACTTTTATCCAAAGGAGAAGATGAATGCTTTGTTGGCTTTAGTCTTTGAAAAACATTTCAACCTGCTAGAAGATGTCTGGAATGATCTTCAGGATGAATATGACCTCAAGAAGATGAATTATGAGAGGTTTCATGTTTCACTCATGGTAGAATTTGGGGTCAAAGTTGAAATTCCTGATACATTAGTAGATGATGGGGTAGTGTTGGATCCATCATATGAAGCATTGAACATAGGTACCAATATTTTGGATCTGGTAGATTGGGATGGTGAGGAGACCATCAACATCAAGCAAATAGGGAGACCAGTCTTGGATAGGAGTATCCACTAGGTTGTTCTCAGAGCCAAAACTCCTGGGGGTCCAGCTCCTAAGAAAGGGAAGGGATATAAAAGAATCAAGAGGAAATTGCCTCCCAAGGAGCCTTTGGAATTATTCCCTCCTAATATTGAAGAATTCAAGCTTGAAGCACTGACTCAAGATTTACCTGGAGTACAAGAGGAGGATGCCCAAACAGGACCTGTGGCTTCAACACCAGCAATAGGTGAATCATCTTCTCAAGTCCTTCTTATAGAGCAACAAGGTTGAGAGATGCCTAAGGGGACTCTTCATGGTATAGCTTAAACATTGAAGGGAAAAGGAGTGGATCTGGAGATCCATGATGTTGAAATGGACTCTGATGAAACCTTATCAGAGAAGGATGCACAAGAAAAGATGCCTCTAGAGGAGGAAACTAAGCATGTGCTAATAGAGGAAGATCAATGGGCACTGTTTGAGGAACAAAAGAAAGCTTTGGATGCTCAAGCACTTGTAGAAGCAATGGAGAAGCAAAAGGAAATAGATGATAAGGCACAAGCAGATGCCTTACTTCAACAACAAAAAATAGAAGCCAAGCAAAGAGCTGATGAAGTGTAGAAACAAAAAATGCAAAAGGAGCAGGAGCTCAAGACCAAAGAAGGAAATGAAAAGCTCGAGATGGTGTAGAAAATCCATGAGCTTGAAGAGGAAAAGGCTAAACAGAGGAGAGAAAGAGAATCCCTTGAGGCTAAATTGAAACTAGTTGAAGAAGCCTAGAAGAAAAGGGAGGAAGCAGAACATATACAGAAAGAGAAATATATTGAGGAGCTGGCTAAGCATCTACAAAAGGAAAAGGAATCCTCGGATAGACTTAAAGTGTTGGAAGAAGAGAGGAACAAATTACTTGAGGAGAAAAGATTAGAAGAGTAAAAATTGAAGAAGGAACAAGAAGACAAGAGGGTGCAAGAGCAGAATGACAAAGAAGAAGTTGAAAATCTTGCACAAGAAAATGTAGAGCAAGAACAACAAAATGTACAAGAGGTTGATTCTCAACCTGAGGTTAATATGCTACAGCCCTCTACAACTATTGCTTCCTCTTCAACTATAATGGATACTACTCCAAGTGCTCCCACTTGGTTAAACCTTGATCTTCAAAAGAGATCAGTAACACCCTCACAGTCTCTTAATTGGGATGATATGATGAAAGAGATTGAAAAAGAAAGACCCAAGAAGAAGGCTAAAATTATGTATTCCACTAGACTCACCGAAGGAGGATAGATTGTTGTTGAATGTGCAATACCAGTGGTGGAAAAGGTTGTGGGAGATATGCAGCTAACTGATTACCAGTTGGGCATGGTCAATTTAGGAAGACCCACAAGAAATCAGCAAATGAACCTGATTGATGTGGTAGCATCATCCACCAAATTGAGGATGATAAAGGATAAACAGAGAAAGGATGAGTTTAAGGCTCAATTGGATCAATTACACACCTTCTTGAAGAATGTTTTTGCTCCAATGTCATAGCAAATTACCACCATTGAGACACCAATTTTTCTTAGCAAGAGAGAGGTGGATGATTTGGTGCAGATAAGGAGTAAGGTTGGGATGATGGATAGATGGACCAACAGGCTTAATCAAGAGGTAGGTGAGGTGCTGGGAAGTAGTTTTGAGATTCACAAGATGACATTGGAGTTAATAGAAGAGATGAATCAGCATGCTAAAACATTAGGAGAACAAGAGGAGGAGTATAGAGGGTACATCCAAAAGCTAAAAGAAATCAATAAATTATCGAAATCCACTCTTCTGGAGTAGTCAATCCTTGAATAGGACAACACATATTTCTTGGAAAAGACCTCTAGCATAATCCGGTTTAGATCTGACTTTTTGTACAAACATAAGAATGAAGTTCAAGATTCTAACAAGGATCTAAATGAACAGCTTGATGAGATAGAAGTTGTTATTGCTATTATAGTGAATGTTGATATACCAATGAAGGAAGGCCTACCTTTAAGTCAGTTAAAAGAGAAATGGGATGATAGACTTAAAGAGGTCATACAAAAGGGAGATGATGGAGAAGATCTAATATTGGATCGATTGATGGATATTAGAGAAGAGGTAAGGGTTGCTAGAAGGGAGTTGACAAAGTTAAAAGACATGAGAGAATTTGCTGCTGCAGAACTGAAGAGGATCAAGTTCGAAGATAGTTGGATTGATGGACCAGATTTGGATATGCTTCAACAAGTCTTCTCTAGTTATGATGAGTACACTTTAGAGAAAAATCTGCATGCATGACTAACAGTCCTATGGGCGCATGGCTTTTTTTTCTCTTCTCTCTTCTTCTCTCCATTTTACTAGATGATCAATGTGGGAACTAGAGATCAATTGATCTGAGTTTCCAAGAAAATTTAAGTTCCTAAAAAGGTGGATCTCGACTTTAGATAGGGAGGACTTCATACTTTGTACATCTATATTTACCTGAAAAGTACTATATTGTAAAGGTGGGCTATTGAGAATAGAATTGGCCACCTGATAGTAGAAGATAGAAATTTTATAGCTTTAAAAGGACACTTTGTTATTTTTAGTTACAATTGAATACAAAATGCAGGTTTTTATGCAATATGGTGTTGGAATTGAGTTTATTCGATAAGGTTAATGAATTATAGTCTATTTGTATGCCAGTGATTGTGTTGAAGCATAAATGTTTCTTATGTGATGAAAATCATTAGAAGGAACCAGATTTAAAGATAATTTCCTTAAATTATTTGTGGATTGAATTATTGAAAGTTCGTTGATCTATGATTTTAGCAATGAATGAGATTTTGTTCTTTTTGAATCTTTGAATTATTTATGATATGTGATTGTGATGGTTAAATTAAGTACCATAGATGCATGCAATAGTATGGATTGTTCTGTAAATTGCATTATATTATGGTTTTCTTGATCTGTTGGAAGAACATTCATTGTTGAAGATATATGTCTGGATATTAGATAAGTTTTATTCATGTTTCACTGATGTACGCCTCGATCTATCTTTTTCTTTTATTTAAAAACCCCCTTTTCATTAAGAATAGTTTGATGAATCAATCATTGCTTGCATTCCTTATTACCATCAAATGCCCATTGAATATTACAGTTGCATGGACCAATTGAGTGACACCAGACAGTTGAGAACCAACTACCAAGACCTTGGGAGTTAGGCTACTATATGTTGTCTTTCTTTTTTAGGAGAAATGGAGTAGAGATATTCTGTTTAAATGTTGTTTGTGTCATTTTCACCATGAACAATCCCCCTTTGCCCAAACTTAAACAACAAACATTCCTTGACATCACCTTACCTAGTCTCTCTAACCAAGACACTCAAACTTTTGCTTCTCCTCACATCCCTCCTCACTACAAAGAGGATACCTTGGTGTTAGAAGATACCCCTAGTATGGTTCATGAAACTATTGACCCTCCCTTCCCCAATGCTCCTAGCCTTTGGGACAATATATTTGACAATCATAGTGGATCTTCTTTTGATGCCTCCCTCCCTTGTGATGAAGCATGCAATGAACCTCTTCCATGCTCTCCTACTAGGGTAGAGGGTATGGAACAAGAGAATGAGACCCTAGACAATCAAATAGACTCCCTTCTTAACCATCCTCTTCCTCCCTATCCCATCATTGATCATTCCCCTACTAGTGATGAAGTTATTTTAGAAGAACGAGTCCTTGAATGTCATGCACATGAGGGTTGTAGTTCTTCTAAACTTTCTCCTCCTAGGAAGGATATCATGATGCAAACCAAGGATAACATTAACTCTCCTTCCAAAGGGGATGTTAATATTATTGAACCTCAACTCATCCTTTCTTCACCTTCTAAACCTGAATTCATTCTCTCCCCACCTAAGCCTAATGTGTTGCAGCAATTGAGTCGAGAAACCATTGCTCATACTCATTACACCTAAAACAACCCATGTTCTCAACCATCAACCTCAACATATTTACCTTCCTCTCCTCCTATTCTTCCTACTGCCCCTCACTTCAATTCCTTCCTTAGGGAGTATGACCTTGTTGATCAACTAAGGAATACTCCTGCTAAAATATCTTTATGGGACCTTATCCAAGCCTCCCCTCACTATCACCCCTTGATGCAAGACTCCTTACAACATATTCCTATCCCTTCCAATGCACAAACAAATGGCATTGCAACTATGATCCAGGGCTTAAACACTAACATTGTTTTCCACCAAAGTGAGCTCCCTCCTTTGGAAGTGCAAAACAAAGTTGAAGCCTTCATGATCATATCTCAATACAAATGCATAGGGATCAAGAGAACCCTTGTTGATAATTTCTCCATTGTCAATGTCTATAGCATCAATCTCTTGGATAGGCTCCATATCGATAAATCCACCATTCAACCTTCCTCCTTATCTATTCATGGATTTGACAATGTAAGAAAAAATTTGCTTGGTGTGATCACTTTACCTCTTACAATTGGAGTGGCCACATTAAACACATTGATCCATGTTATGCCTAATGATGTTTCATCTAACCTCATTTTGGGTAGGTCATGGATTCATGCAATGAATGGTGTGCCTTCCACTCTTCATCGCAAGATGAAGTACATCTCCAACAACAAAGTGTACACACTTGACATTGATCCTGAACCTTACAGTGTTCTACACCTTGAGCAAGCCAAATCCAAACCCTTCACCACTTCTGCACCCACCAACCATGTGGCACCCATACAACCCAAGTCCTTAGATGATGTTTTGGGTTCCTTAAACTTCACCCCTCTCCTAATGAAAAAAACCAAGACCAACAACAATGACTCTCCAAAGGGAAACATAGTCTTGTTAACACAAGACTTGCTTGATCCTTCGAAAGCATCTACTTCAACCACTTTAGATAACTAAGCAAACAATGACCCCTCACCTGATCCAAAGAAGCTGAAAAATCTTTATGGAAAAGGTTATGAGATCATGAAAAATCTTTTCTATAGTGGACAAGGTTGTAGTGCTAACAAGCAAGGCATCTACAACCCTATCGAGCCTATCACACAAACATCCAACCATGGTCTTGGGTTTTTCCCTTTTATCGAACTTATCAAACCTTCCTCCAAAACTAACCCTATCCCAAACCACCCTTCTCACCCAACCTTCAAAAGTAATCCTTTGACACCAAAAAAGTACTCTTCACTTAATTCCAATGTCATCTCACATCCTCCTCTAGATTCAAATATTACACACTCCTCTAAGAGAGTGTATAATATCTCCCAATCTATAGATCCTTGCATAGGTATTCCATCCCATACTAAGAAAGATCCTTCATTGTTTCCAACCCAAGGACCACCTTATTCCCTTGACCAAGAAGGTATCTTGTCGAGACTCCTCCAAGATCACTTGTTATCCCTTCCTCCTCGCACTCGAAATAAATTTTTAACAAAACATTCCTTTTGTGCTTACCACTGAGTTCATAGTCATCACAACAATGAGTGTAAGGCCTTGAGCCATAACATCCAACATCTTAAGGAACTTGGTGTTCTCCCTTATGTTGGGGCACCTCCTTCCTCTAATCGATCTTGATTTTCCCTCACCCTTGTATCCCCTCACCCCTATTGGCTCACTCTTGCCTTGCACTAAGTGGGGGCAAGAGGTTCGTTAGCCTTTCTACCCTCGTATGTCACTTGTCATTGTCTCTTTTGACTTGACGTTAACCTTTCATGAACATATAAGAGAAAGCTTGGGATGTGGATGAAATTTCTTAAGTTGACTCACATGTGACATATGCACCTCTTCACGATGCAAATTTTTGGAACCATATGACTCGGTATAGGGATTTTTGAGAAGGCTCTCATGTCCTCTTCTTCTCTAATTTAAAGTGGGGGCATACATCACCACTCACATTTCACTATGCGATCTTATTTTTTCTCTTGATTCCTTCTCTTGAAAACATTATACACAATGTTGTTCAGGATTGATACATCTACATTTTCCTCTTTTGCATACAAGATGAGCCCTTTCCTCTCTTGCATACAAGATGAGTATAGTTTCATTTTTCTTCTCTTGACAACATTACGCATAATGTTTCTTAAGATGATACATCTCATGAACAAAAGAAAAACCCCTTTGAACAACATCACCTCCTTTTGTGGTGCCTTATCAAAGTTATCACAAGGTATAGCTTTGGTATGGTTAAGGGGGAAGCCCAACAAGAGGCATGAATTTCCCCATGGCCAACTCTGTGAGTACATACCAACTATGTGTATGTTTCTCACCTTTTAGGAAAACTCACCCCATGGACAACCTGATGTTATGTGGCCCCAGAGTGAACACATATCTCCTTATTCTCTTCACACTAAACCTTATCGTTGTATGATCATGTATCTTGTCTTGTTGCAATGCATTCACCCTTGAATGTCTTTTGCATTGATGTCAAGTTGACTTAGAATCTCAAACCCTTGGTGGCTTGACCACCTTCTTCTTCTTTCCCATCTCCATTGGGCTACTTTAGTTTAAGTCTGAAGCAAGCTCATCCTCTCACTAAAGTGGGGACTAAATGTCTCACCAAAAAGTGTATACCTTGACACTTTTCGCTCATTTGGACCTTTGCCTACGGACTTTGGACCATTTTCAGCCTATTTTCACCCATTTCCAAGCCTTGTGCAAAAGTGTCGTAAAGTGTTGTAAAATATTTTCATGCTCTCCTAGGCTTGTCATCACTTAATCAACCCTTAATGACCCCTTAATACACCTATAAGTCAAAATTTAGTGTGTTTAATGAAGATAATCACAAAGAACATAAATAATCACATCATAATTACCAACAACCACTTAAAAAATTCCTAGGTGGACTAGGTCGCCACCTTGGGTGACCTAGTCCCATGTGGCAAAAATTATAATTTTAAGTTAAATTCTTTCAGGATTTTGGTCTCTAAAACCCTAAGGTCAGTCAATATGATGTTACTTCAAGAAAATTATGGCACAATTTGTATAAATAAGCCTAAAAACCCTAATTCCTCATTAGGTAATCTCACTTTCCACCTCTCCTCTCAATCTCTCTTCTCTCCTTCTCCTCAAGCCAGCTAGGGTTTCACATTCCAAGTCAACAAGACATCATTTCTGAAGCATCCAAGGGTTGATTGTTGCAACAAAACAAGGTTTCTCATCATGGAAAGGTAAAATCCATCACTCTCCATTGTTTCATGCTTCATTACTTCATTTCTATTTTCATTTGGTTTGATTACTCAAAAGGGGTTTGACCAAGGCAAACCCCTAATCTCTAACCCTAACCCCTATCTCGTCTTTGCATGTGTGATTTGTACATTTTTGTATGTAGATTTTTGAAGAAGAAAGGTGTTGGGAAGGAGTCCTCAATCCATCAAAAGCATTCAAATCAACCAAACCCTAGTTCAAGCTTGGAGGCCTTTATCTGCCTATTTTTAGCAAAATCTGAACAAGATATCTATTGGGATCCATAGTGCAGATCGAGGACTCCAATCTCCTCTTTTAGGTTCCTAAAAACCTAGAAGAGGACTAGGTCTCCCCTAATGTTGGCCTAGTCCCTCTGAGCTTGTGTTTTAGGGATTTTCACATTTTTGAGTACCCATTTGACAGAAACCTGTTCCGGCCAAGTTTCCCAACAAGAGGACTACATCACCCAACTTGGAAAGAATGTCCCTATGAATATTTCAGACATTTTCCAGAGGATTCCAAGGCCTTTCATCTAAAACATCTCATTTCCAAGTGCACAAGTTCTCAACTTTCCCGCTTCCTTTTTTTTTGTAAGCATTTAGGTCATTTTAGCTTAGGTCATTTACTTCACATTGTATGTATTTTAGATTTGCATTTGCTTCATGTTTCAGAGTTAATTATATTCATTCCTTTCAACACTTAGACACATTACACACACAATCACAAACCCCTTCTTTGAATAAACACCCAAAAACACAAAACCATTAATGTGAAAGAGAGCCATTCATCCAAGAATTAGCTTCTAGGGTGAAAACCCCTAGAGGCTCATTGGGGAATCCTATTTCCCTTCTTTTGTTTATGTTTTTGGTGGTTCAGGGGGTAAGATAATGTGTCCTCTACAACTTCCTAGGGTTTCACCTAGAAGGAAGAGGGTTTTCTTTTATAACTGGAGGCACCAAATCTTGTGATTCATTTAATGTCGTTGTAATATGTAAGTGGGATGTGCAAAGGTGTTGAAATGTAACATGTAAACCTAACTATTTAACCTAACCTAAGAGAACTTATGTTACTAGAAAACACATGATGTAATATAATAGAAATGAAAGCAATATGAGAAAATTAACCTAATAGATCAAATTAGTGCACCTGGAAACTAAAGAGGGCTAAAGCAGAGATTGTGGAAGTCACTAGAAATCTATATTAGGGTTTTGAGTCATCTGGGACACTTACACCAAGTGGGGAGACCTAGTCCCTTTTTGGGATAATTGCTCCAGAAGCCATTTCTGTCAACTAGGTCTTTGAATCTACAACTTTTAGTGCCAGAAAGCTTCAGTGGGACTAGGTCGCCATTATGGGTGACCCAGTCCCTTTTTGCTTTTTTGAGAAACCGAAAGTGGACATGGAGGCCTCTAGTCTTTATTTTTCTTCTTCATAGGAATCTTGCTCCAAACTTGTAAAAAAACATGCAAAACAGAAGATATTTGTGTTCCTAATGTGGGGTTTTCCTTGGTCAAACCCCTAGTTTATATTTAAACTTGTAATGAAATGTAAAATCTGCATAAACCCTAGCCCTAAGTGTGTCTAGAACTAGGAAAACCTTAAACAAAGCAAAACCCTATTCTATTGTGCTAGAACAAGAGGTATGTTAAATATTTGAAATGATGCAAGATTCTAACCCTAGAAACCCTACACAATTGCAAATAAATGTAACAAGCAATGCAAATGGGATGCAAACCTCAAATTTGCAAATGGGCTGAAAGTAGAAGATGGAGGCACTTTGAAATCAGTCTTTAGGAGTGATTTGGTGGCTAGTTGCACCTCCTCAACCTAGATTTCTCCATGAATCTCCATAGGAATCTATCTCCAACCTTTGTTAATGAGTGATCTTGGATGTGAAGTGAGCTTGAAGACCTGCAAAAAATCCCTAGTTTTATGTCCAAAAGCTTCAACTTTTGTTGTGTGAGAGATGAATTTGCTTGAGGAAGATGTTTTGCACTTAGTTTTTGGAGTTGAATGTGAAACTAAGAGAGACTGGGAAAATTACCTAAAATTAAGTATATATAAGCAACAAGACCTAATTGTCGAGAATTTTGACCTAAGAAGCCAACACCCCAGGAATTTATGATAAAATATTCATTTTCCCATTTGAAACTTCAAAAATCCTCAAAAAGGACTAGATCGCCAACTTGGGCGACCTAGTCCCACTAAGGTATTTTGAAGTGGTAACAATACTTTTTGAATGGTTTTGATATTTTTTGTTGGGGATTGAATGATCCCCTGGGTATAACAGGCCTCCAAGTCAAAATTAACAACCTTAGGGGCCTATAAATGTTGTTTTAGGGTGAAAATTGATGAAATGGGAGCTACAGTAGGACCAAAATGGGCACAAAATTCCTTTTCTTCAAAGGTATACAATTTTTGGTGACACATTTAGCCCCCACTTTAGCATCCAAATGGATCTACATGCATATGTAAGCTAAAGGACTCTAAAACTAACAATGCACCTATAGTTATCGGAAAAACCACAATGTTAGGAACCACATCCTGCAACAAAAAATCATTAGAAGTCCTAGAAATCCTCTTATCTAATCCCTGAAGATCAAATTCAAGGGTAGATGTATGCCCCCCCTTGATTCCACTTACTTTTACGGAGGTGGAATCAAGGTAGCCAGCTAACCATGTCGAATGAGGACATGTATATCAGAGGGAATTTCTAAGTACCATGCCTCATAGCAATAGGTGAGTGATGATGTAGTGCATGGAAACATGATTCTGACGCAACAAATGACACCAAAAAAGGAGATCACTAGTACCCAGAATGTTAATTTGAATGAAAAAGCACACTAAAAAGGTTAACAAAGTGAAAAGGTACAATGTGCACATGTGTGTAAAAGTGAGTTAGTTAAAAAGAAATTAAAAGTAGTAAAAATGCACTTACTTTCTCATTTACCTTTTGTAGCATTGAAGAGTGACAAGGAGAGAGTGAAAGAATGTCGAGCACATGTGATTTCACCCCCACAAAATTGGACGTATTGTGTGATCAAGTGGCAAGCGGCAATCGCCAACATGAGGTTAGTTGATTTTGGAGCCTTTTATATTTTATTTTGCAATTATAGGATGAATTTAATGCATATTTAGAGTATATTAGGACCCTAGAATTTTTTTTTGCAAAGTGTCCCTTTTTTTTTGTAAAGTGTCCCATTTGTTCGCAAAGTGTCTTGTTTCTTCACAAAGTGTCCCTTTTCTTTGCAAAGTGTCCCTTTTCTTTGTGAAGTGTCCCAAAAGGGTTCTAAAGTGTCTAGGGCCATAGGAAAAGCACACTAGAACAACATTAGCACACTTGTGTAATGAATTAGAGTAAAATTGAAGAAATTAGATGATTTAGATATCATATTGTGATAATTTGTATAGGTACCCACCCATTCACGGTAGCGTTTAGGCGGGAGATAGTTGAGTTTCCTTAGAGACCTGGCTCTAGCCCATTCAGTAGTGAAGATGGAAAATTTATAGGCAGTAGGTATCTATTGGGCATAGCTTATGCCAGCTATGAGATATCATGATGCTATGCTAATGGCATTAAGCGAGAGGTGGAATGCTAATACATGCACTTTTCACCTACCCACAAGAGAGATGACCATTACATTAGAGGATGTCCATCACATTCTCTGAGTCCCTATTCGAGAGGAGCATGCGTGGCTATATAGGGGATAGTCCTTTCGAGAGCAGCGGGAAAATGTGCAATACTACCTCGAGGGTCTAGTTCATGATGACAAAGTAGCAGGACGGATAGAGTTGGCGATGTTACTATATTCATGAGCACTAGTGGTGAGATTAATTATGATGCATATAGTTTTGTTGGTCCTATTGTCAGATGGGTGAGAAGCACATCTAGAGGGTGGACTGGTACATCTAGTACAAGGCATGGTAGAGCATCGGACCGTATACGCTTGGGGCCGATGCATTCTAGCATATTTGTACTATGACCTCGGTCGGTTTTTATTTTTAGAGTTTGATAGTATGGTACACTGCACACTCTTATAGGTATGGTGCTTAGAGAATATCACATGTATATGACCAATTGGCTTCCCATATCCGACAGCAGTGGGATATGCATGAGCATTTAGGTATCCTTTTTTATTTTTATGGCAGTACGGTGATCTACACTTTTGGAGAGTGAGATTCGACCATCTAGATGGTGAGGATATCATGTGGAGATTGTACCAACTTGTTCTCCAGTGGCCAGATCATACCAGATAGCTGAGGAGATTACAGATGACCAGGTTCCTAGTAGGATGACATAATCACATAGTGCGGCCATTCTACTATGACCAGCTTATGAGACAGTTTGGATAGGTGCAGGTACTACCACAACCATGATCATCATTCAAGAGGTCTATTCAGAGTGCTCAGAGGCTAGGGGACATAGCATGATTCACATTGGATGATGTCATCGAAAGTGACTCAAACTATTCATATTATGACCTACCACCTGTAGATGATGTAGATGATGTTGAGGCCACATGGGACCATGCAGAGTGGTGGAGAGCATCAAGACCAAATCCAGTGTTCTCGATGGATGATCCATTGGGAGAGGCCCAACCTATGCCAGATGAGGGGGAGGATAGGGAGAGATATGATAAGGCCGAGGAGAGACAATACAAGGTTCCTAACATATTTACAAATATTATTGATGAGGAATATGATGAGGATGTAGACCCAGACTATGACGGATAGGAGGGAGAGGAGGAGGAGGAGGAGCAAGATGAGGAGGAGGAGGAGGAGAGAGTAGAGGAGCCACCCTTGAGTGAGGATGATGATTCCACAGTTGAGGACCGACAAGAGCAGGGAGATGTCTCACCTGTACATAGGACAAGATCTCGGATAGTAGCAGTAGTAGGTGCTAGCACTCACAACTGAGGGGAGGTGAACATGTCATCTATGCCCCCTACACAGGATGAGGTGGACATTCCACCTTCCACCAGAGATATAGGTGATGATATTTACTTTTGATAGATGTATTTGATGTATAATTTTGTGAATTTATTTTTATATGATGATGCGGTACTGATGATACTCTTGTTTTATTTTTGAGGGCCTGCATAGGGATGGCAAGAGTTCTTGTATTAGGTAGCTGCAGAGATAGTGCCAGTGACCTTTGATGAAGAGGAGATGGATATTGACTGCATGCCCCCATCGATCGTGGAGTGAGAGCCAAAGACCCTGAGACCATTTGCGAGATTGCGGGCAGCCTATGAGGGCCTAAGGAGGTAGGTCCACCAAGTGAGAGTTGCACCATAGGCGTAGCCATCACAGCCTCCAGTAGAGGTGGAGAGACTAGAGAGAGAGGTGACACAATTATAGGCAGAGAGAGACCAAATAGAAGGTGAGCATTGGTTAGCACTTGCATGGATGGGAGGGTTGAAGTATGTGCTTAGAGTCAGTGGATAATGGTCATGAAAGCGTGCAACTGTCACTTGGCATCCCATGACCGATGCAGCATGAGTACCAGATCATGAGGGGTCTAGTAATCATAGTCCTCAATGACATTGTGTATTATGATGATATGTATAAAATAATTTTGATATATGTATATATATGCATTTATATTTTATATGGAGGAACTTAATTGTGTAGATTCTAAATGATGTGATTAATGAAATAGCCCTTGTTAGAGTATTTAATTAATGGCAACATGATTTAACAGAATGTATGTGATGAAATTACAACACATTTAGAGTTTATGTTAGATTAAACATTAATATTAAATATGTTACGCACTTATGATTTTAAAGAAACATAACACACAAAAGGGGAAAAGTTGAATAGTATGAAATCTAAAGTAATTATAAAAAATGAATTAAATAATCACTTTAGTGTTCAAGACACAAGCATGATGATGTGTCAAGAACAAAGCAATGAGATGGCCCATAGGATAAAATCCAATAGATTTAACAACACTACTTTATAAATCATACCATTCAAGAGGGGATTAGACATAATACCAACGCAAATGCATGGCATTAATAGGATCTCGAAGGGGAGTGCCATCGCACTCGATTAGGGTATAAGCACTAGATCCATAATTGGATTCTACCACATAGGGTCCAAGCCAATTAGGACTAAATTTACCTTTTTCAGCATAATAGGCGGTGGTGTTGCATTGGTTTTCATATAAAACCAAATCCCCTTTGGCAAAGGTTTGAGGAATGACACCAACATCATGTTTTTGTTGCAACTGTTTAGTGTAAGCTTGAAGATGCTCGAGAGCATTGATGCATTGTTCATCAAGCATTTCAAGTTGGTGTAGACATTGTTCCGCATAAGTGTCATCATCAACGAGACTTTTAAGAGAAATCCTCAATGTGGGGATTTCTAACTCTAAAGGGAGGATAGCCTCGGTACCATAAACAAGGTTAAAAGGGATATTTACCATAGAAAAACAAACACTCGTGTGATATGCCCATAGTGCATATTGCAATTGTGTATGCTAATATTTTTTTTTTGATTGATAGTCTTCCCAAGGATTTTCTCTAGGATTTTATTAGTACTTTTGGCTTGACCATTAGACTGAGGATAGTAAGGTGTGGAAAATCGATGCTGGATATGGAAGGTCTCAAGGAACTTCTTCACATCATTTTTCTTAAAGGGAGTACCATTATCCGAGACTAACGTGGAAGGAAGACCAAAGCAAGTGATAATGTGTTCCAATAAGAAAGGATATATTACCTCAGTGGTTGTGGATCGAAGGGAAATGGCTTCGACCCACTTGGTGAAATAATCGGTAGCAATGATAATGAATGTATGTCCAGTAGAAGAAGGTGGGGAGATTTTTCCAATTAGGTCCAAGCCCCACATAGAGAATAGCTAGATATATATTTGGGAATGAAGATTCGAAGCAGGAGTGTGGATCAAATGACTATGTTCCTAGCACTGATGACATCGCTTAACATATGCATAGCAATATTTTTCCATTTTTTTCCAATAATATCTCATACGAAGGAGTTTTTGCACTAAGGTTTTTCCTCCAAAATGTCCTCCACAAGTACCAGAATGGGCTTGTTCAAGGGAAATATGAGTTTTGGCATCCTTGAGGCATCATAGAAGGATTACATTGAAGGATCTTTGGTATAATTTGTCTGCAAGGATGATATACTTAGTGGCTAACTTTGTTAGGCGTTGGTGGGTATTTTTAGTGGTGGGTTCGAGAATGGTACCATCTTTTAGAAAATTGTAGATGGCATCATACCATTCACACGGATTATCAAGAAAGGTGGGACGGATATTAGTAGGTCTATTTATGATGGAGGGTGTCATAATGGGATGAATGGTAAAGATGATTTACTCAGAAGGGTCGATAGGAGATATAAGAGAGATTGTACTAGCCATTGCATCTGCATGGCGATTGTCTTTGTGAGGGATGTTATCAATGGTAAATGATTCAAACTATTCTAATAGATTAAGAACGAGATCCTTATATTGGGAGAGTTTATCATGTTTATTTTGATAGAGACCAATGATTTGTTTAATGACTAATTGTGAATCACCATAGATCTTAATATTTTTAACCCTCATGACAAGAGAAAAATGTAACCTAGTGATTAACGCTTCATACACGGCTATGTTATTCGTACATAGGAAATTGAGACAATAGGATAAGGGAATAGGCTTACCAACAGGTGGAATTAAGATAACTCCAGCACCAAAGCTTGTTCAACACTTGGATCCATCAAAGTACAATTCCCATGTAGGCAGATCTATAGTAAACACACTGTCATCAGGGAAAGAGTCATTGGTGGGTAATGCTAATGGTGAAGGAGCATCGGCCAAATGGTCGGTAAAGGCTTGACCTTTGATTTCTTTTTGAGCAATAAACTTAAGGTCAAACTCGATTGACAACATGACCCATTTAGCAAGATGTCCTGAAAGATATTTTTTATTGAAAATATATTGTAGAGGGTCAAACTTTGTTAGAACATGTACTTCAGCATTGAGTAAGTAATGTCACAACTTACTAGTAGTGAATACAAGAGCCAGACATTGTTTTTCAATTGTGGAATAACAAGTCTCATAATCAAGGAGTGTTCTACTAATATAATGGAAAAGATGCTCTTTACCATTGGAATCCTTTTGAGCCAACAAGGCAGCAAGAGCATGGGCAGAGGCAACAATATATAGGATGAAAGGTTGGTTGGGTATAGCAGGCTATAAAATGGGAGGAGTTATGATGTACTCTTTCAAACTCTCAAAACCCTGTTTACAATAATTATTCTAATCGAAATTGACATCCTTTTTAAGGATATGTGTAAAGGGTAATGTGCGATCAGCTAAGCAAGTGACAAAACAGTGAATGGATTGTATCCTTCCTTGTAACATACACAATTGGGTGATGTTACGAGGAGGTGGAATATTGATTATAGCATCAATTTTCTTTGTATCCACCTTGATATCTCTATGAGATATGATAAACCCTAAAATTTTACCACTATCTACTCTGAAGACACACTTTTTAGGGTTTAAGGGCATGTTATATTTACGCATATGCTCGAAATTTTGGCAAAGGACACTCACATTATCTTGGAGGGTTAAGGATTTAGAAATAATGTCATCAACATAGTCTTCTAATATTTTATGAATGTAATCATGGAAGATTAAGGTCATTGATCGCTGATAAGTAGCACCAGTGTTCTTTAAACCAAAAGGCATCATAACCCAACAAAATGTGCCCTGAGTGGATATAAAATCTGTCTTCTATTGATCTTATGGGTTAATGAAGATTTGATTATACCTTGAGAATCCATCCATAAATTATAACAAAGCATTTCCAGCAGTGGAGTCCACAATCATATCAATGTTAGGAAGAGGGAAGTCATCTTTTAAAGAGGCCTTATTCAGATGTCAAAAATCCGTACATATCCTAACATGATTATTGGGTTTGGCCACCATGACAATGTTTGAAATCCAAGGAGAATAATCAATGGAGCAAATGAAACCCACATCAAGGAGTTTTTCAAGTTCTCCTTTAACATGCAAGGCTACTTTAGGATTCATTTTTCAAATCTTCTAGCGAACGAGCTTAGCATTTTCAGCAAGGACAATGTTATGGGTAACTATCTAGGGATATATTCCTAGCATGTTAGAATATTCCCAAGCAAATACTTCAAGAAAGGTATGCAACAAAGTTGCAAGATCCTCTTGTTCTTCATCATCTAGGCACTTCCCGAATTTAATGATTTTGTCCTTGTCATCAATATCCATGGGTATGTCAAGAGTATCTCCTAAAGGGAGTGCATTGGATTTAGGAACTTTAGGATCATATGGTTCCAAGCTGGTGGGAGGTCCATTAAGATGACTAATGGTAGAGTCAGAACTCAACATAGCACAAGAGGCATGTCTCATGTAGCAGGAAGTCTTATCTGTAGCACCTAACAATTTTTTTAAATCATCATCGCCATGAACATAGATGAAGAGGGGAGCATCCACATCAAGAAATTCAAGGTGCTTAAGCATAAGGGTGGTTCTTGATGTGTATGATATAGTATTGATGTTGAGAGAGGGTCGTTGATTGGTTTTGGTAGCTTTAGAAAAGGAAAACCCTAGACCGATCTTAGTTCCTTGTATAGTAGGCTCAATAGGGACACGGATGCCTTGCTCATGCTTACCGCATCCTTTACCACTATAACCTAATTGTTTCACAAGATCATAACCATGTCCATAAATTATTTCCATTTCTTGTGGGTCAAGGGGTTCTTGATGATCTACCTCATCAAAAAAAATTGTATATGTGGCATTCTCTTCCAAAAGAGATGAGGTAGATATGTCAGAAAGGTGATCCTCTTGTTGGGTAGAGAGGAAAATGGATCGTTCATTTTGAGTATCCTCTTTGCATTTGAAACTACACTCACCCATAAAGGAAGGAGTAAATTCTAAAGAGCCCCAATCATCACCAAGTAAATTAAACTTGGTTTTATCTTCAGGTTGGTCCTTCTCAGGAGGGGCAATATTTGAGGTAGGAATTAAGGTATGGAGAGGACTTGATGTTCCCTTTCTGAGTTGCAAGAAACTCTCAAGTTTAGGATCGATGTCAATTTGATAAAATTTATTATTATAGACATATTTCAGTTTGTGATGAAGGGTTGAGGGTATCGCATGCATCTCATGTATCCATGGTTGTCCCAAGAGGAGATTATAAGAAATATCATAGAGCATGACATGGATAGGAGTTTGCAGTGTAACCATTCTGACAGTAATGGGCAAGGTGATGACACCAAGAGGTTTCTTTGTAACATTATCAAATCCTCTAATGGATAAGGAATCAGATTGGATTTATGATCAATCCACATGTAACTAATGAAGAAGCTTCACACAGCACACAGTTAGGGCAGAGCCGTTATCAACAAGGGTCCTTTTCATACCTATCTAATCATACTGGGCTATGATCATAAAGACTTCATTTTGTTTTCGTAATTCTAATGGTGGTAGCTCATGTTGATAGAAATTAATATCCAAATTAGTTATGTTTATATTGAGGAGGAGAGCTACCACATCACTAGTATTCATACCTGGAGGGACCACTATTTGTTGTAAGATTGTTTAAAGCATGGAGTGATAGTTAGGAGAATTTTGAAGGAGATCCCAAAGGGATATTTTGGTGCGAGTTTTTTTAAGTTGTTCAACCAAATCATACTCCCTAAGTTGTGAGTTGAAATGAGGAGCTACTGGTAAGATGGGGTTGGGTAATGGTAGGGAAGTGGAGGGAGATAGTTGTTAGGGATGTGGGTTATTATAGGTATAATGAGTGTGGGCAATGGTATCGTTCTAAGGAGGGTAAAGGGTAAACTCAGGTTGGGATGGGGTTGGAGGTTTAGGACAAGGTGGGTAAAGAACAAATTGGGGTTGGATGACATTGATATCTTTTTTTTTAGGTTGGTCATCACAACAAACCATAGTGGATGAAGTAGGGGAGATGAAATCGTAGAGGACGTCATCTAACATACCCATATCATCACAACTAAACGGTTTGGAAGAAAAGGGTGGGGAAGTTGTAACTATATCATCACCAACCTTAGTGGATGAAGTGAGTGAGACGAAGCTTTGAAGAGCTTCATCTAACTTATCAAAATCATCACTACTGAAAAAATTAGATGAAATAGTGTTCCTATAGCGAACAAGTGTGTGCATTGTATCATGTGAGTTGTTTATGTTTTCAAGTGGATGTTTCACAGAATTGACTTTGAAAGAACTAGGAACTAAAGCAGAAAATGAAACATGTAAAGCTTTAATGCTACTCAAAAACGTCATTTTAAGCTAATAATAACCATATAACAAAGAAGAACAAAACTGAAACCAAGCATTAACAAAAAGAAACAGAAATTACATAATCTAGAAAGCAAATGCAAAAATTACTGACGCAAACGTCTACTGGGACTAGGTCACCTAGGTTAGCGACTTAGTCCTGGTATGAATTTTTTTGAGTTTTTAATGTATTTTTTGATGAAAAATGCAAGTTTTTGGAAGCTAAAATGCACAGGTATAAGATATATGTTGTATTTTTATATCATGCGAGGAAATGAATGTCAAATACGATGCTTTTTTACTAATGCAAGATGGAAAACCCTAGAATTCTTGTTTAACAATGCAACATTCAATGCAATGCTAAAGAAAGAGCTCCTAGTATGCAAATGCAATGAAAATCAGAAGTATGTAATGTGTTGAAATGTAGGTTCACCAAAATAAACTACAAAATTTGTGTGCTTTGTGTGGGGGTAAGAGAATGTATCCTCTACAACTTCCTAAGGTTTCACCTAGAAGGAAGAGGGTTTTCTTTTACCACCAGAGGCACCAAATCTTGTGATTCATTCAATGTTAAGGGTTGTAATATGTAACTGGGGTGTGCAAAGGTGTTGAAATGTAGCATGTAAACCTAGCTATTTAACCTAACCTAAGAGAACTTATTTTTCTAGAAAACACATGATGTAATAAAATAGAAATGAAAGCAATATGAGAAAAACAACCTAACAGATCAAACTAGTGCACTTGGAAACCAAAGAGGGCTAAAGAAAATATTGTGGAAGTCACTAGAAATCTGGAAAATCAGGGTTTTGAGTCATCTGGGACACTTATGACAATTGGGGCAACCTAGTCCCTTTTGTGGAAAACTACTCTGAAAGCCATTTCTGTCAACTGGGTCTCTGAATCTGCAACTTTCAGTGTCAGAAAGCTTCAATGGGACTAGGTTGCCATTATGGGTGACCTAGTCCCTTTCTGCTTTTCTGAGAAACCGAAAGTGGACACAGAGGCCTCTGGTCTGTATTCTGCTTCTTCACGGGAATCCTACTCCAAACCTATAAAATAACTTGTAAAACAGAAGATATTTTTGTTTCTAATGTGGGTTTTGCCTTGTTCAAACCCCTCGTTTGTATTTAAACTTGTAATGAAATGTAAAATCTATATAAACCCTGGCCTTAAGTGTGTCTAGAACTAAAAAACTTGAAACAAAGAAAAGCCCTATTCTATTGTGCTAGAACAAGAGGTATGTAAAAGATTTGAAATGATGCAAGACTCTAACCCTAGAAACCCTACACCATTACAAATAAATGTAACAAGGAATGCAAATGGGTTGAAAGTAGAAGATGGAGGCACTTTGAAATCAGTCTTTAGGAGTGATTTGGTGGCTAGTTGCACCTCCTCAACCTAGATTTTTCCATGAATCTCCATAGGCATCTATCTCCAGCCTTTGTCAATGAGTGATCTTGGATGTGAAATGAGCTTGAAGACCTGCAAAAAATCCCTAGTTTGTTGTCCAAAAGCTTCAACTTTTTTTGTGTGAGAGATGAATCTTCTTGAGGAAGATGTTTTTTTCTTGGTTTTTGGAGTTGAATGTGAAAAATGACTAAGAGAGACTAGAAAAATGACCTAAAAACAAGTATATATAAGAAAAAAGACCTAATTGTCAGGAATTTATGATAAAATATTCATTTTCCTGCTTGAAACTTCAAAAATCCTCAAAAAGGACTAGGTCGCCAACTTGGGCGACCTAGTCCCACTAAGGGATTTTGAAGTGGGAATGGTACTTTTTGAATGGTTTTGATATTTTTTGTCGGGGGTTGAATGATACCTTGGGTATTAGAGGCCTCCAAGTCAAAATTAACAACCTTAGGGGCCTTTAAATGTTGTTTTAGGGTGAAAATTGATGAAATGGGACCTAAAGTAGGACCAAAATGGGCACAAAATTATCCTTTCCTTCAAAGGTATACAATTTTTGGTGACACAAGAAGGCTCTAGGAAAATTCACCACCAACGATTCACCCCCAACAATTCACCACCAGCAATTCATCATTGTGACACATTCATCTCATATAAAATTCACTACCAATAATTTATCACCATGTATACATTTTCAATATTTAAGTTGCCAATAGCACCTAAAAAAGAAAAATTATAGATATTTTATTGAATGCATAAAAAAGGTATATGTGGTGAATATACTAGGATGATCAATTTTTGGTGGTGAATTGTATATTTGATGAATATGTCATGGTGATGAATTATTGGTGGTGAATTGATTGCAGTGTTCATTTTCCTGAAGCCATTATATAAGGGTCTAAGTCAATGAGCTAATAGACTCTAGGGTCTCCACCTGAACACCCTCCTTCACAATGGAAGGTATAACAACATGTGATCCAACTCAGGTCTAGCTAGGGGTCTCAGTGCCTAGTTTTGGTCACATTGTGCCCCCACCTCTACCCTAGAACTTGCTCATTTTGAAGTAATTGGGTATCTAATGTAGAGCACAGAGGAAGAAATCAGCTTTCTCAATTCCAATTAACAAAACTCAAACATGTTTTGTTTGTTTCCTCATCACAAGTACATTTTCCCTTTCACAAAACTCTTGATTCAATACACAAAAACACAATTTAGAGTACCAATACTTTAAGCAAGATCAATTTCTTTTACAACTTCCCTCAATAATTCACCATGGCACACAATGACTACAAAATCCAACTTCAGCCTTCAAAGGCACAAATAATCCATTCAATGCTTGATACATATTCATATGAGTCAAAATAACTAGAACAAAACTCTTCCAAGGTCTGCCCTTACTCACAAAATCCCATTTCCTTCACTTCTTACTTTAACTGCATATATGGCTAGTAGCCATCAAACACAAACAGTCAGACATATCTCTACATCCAAACCCTTATGCTCCACTGTAATTAGCATTTTGAATACTCCCTTTCATTCCTTCAAACATATCAAAAGGTTGCAATTTGTTATTTTATGAGATAATGTAAAAAATAGACTGTCCACATACCAAAATAGGCCTAATTAGGATTTACACCAAAAAGGGCTCATTGTCTTTTAGCCTTCCAATCTCAAACCTGGACAACCAGAACTTAAAACATATTCCATTGGACATGAATAAGAATAATTTATCACAAAAAATCCACTTCCAATGATATTTTAACAAACCCTAGCTTTATTTCTCTTTAACTACCCTATTTCCGAACTGAGACATAAATTATAGTCTAAATTTCCACTTTAATCACTTTATTCTTAATCTTTTGTTCTAATCCCTTTAGAGCAATAAATAACATCCATAAATTAATTATATTACCAAATACCAAGCATTTTCATTGATAAATATAAGAGAAATATGAATTTAAAGGCTCCCTATTACCCTGAATCGGGGTTTCTACTCACTTTCACTAACTCTTCAATATCTTTTGAAAAACTTCATGAAATCTTAGAAGACCAGATGCATTTGAAAGCTAATTCATAGGGCTATCACCTTAATTGGAGGAGGAAAGGTTTTGAACAGAATTAATGTCCATATAATTTATTGCAACACAAAATTTCCACCATGAATAGAGGTTTTCTTCATTTGTCTCCATTATTTTCAATCCTCTTCCCCTACCTCAAATTTTGGGAGGCATATTTATGCCATTACAAGGATAAATACTCAGCTAATCAAATCCAAAAAACTTCTAACTAATTTAATCTTTAAACTTCCCTATTTGCCTCATTTGTCAATTTTGCATATTGACATTTTTTGTGTTTTGCACATCTTTCAACTTCATCCCTCTTAGGGACCCAAATTACATTTAATATGGTCTCTTAGGAACCTAAAAACACTAACATATGGCTCTTGCGTGAAATGACCCTTCAAATTATTTTCAAGCAATTCTTACATCTTTTGCTCTCTTTTTGCAAATATGACCAAATATGACAAAATGAGACCAACTGCCTACTTAACCTACTCAAATGACTTAAAAACACATGAATGGTCTTGAGAGACCTTATTAAATGACTTCTAATCACTTATTTACAATTGAGCCTCATGGAGGCTTGAAAGAAAAGTAGTGCTCCTACACCATTCTCCCCTTGAAGAAAAAACTCAAGTCTCTTGAGTTAGCAAAATGTAAAGCACCTACAAAAAGAAATGAATCTTCACCACCCACAATCACAAAAATTTGCATCTTCATTTTGACCCATGGATTTTTTTTCCTTGAAATAATAAGCACAATAAGTGACGTATGCCTTCCTATCATCTTATCATCCTGGACATTCTCACACTCATCCATACACTCTATGCCTTGATTTTCCTTCTGCTCTATCAACCAAAATGTCTCTACATCAGCTATCTCAAGATAACCACAAACTTCTACATGGAGAAAACTGAAAATGCCATTAGTCTCAGCATGAAACAATGAAGTAAACATTTCATTCTCATACCTTGGTAGAAAACCCATTTCATCCTTGTCCTCTTCTTTATCAGGTTTGGGCACCAACTCTTCATTATCTTCTTCCCTTTCCATTGAACCTCCTTCATTTGTTATCTTCATCTCTTCAAGGTCTTCATTCTCTACTTGCTTGAACTCTTCATTATTAGTAATCCCTTCAACTTGTTTGCTTTCTTCTCCTTTTGAAATAGTCTTCATCTTCTTAGCTTGCTTTCTCTCTTGTATTCTCTTCATCCTAATCTTGTCAATAGGCCATGTGACCCATTTCTTAATCTTCAAGTGCCAACTTGAGACTCTTTTGAGCAACTATTCTATCCTTTCTTCCAACCCTTTAATTTCTTATTCAATCTCCTTTTTCCTCTTCTCTTCCTTTTTTCTCTTCCTCTCTTTTTCCTCGTGTTTCTTCTTTTTCCTCTCTTCCTAATAGATTTTCATTAAAAATTATTGTGGGACATCATTATTATTGCACAGAGGATGATCAGAAACTATCCACCACCTATCCCAAAAATTATTGCATATGGGTATGTGCAGGATCATCATGGAAAAAACAAGCCCTTAAGTGGCAATAAAAAGACAAAAAATCAGACTTAGACAACTTGACGTAAAAATTTGAATAAGTTATCTATATTATTTCAAAAAAATGTAAAAATTGAATCTGTAGAATATTGAATGTAGTTTCTAAACTACTAGACCTTTATTAAAAAGGTCTAAATATCTATTTAGTGAAAATTTGAAATTTCAATGTAGTAGTATTTAAATTTCAGGGTAAAAATAAGAAGTAGGTGTCTGTCTGACCACCCTAACCACAATAAAATGATAATATTTTTTTATAAAATTTTAGATATAAGTAGAGGACTCATGTCTTGATGTGATGCATATTTTTTTATATTTTTTTTCGAAGTAAATAATTAATTATGATTTTTTTATTACAACTTTTGAAAAATATAAAAGCTCGTCTGTCTAACCACCTTAACTTGGTCAAAATGTCATGAAATTAATTTTTTTATTTTTTAATCCTATAGTATGTAAATCATAGAATGTGATGCATGTTTCGGATTCAAAAAATGTGATACCATTTGAAAGTTATAGATTTTTTTCAATTAGCCTATCAATCAGGACTTTATTCGTAATTCTAGTAGAAAATGAATAGCAATTATTTATTAAATTCAAAGTAAATAATAATTTATATTGGTGGAAATATGAAAATCTCCTCTAAAAACCCTTTCGTTTCATCAATTTTGGATAAAAAAAAGTCATCAGCCACATGGACCATCATATGGTTTGCATATCACCACTTTTTGGCCCATCATGATCCTACACATACCCATATCCCTTGGTAGTATAACCAATGGAATAGTAACCTCTTGCAAGTGTCATGTATGGGTTGATTGGTTTTTATTTTGAACAACAAGCACAAGTTAGATTTGATAAAAAACAAATTAATCTAATCATAAGATAATTAATCTAAATAATATTTTCCTAGATCTTCCCTCTTTTTTGACCAACTATTGATTTTTCAACTCACAGATACTATGTGGAAGATGATGGATTCTATTTAACTAGTGAGGGTTGATCTATAGGAGTTCATTGTAACTAGATCTATTAACCTTCTAACTAATGCCTCAAGTTCTCCCTTATTATTTTCTATTTGACCTAATATATTTTTTTGTGTTCCTAGAGGATGTGAAGGCATTGAAGGAGGGGCTTTTTTGTGGTTTATCTAAAGTAGTATTTTTATGAGGAGGAGGTGAATCAAGGTTTTAATCAACTAGTGGTGCATTATCAACTCCTAAAAATGAAATAAAATACACTAAAAAACTAATTAAATTTATCTATTTAATTGAATTTTTACACTAAAAACCCAATGAACTTACCTCTTCCACCTCGGTGACATAGTAGAAGCATTTTTATAGTGATTTGGTGGGAAAATAGCGATGAAAGGTGTATCTCACAACATGAGTGCACTTCAACAAAGTTACAAACCACAGGTTTGGCTAAGGGCAGGGATAAAAATGAAGTTATGATATTATTTTTTTAACTTTTAAGCAAAGATAAAAAAGCATTCTTTCATTATAATACAAGTGCAATATGGTTTGGAATAACCGAGCATGAGGTTCAATCACTTCAAACCATAACACGAGCACATTATAACATGAGTTTTTTATGACATGCTTGCATTCTACTCTCTAGGGGGCCAAAAAGTGGGGTAGCCACTTTTTGATCCCCCGTCTTTATGCATTTAACTTATACCTATAACCTTGGAAAATTATCCATTATTTTCTCTCAATATCATGGATTTAACTATACACAAGAATCTACTACTACCATGGGTTAATGATGCCAAGAATATCTTCTCCCACAACCTAAAAAATGTGTGCTCTAATACCAAATGAAAATAAATTTGTATCCATAGTAAACTATTTCCACATAATCCTAAGAGAGAAAAATATGCACACAAGTATTTAGAAGTAGGAGGTATTTTCCAAAGCATGTCAAATTATGATATTGCTATCAAGATTGAACAGTGTAGTTTTACGAGTCAAACTCATTTACCCATGTTTCATGAGTAGTGGTTCACAAGAACCTATCTCTCATGATAGTGAATGGTCCACTTAGCACTCCTAAGGAAAAATATGTGGTTAAGTGTGCTTGAGCTAGAGTAGTACTAGGATGGGTGACCTCTCGGGAAGGCTCAGTGCTTCACCTCTGTGAGCATCACCTAGATGCAATGAGTTCTCAGTGTACCATTCACTATCATGAGATATGGGTTCTTTTGAACCACTACTGATGAAACATGGGTCAATGAGTTTGACTCATAAAACTACACAATTGAATCCTAATAGCAATATCACAAGTATTTAGAATCCATAATACAAAAGAATAGAAAAAGCATACCATCAAGATGGCACAATATGTACCCTAGAAAAATCCTTATAAGAGAAAAACCCAACCTCCAAAATTACCCACACACCCAATGTATTATCTAATAAACAAAAATTACAATATATTTTCAAAATCTCCATGCAAGGATTCTGAAACATCAAACTCCCTATTTGCACTCAGCATGAACAAGAAAATGACAATCATGTAACCACACATATCAATCCATACTTCATCTCCTTACATATGTAATTTATAAGAGATTATAGATCAACCTTAGCCAACAAGCACAAGGTTACACATTCCAACCTTAACAACTAGTCATGTGCTATTTTTTATAGAAATAAGCTTGTACGAAATCACCAAGTGGTGTTATAAAAACCATGTACCTCTAAGCTATGAGATTACCAAACCAAGTCCCCCTCATTTATTTTTTGGTACTAATTCTTCCCAATATGCAACTCACAACAAATATCTATCCCAATGTTATAGAAAACATACAAAGTGTCTCTAAGAAATTCTAACCCATGTGATGCATGTATCCCTAGATTCTCTAGGTGCACAATAAATAAATCTTATTTTTCATTACAATAATTATCCAAGGTTTACAACACACCTTTCCCAATAGGTTGGTAATCTCTAATATTCAATATTTCTAATTTATACAATTACTACAAGGGAGAAACATAATAGTACGATGAGAAAGAGGAAACATCACTAAAAAATTGATTGAGTAGCTACCCAAAAGAGAATGATAGGATATTGAAACTATTTTTATTCTAAGGTGTTTAGGTAGACTAGAGGCAAAGAATAAAAAGAACATTTGGTTAAATGGAGAAATAAACTAACAAAACATGTTATCTAGTTGAGTCCAAGGGAGATTGGATAGTTTAGGTTCAACTTACATAGTAACATACAATTTGGTAGTAAGTAAGGGCTCATTAAATTTTGATATATAGGCATCATACCCCTAAACTACCTATGAAACATTTCTTTTTCAACTACAATTTGTTTCAAATTTTAAATTTTGTTTTCCAAATAACTTTGGAAGGTCATTCAACTAACTCTTAGCTACATATATTTTTATTATTGCATGTAGGTTTTGAAATAGAAAAGAGGTGCTCAACATTTATGTCTAGAATTGTTGAACTTGACTATATTTTTGGTAAGATTTTAAAAGATATTTTGGCTAGAAGAGAGTGGTGATGATGCAGAGAAGAGAGGAAAAAAGAGAAAAAAAGGATCCAAAATGAACAATGAGTTGTGTGTGGGAAGAAGAAAGAGATAAATAGAGGAATTTTTCTAATTCTCTTAGAGTCTAAGTTGCATCCTCATTTGGGGAGGATAAGTGAGAAAGTGCATTTGATAGGAGAGGTGATCAGTGTGTCATAATGCAAAAAAGAGTAGCTATATCATGCAATGTAGGTATACAAACTTAGGGAAGAACAAGAGAATTTAGTTTCTTCTCATGTTTTTGTAATCCTAGTCTATGTATATAATGATGGTTATTATAGATCTAATGAAAAGAATAATTTATTTTGACACTACTCCTTATGATGTGCTTGTGTATGTATGATTTTTGGATTTTATTTTTTGGTTTGTTCTTTCCTATAAATTAGTTGTTAGGTATATAATTATTCATATGTGTGGATTATTGATTTCCAATGTATATGTGTGTGTTATCATATACCTACAACAATAGGTAAGCTAAGTGTGAGTCCTTAATGGAGCAAATAAAGCAATAGCAACACAAATTATTAAAAACTAGTCTATTGCTCCCCCTTAAGGCTATGTAAATTGTTTACAACAATGTAGCCTCCCTTTTCTTGTGGGATCAAGGACTTGACTAATTATTAGTGTTTCAAGTGGACTACGGTGCCATAAATTGAGCATCTTCAAACATACATTTAAGGACTAATATTATATTTATGATCATCAAGAATCTATATCAAGTGTGTTCAATATGAATAGGAGTCTCATATATGTTTTAATTACATCAATTGCATCAACATTTATATTTTTTCTTAGTGTATTTTTAATATTTATACAATGTCCAAGGTTCTTGACTAAAATCAAGGAAGTTGGAAATCTTCACCCTATCCTACAATAATTCCTACTATTCTTTTATACAATCCCTCATTGAGTGATGCACACAAAGAAGGTGGTCATATTGTATGAGGTCATATTATCCCTTTACAATGCCACAAGAATTAAACTAGGTTGTGCAACACAACCTAGTTCATGATTGGTTGTTTGACATCTTAGAACATCTATGTCCCAACTCTATGATATCTATTATAGTATAATATAACATATTTTAAACTTCTACCATAATACATAAATGAGTGAAACAAAATCAAATTTTAAATTATTGTGAAATTTAAATAAACTATTTATTTCTTCTTGATTATTCCATTTCTCATTATTTAATGAATTACACATCTATCAAAAACATTAAATCAAAAATCTTAATATTAAAAAAAATTAAGTTATGTCCTTTCAATATCTCTAATAAAAAAAAAATGATCACTTAAACCTTTTATGATCTATCATTAATTTGCACTCAAGCATCATCTTAGGATGACACCTAGGTTGTAGAAACTCTCATTTAAACATGAACATAAGAGGTGAAAGTCTATCTCTGTTTGAGATTTTACTATAATTTCTAGTGTTAGCATCAATAAGGTGGCAAGTATTTATGAAACAATACGCCATTAGATAGTATCTTAAATAGATAATTTGTATATTAATGCAATCTTTCCTCAATGATTAGAATTATTTTAGGATTGAGGAATAGGAATCATGTTGTCCTTGATTCGCGTTTGCTTCTGTTATAAGGGCCACTCCATTATTGTCCACCTAAGATTCTTATCATATTCCACACGAAATTCGTGCTCCATTATTGTTACTACCCCAAAATGCAGGTTTTAGTTGATATTGTTATTGGTTTTACATTATATTTGTTCCTAATGATTGAATGAGATTATACGCTTTATTTCTATTCAATTGACTCCTTTGAACCTCGTCGAAGAAATGACACCTAAGTGCCACATGAAATATAAAAACTATTAGCCTAAAGCAAGCCTCAAACCAACTGCAAGCATTTTTTTATCTAACAAATAGGAATCATCATGTGAAACCTTGGATGCTGCAAAAGTAAACCACTTTGACAATTCTATAGTAATACATTACCAGTACTTTGTTTATACTACGCTATTATTTATAACAATAATATTTGTTTTTGATCGTTATGGAGCTTACGATGAGAAAAAGATGGTTAATTCTAAGGAACAAGATGCAGAAAAATCTCAACTCTCAAGTCAAACCCACTGCCTTGTTATTCTTTAATTATAAAGATAGATTATAATTCTAGAAACTAGGTCAAAACTTTAATGGAATCTCAAAGAAGATCATATAGATCTGTGCAGGAATCAGATTTTTCATATCCCTAACGCTACGCTGACCATCACATGTATTACCCAACAGAACTGCTTATTTAATAACCATGCAAATTGTAATTATCAATTGACTTTGATCTGGTCCTATTCGTACTAGCCTGCATGTTACATTTGCTGCCTTTTTTAGCAGAATGTATGTATTTTTAAATCAATCCTGCTATAGTGGAGCAAAGAATATATATGGTTCTTATTATTGGATGCTTTTTCTCAATATTATTATACTTCAAGATAATTGGCTTTTATGAGCCAAGACAACTACTTAAAGCATATGATGCAGAAGTACAGCAGTGCAGAGGATCCTCAAGTTGGCCACTGGTTCTTCATATTTGTCATTTTTAGTCTTTGAAGCATATGATAACCTCAAATATATTCTCATGCATTGGCTATAGGATGTGAAGTAGAATTAGATTTGTCTCGATCTTAGGCTATTGTTAATGTTACAGCGAGTTTTTGATTCTTCATCATAGTGTTAGGGTATACTTGCCTAGGTTATGATCATTGTATAGACTTTGATATTGATTTACAGTAAGAGTACTTTTATCCCTAACACTAATAAATCATACATGAACGTAGATGTGTTCCTGAGTCCCACGGATCTATTTTCCTTACTGATCTTAAGATCTATCTGGGTATTGATAATATCAGATACATTTTCATTGCATTGGATAAGGGTATAGAGAGAGATGTAGAATCAAGCTCAGTGGGTAGTGGGTATAGAAGGTCTAGACTCTAAAGTCGAGTTTCTGCCAAGTATTTGTTATTTGGATTGTTTTCTTTTGTTTCTTGCGTACGGTGCTGCTTTTGACTGGCTTATACTTTTTAGGATTGGTGTTGCAAGAGTCGGAAGATTTTTATTTGTAACACATTTCCATTATTGGTTGGAACATTTCCTTAAGTTTCACTGGCCTATTTTGGTTACTCGTAGAAGATCTGATTGTCTAGAGAAGATCTGATCGTCTATAGATCTTGTAAAATGACTGGATCAAGCAAGGCAAATAAAATCCGCCAGATTGTGAAGTTGCAGCAGCTTGTGAAGAAATGGCACAAGTTGGCCAATACCCACAAGGAAGCATTTGCATCCATTAATGGAGGTTCTCCAGGGGGCGGTAGAAAAGGTTCTCCTAGTTATGTTCCAGAGGGATACTTGGCTGTTTATGTGGGAAAAGAGCTGAAGAGATTCATTATTCCAATGACATACTTAAATTATCCAGTGTTTAGAGAATTGCTTGAGAAGGCAGAGGAGGAGTTTGGTTTTAACCACAAGGGAGCTATCAATCTTCCATGCGATACCGTTGTTTTTGAGCATCTAATGTGGATGTTGGAGAAAGATGATGGAGCCACACAGAACATGAGTTTGGAGCAGTTGATCAACTTTTACCGCCATGAAACAGACTGTGGATCTGAGGCTAAAGTCTCTAACAGTAGTGCATTGGATAATTTTGAGCTTCAAACATCTGCTCAGAGATCATTTTGTTGAAATATTTCAAGGCCTCTATCATAAATTATATACAGTAAAGTCTGTATCATTGTCAGAGCATTTAAAGGAAACCTAGCAGCAAGATCTCCAAGAACATATGCAGTGGCTAAGGTTAGTCCCACTTGAAAGGAGTATTGAGCTGCACCTCTGAAGAGGCATGGAATGAAACACAACAGCAATAATGAACTGCTAACATATTGCTTGCAGAATATTAAAATATTGAAATATTGTGTGCTTTTCTGCTCATGTAATCTTGACAATTATATCTATTTAAGATTAGCTTTAAGAAGTTGAAATCAAATGGTTAAAATGTAAGGTTTTATTGTGAAATCTCAAGTAAAATTGTTACTTGTAAACAAATAAAATATTTGTATCATAATGTATTCTCTCATACTTCAGATGGATTTTATTATTTATTTATGAGGTGTAAGTTATTTTGATTTCGACTCTAACTGAAACAAAACTAACAAGTAATATAAAAAATATCAATATGCACTTTGGTAAGTGAAATGGTTGCAGGTTGAGGATGGGCACAGTAATGAATATAATGAACTTGTACAGATATTCAAACTCTCAATGCCATCAACTTAAAATCAGCAAATACTAAATCAATAATAATTTAATAAAATAGATGGATTATGTGTCATGAAATTCCTATGTATATTTTCAGGTTGATAGAAGTATCTACAAACTATTTTTATTTCTTCAAAAAGACTCATTTACCAAACCATATAATAAGATGTGAGCAGTCTTTGTTAAGCATCCATCACTTACTAGGACAAACCGTTAATATAGTTAATGGAAAAACATCAAGAAAAATTAAAATGTAGTACTCTAGCGTAAGAGATAAAAGCTTAGCTTATAAAACCCTCCCTTTTACACCTCTAATTTACATCCATTTTTGGTATAACATAAATCACGTTCAGGTGAATTTTAATTAATAAAAGTAAGAAAATAGTTACCACTTTTTGATAGGGGATGTAAAAATACCATTGATTGTTTGAGTGGAATGTGATGTTTAAGTAAGGGGTAAATTTAGTCATGATGTTTAATTTATTTTGTTTCACACATAAAAAGAGCTTTTTGATCTATAATTGAAAAGAGTTTTATTTATATTGTAGATAAAATTAGTTTCAAACTATTAAGATCTTTATTTTTTTAGATTAGGTTCTACATGTGGTCTTGTCCCTTAGAATGGAATGTCATATTCATGTTCTCCCATTTAAAATTTCATATTAGTTTCCCATGAGATCAACCTTTTTTCACATTTTGACTATTATTTTGTTGAATCAAACTCTAAAACATCTCAAGATGAGAATATGCGATCCTATATTTATAAACAATCCTAGGTCATTAATACTCATTGAAAGATTACAATGGAATTGGAACCTTTTAGGGCTTAAAGCATCTACTTTAGCACTACAGTGTCACATCACACACTTATATCAATACTAATATTGTAGGCATTACATTGTTTACTTAACATGTCTTGATTTATATCATTAACAAACATATTTAAATCATTATTAAGGAAGCAATAAGCATTGCCTCTACACACAACATATGCCACTATATTTTTCAACACAGCCTCTTTTTCAAAATAACTATCAATGGTAAAATAAAAACATTAAAATTTACATCAAGGGAGGACCAAATCATGCGGATGAAAACCATCCTTAGACTAGAACCTAGGCACTACCACATCTTATAGAAATCCCAATTTATAGTACATATTTCTCATAGGATCAATAGTGTAGATTTATTATTGGATTCCTAATTCAAGTCATCAATCACAGTGTAGAGTAAATTATTTATCAACAACAATAACAAGTTGATAAAGAAATTTAATAAATTATAATATTTATGTTGTCATTTATATAATTACATCTTAGCTCTCAATTAATTTAGGTTTGATTCTATTTATTGATTATCATTGGAGAAGACATTCTAAATTAAATTTAGGGTGTGTTTATTTTCCCTATACCTACTTGTTTTTGTTTTGAGTAGGAGATATATGTGCTCTATTTGCATTCATATCTAATTCATATCTAATGCACATAATTACATTGTAAATTTTAATTATTTTACTAAATACTTTATATGATAATTTAAAGAACTAATAACACAAAAATAATAAGTATTGAAAAATAATTCCCTTTTAAAATTTAATAAAATCTAGTGAGTAAAGGATTGATTAACATAAAATTTAAATCTTAGACAAATAGAATTGTTGAGTCGCTAATATGGTAATCCAATGTTAATTTTAATTATCTAGGTTATGGATTTTCTTAGCTCATTGATGACAGCAATGGTGGTGAAATGTAGAAAAATATGGGGGATCATAAAAAGGGGCTCACTAGAATGAAATGATGACCTAGGACACCCTCACGTTTTCTAGTTTTATTAGAAAAAGAGATCTCCCAAGGGTAGAATTGACTTTCAACCTTGAGGTGAGTCAACTCTATGGGGATGAGGATCTATTGTTTCCTAATGACTGAAATGACTGAAATGCACTTTTGGGAGATAAAATGAAATATCTAATAAACTCAATTATGTGATGTAAAACTTGAAATATGAAAATTAAGGATAGAACAAATAGAAACAGAAACTTTCAATCAGATCTCAGAGGGGTAAAATGATATGTAGCGGGATCCAAAAATGGGTGTTGAGTGTCCTGCAAGGACAGATTCAGCCTAGGGTGAATGGGTCTCTCTAAAGGGGTCCAAAATCTGATTTCACGATCCTCTGATCCCATATCTTAGCTCCCGATTTCTCCAGATTCCACCATTGGAAAGTCAAAAAAAAAATTGTAGGTGAGTTTTTGTGGCTTGACAACTTTGATGACAAATTTGCAAAATTGCACTTTTGATCCAATTTCAGTCCTTCACCTATAAATCTGCATACATAAAGAGAGGGAAAAAATGTTTTTTTTTGAGTGAATAGGGGTTTTCCTTGGTTAAAACTCGATTTGGTAATTAAACATTGATTATAAAATAATGATAAATAAAATAAATTTGATGAATGAACAATGATATGTCATAACTCACTAAACCCTTAATGGTTGCCCTTAGATGACTGAAGTCTAACAAAACTCTCTAAGGATTGGATCTTGCATGAATTGGCTTGAATGATTGCTTGATTTGATGTTTGAATGCTTGAAACTTACATCACAATGTTAGCTCCAAAACATAATATGAACACACATGAACCTTGACATGATGATATGATCTTGAATGTTGTTGTAGATGACTGATAAATCTGCTCTTTAATGCTCTTGACAATAATTTTTTCTCTTGTGAAATTTGAATTATGTGTGCTTCTTTTGAATTGATAAAATAACCATGTATTTATAGGTGTTTATCTAATTTCCCAAAAATTAGATTCCACAAGCCGGCATTTGAAACTTGAATTTGAATCATTAAAATGCCACCAAAAACATATTAAAATTGGGTCTTGGCACTTAACAAGGACCAACTCACCCTTGGGTGAATGGGTCCTAGGACCTAAATCCAGGACATAATTTCCAAGGTGTTTAAAATAATGTTAGCATGTGTTTAATGTCGGTTTCCCTTTCAAAAAATAGGAATAATAAGGATTGGGAATGCATAATTTGGGTGATTAGAAGCTTAATTAAGTCCAATTAATTAAGGGGATGCAAAAAAGTGTGAAAATGTAAAGGAATAAATTTTCCTACACTACATTTAGCCCCCACTTTAGTGAGAGTATGAACTCACACTCAAAATCAAACTAAAGTAGACGAATAATTCAAGAAAGGTCTAATTGTATAATCATTAGAAAGATGAGATGACAAAGATCGAGGAGGATGATCAAGCCCCCAAGATCAATGATCCCATGGAAAATCAACAAAGGCACAAAGAGACATGTGAATGCAGCAGCGACACAAGATACCACATCATATAATGTCAAAATTAATGCTAAGATAAAAAAGGAAAAATGGATCAAGCTTTGACAGTTTGTCCAAACAATATGGATCAATCCTAGGCTATTTGTCCAATGATATGCTCACAAAGGCTCGTGCAATCTAATATATACTAGGTGAACCTCAAGGCAATATGAGAAACACATAATGGTTTGGTGCAGTTTGATATACAAAAAGTGTGTACCCATAACCATACTAAAGTTATACTCCCTGATAACTTTGATAAGGTTCTACATGCGACAATCACGAGGCTAGAAATTTGTGTTATGCTAGACACTCATGAAATAAAGGTGTGCCACAAAGAAAGTTGTGTTAAGCTTTAGTGGCCAAGAGTTTTGGTTTAAGATAGTCAAAGGGGTTTTTCTTAGTTCATGAAAGGTCTCACTTAAGGAAACATCACGCTCGATATCACCATCAAGAGAGGACTAGTCAAGAGAAAATATTTGCACCTTAGGGAATGCAAGCCATAGCATTATCATTAAGAGGAATGGCATATGCCGAGAAAGGTCATGGTCTTGAAGGACATCAATCCCAATGTCACCAACAAGAAGACACATCGTGTGAATTAAGAATACCACAATTTGAACAAGAGTTCATGTCATCAAGAAAGCAACAAGCGAGAAGCATAATGCCCCCCACTTTAAAGAAATTGCTAAACACCATGCTATGAGCAATTACATTAAAGTAGAATATAATAAAATCCAATAGATGAAAGAGACATGAGAGCTTATTTAGAAATCCCTATGCCAAACATAAGTTTTTAAATAAAGCTACATCATGAAAAGGAGGTTGCCTCCCATATGCAATCCTAAGATAACACATAAGGGATCCATGGATTTGGGGTCAGTGTATGTCTTTTCTACAATGATATAATCAAGATCAGAATCATCATCATTCCCCAAATAACTTATGGAACAATGAGCACAAAGGAAGAATGACACATAGAGAGAGAGAAAACAAAGGAGAATCCTTTTAGGTCAACATGGAAGCTCAGCCTAAATGTCTCAATGCTTTGCATCATCCCCAAAAGGAAACACGAGACAAATGAAAAGACAATAGTTATGAATAATAAAATAATGAAGATACAAATAGAATAATGTCACAAAATATTTGTTTCCTTTGTATCCTTGCACCAATGGAGTGACAAGGGTCATCCAAAGTAGGCTCACAACATAAAAACACACCAAGCAACATAGTATGGGGGATCACTTTATGCACATGCAATCACACAAAGAACATGAATAGAAGACATAAATATAGTATGGAACATGCAAGCTGACCTAAAGAAAGTCATCTACATCCCAATCTTATTCATCATATGCAGAAGGTGGATGACTAGCCAAAGGGGCAACAATGAGTTTCAAACTAGGACATGGCTATCTAACCCCTTGCCCCCCAAATGTAGGATAGGGATGAGCCAAGATAGGTGATGAGAATGTTTTCCTTGTAATATAGAAATGGTTTGCATTAAATGTAATATGTGTAATAGTGAGTATGCTATGATTGTACAACAATTCAGATGGAAAGGAGCAAAGTGTGTGCATTCTATTCAATAATTTTATATTCACGCAATAACTTTTGTAAAGCATGACACTCATCAATAAGATGCCCAAGAGTTCTATGATATGCACAGTAATACATGTTTGTAATTTTACCATGTTTATCTCTTTGATAGGTGGTTATGTAATCAATCCTGTACTAAGAATTTTATCCAATTTTTGTTCAATTTATTTTATAGTGTGTAAGAATGGTAACTTCTTGAGTTTATAGGGCTTGGGTTTCTTACTTGATTGGGCAACTTGTTGAGGTGGAGGTGGAGAATCTAAGTTCATTTGATCATGCTCATGAGGCCTTAATTGGTGTTGTGAAATAATCTTGTGAAAGAGAATTCCTTTCCCATTAGGAGAGGTAGCGGAAGGAGGAGATCCTTGATATCCTAGTCCCTTGGTATCTTCTGATGGTTTTTGTTCTATCCATTGAGGGATTTCATGTTCATTAGTGATGTCACATCCTTGTTTGCTTAATATTTTGAAGCCTTGACCATAACTCTCTTCTAATTTAATAGGTGTATTAGTAACTTGATGAGCATAGGATAGAAGAGTATCACTATTGTCCTTGTTAACAAGTTCTTTAATGATTAATGGTTTAGGCTTTTTTTTGTTTCAATTTTGGGATGAAAAAGGTTGAACATATAAAGTGATGGTATGATAGTAGGTGTTGGTTGTTGCATGAATGGATAAAAGGATGCACTATTCTGAAGGTTATGTAAGGATTCTTATATGACTTGTTACATGTTATCTTCATCTTGGCCTAATATGTCCACCTCATGGGGACATTCATTGGGAGATGAAGATTCATGAGTGTTATCAATTACATTAGGATCATCTCCAAACATACAACTTGAAACATCAACCAAGGATCTTAAGGTCATTCATATGTTACCAAAACACATCTCCATATTGAAGTTTAATGCAAAGTTTTAGATCTGAAATCATAATTGACTAACTGTAAAATTTAAGAACCTAAAAATAATGTCTTTTGAATGCAAATTTTATGTTTAAAAAAGGCACTTATTTTGACCAATTAACTAGAATACAAAAAAAATAAAAAAAATATAATTCCAGAAACTAAAACTAAGAGATCTACCAACAGCCAAAAATAAAGCAAATAGAGAGATTAATGCCCAAAAATTTGGAAATTGACCTATATAAGGATAGATTCCCCCTAGGGAAAATGGGTCCTTGCACAAGGGTTTGAAAAATAAATTTTTGAGTTTATGAGTTAATATTTAAGGTTTTTTGTTTTAGGTTACAAACATATGGGTGATCCCACAATGCTGGTTTACATTTTTTGGCCAAAATGGACATTGAACTATTTTTTTCTAACTAAATCTTCACTTTCGGGCACCTATAGTGGCTAAACCATGAGGAATTTGAAGATGATGCAAACTAGTGATTTATGACATTTTGTATGTAGATTCTAAATATATTTTTTTTAAAAAAATTGGAATCAAATTGCACTTCTTTTTCCATCTCCTTTGAAAACTAGTTTTTTTGAGTAAACACATTTTTTAAGGAGTGATGCTCATTGTATACAGCATAAAAAAAATTCCATGAAGGATAAGATTCTATTTTTTTCAAATTTAGATATGTAACTATGATATCTAGCACTTTCATTTGGTTTCATAGTGTTTTATTGAATATTTTTTCCTTAATCAAGTTTCGAAGTCAAACCAATTACAATTCAGACATAGGCGGACTGTATACAACATAAAAAAAATTTGTATGTATCAAAATTCAATTTTCTTTTGTTGGATCAAGGATTTCAATATCTAGAGCACTGATATTTTTCAAAACAAAATTTGATAATCTGTTATTTTTTCACATGTGTAGAACTGAGAGCTTGATTTTCGGTGAAAAACCTACATTTACAAGAAATAAAAAATAAAATAATAATTAAATTAAATTTATTTAAAATTATACTTTTTGGGAAGCTTATAACAAGGACTACATACTTACAAAAAAAAAAGAATTTATTGATTCCCCAAAAGGTAAATCAAAAGTGGTTTTTTATCATCATTTTGATAGGTGTAAAGCAAACTATGTGTATCAACATGAAGTTGCACCCCTAACATAAATTCCCTTTTGACCCTTAACACTTTACAAGATAAAAACTAGAGGTTTAATTCCACTCAAGCCCACTGCTTCCATTCCACTTGGCACCTATTTTTTGTGTCGATGGGGGCGTTTCTGTCGGGATGCCTGTGCGGTGTACTTACGTCCCTGGTAGATTCTTGCGGATAGAGACTGCAGAGGCATTACATCTTCAATTGGAAGTCAAAGAGTAACGCCCCTCTTCGACTAGCTGACCTGAATATGGTCGTTCTTCACCCTTCTCTTCATAATCTTCACTCTTCCATCCTGGGTAAGTGCACCAATCTATGACACAATTTTGGCTCTTAAGATGTGTTTGTAATCAGTAAAATTTGATTTGCACGAGAAAATGAAGATAGTTATGCTCAAAATTTCAAGATGTGGCAACAGCAAAATTGAAGTGCTCTAAGTCTAGCTTCTAAGCTACTATTTTTTTTAAAATTAATGAAGATTAAGGGTCTCAAAAAGGGGGGGCCCAAAATAGGTCCTATTTTTATCAAAAAAAAATAGCATAGGCCTGAGGGCTCCCCCCTTTTTGATTGACGTTTTTTTAAAACTTCAAAAATCCCAATGGTGAGAGATTAGCTAACACCATGTAGTTTATCCTTGTTCTTTCGGATAATTTTTTTAATGAATATATAATATTTTATGAATTTTCAAAGTGGACACATCCTAAAAAGCTAAAATTTGAGCGTGCTCCCCCCTAATTTTTTTGCAAACTAATCAAAAATTGATTCTTTTTTTTTCATCATGTGTAGAATGGAGTCTAGTTTCAAAAAGTGTAATTTTTTTCATGTTTTGATGAATGGGTAACAATCTATCCTAAAACTAGCACATGTTGTCTTTTGACCAAAAACGAAGGCATTTACAATAGAAGCCATGGATCAAAACCTTATCTAAATAAAAATGAAAAAATAATTATATATTTAGATAGCTAATATAGTGGTTAATGCTATCACAGTTTTTTTATAAACTTGCATTGAAAGACGTGCAAATGAGACGAGGAGCATGCATGAAAATATAAGGAAATTTGGAAAATCCTGTCAATTAACACGTCCAAAGAAGGCCATTTGGTGAGCGCCAAATTTGGTGTGGATAATATGTGATGAGTCATTTTGCAAGCACAAAAATTGGCACTCACCAAATTATCTGCTTTGCGCAGAACCAGAATTTCCCCTCTTTGGTCAACAACTTTGATAATGCTTAGAGTGCACAGTTTATGATCAAAAATGGATAGTTGAGGTTTTACCTTCCATATGCTCTCTAACTCGTTACCCTAATTGGATAACTCTTTATCCCTCTAAAGTTTGGATAACTCTTTATCCCTCTAAAGTTTCTATCTCTCAGGTCTCACTCTCTCCCATGTGACCTAGACTACTCTCTCAATCCAATCCCCTCTCTCAGGTCTCTTTCCCTCCCACATAGGTACCTAAATAAATCTATCTCACTCCAACCCCCTTTCTCACTCTCCCTCTCTCTCTCTCCCTCTTCGATATTTTTGTCTCTCACTCCATCTCCCTCTCTTAGGTTGTTGTCTTTCTGTATTTGGCTCTCTCTCTCAAGTCTCTCCCTCCTACCCCCTCTCCCTCTCTTAGGTCTGTCACTCACTCACTCTATCTCTCTCCCATTCCCTCTCTCTCACTCTCTCCCACTCTGTCTCTCTCCCTCTCTCTCAGGTCTCTCCCTCCCACCCCCTCTCCCTCTCTCTCTCTCAAGTATCTTCATCCTACCCCCTCTCCCTCTCTCTTTTTGTCAAGTCTCCCCCTCCTACCCCCTCTCCCTCTCACAGTGACTCCCTCTATCTCTCTTCCACTCCCTCCCTCTCTCCCTCTCCCTCTCCCTCTCCCTCTCTCTCTCCCTCTCCCTCTCTCTCAATTATGTCCCTCCCACCACCTCTCCCTCTCTCTCTCTCTCAAGTAGAGGGTTTAGGGTTTAGGGTTTAGGGATTAAGGGTTAAGGGTAGAGGGTTTAAGGTTTAGAGATTGTGATTTACAATTTAAGGGTAGAGGGTTTAAGGGTTTAGAGTTTAACCTGGTTAAGGGTAGAGGGTAGAGGGTAGAGGGTAGAGGGTAGAGGGTTTATGGTTTACGGATTAAGGGTTAAGGGTAGAGGGTTTAGGATTTAGGGATTATGATTTATGGTTTAAGGGTAGATGGTGTAGGGATGAGAGAGAGAGGGGGTGTTGAGGGTAGAGGGTTAAGGGTTAAGGGTAGAGGGTAGAGGGTTTAGGGGTTTATGATTTATAGTTTAATGGTAGAGAGTTTAAGGGTTTAGGGTTTAACCTCATTAAGGGTAGAGGGTTAAGGGTTGAGGGTTTAGGGTTTAACCTCATTAAGGGTAGAGGGTTAAGGGTTGAGGGTTTAGGGTTTAAGGGTAGAGGGTAGAGGGTTTAGGGTTTACAGATTAAGGGTTAAGGGTAGAGGGTTTAGGGTTTATGGATTACTATTCACGGTTTAAGGGTAGATGGTGTAGGGTTAAGAGGGTATAGGGGTTGAGGGATTAGGGTTTAATGGTTGAGGGTTGAGGATTGAGGGTTGAGGATTGAGGGATTAAGAGGGTATAGGGGTTGAGGGGTTGAGGGGTTAGGTTTTAAGGGTTGAGGGATTAAGAGGGTATAGGGGTTGAGGTATTAGGATTTAAGGGTTGAGAGTTGAGGGTTGAGGGTTGAGGGTTGAGGGATTAAGAGGGTATAGGGGTTGATGGATTAGGGTTTAAGGGTTGAGGGTTGATGGTTGATGGCTTAAGAGGGTATGAGGGTTGAGGTATTAGGGTTTAAGGGTTAAGGTTTTAGGTTTGAGGGATTAAGAGGGTATAAGGGTTGATGGATTAGGTTTTAAGGGTTGAGGGATTAAGAGTATAGAGGGGTTGAGAGATTGGGGTTTAAGGGTTGAGGGTTGAGGGGTTGAGGGATTAGGGTTTAAGGTTTGAGGGTTGAGTGATTAAGAAGGTATAGGGGTTGAGGGATTAGGGTTTAAGGGTTGAGGGTTGAGGGTTGAGGGATTAAGAGGGTATAGGGGTTGAGGGATTAGGGTTTAAGGGTAGAGAGTACATGGGTTGAGTGATTAAGAGGGTATAGGGGTTGAGGGATTAGGGTTTAAGGGTTCAGGGTTGAGGGGTTGAGGTATCAAGAGGGTATAGGAGTTGAGGGATTAGGGTTTAAGGGTTGAGGGTTGAGGGTTAAGGGATTAGGAGGGTATGAGGGTTGATGGATTAGGTTTTAAGGGTTAAGGGTTGAGGGTTGAGTGATTAAGAGGGTATAGGGGTTGAGGGATTAGGGTTTAAGGGTAGAGGGTAGAGGGGTTGAGGCATTAAGAGGGTGTAGGGGTTGAGGGATTAGGGTTCAAGGGTTGAGGGTTGAGGGATTAAGAGGGTATAGGAGTTGAGGGATTAGGGTTTAAGGGTTGAGGGTTGAGGGATTAAGAGGGCATGTGGGTTGAGGGATTAGGGTTTAAGGGTTAAGGGTTGAGGGTTTAGGGATTAAGAGGGTATAGGGGTTGAGGGATTAGGGTTTAAGGGTTGAGGGTTAAGGGTTGAGGGATTAAGAGTGTAGAGGGGTTGAGGGATTATGGTTTAAGGGTTGAGGGTTGAGGAGTTGAGGGATTAAGAGGGTATAGGGGTTGAGGGATTAAGTTTTAAGGGTTGAGGTTTGAGGTTTTAGTGATTAAGAGGGTATAGGGGTTGAGGGATTAGGGTTTAAGGTTTAAGGGTTGAAGGTTGAGGGATTAAGAGGGTATAGGGGTTGAGGGATTAGGGTTTAAGGGTTGAGGGTTAAGGTTTGAGGGATTAAGAGTGTAGAGGGGTTGAGGGATTAGGGTTTAAGGGTTGAGGGGTTGATGGATTAAGAGGGTGTAGGGTTGAGGGATTAGGGTTTAAGGGCTGAGGGTTAAGGGTTGAGGGTTTAGCACGTATAGGATTTATAGTTTAAGGGTAGAGGGTTTAAGGGTTTAGGGTTTAATCTAATTAAGGGTAGAGGGTTGAGGGTTGAGGGTTGAGGGTAGACGGTTTAGGGTTTAGGGATTAAGGGTTAAGGGTAGAGGGTTTAGGGTTTAGCGATTACAATTTATGATTTAAGGGTAAATGGTGTAGGGTTGAGAGAGAGGGGGGGGTTGAGGGTTGAGGGTAGAGGGTAGAGGGTAGAGGGTTAAGGGTTTAGGGGTTTACAGTTTATGGTTTAAGGTTTTAAGGGTTAATGGTATAGGGTTTACGGTTCAAGGGTCCCACTCCCTCTCTCTCCCACTCCCTCTCTTAGGTCTTCCCCCCATCATAACTGAATAAATTACTTCCCTCTCAAGTCTCTCTCTCTCAGGTCTCACTCCCTCCCATGCTACCTAGACTAATCTGTGTCACTCCAATTCCCTCTCTCACAGTCCCTCTCTGTCAGGCCTCACTTACCTCCCACCCTACCTTAGATGAATATATTTCACTCCAACCCCCTCTCCCACACTCCCTCTCTCTCTCTCCCCCTTTGGTCTTTTTGTATCTCTCGGGTCTCATCCCTCCCAATCCCTCTCCTATTATCAAGTAATTTCCCCCACTGTAACTGGATAACTCTCTGTCAGGCCTCACTTACCTCCCACCCTACCTAGATGAATATATTTCACTCCAAACCCCTCTCCCACACTCCCTCTCTCTCTCTCTCCCCCTTTGGTCTTTTTGTATCTCTCAGGTCTCATCCCTCCCAACCCCTCTCCAATTGTCAAGTAATTTCCCCCATTGTAACTGGATAACTCTCTATCCCTCTTAAGTATCCATCGCTCTCAAGTCTTAGTCGCTACCACACTACCTAGACTAATCTCTCTCACTCCTATCACCTCTCTCTCTATCTTGAGTGTCACTCCCTTTGTCTCTATGGATTCTCTCCCTTTCAAAACAACACATTTTGCGCTCGCCAAATTTGGCAAGCACCAATTTTTTTTACCTTGAAATAGTAAAATACAGGTTGACCCCATGATTCAAACCCACATGCTTTTGTATTTATCGGGTTCAAAAATTTATCCAATTCAAAAATGCCTTTTTTTATGCAGTTGACTTCATGTTGTACCAATCTATGCTTGACCCATCACCTTTTTAGCACCAATCTGCATGGTAGACAACATAGAAGAAACATTTTGAAGTTTCTACACCATTTTACATTATCTAAGGTAATATAATCATTTTGGTAATATTGAAATGTTTATATTTAGTATTTTTTTTGTTTTTGATAATATAAACTAAATTTCTTTAATAATTTTATTAATCATAACAATTGAACATAGAATTCAACATTGAATTATATGGGATTTGCATTAAAAAGTTTAATTTTTATGAGTTTTAAGAACAAAAAAATGAAAAACATGTCATTTACTTATGAATTCTATTTGCATTGCTTATAGTAGTCCATTTCCAGCATGGCTAGTGGAATTCACTCTATTTCATTTTATTTTCAACTAATTTGGAAAACCTAATAGCTTTCATCAATGTTAATGCAAGTGTCCATTACTTTTTTTGTTCCATAAAAAATTCACCTTCATCACATGTGCTTAGATAAATTCAATTGTGTTGACATAGTTGTTAATGCAAGTTTCCATTCATTCATACCATTTTCCTTTCTAATAAATTAAAAAATGGGAAATTTTGTGCAATTGAGAATGCTTATTGTCTTTCTAAGTTACCTTATTGTCAAAGAAATAGTGAATATTTATAAGATATAGCATCACAAACCCTTCTTTGAATTCATCTTCTTCATGACTTCGTTGACAATCAAAATTTTGGTTTTGAGAACAATAAACACAAGATTCTCTAGTTTTCATTTAGGTGGCAAAAACTTATACCCTAGTTTGTGATGCAGAGCAAGGAGACAAAACCTTCAACAATCATAATTAGATCAGTTCCAAAAAATCTTCAATCTCAAAAACCTCAATTCAATGCTCAAATGACCAATTCACATTCATTTCCTTGTAGCATTCACAATAGAGAAAATTATTCATATCTTATCATATCTTAGTCACTAGAACCCTATCTAATTCATCTAAACACTAAACCCTTGCTTTAGGCCTTTCTAGTCTTGAAGCAAGGAGGGTTTATTCAAAATCAACATTTCAGGCCTTCGGTGCGGGACCACCTTGTAAGCTCAATTTTGTCAAAAAGCTTGAATCTTTAGTGAGCATGGTCAAATGCTAAAATTTTAGTTAATGTTGAGTATTTTGTGTTCATTAAGGTCAATTAGACCATTTTATAATGTATTTGGAGCTAAGGGAGTTCAGTTGTGTCATAGCTTGCAATTTGGCAAAATGTGGTCAGAAAAGTTGCTAAAAGATGCAAAAGTTGCACAGTTAGGTGCATGCAAGGTTAGGTAAGTATAATATCAGTTTTAGGCATTCATTTATGTTTTTATGAGTCCATAAATGTGAGGAGAACCTCAAGGAAGAGGTGAGAGTACGGAAAAAATAAAGAAGATCAAGAAGTATTCCCTATTTTTAGTGTAAATTTTTGAGTTTTGACTGGTAAATCTATGTTTCAGACCACTGTACAGCCCCATACAAGTGGTTCATGGTGTAAAATCTATGGGAAACATTAAAGGAATGTATTAACTTTCATTTTTAGTTTTTTTGATTGAATTTCATGGAGTTTTGTGAGTTTTATGATCATTTTGGTGCTAATGGGTATGAAACTCTGTTTTGGGGTTTTCAACACTAAAGAATGTGCACATGTATGAAATTTTCCTTCGGTGGATACCTCTATAACTTAGTGAAATGAAGTCTAACAGTTTTTTTTCCATGTTCAATAAGGATTCAAGAGTTGAAGAGTTGATGGAAGCATTTTGTGAGTTCCTATCCTAGTTGATTTCTTGTGTGTCTTGACCAAAAATCAAGGTTTCAAGTAAGGGTTTGAGAAAATAATAGTGCTAAAGGTTGGGAGTAAGTTTTTAGAGCATGTGCAGGCTATTTTTAAAGTGTTCCAAGTATTAGTTGGGTGTGGTGTGTTGAGGAATTCCAGGTTTCAATAAATCCGTCGCGGAAACCTAGTTTGAAATAGCTGAGAGTGAGGGTTTGAAGGTCGGTACCCTATTGAACGTTATAGTCCCTAAAATAGGTGGAATTTGAGGTTTGAAAACCTAAAAAAATACTTTCCATGGAGATCAATATCTCTGAAGGTGTTTAAAGGAGTGTCTCTTTGTAAGAGTGGCCTTATTGGCCTAGTTGCTTGAGTGGAACAAGGCTAGTTTGAGGTATTTTCTCCAAAAGAGTTTATAGTAGTTTTGAGATATGTTTTAGGCCATGGAAAAGGGTATCTCAAAATTCCCTTAAAGTATTCATAAGTTACCTAGTTAATTAGATATGAGTGACTATCCTATGAGGAAGGATTACTAGTTTGTAAGTGTTTAAGGAGTGAGTGATACAAAATTGGTGCAGGCGAACCTACACCTTGTATTGAAATAAAATGTATTCTTGGAAGGTCTAATATAATATTTTTAAGTTTCTTGATTAGGTTGATTTTTAATTCTTGGTGGTCAAATGTGCAAAAAAATGCATTCTTGCTATAAAATTGTCAATATTTGAATTTGTAGCCTTTTGAAGGCAAATCCTTGAATTTGGATTTAAATGTGAAAGAATGAGGTCTAAAATATTTTAATAGATTTAATTAAAGGTGTTTGAGTGATTTAGGATTCCTTGGGTGTCAAACTTAAAAATTTACAAAATTCATGTAATGTTGTCATGTGTAAAAGGTCTAAAATGCAACTTAATGAAGATTAGAAAGTCTTAATGATTAAAAATCATTTATGGGTGTTGGAGGGAGTTGGAATGAAATAAAAATATGTATAATAATCTTCAATTCCTCGAAGGAAAGGTTTTTGGTTGATTTGTAACCCATTTTTTATCAAGAAGAACGTTATTTTCTAGAAATTTACTGGTTTCTCTCACTTTTCTTGTTTTTGTACGGCTTGTACGGACTCTACAATGATATGAAACTGATTGAATGTTGTATATTAATTAATTATCTTTCATTTTCACCTATTTATAGGTTCTAACTCTTTGTATAGAGAAAGTTATCTTGTTTTTATTGCTGCTACCTACTTTCATAGTGTTCTTGGATTGAAGGGTTTCATGATGTAATTTGACCCATTCCACCTTTTGTGCCTACTGTAACTTGTGGAATGGGTCCTCTAACTTGTAAAATACATTCCTAACCTATTTATAATGTTTTGGGGTCAATTTTGGATGTTTTGGAAGATGTTCTAGGACTATAGCAGGGTATTTTCATGGTGAAAATGAGGGCTTCAAGTGGTGTTTTGACAAAATGTGGGAAGGACTCTCCATGTAATGTATTATTCACCATGTACAGGGTCTAGTAATTGTTTTTGGTGATTTTTATGGGTCTAGAAGGTCTGGGAGATAGGAGCTTCATTAAAACCCCAAGTATTTTGCTTGAAATTGAGGGTTTGGTGTATTAGGGGTCTAGAGGTCTTGGACCTAGAAACAAATTAGGAAATTGGAGGTTTTCACACATAAAATAATGTTGTTTGAGGAGTTTGAGTGGAGATCTAGTTTTTAAAAGGTACTCTCTTTGTAAATTAAGCCAATTGAATAGCCTTTTCCAAGTTGGGTCTATTGGAAGTCAATGTTGGTCCAAAGGAGTTGATGTTGGGGTTTACCTATGTTTTATAACTTGAAAATGGGTATCTTAATCATTCCTGATTTTTTCAAGTGTTTTGGAAAATCTTGGTGAAAAGGCCCTTGAACCGAGTTACCTATGCTACAAGGGAAAGCTTGGTAGAAGTTGGTATTTTCAGTTGAACATCTGATTTTGCTTTGGAATTTGATTGATTCTCATTGATTTGGTGTATTGAATGGTTTCCACCCCTCTCTACATCAAAATGGTGTTTCTTGGTAAGTTAAGTGATCAAGTTGTGTGTAAGTCTATTAAGAGCCTTCCTCTAAATATTTGAACAAGTTCATTGTGGATCCCTACATGTACTACATCAGCCTCTAGCTACTTTGCCAACTCTTCAAAGACACTTAAAATCCCTACTCTAATATCTAACCGTACAGACATCTAACTCCATCATGTATGAAAAATGTTGTCTAGCACAGACATGTTTGATAATTCCAAACAGCTCGTTGCTTTCTTTCATAAAATTCTTTGGTGTGTTTCATATTTAATGCAATGTAATCAGTGATATCAATATTTTCATAAAATGCATTACTTACTTTTGTTCTACGTGTTTTTGTGAACATGTAGCATTCAAGGTCATGCTAAGGAAATGATTGAATCCTCTAACACCAGAAGAATGTGTAGTTAATAATGCAAGGAGAAGAGAATCAAAAAATTTAGCTCGTGAAGCAAAGGAATTGCAGCCCATACAACCAAAAATTCCCATGCAATCTAAGAGAGATGTCAAATTGGCAAAACAAAGGGCACGAATGAGTAAATTTCATGGAAGGACAGGAATGGATACCGAAGTTGGGGGCACATCATCAACCATAGGTGAAGCTCAATGCACATCTCCAATTGAAGATACATCGACAAAAACATGTGGTTTTCCAAGTATATCGGAAATCACATCTCCAATTGAAGACACACCATCAACAACATTTCATTTTGAAATTACATTAGCAAACACATTTCTTTTTGAAGGCACTCCACAAATGACATCTCAAGTTGGAGGTACAACATCATTTACATTTCAATCTCAAGGTATGTCATCAATTGCACCTCTGATTGAAGGTACGCGATCTATCCCTAATGGTGTTGACCTTCCCAATGTTGACACAAATTTACATTTGAGAACTCCTCCTAGAGTTTTGCATAGAAACCCTACATTTTTTATTGATATTGATTCCAATTTTTTGAAATGGATGCCTAATAAGATTCCAAAATGTACATGTCAAAGATATGCACAGAAGATATGGAGTTTGTTTTTTGCAAAGCTAAATGAGGGTGGAAGATGCCAACTATTTGTTGAAATGATGAGGCAACTCAAATTTAGGACCACCATGAATTATCTTGGGCTAAGAGTTTCAAATGACTCAAGTGAAAATTCCATTATAAAGAACTTGGTGAGTGCATACGAGAGTGTGGGTTCCACCTCACGCACAAAGGATAGTTGTGCCACATGACGTGTGATGACAACAACACTATTAAGCAGTCAAACAAGGAACAAGGTAAACCTTACAAAGGCAAGTAAGTCTTTGAAAATAATTAGATCATCTCTAATGAGAGCCAAAGGAAGGCATGAAAGAGTGGAGGATCCAAATAGCAATGAGTTATGTGCATTCTCGGGTAGAGTTCCATGGAAAGATACAAGAATTTCTCAAGGCCTGAGATCTTTAATTGTGATTATTGGAAGGATAACACAAGGACCTCTCCTAATCAAAGAGATGTTGTAAGAAGGATAGTTGGTAGTAAAAACCATGAGCCACATCCAATGCATTATTTGGATACCACTCAAACCCAATTTTTTGTTGATTTTGTATAGAAGTTTCCTAAAATTAAAATATGTCAAAGGTATTTTGAAATGCTAAAGCATTTTTATGTCAAAATAAATCACACACGCACTACTTGTTGTTGTAGGGTTCATATTGAGTTTTCTAACCATAATGATGTTTATCGACGTATATGTGTAGATATGCATACTGACAATGTTTTGTAGGAATGTAACATAATGCCTCCACCTAAATCATCAAGGAAATTTTTGTCTTCCATTTTATGTGAAAGAGAGGATGGTCAAAAAATTTATTAAAAATCATGTTTGGATGGCACATGTGATCATTGTGGTGGCATGCAACATTTTTGAATTTTCCAACACATGGCTAGTACACACACAATTGGAGACAAAATTGTGGAATTTGGAAAATATAATACAATGATATACAGTCTAAAAGATGGGAAAGAAGAAAAGAAGTGTGAATTGGTCAATGATAAGATTCCAGTGTATTAGTTTATGGGAATTTTCCGTGATCAAGTGGTCTATGAGTATGCAAGGCATACACATAGAGCACAATGGTTGGACTCACAGTTCAAGTTATGCAAGGACACATTTCCACTTCATCATATCATTTTAGTTGTTGACTTTGCTGAGAACTACACACTACATCCATAGATTGAGGTGTAATCACAGTACTACAACTCCACGTAGGTTGCTATATTTTTGCATATAGCATTCATTCATGCAAATGATAGTACAAAGGAAAATAGGAAATTACTGAGGGAGTATCACTTTTACATCAATGATGATCACACATATTCTACAGAGTTTGTGCAAGGTTGTCTTCATATGTTTTATGATGATCTAGTTAGTAGGGGCATATCATTTAGTCATCATATCATATGGTCAGATAATTGTACATCGTAATTCAAGAACACCAGAATGTTTTACTAGTTGAGCAAGATGCATAGGATCAGTGCTGCTCAACATATGTGGAACTTCTTAGAGGCCAGACATGGAAAGGGGGAGCATGATGGAGCAAGTGCATGTATCAAAAGAGCCCTAGCACGAGAAGAGTTAAATTATACAAACAATGTAAAGTTGACAGATGCAATATCAATTGTCCAGTGGTGCAATGGTGCAATGGGTCCAGGTAGTGAAGGTAATTCTTTAGTTAATAGATTTTTTTATTTAGTAGATGATACTAACATTGAAAAATATGAGGATTGTTGTACACTAACAAGATCGAGTGAGCTACACTCTTTTAGAAGCTCCAATGCAGGTACATGGACTATCCATACGCAAAAGATGGAATTTTTTTGTTATGCATGTACACTTCAAGCATGGAATTATTGTAAGTCAATAGAGTGGGTTGACAAATGGTTTGTAAGAAGTCTAACCCCACTTGACACTTATCATCTCCCGACGGCTCTACAAATCACAGAGATGCAATCATCCATTGACTTTGATCATGTATCGGACCTACTAGAACCAGGTAATATATCTTACTTACAGGTTTTATTATGTTGCTCAATAAATACATCTAACAAGATGAACATATCAATGCAGGGCAAGTTTATGTGGCGATTGCAAATGAAGACAATGAAGAGGGTACAGATTATTACCTATGCCATTGTATCAAGGCCAAAAATAAATTGGAGGCCCTAGTTATAGACAGAGAAAACATAGAATATCCTATAGGTTCGGTGGTTGTTACTGGAACATGGCTTGGAAGGTATCCATTTAAGAATGTTGTAGTTTGGTTGTTTGAGGACTTTGACATGCATCAGAAAATTCTTCAGTACTCGAACCTTTTCGTCACCACCAACGTTCATTTGACCAAATATAAGGGCAGACTTGTGAACAAGAAGTTGTGAAAAGTGTGTGAATCTGACCATGAGGCAATACTTGACACAATAAATAGTAGAGTAGACCCGGATGGTTCCCTGGATTGATTTGCAATTATGCACATTGAATTTATAAATTCATGTTATTGATCACTCTTTTGGACTAACACCTTGCAATCAGGCTTTTTCACCATTAGTGTTTGATGTCATATGCATTTACAACTGTCATTGATCCTTTTTTTATTGTGACTGTAGGTAATATTGAAGTTTTTCAAAGTATATAAGAAAATAACAACATCGGTTGGTGGTGCAAGTGTTTAGTGGTATGAGAAACATTGGTTGCTGGTGCATTTTCTGGTTGTCAATCTTCTCTTTCTTTTCCATCTCGTAGATTTATCAAATTCTCATATGCTTCATGTTTTATGTTAATTATGTCATTGATATATTTGAAATTTATACTTAGGATCATCAAGAGATGATAAAGTAGCGAAGGGGCACATCACCATTGTAGGACCTTCAATCAACCTCCTTATCTAGCATGCATGAAGGTGATAGTTTGTCTCGTCAGCTGTATGATTGACATTATTTAGTTATTGCTCTTTTAATTATTTTTATGTGAGTCCATGTCTAAGATTGATAGGCTTTTGTAGGTTTTTTGTGGACCAAATTCCTATGATACTACACAACCATAGAGAGGCTACTACCCATGTGTTTCATAGGGAGTAGGGGATGTACATATTTTGAAGCATTTTGGAATGCAAACAATTGGGCCAGCTGAGCTAGAATGGAGAAACGAAACTAGGCAACAACTCCTTTTGTTTCTTCTCAAGTACAATATATTTCATGATCTGTGCTGCAAATGGGAGGATTATTTTCCTCCATGTATTGCTACAAGTATTGACAAATGGGAATATTTTCAAGATGTTCTTCTATCACTATTGTAATACTTGTCATTGACTTAGTGTATTTTTTGATATAAAAAAATTATGAGAAACTAATACATGCAAATGTGTATATTCCTTAATATATGCCTCAATTAAATGTGTATGTTACATTTAAAATTAGTTGTAATGCTTCACGATTTACATTTAAAGTTGTCTTCAAGGAAAAACATGTGGATTTATGAGTAAGAATAAAATAATGTCTAATATAATTATGGAAAGGCATATTTTATTGCCCCTATTGATGCAGAGGTGGTGGTAACCCAAGACATAAATTGACATAGCTTCTCTCAAATATTCCAATCAAGACATCAAATTTCAATTAACACAACCTTGTAAAATAGCATCAAACTTAACAAGGACCCTGCAGAGGTTGTCAACATCCAAGAAATGATAATTAAATCAACTTTTCCCAATCACCCACCAATTTCCAAGGGAAAATACACACCTCCAGCCCTTCCTTTCATTCTTCAAGCCAAGGGATCATCCTTCCACACCTCCTAATCCTAAAGTATCATTACCTACACTCAACTACATCATCCCACTGAGTTACATTTGATGATAGTAGGTGGGATGATGGTTATTCCATTAGAATAACTCCAGACCCTTAAAGTTGTTCAATAACCTGGTAGGAGCAATTTGATGAATTAAGGCACTAAAAGATTAAACCAAAACCTGCTAAGGCACCAAACACAAGCTAGAACATTTATCTACTATTTCTCAAGGGAATTCAATACATATAAGACCTGTTTGGCTTGTACACAGGTAGGGAACTCAGAAAAATCAGTAAAACTATGAGAAAACAAAGTAATTTCCAAGATTTATTCTTTTCCCTCCAATCCGACAACCACAACTTGAGCCTCTCCAAGATTTACATAGAATTTCTCATCATCCTCTAACTGATCAACAGCCCTAACCACTAAGAAACCAACTTTTCAAAACACATAACCATTGCGATTACAAATTTGTTGCATTATGCAACTCACAAATTCACACCTTTTATCACTTTTCCTACTAACTAAACTAATGACTCCATTATGTCATTGAGATACAATCTTTCATGTTTCCTTCTAGGATTACAAACTCACTTGTTGACACATTTTTAATGCAAGGGTTCATTTTGACCATCAAACATGGAGATTTGTGACTAGGTACCTAGGTGTTACTGCACCACCTACCTTGTCAATCCCACCGAATTGGCAAGCTAGTGAGCTCACTGGCTTGCCAAATCCATAGGTTTGACAAGGTAGGGGCAGTGTATGCCTCATATAAATTGATGCAACCTAGGTCAACTCTTACATACCTCAATTCCACCTAAGACTCCTTTGGAGCAACTTGCTAAAAACTTGAAAACAACGTTGTCCAACCTCACTTTTTCATGTAAAAACACCCCAAATGCCACCTAGGGCATCACAAAAAATTGGTATGATCACCTCTTGATGCAGAGTGGATCAACCAAGATGTGATTTGACACAAATTCTCTCAAATATTCTCACTAATACATCAACATTCACTTGACTCAATAGGGTACCTCAACTTCCCAACCATGGAGTCCATTAGACCAGACATTATCAGAGGCTTGGGAATATCTTCAACATCCCTTACTTGACTGATCAACACCCACCAATAGGAATTCTCACTTTAGGAACAACCAATGACTCTTCAAAACAACATTAGGCCTTAACTGGTTGGAGGCAAGAACCAGACAATTGACACAGGTTTCAGACCCCTTATGTAGGCCTCTTCAAACCCCCAAGACCTCAGGGTATGACATTCAACAAAACAACTACTATGGACCAATCTACAATGCCATAAGGGGACCTAATGAGGTTTTTCCAAACAAGAAACAAGGTATCTAGGCAATCCCCATGATGCAGAGTGGATCAACCAAATAGGAGAGATGACGACTTCTTTCAAATATGCCCACTTGGACATTAATTCACCAAACTCACAATAGGGTAACCTTGCCACTTGACATGGGATTTTGGCCAATCGGACTTAGACAGAGGTTTAGATCATATTTTTTACCCTAGAACATGTTTCTTCTAACCACTCCAAGACATAACATCCTAACTTTCACCTAAGTATTTCCATTTTCTCATCGCTCTAGCCTTTAGGCCTCTTTTACCCTTAACCCTTGTAGCACTACCCGGTAGGACATTCAAGACAAAAACCAAATACAAGCTTGTAACAGGCCCAAACCACTAAATTTGGACAAAAAATGGATGTCCCTACAAAGTCTCAAAGCCTCCCTTCTTGGCAATAAAAGGTAAAGTCACAACAAGCCAAAAGGTAACGCTACAAGGTAGGCCTCATAGGCTGCTCAACTCAAGGAACTTAGTACCTAGGCACTCCCCAACACCCCTCAGCTACAATTAAGTTCCTATAACATTCTTACATCCATTTGACAAGTCCCTATAGGACTGTATTCACAAAACATTCTCACAAAGACCAAAAATCAGACTTTTCTCCTTGATTCTAGGCCTATCACACGATGATGCCAAGCCTAGATCTTCAAAGATCCTTCCCAAACCTGCATGCTGCTCTCTGAAACAATTATAAGATCAAATTAAATATTTTACTCTCCCATTCCACCCATTCCTGGCCTTAATGCATGGTGGGAATGGAAGATACAAGCAAAATTCAATCAAAACCCTAGTTTTGGAGGGTTTTAGACCACCTGACAGAGAAATATGAATATCTCCCTTGTCCCTCAATGAAATTACTCCACATAACCACCAAAAGAGAGAAAACTCAACCCCCTTTCAAACCATTATATCCTTGGAGTCTTACAACAAACCTACAAATTGTACCAAGTATGGGATCAAAAATTCTTGCACAGGAAATTAGAAAACAGAGCAAAATTTTTATTGAATCTTCTTTCTTTCTTCATCAACAACCTTACCTCAACCAGGAGAGGCATATTTAAACTCTAAAAACCTCCCTTCAATGTAACTTAATTTCATTTTGAATTGGAGGGACGTTGGAAACCAACTCTTATTTAGACCTCTAATTGCCTAGTTAAGGCAATTAACACTACACCAAGAACCCGACTAGGTAGAACACTCCAAAGGTGTTAAAGGCTCTTCAAAAGACATCAAATGACCAAGGTGAATCCCCTCAAATTCTTGGTTGCATCATGGCACCATCATTCATTAGTTGGCCTAGATGCACCAAGGTTACATGGTGAGAAGGAGACCTAGTACAAACATCAAAACTCAATACTCAGCTTAAAAGCTTATTACAAACATTGAAGATTGTCCTTAGGACCTTATTACACTGAAATCAACCTAAAAAACAAAATAAGATTCATTCAAGCCTCATGGAGGAATTTGGACCCCAAGGTTCCATTGCACCACCCCAACTCCCCTAAGCCATGAACATGGTTCTTACAACATCTCAACACCCTTGAATGACCCCTCTCAATAGATTCCACTCACAACTCATCAAACTCAGACTTTCTTACACAAAACTAGGCTTGTCACATGAGGATGCCAAGCCTAAGGTAACCAAGCAATCACTCCAAACTCCTAAAATTATCCAAAACCTCTTCAAACATAAATTACATGATGAAATCTACCATTCCACCAAGAATTAAGCCTTGGCCAAAAGGGAATGGCGAGTTGTGTGCATTCTTGTGATCAAACCTTGGTTTTTGAGGGTTTTTGACCAGTTTCAAAAGAATGATGCTAACTCACTCTATTATTTATGGAATTGGACCAAACCACCACCAAAAGGAAGATATCTCACTCATCTATCGAACCATGTTAGCCTTGCAACCGTAGAGACAAGCTGCAGGTTGTACCAAGCATGGGATCAACAAATTTACACAGAAAATCAGAAAAACAAAGAAGAGTATGAATAATTCTTATTAGATCTTCTCCAAAATTTCAACAAAAACCTCAATTCAAGCCTCTCAAGGATTTACATAGTCCTTTACACCCTTATTTAGCTGATCCATTCCCTCAACTAACTAAAAATCAACTTTTAAAACAAGTAACCATTGCATTTCAAATTTGTTGCTTTAAGCAACTTACAAATTTGCAACTTTAGACTCCTCCAATCTAATGACTACAACTAATTACCTCTAAACCCACAAAAATGGATTGGAAATAGCCTTATTACATCAACAAAACTTCATTCTTGCACACTCATATAAAAATACGCAAATTTTCCTTCAAAGGCTACAAAGACAACTTCTAGTGCAAGATTGAAATTTTCACATTTTTTATCACTAGACCCAAAACTCATCCTAAAACATACCTAATGGTCTTAATTGACCTTATTCAAGGAAAATAATGCTCAAAATACCCACAACAACCTATTGACCAACCTATTCACCATCATATAATCAAATATTGAGGGTGACATGTAGGCAAGGGTTTATTGAAAAACCATACTCCAAACCTTCCCACAACCAACCAAAGCCTGAAACACCTTCAAAAATGTCTGCACAAGCTTAAAAGTTCAAGAGATATAGCTGACCCAAAAGATTTCTTCAAACCCTAGCACTAAACCACCATTTTCCACTAAAAAATGAACCATTTGACATCTACAATGTCACCTAAAAACCCTCTATTCGCCTCCCTTGCACACAAAAATTTGCACACATGTTTTATAACCCTAACTAAGCCTTTTCATCAAGTTACAAAAGAATATAGTGGATGGAAGGCTTAATATGACATTTTAATGCACTCAAAACCCTTAAAATAGGGTATACAAACCGACCCTCAGTAATTAGCTTCTAAAATGCACAAAATCACTTGAAATCCAACCAAACCAAAACTAAAACAAAGTTAATTCTATTGCCCACCTAATTCCATCAAAAAAAGAGCACAATCACTTTGATATACGTTCAACCGACTCAATCCCTTAAGGGTCCAAAGTGAAAAAGGGCAGCAATATTTGATAGGGTATTACTCGTGAACCATGGTGATTACGAAATCTATGTCTGAACCTATGAGATCATGTTAGGCCCCTCTACAATAACCTCTCTCAGTTTTTTCTATTTTAGAGACATTTTCCTATGGTGTCCATTTTTCACTTGATGGAAAAAGTGTCAAACGCAAGTAGTTAAAATTTGCAAAGTGGTGCAACTTTCGTTCTGTAGCTCTTGTGACCAAACAGATTGTTCCAAAGCATCTGGATGGGTACTTTTATGCTAGGCATGGTCCTCTTTTGCACCCAAACATGCAAAAGTGCAAAATGGTTGTGAACTTCAGCATGCTCATATTCAAACACTGTGATGCTTAGAAACTTCTCGTCTAATCCTATGAGATTACGTTGGGCCCCTCTACAATAACCTCTCTCAATTTTTTCTATCTCAGAGGCATTTTCCTATGGTGGAAAATTTTCACTTGGGGAAAAGTTGTCAAATGCAAGTAGTTGAAAGTTGCAAGGTGGTGCAACTTTCATTTTGTAGCTCATCTGACCAAACAGATTGTTCCAACGCATCCGGGTGGGTACGTTTATGCTAGGAATGGTCCTCATTTTCACCCAAACACTCGAAATCGCTCTGAGCTACGTTCAACTGGATCAATCCCTTAAGGGTCCAAAGTGCAAAATGGTTGTGAACTTCAACATGCTCGTATTCAAACACCGTGATGCTTAGAAATTTCTTATCTAAGCCTATGGGATCAAATTGGGCCCCTCTACAATAACCTCTCTCAGTTTTTTCTATCTAGAAGGCATTTTCCTGTGGTGTCCAGTTTTCAATTGATGGAAAAAGTGCCAAATGCAAATAGTTAAAATTTGCAAAGTGGTCCAACTTTCATTTTGCAGCTCGTGTGACCAAACAAACTGTTCAAACACATCTGAATAGGTATTTTTACACTAGGCATGGTCCTCTTTCACACCCAAACATGTGGATTCGCTCCAAGCTACGTTCAACCGGTTCGATCCCTCAAGGGTCGAAAGTGCAAAATGGTTGCAAACTTCAGCATTCTATTACTCAAATATCATGATGCTTAGAAAATTTTCATCTAATCCTAGGAGATCATGTTGGGCCCCTCTACAATAACCTCTCTCAATTTTTCTATCTCAGAGGAATTTTCTTGTGGTGGCGAATTTTCACTTGGGGAAAAAGTTGTCAAATGCAAGGAGTTGAAAGTTGCAAAGTGGTGTAAATTTCATTCTACAGCTCGTGTGACCAAATGGACTGTTCCAACGTATTCAAAAGGGTACATTTACACTAGGCATGGTCCTCTTTCACACCCAAACAAGCAAAATCGCTCTGAGCTATGTTCAACCGGATCAATCTCTTAAGGGTCCAAAGTGCAAAATGGCTGTGAACTTCAGCGTGCTCGTATTCGAACACCATGATGCTTAGAAACTTCTCTTCTAAGCCTATGGGATCATGTTGGGCCCCTCTACAATAAATTCTCTCAATTTTTTCTATCTCGGAGGCATTTTCCTATGGTGTCTAGTTTTCACTTGATAGAAAAAGTGTCAAATGCAAGTAGTTAAAAGTTGCAAAGTGGTGCAACTTTCGTTCTCTAGCTTGTGTGACCAAATGGATTATTCCAATGCATTTGAATAGGTATTTTTATTCTACTCATGGTCCTCTTTCACACCCAAACACGCGAAATCGCTCTGAGCTATGCTCAACTAGATCAATTCCTTAAGGGTCCAAAGCGCAAAATGGCTACAAACTTTAGCATATTATTACTCGGATACCATGATACTTAGAAACTTCTCATGTAATCCTACGAGATTGCATTGGGCCCCTCTACAATAACCTCTCTTAGTTTTTTCTATCTTGGAGGCATTTTCTTGTGGAGGCATTTTCTTGTGGTGGCGAATTTTCAATTAGGGAAAAAGTTGTCAAATGCAAATAGTTGAAAGTTGCAAAGTGGTGCATCTTCATTCTATAGCTTGTGTGACCAAATGAACTATTCCAACACATCCAAATAGGTATGTTTATTCTAGTCATGGTCCTCTTTCACACCCAAACATGCGGAATCATTCTGAGCTACGTTCAACCAAATCGATCCCTTAAGGGTCCAAAGTGCAATTTAGCATGTTATTACTCGGATACCGTGATGCTTAGAAACTACTCATCTAATCCTATGGGATTACATTGGGCCCCTCTACAATAAACTCTCTTGTTTTTTTCTATCTTGGAAGCATTTTGATATGGTGGCGAATTTTCACTTGGGAAAAAAGTTGTCAAATGCAAGTAGTTGAAAGTTGAAAAGTGGTGCAACTTTCATTTTGTTGCTCGTGTGACCAAATAGATTATTCCAACACATCTGGGTAGGTACTTTTACACTAGGCATGGTCCTCTTTCACACCCACACATGTGAAATCGCTCTGAGCTACATTCAACCGGATCGATCCCTTAAGGGTCCAAAGTGCAAAATGGTTGTGAACTTCAGCATGCTCGTATTCGAACATCGTAATGCTTAGAAAGTTATCATCTAAGCCTATGGAATCATGTTGGACCCCTCTACAATAACCTCTATAGTATTTCTCTATCTCAGAGATGTTTTCCCATGGTGGTGATTTCTCACTTGGGGAAAAAGTTCTCAAATGCAAGTAGTTGAGTGTGTAAAAATGACTTTATAGCCATTCCACCCATTGTATCCTACTATAACTTAGTGGAATGGAATAATTAGGGGTAGGGAAGATATGTGCATTATTTCTGGATCAGGGGAGGCAAGTTGAGTGGTTTGGTGTGATGCCTTAGTTGGTAATTTGATGAGTTTTGGTGAAATTCAATGGTTTAAGAGTGGAAATGGTTGAAATCCTTTGGGGAAACAGTTTGTAAGGGACTTTTAAGCATGTGTGGGTTCTTTTAAGCATGTTTGATGCATGGGAAAGGTGTTATGAGTTGTGGAAATATAATTTTCAATAAACCCACCTATTTTAGGCTTTTAGCCATAGTAGCAAGGTAGTGAACTATTTGATAAAATGCTTTGGTAAACATGTACGAAAAATGTGGTAGCATAGACAATGCAATGAATTGTTTGAAAAAATTCCTCAAAGAAAAGTGGTCTCATAGTGATGGAATGTCATGACAATCCATAGCTGTGAGGATTTTTTACTTGAGGATTGTGATTAATGATTGGAATTGTGTTTAGTGAGATTGCAGGACCTCCCCTACTACATCAATTTTTTAGGGTTTTATCCATAGCAACAAGGAAATTAACTATTTGATATAATTCTTTGATAGACATGTATGAAAAATGTGGTAGCATAGAAAAGGCAATGAACTCTTTGAAAAAATGCCTTAAAAAAATGAGGTCTCATGGTGATGGAATGCCATGACAATCAAAAGCAAATTGATTGTCATGGCATTCCATCACCCTGAGACCACATTTATTTGAGGCATCTTTTGAACTAGTTCACTTCCTTGTCTATGGCTTGTCATGGCATTCCATCACCACATTTATTTGATGCATTTTTTCAAACAATTCACTGCCTTGTCTATGATATTGCTTAATATTATGCTTTTGATATATTTTTTCGAAGCATCCATAGCTTGTTTGAAATCACTTGTTTTAGGCTTTTAGCCATAGCAACAAGGTAGTGAACTATTTGACAAGATGCTTTGGTAGACATGTATGAAAAATGTTGTAACATAGAAAAGGTAGGGAACTATTTGAAAAAATACCTCAAAGAAATTTGGTCTCATAGAATGTCATGATAAGAAAATACAATTGGTAGCTGCTCCTATTTATTAGTTATGCAATGTGAAGAAATTGCATAACTTCTTAGGTTGACATTGTACAAACTATATTGTAATTGAAATTTTATCATCTATCAACATCTACTTATTAGTTATGCAAAGTGAAGTAATGCTTTGACTTTGAAAGATGTGCAATGCAATGTAATCAATGATATGAATATAAACTACAAAAAACCATTATTTATAATTCATTAGTTAAAATATTTATTTTATTTTCTCTCTATATCTCTATATGCTATGGAAATACCTTTCAATTTTTAAAAAAAAGTTTTTATATCTTGTTCTACAATTTTTCCTAGTTTTTTCACAAACTATTATACTTTTGGTTTGTCAAATTTTTCCCCAAAAGATTTTTTCTGCTATGCAATTGAAGCTTGAAGCATACACATGAATACACACAATATAGGTGAAGTATACATTTGAATAAGTGAAGCATACATGTGAATAAGTGAGGCACAAGTAATTGAAGCATTCCAAAGGATACAAACCACCATGAATGGAGCTTACTTACACAATACGCTTTAGATGGGGCTTATTGAGCATTCAACAGTAGTTAATTAAGCATTAGATGTAAACAAAGTCCATGCCTACAAAATTTAAGGATACAACTTACATGATACATATGATAGCATCATTCAAGAATGGCAGTAGAAAAATAAGATTTTCTTTAATCAAAAAGCCGAAAGGCTATACAATGATATATATTGATAAAAGTATATACAATATATCCAAAAAAATCATACAGGCTTAGTACAAAGGGGCCATATGGACATAAAATTTCACGTATATATTGATATTACAAAATATATGTTCCAAAATGCCACATAGGCATACAACAAACAACACTAATACATAGTCATTTCCCTCTAGGGGAAGGAAATAGATCATGTGTTGCCTTCAAAATTTGGCAAGATGGAGTGACTATTGCTTCTCTTGTCTTTCAAACATGCTCGCTAGTCCTTCTCTCTTCACTTTGGACCTTCAACTGATACAATAAAAATTAAAGATGTTAAAACATAGAAATTGAATTGTGGAATGGCATATAATAGAATATATAATCACTTACCGCATACATATAGTCATCATGCACATTTACAGCATCACCACGTCCATGATCTGGAGTGACAACCACCTATAGCAACCATCAAGATAGAAATTAAACTACATAAAATTATCGTGAAATTTTTCTACAATAGACCATAAAAGAGCAAATATAATGTCAAATCGACTAATCTATTCCATACCTCTCTCAATGGATTAGAACTAGCTATTGTTGCAGCAACTCCATGGTCCATCATGCCACCAACATCACTAGGGTTGTCTCTTGTCAACAACTACAAATGAAACAATATCTCAGGTATCATGTTGATATAAAGACCAAAAGGGGATAATGGAACATAAGGTGAAATAAGAGAGGGTAATGGGATGGGAATAAAAGGGTGATGCAGAGAGGGGGCTCAAGCTCATTCAAAGTGAAAAATTGCATTCAAGATTCATCTAACAAGATTAAAATGGCCTATTAGAGTAGTCCAAATAATCCTCAAAGCTTGACAACAATTGGGAGTCTAACTTCTCACTTTTCACCCATGTAACCTAGCAGTAGTGTAAACTTGGTTTTTGGCATTTAACTCCCATGCTTTCAAAAACACTTGAAAATCAGAAGGTGGATTCAAATACCCATTTTAGAGCTATAAAACATATCTCTTAACTAGATACAAGTCTTTTGGACCAACTCCTTGAAATTAGACCCTCAACGTTGTCATAGGCCATGAATTAGGCCAGATTTACAAAGAACTATACCTTTAAACTTAACACAGACCCTTGAAACCTTGGGCCAACATTTTGTATGCCCTCAAACCTCTAAAACCACAATCAACACCCAAGGTTGACACCTCCAACATATCAAACTCCAAAACCCTCAATTTCATTCCAAGTCAAGAGGGTTTATTCAAAGTCCCACTTGCACAACCTCCCAGAGCATGCCACCAACTTAGACATGTATATTTTGACCCCAATATGCTCAAAAGTTGGAAAAAAATCCACACTCTCATTGATCTCCACAAACCCTAGACCCAAGGCACCATCTTCATGTGTTTTTCTTCACAAAACTCATCAAGATAGTAGGTTTATCTCCTTAGTTCCTTCTCCACAACTCTAATCATGCAACTTACAACCTACTCAGACTCCCTAGGGGCCATTACATTGGTTATAGTAGGTATAGTCGGTGTAAGGGCCCTTAAATCATGATTTTGGTTACAAAACTCTCAAACAGTGTGTCCTCGGCCTATCACAGGAAAACAAGGATATTTACCACAAATCATAATGGATCTACCTCAAACTTATTCGAAAAGATTTTTAACACCTGCCACCACAAAGTAAAATTATTTACATGGCACAATCAATTTGTACGGGCTCATACAGGCCTGCAAATTACAAGAAAACTCATAAATTTGATGAAAAATAGAGATATTATTATTGCCAATGCTTCAAACTTCAAGCCAACATTATAAAAAAAGTTGTCATGCCTTTTTAAAGGATTCTCCTCATCAACCCAATGCCCAACTTCCTTACAACTACTTTTTTCCTATACCCTCTTAAACACCTAAACTATTACAAATAGTCTAATGAGACCTTAATCAAATAAGAAATCATGACTTACTCAAGAAAACATCATCCTATCTACCTTGACACCCCTTGTCAACTTTGACAATTCCTTCCACATGATTTGCAAACCTTACAAGATGAATACAAAATCCCCTCAAAGTTGATCAATTACAATATAATGGTTTCATTGGACCTTATTAAGACTCAAGGACTCAACTCAAACATCCTAACACACCTTTCCTATCAGACACTTAATGAAGAAATGTAGAAAAGAGTGGTGCACCTACACCAAAGGGATTAATGGAACTTAGGATAGACTAGTATAGATTTATGGGATGGGCTAGGATGGGATAACTAAATATAGGGTGGAAAATTAGAGGTTAATGGGATGTGATTATTAGGGAATAATGCAACATAGGTTGAATTACAAGGTGTCTAGGGTTTGACTATAGTACACGAAGTGCGAACTTGACCTATGTGTAGAAATAATAGAGAAGAGTTATCTAGGATGATTAAAGGAACATAGGGTCAAACATAGGGGATCATGGAACATCTAGGGTGAAATAATAATGGGTACAATAAGATGGGAGTAGAAGGACATAATGACACAGCATGGACTAGAAGATATTAGTGGGATGGGCTAGGAGGGGATCATGGAAAATAGGGTGAACTATTAAATGTTAATGGTAAGGGATCAGAAAGGAATAAAGGAAAAAAAATTGAATTAGGAGAACATAATGTGACATGATCAAGGAATACTTGAATGCAATTTTTGTGTTTATCATCATTTTTTAGATTTGTATATACGAAAAATTACGAAAACTAGCTAACATAGATTTACAACACCATTAATGAATAAAGGCTACCTGAGTGTACATTGTTTGAGGATATGAATTGCAAGGTGTGGAGGAAGAAGGTGCACCAGGAAACTATTTGAAATCCAAAGCATGTTATGAGACAAACATTCAAATACAATATTCAACTGTTCAAATGCAATAATAATATCTTTAATACTAGTTGCATACATGTGGACTTATCATCGAGAATGTATAAGGGTCTGTAGGAATAAAGCATGCCTCATGAAAATTGCAACCTTGAAATTTCATCATATCAAAATTCTACGAATTTAGTTATTCTTAAATTTCAAAATATAATTTAATAAACAACATTAAAATAACTTGTAAATTTTACCTGAGTGTCAATGTCGAATGTATCATTTAGAATATCATTTATGAAATTCATCACCTCTGCAACTGATGTAGGTTGTGTAGCTACATCACAAGCATTATGATAATCATACATGCAAACAACACCACAAGCGCCACAATGGTGGTGTGGAGCTCGGGGCCTACACGTCTCCTCCACACCGGGCTCTACTAGAGGACTCGCGCACTGTAAAATGGTTTGGGTGAGTGAGTCAATCAACTTCAATATTTCCACCTCTACATTGTCCTTAACAATGGAAGGAATAGTGACATGCTCCACCATGGGTCTGCCCAAGGCTCTCAGTGCCAATTGTGGATTACATCGTGCAGCGGGTCTATCATGTGTGGAGCCCCCACCTCTACTCTGAAAGTCTAAGATGTCAAAATAGTTTGGCATTTTATTGAGGACAAACTCGCAATAGAGTATCCTCAAAAATTATTGTGGCACCTCATGGTTATTGCATGGAGGTTGCTCAAATACCATCCACCACCGCTCCCAAAAAAAAAAATTAATTAACTCATGGTGGCACTAATGGATGGGGAACCTCCTGCATGCATGAGACAGAGGTTCATTAGTTTTTAGGTCTATAAATAGGGTACACAAATCAGCTTTGCTAATTTTTAGCTTTTTGACATCTGCATATGACCAACCACTACCATAAAATTTTCTCATGTCATGCCTCTTATTTGACCAAAAAATCATTTGCTCACTCATTTCTCCTACATGAGTTACAATTGACTTCAATGATTCAGCAATCCCTCTCCCATAAGGGTGGGTTTTGGCATTCTTGGTTAATCTTGCAATTACTTTTTGAATGTCTCTTTTATTGTTTTCAATTTGATTTTGAATATTTTCTTGTGTTCCTTGAGGATGCCTATGAATTGATGGAGGGGTTTTGGGTTGTTCTTGTATAGGAGACTCTTCGTGAGGGAGTGATTGTCAATTCTCAATGTTTTGAGGTGGAGATTCATTCTGTGAGAAATGGAACAAATTTTTATTATAAAAACCTATTTAAATTTTCATTCTAAATCAAATTCAAAATAAATAGAATAAAAATGCACACTTCTTTGCAATCTTCAACCTCTCTGACGTGTTGGTGACATCCTCATGGAAAATGGCAAGCTAAGGATGAAAACTATGGAAGAGATTTGGCAAGCGCGAGTTGCAGACCTGAAATCCTTTTCCTCAAGCCATGGGTTGAAGACAAAATGAGGGTTTGAAAACTGATTTTTGGCTTTTATGTCTACTGAGCCATTTGGCGTGCGTTAAATGGCTTATTTCGGATTTTTTTTTCATTTTTTCAATTTGGCACCTGAATTGTGTCATAGATTGGTGCACTTACCCTCCTTAGCATTTTCCAAGTAGAAGTTTGAGAGAAGTTTTCAAGATCATTTGATCATTTTCTCCACCATTTTGCATCCATTTATGAGCTTTGTAGTAGCACCATTCACTCTATTTCAGCAATCCACTACTCTGTCACTCCAACAGGGCGAGCATAGGATGGACACCATGGAAAAAAAGGCTTGAGTCCCTCTCGTTCACTCCTCAATGAGCCTTGAGTGCTTTGGATGGAAGCATTAAGCTCCTACCATCTCTCCTTTTTCTTTTGATTGAGTAAGCATGTACTGCTTGTTTTTTGTGTTACATAGTTTGTAGTTTCTTTCCTTTATCATCTATTTTGATTATTCCAAATGTGGATGTCCATGGCGGTGGAAACACCAAGACAGGGGTCTGACTGAGGCAGGCCCCTATACAGCCCCAACAATTTATCCCTTTATTATGTGCAGGTGGAGAGAACTTGGAGCGAGCTAGCGAAGAGAGCATTGTACGAGATCGTCTTCGTCACCTTGGTGGTAATACATTTCCTTTATCGTATTCATATCTACATTTCTCTTTACTTAACCTTGTTTTATCACTCTAAACATCTCTAGACTAGGCTGGTAGTCTCTCCTTTTGAGTGTGATTTCTATCTTTTCAGTTCTCTAGTCGTACTAATGCCAATGCACTTGTGAGATGCTAGCGTGCCCCGTTGTCATCCTGGAACTATGCTTCTATCCTCAAATAGAGAGTTGTCTGAGACATGAATCTAACTCTAAAGGTTGACTCATCTAGTCTCCTTCCAACATTCGGGATTGCAGAGTGATCAAAGGATGCATAATCCTCATCATTCTCATCCTCATCATCCTAAATATCCATTAAACGGAGGTGGGTTAGGGCAGCCTTTGGGCTCTTGGCCTTTCGTGACTTGGGACCTTATAGTGGGTGGTCCCCCTCTCTCACATTTTTGGTGAACCTGACGTGAACCAACGTCTATCCATTTGTTGGCATCCTAAACTTTTCTCATATACCTCTTGGTTGTTGTACCCTAGTGTGTTGTGAAATTTTATGAGCTTCACAACCCAGTCTACGACCTCTGGGCATATTGTTAGAATAATTTTGTGACACCTTCTAATGGACAAGATGAAGGTCTCCTCTAACTTCACTACTGGCCTTTTCTCTGGGTCTGCGGTTGGTCTGTCTACACAAGAGCACGTAGCATGAGTTGAATCTAGATTTCTTGATGAAATTGATTGTGTCCCTACTCCTCCTATGTCACCAACCTCCTCATCCATACATGATAAGGAGGTCATATGTGTCCCTTCCAAGTACATTGTTAGTCCTGGTAAGGAGTTAGGTGCATTAGAAAATCACCTAGAAGGAAATCCAAAGTTGGCTAGGGCTTCTAAGGTGATCCACGAAATAAGATACATGATAGAAAAAGATCAGATAGGTGTAGAAATCTTAGCTAGTCTCGTTGGTCTGGTTGAAGCATGCGCCCCCTCGAAGTTTGGTCACTTGATATGAGGTAGCCTCTTTGAGGAATGTGAAAGGTAGCTAGAGATGTCAATGCCTCCTATATCCATGTATATGACTGACATGGTCCCTCAAACAATATACATTCTACTTCTGAAAGTTTAGATACTTTCAAAGTAAATACAAACCCTTTGGGTTTCCACTTCACCCCTTTTGTCACTTCCGATGGTGGAGGATTTGGCAAAATAATGGGCAAAGACTTTGGTGATGGAAACTTCAAAATCGGAGGTGGCATTGGTAGAGGCGATGCTAGTAGAATTCACAGTGGTGGCTTCGACTCTGGTGGTGGCTCTGGCAAAATTCGTATTGGTGGCGGCGATGTCGATGGCAGCTCTGGCGGCAGTCATGGTGGTGGACCCGGTGGAGGTCACACCGGTGGTGGTGGTATTGGTGGAGGTTCTGGCAGCAGCCATGGTGGTGGCCTTGGCAGTGGTTCCAGTGGTCCTATGTCTTCTAACAACCCTATTCTAAATACACCTTCTTTAGAATATGGGGAAGATGCAAAAACAATTGGCAAACCTTTCCCAGGCCTCTGCCTAGCCTATCTTCCAACCCTTCTTCTGACACAGCCCATTGTCAGTTGCAATCCTAAACACTCCTTTCCCACAAGCAATGGAGATTCTAAAATTTGAGAAATACGGTGGTAAAGGGCACCCATAGACACATGTGTCCACCTTTAACGCCTTGTGCACATATTTCTTCCATCATGATGCATTGATGGCTAAACTATTTCCCTTATCCGTCAAAGATACAACACTAGATTGGTATTGTTCTTTGCCCAATAACTCCATCTTCACATTCGATCAGCTTGTGAACTAGTTCTTATGAAAGTTCCAAACCAACATCGGACCGAAGATGACCTTCTCAGACCTTGTTCAGTGTAAACAAGGGGATAGTGAGAAGATTATAGAATTTATAGCACATTACCAAGCACTCTTCTCACACATCTCATATTTGTTGCCCGATTCAAATGTACAGAAGGTCTTCATAGGGAACTTACAAAGGCCTTGGCAAGAAAAGTTCGCCCTCATGAAGTATCCTTCTTTTGCACATTTGTGTGCGACTTTACAAGAGTACCAACAAATGGTGGTTCAGTTTGGGGGTCCTCCCTTGCACTCCCATTCTGAAGGAAGATCTATCATGTCAATCTCAGGAAGACGTAAATCCGTTGCAAATGTAGTAGCCATTGTGGACAACAATGGCCTTAGACACGACCAAAATTTTATGAAGCTATCAGAATCTTATTCTTCCATCTTGTAGAAGCTGGTGAAGGATAAGATCCTCACCCTACCACCTCCAAAACTAGTCAGAGATCCATACCCTAGCTAGTATGAGGAAAACACTTATTGTTAGTACCATCGGGTTAACGGACATAATACTGAACATCATATGTGCCTACGTCATGAGATACAAGACCACATTGAGGACGGTAGTATCTGTCTTGATGGAGGAAAACAAAGCATGAACAAATCAGTGGTGAAAGCTAATAGTGAGTTGCAGATATACACGGACCCATTTTCGTCACATTCTACTAACATGGTTATCGATCCCACTGATTCTACTTCTCACCCTGAGGCATATGTTAACATGGTTACTGTTACTCCCTCTACTCATCTTGTGACCAGCTCGCCAGATGTAACATTTACCTCACAAGACATTCCAACAAATAGAAAACCTTCTCTACTCTATATTCCCACTTGCCTCAATGTTAACATTATGACAGAGGTCCTAGTCGACCCTGCGAGTTGAGTGAATGTCATCACGTAGGAGACATTACTCCTAAACTCCCTTTAGAGGGAGGCATACGACAAAACAAAGTCCGTCTTCCGCACGCATGATGGACTTTCTCTTAAACCTTATGGATCGATAATGTTGTTCATCCTAGTTGGACCTGGGAGTATAGACACGGTCTTCGATGTCATCCCCAAGTCGAACCTATTCAGAGTGAAGCTAGGCATACCTTGGCTAGCTTCCATGAATTGGATCGCCTTCGTGGTTCATAAATTCCTTAATTTTCCCATGAAGGTGTCGTTCATGACACTGGATATTAGCCTGTGGTATCCCATGGAGGATAGTCGTTGGATCACTTTTGGCCCACTCTAGTCGGTCCACTCCCACAGAGAACGTGTAGACACATAAAAATGACCTAGACCTACAAGCCCTATTTTTAATCTTTTCATCCTAGCATAATTATGACATTTTAATTATGTTTCTAACTCACTTTCAACTATTAATTAAATAATTCATATCTTTTTATTCTCCATGATTATTAAATAAATAAATTTTATTTATTTATTTAATGTGTCACTAATTGTCTAATGTCTTCTTATAATTAAATAAATTTCTTAATTTATTTAATTATTTTATTTATTTATTTAAATTATGTCACTATTTATTTCTTAATTCTTATTTATTTGTTTTTTGTCCACTTTCCACTATAATTAAATAATTATTTTTAATTATTATTTAGTTATTCATTAACCTTTTCTCTCCTAAATTAAATAAATTTGATTTATTTAATTTGGTCCACTCTCCTGAATTTTGAATTAAATCATTATAAAAGGTTCCCTTTGTCACATTCTTCTATAATTAAATAATATCTTTATTATTTAATTTCCACCTAAATTAAATAACTTTTATTATTTAATTTCTTCTATCACCTCTTTTGTTGTGCTCATTTTAAATAAAATTTATTTATTTAAAATAAGTCCCACCACCTAAATTAAATAATTTTATTATTTAATTTTTCCTATCACCTCTTTTACTATGCTCATTTTAAATAAAATTTATTTATTTAAAATAAGTCCCACTTTCTAATTTCACTCTTTTAGTAAATAATTTAAATTAAATTATTTACTATCACATGACCCCACCACTTTTGAATTAAATTAATTTTTAATTCAAAAAGATCAACATCACCTCTTGAATCAAATAATTTTAAATTATTATTTGATTCTCCAACAACTTCGTTTTGTGTGCCCAGTATCTCTTGTCACATACATTGTCAACCCTTGATTTGATTTTCTAAAAATGACCTAATGTTGCCCTAACCCTAACTGTGGGTTGTCATATTGAATCTTGTCCATTGATTATGGGGCACTTGTTAACTTTTAATCTTGGCCATTCACACAAAATTACATTTTCTATAAAATGACAATTTTGGTCTCATTTTGATATCTTGCAACCTCATGTTCTTGCAATCTTATACTCTTGCATTCTTTTCATTTTGTCATAGGCATATCTAGATTTCATTTGGCATAGTTTAGACATATTTAGATGCTTACTAGTTGCATTATAGCATAGTATTGCATGTAGTTACTCAAATCCTTCAACATTTTCTTAGGGCTTGTCATTGTCATTAGATTGATCATCATAAATCTGAGGGCAACATCATATTTCATAAATTTGAGAAGGTATAATGGAGGTCAGTCATGGAGGATGAAGACATTTTGGTGAGAATGTTTCATTTATTCATTTGCACTTCATTATCACTTTGGGTTTTTATGTTTTGCATTTGATTTTCTAACCCCTAGGAAAATTCCCTTAGTTACATTGGTGAACCTGACATGTTTTGACAAATTTTGAAGAATTTTGGAGTTGAATCTTTTTTATTGCAGGTTTTGTTAGCATTTTATTGCAGGTTTTGCATCATTTTGGGGAAAAAACCCTAGTTTTCAAAGATTCGACCATATCTCTCAAACAACTGCATATTTTTTGACAAAAAAAAAAATTCAGGTTGAAAACAATATCAAGAGCTTCTAGTCCAAAAATCGGATTTTTTGGAGCTGTTTTTAATTTTTTTAAATTTTGTTTGTTATATTCATGAAAAATCAATTTTGAGAGAAAATCAGTGAATTTTTCAGATTTCTTTATAGTTTTGGAAAGCTCTCCAAATTTCAATAGGGGTTTGTTCTTTATGTTTTTACTTTTCTTGCAAAATAGTTAGACAAAAAATAGATCTTTCAAAATTAGGGTTTCAAAAATATTTGCTCATAGCTCACAAACTGTTGCAGATTTGTTCACAAATATATTTTTTCAGATTTGGAATGATGTTAGGAATCTTTAGTAGAAAAATCAGGTTTTTTGGACCTGTTTCAAAATTTTAATAATTATTTTATGATTTTTCATATAAAAAAAAAAATTGGATGCAAAACAATGAATTTTTCAGATTTCTTTACATTTCTAGAAAGCTCTCTAAATTTCAATAAGGGTCTATTTTTTGTGTTTTTACTTTTGATGTAAAAAATAGTTCCAAAAATCAAATTTATTTTGACTAGCTAACCCTCTAATATTAGTGATCGATTATCTTGTTAGGGTTTTGGCTTGGTTGTTGCTTTTGTGAATGTGCAGGAAAAATAAACAGTTAAAATGACAAATTTGATCAAGTGAAAAAAAAATGCTCTAAATTTTCATGGGTCCAAGACGTCTTTTCAGACTACTAACAAGTGGTTGTTTTAGATTAGCAAACACTTCCATTGGTGTTTTAAAAAGAAACTTTGATTGTCTCACTTAGATTTAATTATGGGGTTAAAAATACTTTGCTTGATTGTGCTTGAAGGTGGTAGGTGATTATGCTCTTACCTTGTGCAAACTAGGTGATCAAAAAATCAGACCCATCTATTTTTGTGTCACCCCGATTCAATAATAGAAGTATCCTCTCCCCTTGCGCACTTGTGCGATCCTGGGTGTAAGTGAAACTGTTATTGACTCTAGGAATTGGGCTTGCACTAGGTCAATTAGGGTTAGGGAAAGACTTTTTTTGTATGGTAGTTCAAATATTTTTGGGTTACTGATTTTCTATTTGCAGCTTGTAGCGAGGAATCTAATAGTTGTTTGCTTTGTTTTATTTCACAAATCTTAAACAAACAACTATAAATTTGCATTTTATTTTATTTTACATTCATGAGTTAAAATGAACATGCATACATATTCATTGGATTAAAAAGAACACAATCATGCATGATAACTCATTGGATTAAAATAAATTTGCATCTCTTCATAGGATTGGGTTAAAATGAACTTTTAGTTAGCTCACACTACAAACGGTTAAAATGAACCCCATGTTTTGACAAATACTACAAACGGTTAAAATGAACTCCATGTTTTTTATGTTTGTCAACACATTTCATTTTGGGCTTAAAATGAACACCATGCGAGTGTGAGTTCAGATATTCATGTGCTCTCTCTTTGTTTTTAAACAAAGATCGATTGAACTATGAATATTTTGGCTCGCTTTTGTTAACCTTAGATTTTGGGCCTGCTTTGGTGGGAAAAAGTACTCACCCCAAAGCGACTCAAACCGGGAATGCGCTAAAGCCAAGCAATGCAACGCCCAACCAGTATATAAATTTTAATGTTAAGGAAAGCTTAGAATTAGAGAACTTCCTGTAGACCAGCAATTGACTCCCCAGTACCCTTGTTGTGCATTAAAACCTCTAGAGTGTAACCTCTGTAGACTGGGATGACAATGCCTCTCGCGTGGCCTTTTGAATGGGTGCTCAAAATAAATCCTTTGTTTTAAAAAACCAAAAACCTTCTATTCTTTAGTGCAACAACAGTCGTTGTCAAGGCACCCGCACCTGCGTAGTTCTTAGTAGAGATGATCAATCTGCCATGGGAGTTTCATGAAGGTTGGAAGTTTGGTTGCCTTGAGAAGTGAGTGCACTATAAGGGGGAGCCCGTGGGGCCAAGCTTTTGAATTCATCCGCTAAGGATATGTGGTTAGTGGGATCCATAAGAATATTTTCCTTGCAACAATAGGATTTTTGTAAAATGACTTCTATGCGGTTGATTTTCATTTTTTACAACACCATGTGTTTGCCAAGTGTCTTGTCAAACATTCAAACAAATAAACATCCTTGAAAATTTTGGAAAATGCTCTCAATATGATTCAAACAAATCAATCCTTAGTCATTATCCTTTGGTGAGCTACTTCCAACTCATAAGTCTAGTGTGGAAATCTCACCTTGTCATTTTGTCATCTTGTCCTTCAAACCAGTCCTTTGACAATCCAAATCGAGACATTGGCCAAACTTTGAGTGGTTAGAAAACCTTTCCTAAAATTCATTTTACATAAGGCACCCATTACCACTTTGCATTTGACATTCCTTTTGTTTGCATTATCACTTTGCATAGTCTTAGTCTCATTCCATCCACCATCATGTCTTCAAGTCACTATGACATGCTTGCTAGTTGAATTGAATGCCAATTCAGTAGTAATGTTCAAGCACAAATTTCTAGGGACTCAAAACACTATACCTCCAATCCAAGTCCAAATTTACAACCCCTAGCCCTCCATCCATCTATCCATCTTACCAACAATCCATGAGTCCTAGTCCTCTATCCATCTACTATCAGGAGTCCCCTAACACCATACATGGCACTAAGTCACAACAAACATCCATTAGTCATACCCACCCTAACTTTGACAGGGGAAATCAGCCATCCATCAATCCAAACCAACTATCCACATCATATCCTAGTCCTTCATTCGCATCATATCCTAGTCCTTCATTCACATCATATCCTAATCCTCCATCCACATCATATTCTAATCCTCCATCCATGTCATATCTGTGTCATGCATCCATGTCCTATTCTAATCCTTCATATCATCCTAGTCCTTCATCCACTAACCCTTTCCAAACCTCCATGTCATATCCTAGTCCATTTCAATACACTCCATGCTTTCATGAAAACATATCTAGTCATGGTATCCAAAGTCCAACCTTCTTACCTACACTTGAGGATACATGTCAAGAGGAAAGTCCAAAGCATGACATCATAACATCACCATCTTGTCCAAATCAAAGTAGTCTATTGGACCCCATCTTTACATCCATTCAAGAAGTCCTCCTAGACAATCATGGCACACCAAAGACACCTATCCTTGGTCAAGAGTCCATCCAAAACCATTTCATTCAACACGAACCTATCCTTTGTCAAGAGTCCATCCAAAACCATGCCATTCAAGATGGACCTATCCTTGGTCAAGATTCCATCCAAAACCATGTCATTCAAGACAAACCTATCCTTGGTCAAGACCCTATTTTTGATCATGTCATTCCAACTAAGCCCATCTTTGATCAAGACACTACTTTTGAAGAAGTCCAAAATGATCCACTCCTTGACCTTTATTCCTTTCATAATGAAACACTTGAAGATGACCCTCTCCAAGCTTCCAACATCAATACTACCAACAATGAGACACTTGCTTCCATGGGACACATAGATGATCTACCACTAGAACAAGAGTATTCTAGCATGGACATATTTGCAAATGATCAAGCTATAGCTGAATTCAGTGGGCTCTATGACAATGACCATGAAGATGGTTTCAACATCAACTTTTAAGCACCAATAGAATCACAAGATTCCAACATGTCACCAAATCAGACCAAAGACATTAATCAAAAATCTATCCAACATGTCAGTGAAGCTACAACATCCTATCAATTAGGATCATCTATCTTTTTCAGAGCAGGCTTTCTTCCAGATGAGAAGATTTTGAGCATTATCTTCCACAATAAGGATGGGTTAGCATCTTGCTTCCAAAATAACAAGTACCCCATCGCAAAAAACAACTGTCAAAACATGCATTATCAAGGAAAAGGACTAGGCCTACATGAGCAAGGAATTATTGAACCAGTACAAGTTCAGGAAAATTATAGAAATGAAGGTCTTGGCTACTCCTCAATCAGAAAATCTAACGATGTTAATGGTCCCTCCTCGATATTGGGGGCAACTTTATCAAGTACAAACATCAAAATGGGTGTCATGAGTAGTCCTTGTCATAAGATTATTGTCAATACCCCTTCCCTCCACACCCCAAACCATCATTCCATCATGAATAAACCTTCCATTTGGAACCAACAAAAGTCTTACAAATCTAAAATCCAAAATCAAATGTCAAAGTTTAGGGAATCAATCAACAATACAAGTGGACAAATGAAGCTAAAATGGATCCCAAAACAAAATGGGTCAAGTCAAGAAAAGAATGAATTAGGCAAATAAAATATGTCATAAGTCAATCAAAATGTGGAGCCACCACACAAGAGGACTCCCACATATAATACATGTCCACCTCCGTCAAAATGGCCATCAAAAAAGACATATAAAAATGTTGGTTCCAAACAACATCTTAACCTGGCACCTAAAGTTTGGAGAATAAAAACCAATACATCCAAACATCCAACCAACATTTCCACATCCACCATCATCCGTCATAATCCCACATCCTCCTTAAAGTCCAAACATCCCATGTCACAAATCCATCACATCTTGGTAGCAAATCTCTATCATAAGGACTCTCATGGCACTCTATCACGATGTGTGTCTTCTAATAAGACCAACTCTAGTATCAACAATGATCACAATGACATCAATCATTTGTATGCAAGTGCTATCATCCTGACAAGATAACTACTTTAGAAAGGTCATTATTGGCATGTCATGGGACCAGTCTCTACATTGGCATCATCAAAGGCTTAAGCACAGTCAGTGGTCATCTAAAGCATCAAGGCTATCTGGTAAAATGAAAAAATACAAAACAAATGAAAAATAAAATTAAAAATCATCGCCTTGATGAAAACTTGGCAAACAGGCGTCTTGGTGACACCAAAAAAATTAGAAAATATCAAAAAATAGTAAAGAGAAAAATTCCATCCAATAGTGAAAACCATTCTTATGGCATTTTGGATAAGTACCATGATGAAAACCTAGCAAACATGTGTCGTGTAGAATAAATCATCTATGTGGACCATTACATTGGGGGGCAAGTCGTCTCATTTCCCATTCCCTTCACATGAAATTTCTTATGACATTTCCATCTATCCATCTAAGCCCTGTCATTTTCGTCTATTTTCCCACCTACTTTTGATAAGGACTATAATACAAACAAAGGTCATGCTTTGGGAAAACTTTTGACATGTCTATCCTTTGACCATACCCTATTCCATATCATGTCATTACCATCGTAGCCTCATGTGACATTGTCCTTGACAACTATATGATAATAGTCCTCATGTCTCCTATCTTTTATAGAAGCCATCCATTGTCCTTTTATACCTATCACCCATCTTGGTTTCCCTTGTCAATGGTCTAAAGATCCCTCATCATCCCATCTAATCCTCACGAAATCATTCCAAATGCAAAAATATGGAAAACCTGGCCCATCATCCAAAACATTCCTTGGCTTTGTCCCTAGCCCTACTACAAACTTTTATCCTCTTGCCATATCATTGTCATTCTCATGTTGTTTCGGGATGTGTCCTTCCCACGTCAAACAATGTTGTCATTGTCATCATCACCTGTCAATCAATATTCAGCTTGACTAGCAGCAAAATCATGGTTTTCCTTGGATTCATGTGCGTTGGCATCATTCACATGCATTTGTCGCAATTTTCATAAAACCTCAAAAAGTCCTAAAAATTGGAAAAAGTCTTGAAAAAAGTCATAAAAATCTGAAAAAGTCCTAAAAAAAGACCTAAAAAATGAAAAATGCCCTGAGAAAACACAAAAACATTCAAAAACTATCAAAAATCTCAAAACAAATTCAATTCTTGTCCCATCAATCTAATCAGTCATGTCAGACAATCTTTGTCCAAGTCCAAACTAAGTTGTCTCTGTGCATTTTCTATGTAGGCAAGATTCATCTTTGAATCCCCAATACATTAGGTCAGTCTTTCTAGGTTTGTCAAAATAAAATCATGATTCAAACTTTTGTCCTTTGGACAAGGTCATTGGTCATGTCGAACTACAAGGTCTCTAAGTGCAGAACGTAGGCAAGGCCATCAATCGATGAGCCCCCGAGCCGCACTAGGTCAGTCCATTAGGGTTCATGGCACAACGTTTTCACACACGTCAAACTTTCTTCAAATCAAGAAAATCTTCCACCAATTCCGAGCAAGCAATCTATTAGCAGTTTGTTTCATCAGCAATCTCGGTCAATTCAACATATCAGCAATGGCATGTAATCAATTCTATTAAGACAATTTAACCTAGCAGAATTTTGGGTTCTTCTTCAAGATGTGTCCTTCTAAAGAACAACTCTCGTCATTTCTTTATGCTTTTGGATGTGTCCTTCCTAAGCATTGTCCTCATCATCTGGAATTTTGATGGATTCTCCTAACTCCGAGAATTGATCTCCTAGATATCAACATCATTCAGGATGTGTCCTTCCTAAATTTGATATCGCTCGACATTTGGCAACTGTGATATTAAAACACTTGGCAAACACTTGGCACTTGTCTTTTGGGTTTTCATCATGTTACTATTTTTTCATAAACACCCCGAAAAAAGGATTTAGAGAAACAGCGACGTCTCATGACGTTGTCTTGTATTTTGACACTCAAGTTAATAGTTTCTCAGCGATGTCCTGACTATGAGATTTAGAAAAACAGCGACATATCATGATGGTAGCTTTATTTTGTTCTTTTGGCAATCATGTTGCTAAGTTTCTCAAGGATGTCCTGGAAATAGGATTTAGAGAAGCAACAGTGTTTCATGGTTTATCCTTCTTGCCTTTTTCTACTTGTGGCTGGTTATGACAAAAAGACTGGGGCAATTGCGCTCTTAGTATGAGTCATGATCATCCTTGTCTGTGACTGCTTGTCTTATGTGATGGTACAACCTTGTACACCTTGGTTTATGCCATATCATGGTGTTTGTTGGCCATTACAATAATCTACCCAATGATGATTAAGAGCAATAACTATTAAAGTCCTATGGTAATATGTTGAAGGATTTGGTCTAGGAACTAAAATGCATCTCCTTTCTGTCTTTTCATTTTCTCTCGCTCATCTCATAGAGGCATTGCATCCATATCATCATCCATATCTTTTGCATTAACACTTTCTTGTCTTTTCCTCTTCTAGTCTTCTCATCAATTTCGAGAGCACACCCATGTTCCTGGAACTCGTCTGTCCTCTCGAGGGGGAATACCGCAACCCTCCTCGTCATTCTTCCTCATCCTATTCTACACTGGGGCGTATTTTTGACTCATTTTCTTTGCCACAATGCGACAGGCTGCATTATGGCAAAGAGGGGAAAATGTAGACACATAAAAATGACCTAGACCTACAAGCCCTATTTTTAATCTTTTCAACCTAGCATAATTATGACATTTTAATTATGTTTCTAACTCACTTTCGACTATTAATTAAATAATTCATATCTTTTTATTCTCCGTGATTATTAAATAAATAAATTTTATTTATTTATTTAATGTGTCACTAATTGTCTAATGTCTTCCTATATTTAAATAAATTTCATAATTTATTTATTTATTTAAATTATGTCACTAATTAAGTCCTCTTATTTCTAAAATTAAATAAATTCTTATTTAGTTAATTTGGTCCACTCTTCTGAATTTTGAATTAAATCATTATAAAAGGTTCCCTTTGTCACATTCTTCTATAATTAAATAATATCTTTATTATTTAATTTCCACCTAAATTAAATAACTTTTATCATTTAATTTCTTCTATCACCTCTTTTGTTGTGCTCATTTTAAATAAAATTTATTTATTTAAAATAAGTCCCACCACCTAAATTAAATAATTTTATTATTTAATTTCTCCAATCACCTCTTTTACTGTGCTCATTTTAAATAAAAATTTTTTATTTAAAATAAGTCTCACTTTCTAATTTCCCTCTTTTAGTAAATAATTTAAATTAAATTATTTACTGTCCCATGACCCCACCACTTTTGAATTAAATTAATTATTAATTCAAAAGGTCAACATCACCTCTTGAATCAAATAATTTTAAATTATTATTTGATTCTCCAGCAACTTCGTTTTGTGTGCCCAGTATCTCTTGTCACATGCATTATCAACCCTTGATTTGATTTTCTAAAAATGACCTAATGTTGCCCTAACCCTAATTGTGGGTTGTCATATTGAATCTTGTCCATTGATTCTAGGGCACTTGTTAACTTTTAATCTTGGCCATTCACACAAAATTACATTTTCTATAAAATGGCAATTTTGGTCTCATTTTGATATCTTGCAACCTCATGTTCTTGCAATTTTATATTCTTGCATTCTCTTCATTTTGTCATAGGCATATTTAGATTTCATTTGGCACAGTTTAGACATATTTAGATGCTTACTAGTTGCATTATAGCATAGTATTGCATGTAGTTACTCAAATCCTTCAACATTTGCTTAGGGCTTGTCATTGTCATTAGATTACTCATCATAAATCTGAGGGCAACATCATATTTCAGTAAGTTGAGAAGGTATAATGGAGGTCAGTTATGGAGCATGAAGACATTTTGGTGAGAATGTTTCATTTATTCCTTTGCACTTCATTATCACTTTGGGTTTTTATGTTTTGCATTTGATTTGCTAAGCCCTAGGAAAATTCCCTTAGTTATAGAATGGACCTACTTTACAAGAATTATGTGAAGTTAAAAACTAGGGATAAGGGACAACAGAAGTCAACCCTTCCTATGGTTGAGTAGTCAGGTGCCTCCTCCTCTCGAAAAGTAAAGGAGAAGCTCACTCCCTCTCGAGTTGATTTGTCTGCTCTCCTCTAATGGGAAGAGTACTGGATGAACAAACCCAAGTTCTACCCGCTAAGTCCGATGATGCCTCCTTGGCAAAAGCCTAGAGTTAGGATATCATATCTCCCTAACGGGTCCCCAGGACCTCGGTACTATTTGTATGGCAGAAAGAAAGGTTCACAAAGAGAGTTCACCCCTCGACCTCTTCTTGTTCCCTCGAACGGGAAAGGAGCCACCTCTAATGTGGTAGATTAAACTCCTCCTATTGTTTCTGAACCTTCCCCTCCTTCTCCCATTCAAAATTCTATCCTTCCACTGGAGACAGTCATGGAGGACACTCCAATGGCTGGGCAGGATCCTTTTGTCCCTTCACAAGTCCTGGCTTATGGTGCGAAAGACCATAGAAACCGCCTTGTGCGTGAGCGTAAATGCCAACGAAAGGCTCTCCTAGCTAAGCAAGCCTCCTTACATAAGAAGGAGCAAGAGAAGACTACGTCTCTTGTTGTGTCCTCCTCTTTCCCTCCTTTTGTCCCTAAATCTCTTTTCGTTCCCACTATGAGCGCACATGTCTCCGAAAGGGTGCAAGTGTTCATCGCTCCTTCGACAGAGCCGCCCTTGTTGACTTCCATCCCGGATGTCTTGCCTTTCCAAAAGCCTATAGACATGGTTAGCACTTTGGTTGTATCCACTGTGGTTCTTTCCTCTTCTTCCTCGCCACTACTTGTTTCATCTGTGGGGAGTTCACCTCCCCTAATGAAGAAGAAAGTAGAGTGTGGCCCCTCCAGTAATGGGGGATGTAAGAAGAGCCCACCTTCTTTGAAAGGTGGCCCCAAAATGACTTGTTTTGTCTTGGTGATGGAACCGGTACCAATTTCCCCCAAGTTTTTCATTACTCCCAAATCTCTTGGTGAGCCTAGCAGTGAACCTTGGGTGCAAACTCCTTCGTCCACCAAGGTAAAACATGGCACTCTTTTCAAGTGCATGTTTAACTCAATGGATGAAGTCTCAACCCTATCAGCAATCTTTGCTAGGTCATTGACCCTGGACCCACAAGAGCTAAGTGATGGAGACCTTATAGGTCCCTCTACTTTGGCCTTGTTGTGAGAGGATCGAAAGCTCCTCCCCTTAACATTACAGCATTGTAGGCTCATCTTCCTTCCTTCGATGATCTAGAGTGGGAAGCTTACGACCTCTTGGTCAACCAATGTTAGATGGAGACTCTCTTCTTGATCTTTAGATTACATATGTGTGTGTGTCGTGACATGTGCTTCCCCCGTAATCATGCTACGTGTGCTTGGATGACCCTCGTCACCCCTGTTGATGCATGGATACAGGCATGGTGTTGGTGTTGTAAAATTTCCTCTATATGTATCTCTATTCTTCAATGTTTGTGATTGAATTTTGGTAAATAGGCGATGATGCAAAGCGTCAGGAGAATTTATGCCTCCTTCCATGTTGACCCAATTTTTTATTTTACTTTGTCTTTCGTTCATTCTTCCTAATTTGGTTGGGGATAGATGATAATTCGCCTCTTACCGCAGTTACCTACTATATATAAATAAAGGCATAGCTGACCCCACGTAACTAGATCCACCTGTGCCCTCTGTGCATGATTTATTTTCTTTACTTTTCACTTTATCTTTCTCTCATCTTTACTTGAGTTGTCCCTTTCATGTGTGACAATGCCTCTTCTTCATTACTTGGTCTTTAGAAAATGCATTTTTTTCCAAATGAATCTTTTCTTGAAGACCCTTCACACACTTCCTCATTAGAATTGCATTCTCAACTTAGAACCCTAATGGAATGCGTTTCCTTCCTCACGGATTCATAAATAAAGGACTTGGAAATCCTCCTCCGAAGCAAGAACAGTCTTAGTCTTCCCCTTGCATGAGCACATCTCCTTCCTTTTGAATTCCTTGATGAAGTGAACATATTTCAAAAGGATTCCTTAAAGACGAATTGATTTGAGAAGGAAAGCATTAAGCTTCTTGAACAGTGTATCCCTTGAGTGGACCCCACCTCTTCATGCCAAGTTCCCAAGGGACCCCTTCAAAAAAATTCAACAAATTTCTATTACGTCTAGCTTGGGGGGCAACCTGACTAGACTTGTTTCACATCTCAACGTCTAGTCTTGGGGCAGCCCGACTGGACCATCTTTGCATCCTTACGTCTAGCTCGGGGGCAACCTGACTAGACCTTACTTTTCAAACAACGCATCCCTTGAGTCGACCCTCCTTCCATTTGAATGATTCTTGAGGGACCCCTTTGAAAGCTTTACAACTTAGCAATGGTCTACATGACTTTCCATTCACTAGCCTACGTAGCCACCTCCTGATGTGTTCTATCTACTAGTAAACATGTCACCATCTCTGGCTCTACAGAGTCTTCTTTCCTCGGTCTCCCTCATGTGAGAGTTCTTGGGGGATACCTTCCTTGTAGACCTATAAGTTTGTAAGGTGCTTCACTCGGTCTCTCTCATGTGAGAGTTCTTGGGGAATACCTTCCTTGCAAGTCTTCGGGACTATAAGGTGCTTTACTCGGTCTCCCTCATGTGAGAGTTCTTGGGGGATACCTTCCTTGCAGGCCTGTGGAGTTGTAAGGTTCTCTTCCTAGTTTCCTTCATGTGATATTTCTTGAAGGATACCACCCTTGCAGGATCGTGAACCTGTAAGGTACTTTCATACTTCAGTTTTGTAGTTTTGCAAAACTATGAAGTCCTTTCTTGCACTTATGAGTTCGCCAGACTGTGCATTGCTTCTTTAACAGTTCAAGTATACATCTCTTACTATGTTACGTCTTTACTACTCTACTTTAACAAAGCACTCATCAGTACTCGTGCTCGCTAAAGTGGGGGAAAAATGTATCAAATTGAATTTGCGCCCTAACGCAAATTCCATTTTGACCCTTAACACTTTAGAAGATGAAAAGTGGAGGTTTAATTCCACTTAAGTCTGTTGCTTGCATTCCACTTGGCGTCTATTTTTTGTTTCAGTGGGGGTGCTTCTGTCAGGGACGCTCGCGCGGCATGCAGATGTCCACACGGCATGTTTACATCCCTGGCAGATTCCTGCAGCTAGAGACTGTAGAAGCATTACATCTTCGATTGGAATTCAAAGAGTAACATCCCTCTTTGGCTAGCCGACTTGAATATAGATGTTCTTCACCCTTCTCTTCATAATCTTCACTCTTCCATCCTTAGCGTTTTCTAAGCATAATTTTTAGAGAAGTTTGCAAGATCATTTAAGCATTTTTTCCACCATTTTGTATCCATTTATGAGCTTTGTAGTAGCACCATTCACTCCATTGCAGCAATCAACTATTTGGTCACTCCAACAAGGCGAGCATAGGATAGACACCGTGGCAATAGAGGTTTGAGTCCCTCTTGTTCACTCCTCCACAAGCCTTGAGTGCTTTGGATGGAAGCGGTAAGCTCCTACCATCTCTCCTTTTTTTTCTTTTGATTGAGTAAGCACGTACTTCTTGTTATGTTTTGTGTTACGTAGCTTGTAGTTTCTTTCCTTGATCATCTATTTCTTTTATTCCAAATTTGTCTGTCTGTGGAGGTGGAAACACCAAGATAGGGGTCTGACTAAGGCAGACCCCTATACAACCCAAAAAAAATCTCCCTTTATTGTGTGCAAGTGGAGAGAACTTGGAGCGAGCTGGAAAAGAGAGCATTGTATGAGATCTTCTTTGTCACCTTGGTGGTAATACACTTCCTTTATCATATTTTTATATGCATTTCTCTTTACATAATCTTGTTTTATCTTTTTAAACATCTCTAGACTTTGTTGGTAGTCTCTCCTTCTGAGTGTGATTTCTATCTTTTCAGTTCTTTGGCCGTACAGATGTCAGTGCGTCGCATTGCCATCCTGGAACTACGCTTCCATCCTCAGACAAAGAGCTTTCTGAGACATGAATCTAACTCTAAAGGTTGACTCATCTAGTCTCCTTCCAACATTCAGGATTGCAAAGTGATCAAAGGACGCATAATCCTCATCATTCTAATCCTCGTCATCCTAACTATCCTTTAAACTAAGGTGGGTTAGGGCAGCCTTTCCGCTCTTGGCCTTTCGTGACTTGGGGCCTTGCAGTGGGTGGTCCCCCTCTCTCACACTATGTTATAGGTATGGTTTAAAACTAGCAGGGTTCTATCCAAGGGGGTTTGATCTAAGGTGGTTTGATTAAACCCTCTTCAATTGGAATCCTTAAAATGGAACTTTTTAAGGCTTTAAATCATTATATTTTCTAAAAATATGTGATTTTAGCACAAATCAAAATCTCCCAGAAATTGTAAACCAACATTGTGGGATCTAATAGATTTTTTTAGTTATATATTTCCACATTTTTATGATTAGATGCAAATGCAATTTGATGACAAACAACAATAAAAATAAAAACTTTCTAGATGCAATTTTGTTTGAATTTTCTGATGTAAATGGTTGAAAAACACTAATATAAAGACTACTATGTAAAATGAATGCAATATGTATACAAATTTTTTATTTTTGAGATTTTAAATGATGCAAAATACACTTTTAAAACCCTAAATGAAATGAAAGCTAATGCAATTTTGAAAAACTTAAATGAGATGCATTGCAAACTAATGAAAATCCTAGATCTAGGGTTTTGAAATACTACCAAATTAGAAAGCTTATAGTGTAAGAATGTTGGGTTCACCAAAATGAAACATAGAAAAATATGGGGGATCAAAAAAAGGGGTTCACTAGAATGAAATGATGATCTAGGACACCCTCACTTTTCCTAGTTTCATTAGAAAAAGAGATCTCCCAAGGGTATAATTTAATTTCGACCTTGAGGTGAGTCAACTCTATGGGGATGAGCATTTGTTGTTTTCTAATGACAAAAATGACCGAAACACACTTTTGGGAGATAAAAATAAAATTCCTAATGAACTCAATTATGTGATACAAAACTTGAAATACATAAATTAAGGATAGAACAAATAGAAATAGAAACTTTCAAGTAGATCTGAGAAGGGCAGAATGATACGTACAAGGTTAAAAAAAATGGGTGTTGAGTGTCCTACAAGGACAGATTCACCCAATGGTGAATGGGTCTCTATACAAGGGTCCCAAATCTGATTTCACAATCCTCTGATCTTGGATTTTAGCTCCTGATTTCTCCAAATTCTACCATTGAAAATTTAGAAATAAATTTTGTAGGTGAGTTTCTATGGCTTAACAACTTTGATGACAACTTTGCAAAATTGCACTTTTGATCCAATTTTAGTCCTTCTTCACCTACAAATCTGCATACACAAAGAGAGGGAAAAACGTTTGTATTTGGGTGAATAGGGGTTTGCCTTGGTCAAACCCCAATTTGGTAATTAAACCTTGATGATAAAATAATGATAAATCAAAGGAATTTGATGAATGAACAATTCTATGTCACAACTCACCAAACCCTTAATGGACTCCCTTAGAGGATTGAAGTCTAACACATCTCTCTAAGGATTGGATCTTGCATGAATTGGCTTAAATGATTGCTTGATTTGATTCTTGAATGCTTACTTGAATGCTTGAAGCCTACATCATAATGTTATCTCCAAAACATAATATGAACATGCATGAACCTTGACATGATCATATGATCTTAAATATTGTTGTAAATGAATGATAAATCTACTCTTCAATGCTCTTGAAAATAATTTTTTCTCTTGATAAATTTGAATTATGTGTGCTTCTTTTGAATTGATAAAATAACCATGTATTTATAGGTGTTTATCTAATTTCCCAAAAATTAGATTCCACAAGCCGACATTTGAAACTTGAATTTGAATCATTAAAATGCCACCAAAAACATATTAAAATTTGGGTCTTGGCACTTAAGGAGGACCCATTCGCCCTTGGGTGAATGGGTCCTGGGACCTAAATCCATGACACATAATTTTCAAGGTGTTTAAAATATTGTTAGCATATGTTTAATGTTGGTTTCCCTTTCAAAAAATAGGAACAATAAGGATTAGGAATGCATAATTTGGGACATTAGAAGCTTAATTAAGTCCAATTAAATAAGGGGATGCAAAGATAGTATGAAAATTTAAAGGAGTACATTTTTCTACAATACGGGTGGATGTGCTGAGACTAGATTGTAGAAGTGCTCCAAGACCACTCCTTGACTATGGAACTTAGACAAGTACTTTTGAAGCAGGACAATATTTAGATCTTGTATTGTAATTGAACATAATTTCACCTATTATTTGGTCACTCTATATTGTAATTGCATCCTAACTCCCACAATCTTGTTTATATCAATCATATTCTCTTAAACCTTTTATCACTAATGGGACAACTATTTTTTTATCAATGTATTGTTAAAAAACATATTTGGGTATTTTCTCTGCTAATAATTGATGTGGTAAGATTATTTGAGCCTAAGTCAAGCCCCTTGCATTCTTTCATATATTTTTTTCAAGAATATTTCAAGTATGCATGAGATCCAAGATGTTTGACTTAGAAATTTGCATTACTAGTGTAAGGTTACTATTATATGAATTATTTAGAATAATTTTAAATTATTTTATGATGATTTGAATGAATATTTTATGAGATGACCATAAATTCCCTAGATATTTCCATTAAATGTGTGATCCTATGAGCTGACTTGAAATATTTCACATCAAATTCAATGAACAAAGATCATATTTTTAAATTAGGCTCATGAAAACTAACAATAGGTTTTAATAAGGAGGCTCGATGGATGGTTGTTGGGGACTTCAATTCCCCTCTTTTTCCTTCTAAAAAACTTGGTGGCCTAATTGATTACACCAACAACATGACTGATTTCTCTAATTTGTTGAACTCTACTCGGCTCATGGACATTGACCTTCAAGTTCAACTTTTCAATTGGACTAATAAAATAATTGGTGAACACCTTAACCATGTAAAACTAGACCGTTTCTTGATTTCACCTAATTTGGACTCTATCAACAACCTAGATCTTTTTTCTTTATCTAGAATTGTGTCACACCATAATCCTCTTCTTCTCGATTGGAAATATTGTACTCCTTATAGCCCTTTCCCCTTCAATTATGAGATCATTTTGGATTCACATCCTAGTTTCAAGGATTGTATCTTTAACTAGTGGAATATCCCCATTCATGGTTCTTCTATGTTGAGGGTGAATTAGAAATTGAATAATGTCAAAAATAAAGTGAAAGGTTTGAATAGGTTGGTCTTCGATAACATTTTTCAACATAAGAAAAATATTACTACAAGTCTAATGTATATTCAAGCTAAAATGGTCAATGGTGATGTCAATGAGGAAACCTGTCAAGCTAAGAAGGCATTAGATCTTGACTGGACTAATATTTTAGAGAAGGAGGAAATCTTTTGGAAATAGAAATGTAGAATTCAGTGGCTAAAAGAAGAAGATTGTAACTCTATGTTTTTCTATTTACCTACCTTGAAGCCCCGGAAGAGGAATCAAATTTCTATACTTGTTGATGAAAATGGGTATGAGGGTACTACTGATGAAGACGTTGTGAGGATAGCCTCTAATTAATTTCAATCTTCAATGATGGAACCAAATACTAACTATTTTGTTGGGTTCGAAGGGAAAATATTGGAAAACATCTGTGTTTCTTTATCCAAGGAATATAATGCCCTCCTTTTTAGGCCAGTGACAAGGGAGAAAGTTAAGGTTGCAACTTTTTTTATTAGGTCTTTTAAGGGTCCAAGCTCAAATGGTTCCCCCTATATTTTATTCAAGATCTTTGGGCTAGTATTAGGGAGGATGTTTTCTTATCAACTAAATACTTCTTCAAATCTAGGAAATTTTTGAAACAGCTAAATAATACTTTCCTTTCTCTTATCCCTAAAAATCCTAGCCTATCAAACATGGATGAATTTAGGACCATCAACCTCTACAAAACTATTTATAAGATCTTTTCCAAATTTATTGTAAATAGGCTAAAACCTCTTTGGATGTTGTTGTTTCCACTCATGAAATTCTATGCTCTATGGATAGGAGTAACACCTTTGATATGTCTTTTAAACTAGACATATCCAAAGCTTATGATAAAGTGTCTAGCACTTCCTTTTCCAAGTCCTAACAAAATTTGGCTTCAATAATTTATTCCTCAACCTTAGAAAGGAATGTGTGACTATGGTTAAGTACTCAATTTTTTTCAATGGAGTGCCCAAAGGATTATTAGTGTTGAAATGGAGATTAGACAGGTGGCCCTCTATCTCCTCATCTATTCATAATGGTTACTAATGTTATGGATGAGAATATTCTAAAAATTCTTGATAATGGTTTCCTCAAGGGAATCAAAATTGCCACCTCCCTTAACTATTCAACTATTCAAAAAATTGTGGATGACATGATCCTATTTGGGAAAACTTTGGTTGTGGAAGCTAGGAAGTGGAGGATATGTCTCAATAATTATGCTACTATTTCTCGCCAATGCATCAAATATGAAAAAATTAAGATTTACTTCTTTAATACCAGCCTAGAGTTATAGAAAAATATTACTACTATTCTAGGTTGTGATAGTGCTACCCTTCATGTTATCTATCTTGGGATGCCTCTTATAGTCAAATATGTTACTCCCTCATTCTACAATACAGTGTTGGAAAGGATTCAAAAAATATTGGTAGGTTGGAAGGGTAACCTTTTAAGTCATGTGGGAAAAATTCAACTCCTCGCTACTGCTCTACAAGGTATTCATGTTTATTTTCTTTCCTTGTTTAATATCCCTAGGTACATTGGTGATAAATTTGATAAAAACCAAAAAAAAAAATTATGGTCTAGTACAAAATAAAATAAAAATGACCCTTATTAGTTGGGACATTGTATGTCTTCCTAAGGCATGTGAGGGTTTGGGAATCAAAAAGTTTCAACATACCAATAAAGCCCTTATAGCTAAGGTTGGTTGGGATCTCCTCTAAATGCAAAGGACTTATTTGAAATAATGAAAGTTAAGTACTTAAACAACATTCATTTTTTAGGAGTATATTAAACTCTAAACATCCTCAGGGTTCTATGATTTGGAACAATATCCTCAAATCTAGGAATTTGTTACTAGGGGCTAAAGTGGAAATTAGGGAATGGTTATAAGATTATATTTTGGGAGGACCCTTGGATCATTGACCAACCTTTAAACAAACTAATTTTCAAAGACTTGGAGGACCTGGCTATTAGTCTATTTGGATGGAGATTTGTTGACTATTTCATTAGAAAAATTGGGAATCAATAGTTGAAGAAAAATGAAAATTGGTGTTATAACAATCAAGAGTTGATCCAAAAATCTGAAACCATCCAAAAGGCCCTAAAATTAACAATAATCCCATTATTTCATAATGAGTATGGTTTTTTGGGGAAAAGGAAAGAAGGGGGGAATTCATTGTTAAGTATACCTATATTTTATTGTCATCCAATAGTCACTGTGCTAAATTTTGGAAGCTTGTTTGGAATTGTCACCTCACCCCTAATATTAATTTCTTCTGGTGGACTACTACTCACAATACAATTCTTACTCAAGATTATTTAAGGAGAAGAGGTTTTCAAATATCTAATATTTGTATTTATGCAAAAGGGGTGAGGAAAATGTGCCTCACTTATTGCTTCACTTCCTGTTCTTGGAGTAAACTTGGGCTATACCTTACAAAAATTGGGTTTCAGCTGGAACATGAATGATAACTTAAAAGTTCTTATTGAGAAACAAAATTTTCCTTATGCTCATCCTCTATTTAAGGAGTTATAGAGACAAATTCCCCCCAATATTTTTTAGAGTATTTGGAAAGAAAGGAATAATAGAATATTCCAAAATGTTGAAAATAATTCTAAGGAGGTGTTTGGGTCTTGCTCCAATTTTTTAGTGGAAAATGTTTCTCTTTGCAACTAGAAACCTCTAAGATTCACTCCTATTTTGGATTCTAGTGTTGGAAATAGATGGTTTTCACTTGGAACTTGATAGATTTTATAACTCTAAATTTTTATATTGACATAATACCAAATGGAAACCTCCCCTTGGATTGGGAAAAACTCAATTTTGATTGGGCTACTAAAGGAAACCCAGGGTTGGCTAGTAGTGGTGGTACTCTCAGGAACTCTTTTGGAAAGGTTATTATTAATTTCTCTAGGGGATTAAGGAAGCAGTCATGTAATTTGGTTGAAGCAATGACGATGTTGTGGGGAGTCAAAATTACCCTATTGTTGGGGATAAAAATATTACAAGTTAAAGGTGAATCTAAATTTTCCATAGATGTTGTGAAAGGAAAGATGAAGGTGGCTTGGACTATCATTGGCATAATTAATGTTATCTAAAAACGTTTTTTGGGTTTTGAAAACTTTGTTCTATCTCATACTTGCAGAGAAGGTAACAAAGTGTTCCATACTATGGCCACTATGAGAATAATTTTGGACCCCATTAGATGTTGGAGAAATAACCTGAGTCTCCCAGAGAATGTTAGAATAATTCACTTGGAAGAGAAACTCAATAAAAATATTTCTAATATAGAGGTCCTATAATAATACTATAGTTTTTGAGTATATATTTATGTATATCATTTGTTTTAACAAATGGTTCAAAGCTCCTCCCTTTGGTATGTGGGGCTTATGGGATAATGATGTGAGTTTGAAGAGAAGGGATTTGAATGGTGTGATATGTAAGGGTTATCTTTTCACCATATGGCTACTCATGATAACTCATAATTTGTGTGTTATGTTGATGACCACTTGGAGTTGGAATATGAGATAGTTAAGGCCAATATACTTGTCACCAGCCATGTCATCATGGATTAGGATTTTAAATACGAGAATAGATTTCTCATGACAATTAACCTACTAATCAATATGATTAATTATATATCAAAAATGTGCTCCAATCTCTTTGATCACTGGAATAAGACTAATGGCATGAGGGGTTTTAGTATCCCATTAAATGATGATGTAAAAAGGACAAAGCTGGAAAATAAGTTGATGGTTTTCCTTCACCCAAGGATTCCCCTTACCCCAAACATGATTAATCAATTAATGATATATCTATTTTCTTTATCAATGATATTAAATATTTTTTCTAGAAAATTCCTTCACATTTTTAAAAACCCCTCTAGTCTTCATTGCACGATGCCCAGTTTTGGAAACTTTCTATAGTGTCACTTGTTGGTATTTTCCTACATTATGGGAGATGATCGTGTATGAATGGAGCTTAGTTCTTTTGAGGAATTTTTAAATTACATGTTACTTTGGAACATCTATTTTGAAGTTGGATTGGCATCATTCTTGGAGAGCCTTAGTGAGCATGATGAAAATATTTTTATATAGTTTGTCAGTGCATGGAATAAGAGCAAAGTTAAAATGGTTGCCATATCCTTTGAGGTGAGTGAATATTTTATTGCTCAAGTGATGGGGTTATCTTATAACGTCTAGAAACTTAAAATCCATAGAAATGTGTAGGATATGGAGAACATGAATATATTTTTCAAGGATTGGGAAACTCTAGTTAAATTTTATGTTGTATATCATAGGGACAAGGTTCCTCACCCATGGGATAAGGTATGTTTTATTATGATGAAATACATTACTTTGGAAGGATTCTTTAAGTTTTATTACTTTTACCACATCCCCCTACTAAATCATTTTAGGAAAAAGGTGATCATTAGCTTCTCATTTTATTTTGTCTATTCCTTAGAGGTGTAAGTGAAAGAATCCATGGACATGGCAGCCAAAAATATTGAAAAATATGCCTATCTTCCTCCACCAAGGGTTCATCCTTATGCTTTACCATTTCCACATTATCATCCCCCCGCCCCCCCCCCAAGCCTATTATGGCCTACCTCATTGAGGAACTCGTGTTTGAATCTTCTCCTTCAAAGAACCCCCTGAACCCTCCTACTGAGAATCCTATAATGCCTCATTCTAAAGGGGGGTCAAAATTGCCTACCCAGAATGTCACCCCTAAAATGAAATCCTAACCCATTAAAATTTTAACCAAAAAATGTTATTGTTAGTCTCTATTATCTTAAAAATATCCCCTCCAAAGGTCCCGAAAATAGGACTAGCACCAAATTGAGAAACCCTAGTAGCAAGAAGAAGAAGAAGCCCTCAATTAATTTCTTTGTGAAAGAGGATTTAGTTCTAAATATGATGAGGAGAAGGAAAAAATTAGACTACGAAAAAAGGAAGATAGAAAAAGAGATCCAAATTATACTAAGGAAGTAGACTACCCTAACCTCAATGTCTAGAGGTTGCACAAACTAGTGGTTCGGCCTATTTCCAACCCCATCATGGACAAAATTTCCAGTGATGCAACTGGGGAGAATAAGGAGGAGGACTATAGCAATAAGGAGAATAAGGATGAGGATACTAAGGTGGAAAATGAAGGTATAAGTTTTTTCCCTAAACATAATTTCATCCTTTGTGATTCAGAGGACTCTACCCCTATTAAGGAACCCAAATAGGAAAGCTACTCTAAGTGCATTAAGCTAACCTAGGATTTCATTACTCTGTTGGATCGAATTGATGACCTAGATGTTGGAAGTTTGCATGTCGATGATGAGATTGTTGGCAACATGATCATGAGAATATATGGTGTTTCCATTGATGTCTTATTGTTTGATGAGCATGGGTGATTGTGGTAATGGTCATCCATTATACAAGTGCAAGATTTTTCATCTGGAGCAAAACAAATGTGTTGGATATGTGCCCAAGTCCTAAAGTATAGTTTTCAGTGTACAGTGAACCAGTTTTAAGGTCTGCATTTCTCTTCCATGAAGAATATTTTTATGTAGTTCTAAGGAAATTTTGGTGTATGTTGGAGGAACCTAAACCCAAATTTTCATATCTTTATGTCCTCTAGTGTCAAATATAATTATGACAGAGTATCAGACTTGACAATGACAGTGTTATTAATGTAGAGTACATGATTGGAATGCTCTACACTCCACCATCGAAGAATATTTGGTTATGCGCTTTTGCAGGAGTGCTTGCAAGTATCAAAAGTGTCTATGCTCCAAGTGGGAAGTGTTTTGGTGGTCTTCTCATTGTTTTGTGAATGAACAGATGGTTCTTGTCACCATTCCTTTCTATCTAGTGTTGACCTAAAGAGTTTTGGGTTGTGTGAAGTTAAAGTATGAATTGAGTGAGCTTAAGGGAGTAATTATAGGTCCCTACTAACCTATTTTGATGTGTTATAAGTTTTGGTTTATGTTGTGAGGCATGTATTGTTGGATCTTGAGCCGGCAGGTTAATGTATTACATGATTCATCTAATTAGGCCAACCTAATTGATGTTGTAGGTGTTTTAGTATGTAATGCATATAAATTTAAGTTCATTTAGGTGTTATAGAGATGTGTTTACCATTGAGAAAGTGTGATATGAATTCCTAAGTAGAGTGTTTATAAGTGTTGAGAAACATGAAGTGTGTTAAGTCAATTTATTAAGCTTTAGTGGAATTATCTTGAGTATATTGTAGATGCATTGTATCAGTTCAAATCTTGGTAGTGAGCCACCCCTTCTTCTTTATCTTTTATTCTCTAGATAGTGATTCATCCAAACAGTGAGTCCACCTGGCAATGAGCCTTTCTGTAATATCTTTTAACTGGTTATGATATATTGTGAGATAATCCTCACTGTGGTTTTTCCTTCTTTGGTTTTCCATGTAAATTTAGTGTTCTTGTGTTATGTGATATGTGATGCATGCTTTAATTATCTCTTTCAATTTTTTCAATTTGAATGAAATTTATTGAATACATGGTTAAGTGGTTTCAAAGAATATCAATTCACACCCCTCTCAATATTTTGGGTGTTCAAAAATTTGTATCTGAGCTTGGTTCCTTGGAAGAAGCTTAACCACTTGAAGAAGATCTTGGAGATTGAACACATGGCTACTAGGAAATATCCTATCCCTCCGAAATAAATTCCTATGGTAGGATTCACTGAAGAATATTGCATGGTTGATATGAATGGAGAACTTAGATTAGCCCTTGAAGATATGGAAAGAACTAAAAGTGAGAACAGATATTTCAAAGAAAATGTCAAGGAAGCATGTGAATGCATCAAAAAGTTGAGGGAGAAAATAAAAGAATTTAGAGAGAGACACAAGGAAGTTAATGAGTAGTTGAAGCAATCAAATGAGACAATCACCAAACTAAAAGTACAAGTTGAAGAAGGAAAAAGAGTTGAACAATGTCAAAATTAAAAATTGAAAAGAAAATATGCAAAATGTTCAAGACTTGAAGAAGTTATGACTTTGAGATCGGATCTAGAGAAAGAAAAGAATCAAGAAGGAAAATTCAATAAGATCTCTACAATTCTTGATGATATTGCTGCAAACCAAAAGGCTTCTAAAGAAAAAGGAGGATTAGGGTTTGAAAAAGGAGATATTTCAAAAGTAGATTAGACACCAAGTACTGAAAATAAGAACAATGAAAAAAAGAAGATTAGAGACAAGAAGAGAAATGGCAAGTAGGTCTAGAATCAAAGGAAAGGCTTCAAAATACCACCTATCAGACAACCAAATGCATAGAGGTACCTATCTTTTAATGTTTCTTGTTATTCCTAATATAATTTTGGACATATGGCTATAGATTGTAGAAGTAGAATAAATCAGAATATTCAATCATTCCCTGGTCAATTCTTTACATGTAATAGATTTGATCACAAGGCTAGTGAATGCAAAAATCAGATAATGAATGGTTACAATAATGGCATCAGGTTTCAATATTTCAATGGTTATGATTATACATGCAATGGATTTTGGCATAAGGCTGATGTATACAGATCTAGAGTTGGTGGAAGTAAGCTTGTTCAAAATGTTGTCATATGTCACAAATGCAATAAACTTAGACATATGGCCAATTTTTGTAGAAGCAAGAATGTGAAGGTTTATATGATAAACAAGAATGATCCAATGAATAAGGTTGATCCTATAGAGATGAAGAAAGATATGAACAAGGTCTAGAAAAAGAAAGAGGAGAATGAGGTTATGAATAAGTCAATGCTAGCTTTTGGTGCAAATGTTTCCTTTGAAAACTAAATAAAAGATTTGGCTGAGGGGGAGTTTTAATAGACAATCATTAAGCCCCTACCAAAGATATGGTGTTTATTCCTTCAACACATTGATACAAGGTGTAGGTTGACATGCTTGACCTATTGGTGAAATCACTGGTGTAAAATATCCCGTTATGATGATTTGTTGAGAGTTTGAATGTGACTATGTCATTACAATTAGGGTTTATCATGTTTTGACCTAACTTCAAATCAACACATTTTTGGTCATTCAAAAGGTGTTTATAAGTGATTTCATTAATGAAAATTTCATTTTTGATCGAGCATTTGAAGAGTGAAGAGTGGAGGAGAGGTGAGTTGAAGTGATTCAGAATTTGTGTTAAACCCTAATTGGAAAAGATCTAAAGGTATTTATAGTTTTTCACTTTGCCCTAAGTTTTAGAAGTATTTCAATTGTATTGAAAGATGTATACCTTGCAAGTAGTAAATGTTTTGGATGACCTCAACCTAAATTTAAGAACCCTGATAAATCAAAAGTGACAGATTCAAAAGGTGCATTTTTGCATGCTCCTTTTGGGCTTATGCATACTGAGGATATAAGGATGTATATTCATGAAAAAATAGAATAATAAAATCATGTAAAGTTGGGAGAAGTGTGGGTATATGAGCTTACTGGTGAATATTTTGAGTTGAGACTTGAGTATGGAAGTTTAACGGAGTAGAAATTAGATTTGTGGAACTATTTTCCTATTTTTTTCTATGTTGATGAATGGGTTAGCTATATGTTGCATAGAATCCATGACAGATTCATCTAGTTAGACCTACGACACTTGATCAATAAAGAATCCATTAGAGTTGTGATAGGTTTATGTTCTAAAGGACCAGTTCTGACTCTTATATCAATGAAAAATGAAGTGGTGATGAAATTAACTGGTGAAAATTTTGATAAGAGAGCCCCGATAGTTAATAACATTGAAGACCCAACTATAAAATATGCATCCATGATGATTTCTTATTAAAATTTCTTCACAAATAGAGAAAAATTTGTTTCTACTACTACAATCAGTGTTGCATATGAAATGGTGAAGATAGGTGCAAATTTTGACCTTTGTGAGTTGTTAAGGCAACAGCTATTAGAGAATCTATAGAACACTAAAGATTCTCGGTACCCTTTTCAATATGGTACCTTGATCATATGTCTATTATTTTACTTTCTTAGAGAGTTTTCTGGTGTAAGGAATGTAGTATGGTTAGATAATGTACAAGTGGCTAGACAAATTAGAGATCATATGTTGAGGTATATGGATTCAGGATCTAAAGATGAAGCCTTGTGGGGATTCTTCAAATCTTTCCAATCTCGGATGCAAGCAAGAGAAAGAATACCTATGATTCTATTTGAGAAGTATAAGAATGATATTATCTTCATGGTGAGAACATATTGTTTTATGATGGAAGTTATGGAGATGAAGATAGTATGGGTTCCTAAATAGGATGAGGTAGAAGAGAGTGTGATTATCAGTCTTTTTTTCACATATTGAGTATGTCTGGAGACACTAAACAAGAAAGATATGGAACTTATGAGGAAAAATATAGTGAAGTATACATGGAGTACAATTCAAATTAAATCGAGAAGAATATGGAGAAGATGAAGGCACAAGTAGTGGAGGTGATGGGACTACCAAAGCACCTTGTGGAGAAACACAAAGGCATATCTAGTCCTCCAGAAGGTTCCCCCAGTACTAGGAGGTTAGGTAGGACCTCTACCCCCTCTTTGATTGTTGCTAAGACCTTCAGGACTAAACCTGTAGTTGGTTTGAAAAGGAAAGAATCTTCCAGTGCCCCTACAAATGATAAAGTGTTCCACAAAATAGAAGAAAAGAGAAGGCAAGAAGAAAATAGCATGTAAGTATAAATGTTGATGATAAGGAAGAAGAAGAAACATCTAATCTAAATGGACAAGGTGCAACATGCACGTCCTTATTGAAAGCAAGTCAACTGGAATGCTATCATCAGTCAACTGAAAAATCTAGTCTAATCTCCAAGTATATGTAGATATTTCCAAGAAAGACATGGCATGCAATTTCTAACAACCAGTTAACTCAGAAAGAAGCCTCGAGTTTAACTCCTGTGTCTAATGTCTATCTTGGAAAAGGTGGGATGCCTTTAACTGAAATCTATTGGCCCTGATCTTGAGAAATTAACCCATCTACGAGGTCATTGACTACATCTCCATCTGAGGAACTGAAGCTCTGGCGAAGAATCCTATGTCTGTGCAGCATGTCTTCTCCATTAGTCATCTAACACTAGAACTCACCCTTTCTCCTGATTGCCTCATCAAACAATGTTGACATGGCTATAAGCTGATTCATCTTACAGCCAACGGTCTCACCACTGAAAATACCATGAATAAGTGCTTGGATCTCTAATTGGATGTCAGCAAGCTCAACACAGTCACCACCCACACGCTGATATACACATGCTAATTGAGACACAAAGTCTCTTATATAGCGAAGTGCATTAGTAACATGCTCTCTACTCTCAGCCACCTCAGATGCTATCTTTCCTTCTATCTCTGCCTTGAAGATCAACTGTGTTCTCCAAACGTAGACCTCTTCTTTATCTTCTACCTTTGTGACTGAATCAAATGACATTCCCAAGTTGGCAATCAGAATCTCATCCCTAGGTCTACTAATGGCCAAATCATGTTCCTCATCTTGAAGTCATAGACGAAGCTCACGTGCATTATACCGCAATTGATACAATTCTGTAAGTACAAGGCGGCCACTAGCAACAAACTCCTCTTCCCATTCCTCCAATCGCTTACCATATGCAACCAAGAGATCAATCTGACCCTGCTCTACTGGTGGTTCTAACGTATGTGGAAGCGCAGTGACAACATCCCCTGTCCTATGTACAAGGCTAGAAATGTACTGGCGAAGTTGTTGTATTTCAGCCTTGAGAGCTGATTTATCTTCACCATCTTTCACCATCCTATCCTTGGTGCTATCTATAGCAACCTGTAGGAGATCAATATCTGTCTGACGAGTACTCTTAACGAAATGAACTGTGATAACTTTGAAGTCTTGAGCTTCCATCTCGTCTAGACTCTTATCTTCTGGAGGTGCAGCAGTCTCAACAATGAATTCCTTATCTGCACTTCTCCCAATATGTATCTATTTCTTGATCCTCTTTTCAGGCACATCTTGATGGTCATGATCGAAATCTGAATGATCAAGTATGTAAGATGGTTGTCTCTTTTTTCTTCCCAGTTGACTCTCAAGCCAAGATGAATCCCGACTAATCCCACTGGAATGATCTGTACTAGTCGCAAGAGGATCTAATGAATGTGAACGTGTAAAAGAATCGCTGTGAGGAGGTGAATCCATGTCCAAATCAATGTGAATTGGAATGGGAGGCTACTCTAATGGTGTCGATGATGGCATACGGGACTGAACCTCAAGCTGTGGAGAAGTCTGAATAACTTCTCTGACTGGCTCTACATGTGGAATCGCAATAGATGCCTTTCCCTTTGAATTACTAGGCGCTGGATTCTTTTTAAGAGGATTACTCCTCTTCTTCTGCTTAGGTTTTGAAGAAGAAGGAAATACAAGTCCTTCTGGTGGCAGCTCTGCTCTAGGCATGGATGCCTTTCTCAACCTTCTACTTTCTAAATAAAGCGTACTATTTTGGATGACCCTGCTCAATCTCTCCTTTACTTATGTGAACTCTTTGGAATACCAATTCACTAATGGCAGTGGTTGTCCATCAACCTGCTCTCTGTAAAATTGAGGAAGTGTATCTCCCTCATCTTCTATCAATCCTTCCACATCTTCCACCAAGAAAACAGAAACTTGTGGAAGAGAGAACCTGCTATAGCTACGTCTGCGAACCTCAAAATCATCCTCACAATTCACCCAGTAATCTTCCATCATAGGTTTGTGATAAGAGAGATTACCTAGGCGAGCTGCGTAATGACCCCAAGGATCATATGTGCATGTATCCACCAAGTACTTGAGTTTGTAATTTTCTAACTCTTGACCTGTGGTCTTAGCATCAATTGTCATCTTACACCAATACATCCCGAATTGCAAAGGAAACTCGGCAGCTGGTTTATGCTTGATGCGCAAACGTTTGTGAACTTCATATAGCTGGCTTAGGAACTCCATGAATATTGTTTTATCCAAAGGATAACGTGGTAACATAGCTGGTTTTCTTGTGTATCCATAGACACGGATATAGGTGTATGTAGGGAACTGAATGTACCAATCTGCCCAATTCTTCATTGCTTCTCTAGCAACTGTCGAAATGCAAATATGCAACTCTCGGTCCAAGTTTCTCACTGTATAAGTCAAGAAAGCCTCTTGTACATGTTTAAAATGACTTTTAGCCTTCGTGAACTCAAGTTGGTCATAGTAATGATAGACTTTATGTACACTGAGTATGCCCACAATATTCAAACCGTTAAACTGATTCTAATAAGCAATCAAGTACACCAGGTAAGAACACATATGAAATTGATGCGCAACTAGGAAACTGGTGATTTGCTCATGAATAGCATCGCTGATGAAGGATGCCCAATCATAATGCTCTTGTCCAGAGATGATTCTACCAATGATATAATACATCCACAGGTGAAATGTGTTTGCATCTGCATGACCTGAGACACGATTAAGCAATGTAATCAAAATATTGTATTCATCCTTACACTCGCCACGACCCAAGTTGTTTGGCAACTTGCTCTACTTTTATTTCAGCCACCTCTCTATCATCTTGTTCTGACACTTATCCAGTCCAGCATTGAATGCCTGCTCGCTCTGACTCATGGAAATGACCATCCCATCTGAATGTTGAGGAATATCCAGACTTCGCTCGATATCAAGGGGTTTGAGACTGCATATGACACGTCCATCTATTGACCGTATCTCTCGTGTAGCAGAATTGTAATGCTTGATGCAAGATATTACAAACTCCATGCAATGCACTGAAATAGGTATGGAAGTGGCCTCAAGTAACCCGGATTGTTGAATATTCTTGATAACTGAATCCCTGATTTTGAGTGGATCCAAAACTACCTCCGACAACACCTTATGTAGATCTGTATCAACTGTTTCGATGAAGTCGTGGGTTAAGACTGATTTGGTCTTGAATTCAAGCTGAGTGAACTACATTCTGAAAAACTTGCCTATTGACTGTGCACATGGCTATATTCTGACAACTTTTTTGGAAAGCCAAAAATAGCCTGCTGAGACTAAAAATAGCTTGTCGGATGAGAATTTTTACGAAAAAATCTGAGATATGGGTTTTGTCCAGAAAATGATTCTAAGACAACCCAGAATGTCAGAAATGCAAAAATTTACCCTTTACTCAGCCATGCAAAAGAATTTTGGTTGGGAAAATTAAAGCTTCAAGAACAAATGTTTTGGAACAAATTTTCTTGAAAAATTTTGGCACATGGGTTTGCTAAGAAAGCTCTTCTGAATCAACCCAGATATTTTTTTTTGCCAAAATCTGCCAAAACTTCGAACATGCAAGAGAATTTAAGATGAGAAGATGGAAGAAATATAGAGAACAAGAAAGATGTTTTTTAATTTTTATTTATTTATTATCTTCTTCTGTCAAAATCGCCACTCTGCCTTGAATCTGATGCTGAATCTGAACTTCTACCTACAAAAGAATATTTTATCACCTTCGAACTTGATCCTTTGATGAAAATTCGCCAATCTCTTTGAAGAAATTCGAACTTTCAAAGCTGTGTGAATTATGAAAGGTACCATGCTTGTTTAAATAAACAATTTGTACCATCATGCATGCATAATGCAACCCTAATTTAGAAAAAAGAATTCGATTGGCTTCTCTCTAGTTGAACTACCACTTTCTCTGAGTCTTTAGACTAAAATAATATCTTAATTTTAAAACATGCAAAAAACTAAAAATGGCGCCAATATCTGTCTTTGAAGAAATTCGTCACTTTTCAATGTTCTGCATGCAAAATATTTTTTTTCATTTTTTGCCAAAAATAGCATCTTGTTGTGTTCAACACACTTCCCTGATTCTAAAAAGTCAAATTTTGATCTTTTAGGCTTCCATTTGCAAGAGTTATGAGATTTTTGAGAATCTCCTATTTTGTAGCTGACTGCAAAGTTACAACTGACCCTGTTCAACTCTGATTTCCGGATGATTGAATGATCCTGTGACCATGCTGAGATATCCACCACGAAGCTTGCATGACAAGGATGAAATGTCTGCTGGGAGCAACAACTGCTAAAATCATCATCTAATACCTTAGAAAATTAGGCACCTTTGATTAAATTGATGTTTTGACTCCAGACTTAAGTCATTTCTTAGTTTTTCCTTCTGATGCCTCAAACTGCTGCTGACGATGAATAATGAACTCCACTGATTGAATAATGGATTCATTGCATGACTAGAAGTACTCTGCATCCAATGACTGTATGTGAGGGATTTGAAAATTGTATTAAGAACCCCAAAAGAATGAGTGCCCCTATTCTGTGATAGCTCAAACACCATTTTGACAAAAGTGTGATTTTCATCTGAACACCATACTTTGACCCTTGATACCGGGAACTGGAATGTTCTGATACGCGTGCCACCTGTCTTGTTGTACAATTTGGTCAACTTGCAAGAGATGTTCTTGGAGACGACGAAGCCAGAAAATTGCTTTTAAGGCCTCTAAAAGAAAATCGCCTTTTTCAAAGAAAATTATATTCTTACACTTAGTCATTTTTTGAACTGCCTTCAATCAACTCTTCTTTACAGCATTATCATCTTGACCTCGCACGTACGAGCATTCGCCAAATCTTGGAGGCTGTCGGCTAGACTCGTTGGATAGCTTGAGTAATTGCACACAAGTCTTGTGAAGACTATAATTGCAAATAACCCCATCTGGCAGGCCTAAAGGAGAATCGCCCCTAGCCTACAGCTGTGCAGCTTTGTGTAGCTACGCTTCACCATCCTCTGTTTTACGTGCTCGATAGGACCTCTGTCATAGTTACTCAGAACATCGGATCGTCTTGTGAACGGATACACTGCAAAACTGAACTGAGCTGGAAGAGATCTCAGGAAGACCTCAATTGCAAATTCATCCATCAAACAGGTCTTATTCAGGATTGCCCTGGGCTACAGGGGAGCGGATTTGCATTCTGAAAAACTTCTTCTAACATGTATCCTGCCTGCAATTTCTACTTCTAACGTTGATAACTAGATTTCTGTACTGGATACGCTTTCGCTTGATAGCTCATTGAAAAGCCAAACTAATTTTGCAAAGACTGAAACCATCAAAACACACATGCATCTAGATCTAGGCCTTTAAAAAGAAAATCGCCCTTGGGCTAGAAGGGAGCGGATCTGCATTTCTAGACTGCCTCCTTGATGAAAACACTCTTCGTAACCTCTACTTTTGTCTTCGTTTGCTGGAGTTCTGCAACTCGGATTATCTTGCTTCATGGCTAATCGAAAAGCTGACTGAAAACTGAACATAATGAATGTATCCTTCATCCAAAACACTCAAATCTTGACCTTCAAATGGAAGGGCGCCCCTGAGCTACAAGGGAGCGGATTTGTTTTGAATTCATTGATTTTCACCATTTTATGCTTTGCAAACGCTGTATCCATCACTGCGGTTGACCATGTCGAAGTGTTGTGACTACTGAGGTGTGTGGATGACTATACTTCATCATTTTCACATGTACGGACACTATAAAGTTTATTTGCACGTTGATTGCTCAAGTGTCTACTACATTACATAGTGAAAAGTTCCCAGACTTAGAATATTTTAGCACTTTTTTGCCAATCTGAAAATCCCCTCCATCAAAAAGCATTATTTCCAACATCTTTTATCGTAGAGCGTTCCTCTTTGAGTTTGAAGCTTAGATATTGACACCTGGTACTGGCCGACTGCCATTGATGACCCCGAAGATCCTAACTTTTCTCCTGAAAAAGTGAAAACTACCCACCAGCCTTAAACTAACTTTTAACTGAAACTGACTTCACCACTATGATTGTGATGTGAAATAAGCTAATCAAAATTAATTTCAGCCAATTCTGACAAGTTTCTATTTTTTAGGGTTTCGGGCTAAAAATAGATTTCAGAAACCCTAATTTTCAAAATTTTCAAATTTTGCCAGTATCTTCCTGGCATCACACTGACTCAAAGCCCATACTTTATTTGCCCAAAAACTGAGTTTTGACCCCACTTTTACAAGGTTTAGACCATTTTAAGCAAAATGCCTTAATGAAGCAAAAATTTCGGTTTGGGTACAACATTAGGCTCCGTCTGGTGACCATGTCAGATACTTATGGCATAAGAGAATCTAGGAATCTCTGGTTTCATAGACCATTGACTTTAACATTGGGCATTGGAGTCAGGACTTTTCCTTAATCACCTAACATACTTGGACTTTTCCTAAAAATCACCTAAAACAAGACTACCTATTTTAATCACCTAAAACACGACAAAACATTACTGAACAGGGAAACACAATACGACATTACGATAAAGCATAAAAAGTATTTATAAAACTTACAAAAAATTACTCCTCCCCCGGAGGGTTGAAGTGCTTGAGATATTGCCTGCTATAAGGTAGCGAGAGAAGCCTTCCATCTTGATGTGAGAGAATGTATGTGTTCTCTCCTCTTGATTCATGTATCTGGAAGGGTCCTAACCATAAGGAATCAAACTTACCATGCATTCCTTTAGGTTCATGTCTTTTGTCCCATAATAGGACTTGATCTACGATCTCGAAGTCTCATGGATGAGCTTTCTTATCAAAAATCTTCTTCACTCGCTCTTGATGCTGAGTGATCCTATCGACAACCTCCACCCTTTCTTCCTCTAGCTTCATCAGGTACAAAATCCTCCTTTCGATCGGATCTTTGAATTCTTCATCATCCACTGTAGATGCCAACTGCAAAGCAAACAACTCCAATGTAATGGGTAACACTGCGTCTGTACCATACAAAAGTATAAAAGGCGAAGTGTCGATGGCTTGTTTGGGAGTGATTCTATCAGCCCAAAGAGCATCATATATTTTCCTGTGCCAAGCTTTCTAATTTGCGTCAACTAGCTTGCGCACAATTGTGACTATGTTCTTATTTGATGATTCGGCCTGTCCATTACCTTGAGGGTAATAATCTAATGAGTGTGACAGCATGATGCCGTGATCAAAACAAAAATTAAGTATCTCCTCAGACGAGAAACTTGTTGCATTATCAGCCACAATTTTACGAGGCACTCTGAAGCGCGAAATGATGTTTTCCTTTAAAAAGTTACAAACAACTTCTGAAGTAGCTCGCTTGGTAGGAACTGCTTCAACCCGTTTTGTAAACTAATCTGTTGGTGTAAGGATATAAATATGCCCCTTGCTGGAATGTGGGTTGATGGGACCTATGAATTCAATACCCCATTGCTGAAATGGAGCATCAATGATAACTGGCCTGAGTGGAGAAGCTGCCAATTTGACTTTACCAGCAAACTGCTGACAAGATTGACATCTATACACCCATTCATATGCGTCATGAAACATGGTTGGCCAATAGAACCGTGCTCGTAGGATCTTGAATGCATGAGAAGTGACCACCGCATGCTTGATTATGAAAAGCATCCAACAATCTCTGTTGCTAGTCTCTACCAACGCATAAAAGGAAAGTTCCATCAAGGCCACGCTTGTATAGAATGTTATTGACAAGCACAAAATTCTATGCTTTCAGCTTTAAAGTTCTTTTCTGCTATTTGTCCATGTGACGTGGACATTCTCCATAAGTTGAATAATACCACAAGGTTGTGTACCATTCTTCTGCAGAATCAACTAATAGGACCAAAGGAAGGTCCTCTTCTGGTTCATTTTCAATTCCACTATTGCTTTTCTTATCACCATCATCCGCCAATAATTGACAAAGACCTTGCCCGTGAACGAGCTTGGTTGGCTTGATTTCCAGATCATACTCTTGAACTCTTGTGATCCAGTTTCCTCTTTTCGTGCCCATCTCCTGTTGAGTTAGCACACCTTTCACTGCTAGATCGGTGACAAACACCGTAGTATGTGAATTCAAGATATAGAACCTGAAATTTTTGACAGCTCTAACGACAGCATACGCATTCTTCTCAATTTGAGAATAGCGCGATTCACAATCTTTAAAACTGGTACTCATGAATACGATAGGAGATTCTCCTTTTTCACTGAGCTTTTGAGTCAATATTGCAGACAACGTGTGCTCCGATGCATAATAGTAAAGGATGAAATCCTTCTGAAAGTTAGGACGAACCAACGTTGGTGTGGTAGCAATAGCTTCCTTGATTTTGATGAAGACTTGTTGACCTTCTTCTTTCCATATGAAATTGGACGTCTTTTTCATCATGGTTGAGATTTCCTTCGTTAGCTCTGAAAAATCTGGTACAAACCTTTGGATAAAGTTGACTTTACCGAAGAAAGAATGCACTTGTTTCTTACTTGTAGGAAGAGACAGGCTCTTGATTGAATCCATCCGATTTGGGTCGATTTTAGTTCCCTCCTTGGAAATGATGTGGCCAAGTAACTTGCCCTCTGTCACCGCGAAGATGGTCTTTTTAGGATTCAATGAAATTCTATGATGCTGCATCTTTCGAAAAATTTCGCGAGGTGCAAAAAGTGATCGCTTCGTTTATCTGAGAAAACGGTTAAGTCATCTAGATAAACTACTATTATTTTATTTTTTAGATCCCCAAACGCCAAATCCATGGCTCTCTGAAAAGTAGCACCAGCGTTGATAAGGCTGAAAGGCATCCTTTCATAAGCAAACGTTCCCCATGGTGTGGTGAAAGTTGTTTTGATCTACTCTTCCTCGGCCACTGCAATCTGATTGTAACCGAAAAAACCATCAAGAAGTGATAGCATCTCCGATCCGGTGACTGTCTGCAATGTATGCTCCATGATCGGTAAGTGATAATTGTCCTTCAAGGACGACAAATTCAAGTTCCTAAAATCCACGCAAATTCTGATTTCTCCATTCTTTTTGTGCACAGGAACAATGTTAGACACCCAGGTAGAGTGATGGATTGGATAAATTATCTTTGCATCCACCATCTTCTGAATTTCCGCGTAGATAGTATCTTGAATCCGCAGATTGTAATGTCTTTGTTTTTGCCTGAAAGGCTTAACATCAGACTTCAGAGGAATTGTATGTGACAATTCTATGGGTGTGAAGACCTTCAAGTCTTCGTATGACCAGGCAAATACATCCTTGTATTGTTTGAACAAGGCGGTAAACTTCTTTGCTTCTTCTGTAGTACAACACTTGCCTAGAATCACAAACCGAGGTTTGTCTTCGGTGTCGATGTTCACTTGGAAATGTTCAGCAGAAGTATTAACACCTGACATTTTCTGATTTTGGATGAAACGGTCATGCCGGTCAAAAATATCCTCTAAAGATACGAAACCCTTAGGAATCTGATTTCCTTTCAATTGTATGATTCCGGATTCTATAGCTTCAGAATCTTCAGCAATTGACTCTTTGGAAGGAGTAGGATTCCCTTCAAAGAACAATTCTTTGTAGTTGTCTCCCATAACGAGAAACTCTTTAATGTCATCATCGTCATCAAAGACTTGCCAGTTGTATGCATTATCTAGTATAGCTGGCCTATAGATCAGCTCAATAGCAAAAGAATTCTGACGAAAGTCAAAATGTGGCATGAAAAGAGCGGTTGACACTGCAAGGGCATCAACTCTGCTATTGTCCATTCTTGGAATATATTGGATGTCAAAAGCATCGAACTAGTCGATGGCATTCCACACCCTCTGTCTATAGGATTGAAGGCGATGCTTTCTAACTTGAAACTGCTCCCTGATTTGCTTGACAATGAGCTCCGCATCTCCTTCAACTCTAAGTAATTTGATCCCCATATCCTTCGCATTCTTGAGACCCAATAAAAGCGCCTCGTACTCGGCAGTATTATTGGTACAATCAAATTGTAACCTATATGCAAATGGATATGAGCAACCTTCAGGAGAGATGATTACTACTCCCGCTCCTGATCCTAATGTTGAACAACTTCCATCAAACTGCATCTTCCACATCTTTGATTCTTCATGTGATGTAGTTGTGGAAAGTGCAAAATTTTGACAATCTTCATTGACATCAGATATCATAGCATATGTCCCTGGTCCCGTGTCTTGATATAACACTTGTGCATCCAGAAACTGGGACTTAACCACCGTAAACTTTGATTTCACCTTAGGCTCCAACTTGAATGTTCCCTTCTTCAATGGAATTGTTGCAAATGACCAATCCAACTGAATTTCTCCTCCAAGATCCTTGCAAAAACTCCTGCTAAGCAACATCCCGTAACTTGTAGGAATGTCAGCGATCAAGATAGTCATCATAATCTTCTTTTCTGGACAAGACGCTAGCCTTACTTGCGCATCTTTTAGTTGACCAACCAACGGCACTGGCTTTGATTCAAGTGAATAATACTTTTCCTTGGTTTCGGTGCACGAAAGTCCCAATGCATTCATGATTTGTAAAGGCATAATGTTGTCCGACGCTCTACTATCTATGATGCAATTGTTGAGTTTAAAACCTCCTATATACAAAGATATATAGAATGGCTTTGGCTTGTCTTCTGTTGGAACAGAGGATTCAAGTAATGTAGGCTGAAATATAGCCTTCTTCTTTACCACCTTGAGGATTCTTTCCAACTGCTCTGGATGATCCTGAAGATACTCTAGTTGTGAAATTTGTACCTTTGTCTTCATCATAGAAGACACAATGGCAAAGCTTGTTGAGGATGGATCCTGAACAGCCGGCACGGTGTTTACTTGTGAAGACCTTTGATTGGAAGTGGAAGCCACTTCCTTTCCTTTTTCATCAGACTTTCGCTTTTCCTCTTCTTCTTTTTGTGCTTTGAAGTGTTGTGCACATGTAAACAAAGGTGATGAGATGTTCTCATGATTGACTGCAAGAGAGTATCGGTAGTAGTCTTCTTCTTCTTCTTCTTCTTCTTGTTCATTAATGGGTTCTCTATCAAAATACCCCGTTGCAGAGTCGCCATCAAAGTTATCTATCTGTGGTCAGACAACATTTGTAGTTGGTGAAGGTACGAAACTTGAACTAGGATTAGCCTCAACAAATCCCATGAGTTGACTCATTCTTTGATTTTCTAAACATGTAGATCCGGTGTGTTCAACTGTGTCATGGAAAGTGCAATAAGTTGTAGACTTCTCAGCTTCAACATGCCTTTGTTGTCCTTGCGGAAACTTTGATTTGTAGTTGTTGAAAGGCTGAAAGTTATTCCTCTTCGGCTGGTACGGCTGTTGAGGTTGATATGGCGGTTGATATGAATGTTGTGTAGGCAATGCTTACTGCCCTTGTGTGGGTGATTGTCTCTTGAGAATTGTCGCCTCGTTTGCTACTTTCTGAAGTAGCGGATCAGCAGACACCTTAACAAGTGGTCTGATTGAATCATTCCTCATCTTGCCCGTCGTAATCATATTATCTTCAATTTTGATAGCTTCCTCTTGAGTGAGTTGTAGATCTACCTCTTCACTTCCCTTTAGGAGAAAGGCTATTTTTGACAGTAGTGCATTGATGAAGCTGCTCATCAAAATCTCATCGGATGGATTTAATGTATGGGCAAGACGTGTAACAAGGTGGTTAAACCTTGCAATGAATTCCCTCATTGGTTCAGTAGGCTCCATCTTTGAGTTTGAGAGTTGTGCAAATAATTGGTGATTATCCTCAGCAGGCTTGAACCTTGCCAAGAATTTCTCACTCATGACTGCCCAGCTTGTGATAAGACCAGATTCAAGATTATGAAACCAGTTTGATGCATTGCTTTCCAGGGTCTCAGCAAAGAGACGAACAGCTATGTCTTCATTTGGAACATGCAAAACAGAACAAGCCACTGTGAATGTTGATATGTGTTCATCTGGATGCTTAGATCCATCGCCATGGAATCAAGGAAAGTACTTTCGTGATCCCTTAGGCAGCTCATGATGTCCTTGTAAGGCCAACGGTCCAATGTTATTGCCCCAAGGTAGTGGGGTTGGACGTCTCACGTTCCTTTCGTTCCGACTGTTGCCATTGTTGTTGTTGTTGTCGTTGTCGCCCATTGTGACAGGTGGGACTAGAGATTCTTCTTCTAATCCTTCTAGAAAATGCTCAAGAACCTCCTCAAAGTGCAGGTCTTCTTGAATGGGAGGATTGCGCCTCCTTCTGTAGTAAACTTGGTAAGCCAGGTTACTTTATTCCCACGCTGGTGGTGGCAAAACTGGTCTTCCTGCTGCAAGATTCGCCTTTTCTTCTTCTTTATCTAGAGTAGTACCTGCGTTTCTCCACTGAGTGGTAGATGTATGATTTTCAAAGATCAAACTTCGCAAGCTACTAATGATGTCTGACTGCTCGCCTTGAATTACCACAAAGTTTGGTTGTAAGGCAGCCGGAGTAAGTCCTGGTTGTTGAACTGGAGTAGTAGGACGCCAAATGGTCATACCCGTGACATAAAGCGTGAAGCTTTCTTGAATGTTTTCTTGCCTCGTGCCCCACGGTGGGCGCCAGAAAACTATTGGTGTAAGAACTAACACCTCTAGAGTGTAAGTTTGTATGGATAGCTATGCACACTACGTAACGAGTGCTCTTCAAATTAGGAGGGGAAGCTCCCTCGTTGTGTTGGAATGCATAAAATAGAAAACTAAACTAATGTCCTATCTTTTTGTTCTCAGCTGGTAGAGGCACAAGGTTAAGAAAACCTAGAACGTTGCAGCTAAGTATTTTCTGGTTTCGCAAATCATGTAACTACAACTAAGCTAACTTCTTTAATTTCTATCCAATTTCCTCAAGAAATAGAGCATGAGGAAATGGAGTAGGAATGTATTGTACGATAAACTCCAAGTGCGGGCTCACAACATGAAGGCAAGGTAGGCACAACTATTTGCTAATCCGGGAAGAAGTTTATTAAAACAAACAAATGAACGGTAAACCTGGTACAACTTCACAACATGAAGGCAAGGTAGGCGCAACTATCTGCTTGGCTAAATGAGTCTACTATAACACACATCATGTGATAAGCTTTGAGTACAGTTTCGCAACATGAAGGCAAGGTAGGCGCAACTATTTGCTCTTCTGAATAGGCTTATAATAAACAAAACAAAAAGGTAAGCAACAGGGACAGTAAATTGTATAGACACAACACGCATGCAATAATGATCAAACCAGCAACCCCATTTAACTAAGGTCGAATAAACACCATAACAATAACATGAAGGCAAGGTAGGCGCAGCAATTTATTATAACAGCAATTACTCTTTGAACAGATACAATAATAGCAATACTACAAGCAAGGTAGGCGCAGCATGTATGCTATCAAGCAAAAGATAAATTACAAATGAGCTTAAAGCTCTTATTTATAGACTTCAAGGTGTAGGAAACCCTAAAATCACCTTGAGTCAACTAAAGTCTTGCAATGCATGCAAGATCTTATTCCTAAACCCTAATTAAATGAAACTATACAGTTAACTGGGAAACTATCATCAGTTAATTGAAACATCTAATCTAAATGGACAAGGTGCAAAATGCACGTCCTTATTGAAAGCAAGCCAACTGGAATGCTATCATCAGTCAACTAAAAAATCTAATCTAATCTCCAAGTATATGTAGATATTTCCAAGAAATACATGGCATGCAATGTGTAACAACCAGTTAACTCGGAAAGAAGCCTCAAATTTAACTCTTGTGTCTAATGTCTATCTTGGAAAAGGTGGGACGCCTTTAACTAAAGTCTACTGGCCCTGATCTTGAGAAATTAACCCATCTACGAGGTCATTGACTGCATCTCCATCTGGGCAACTGAAGCTCTGGCAAAGAATCCTATGTCTATGCAGCATGTCTTCTCCATTAGTCATCTGACACTCGAACTCACCCTTTCTCCTGATTGCCTCATCAAACAATGTTGACATGGCTGTAAGCTGATTCATCTTATAACCAACGGTCTCAACACTGAAAATACCATGAATAAGTGCTTGGAGCTCTAACTGGATGTCAGCAAGCTCAACATAGTCACCACCCACATGCTGATATACACATGGTAATTGAGACACAAAGTCTCTTATATAGCGGAGTGCATTAGTAACATGCTCTCTGCTCTCAACCACCTCAGATGCTATCTTTCCTTCTATCTATGCCTTGAAGATCAACTATGTTCTCCAAACGTAGACCTCTTCTTTATCTTCTGCCTCTGTGACTGAATCAAATGACATTCCCAAGTTGGCAATCAGAATCTCATCCCTAGGTCTACTAATGGCCAAATCACGTTCCTCATCTTGAAGTCGTAGACAAAGCTCACGTGCATTATACCGCAATTGATACAATTCTGTAAGTACAAGGCGGCCACTAGCAACAACTCCTCTTCCCATTCCTCCAATCGCTTACCATATGCAACCAAGAGATCAATCTGACCCTACTCTACTGGTGGTTCTAACATATGTGGAAGCGCGGTGACAACATCCCCTGTCCTGTGTACAAGGCTAGAAATGTACTGGCGAAGCTGCTATATTTCAGCCTTGAGAGCTGATTTATCTTCACCATCTTTCACCATCCTATCCTTGGTGCTATCTATAGCAACCTGTAGGAGATCAATATCTGTCTGACGAGTACTCTTACCGAAATGAACTGTGATAACTTCGAAGTCTTGAGCTTCCATCTCGTCTAGACTCTTATCTTCTGAAGGTGCAGCAGTCTCAACAATGAATTCCTTATCTGCACTTCTCCCACTATGTATCTATTTCTTGATCCTCTTTTTAGGTACATCTTGATGGTCATGATCGAAATCTAAATGATCAAGTATGTAAGATGGTTGTCTCCTTTTTCTTCCCAGTTGACTCTCAAGCCAAGATGAATCTCGACTAATCCCACTGGAATGATCTGTACTAGTCGCAGGAGGATTTGATGAATGTGAATGTCTAAAAGAATCGCTGCGAGGAGGTGAATCCATGTCCAAATCAATGTGAATTGGAATGGGAGGTTGCTCTAATGGTGTCGATGACAGCATCTGGGGCTTAACCTCAATCTGTGGAGAAGTCTGAATAACTTCTCTGACTGGCTCTACATGTGGAATCACAACAGATGCCTTTCCCTTCGAATTACTAGGCGCTGGATTCTTTTTAGGAGGATTACTCCTCTTCTTCTGCTTAGGTTTTGAAGAAGAAGGCAATACAAGTGCTTCTAGTGGCGGCTCTACTCTAGGCATGGATGCCTTTCTCAACCTTCTACTTTCTAAATAAAGCGTACTATTTTGGATGACCCTGCTCAATCTCTCCTTTACTGATGTGAACTCTTTGGCATACCAATTCACTAATGGCAGTGGTTGTCCATCAACCTGCTCTCTGTAAAATTGAGGAAGTATATCTCCCTCATCTTCTATCAATCCTTCCACATCTTCCACCAAGAAAACAGAAACTTGTGGAAGAGAGAACCTGCTATAGCTACGTCTGCGAACCTCAAAATCATCCTCACAATTCACCCAGTAATCTTCCATCATAGGTTTGTGATAAGAGAGATTACCTAGGCGAGCTGCGTAATGACCCCAAGGATCATATGTGCGTGTATCCACCAAGTACTTGAGTTTGTAATTTTCTAACTCTTGACCTGTGGTCTTAGCATCAATTGTCATCTTACACCAATACATCCCGAATTGCAAAGGAAACTCGGCAGCTGGTTTATGCTTGATGCGCAAACGTTTGTGAACTTCATATAGCTGCCTAATAAACAATCAAGTACACCAGGTAAGAACACATATGAAATTGATGCGCAACTAGGAAACCGGTGATTTGCTCATGAATAGCATCGCTGATGAAGGATGCCCAGTCATAATGCTCTTGTCCAAAGATGATTCTACCAATGATATAATACATCCACAGGTGAAATGTGTTTGCATCTGCATGACCTGAGACATGATTAAGCAATGTAATCAAAATATTGTATTCATCCTTACACTCACCACGACCCAAGTTGTTTGGCAACTTGCTCTTCTTTTATTTCAGCCACCTCTCTATCATCTTGTTCTGACACTTATCCAGTCTAGCATTGAATGCCTGCTCGCTCTGACTCATGGAAATGACCATCCCATCTGAATGTTGAGGAATATCTAGACTTCGCTCGATATCAAGGGGTTTGAGACTGCATATGACACGTCCATCTATTGACCATATCTCTCGTGTAGCGGAATTGCAATGCTTGATGCAAGATATTACAAACTCCATGTAATACACCGAAATAGGTATGGAAGCGGCCTCAAGTAACCCAGATTGATGAATATTCTTGATAACTGAATCCTTGATTTTGAGTGGATCCAAAACTACCTCCGGCAACACCTTATGTAGATCTGTATCAACTCTTCCGATGAAGTCATGGGTTAAGACTGATTTGGTCTTGAATTCAAGTTGAGTGAACTACATTCTGAAAAATTTGCCTGTTGACTGTGCACACGGCTATATTCTGACAACTTTTTTGGAAAGCCAAAAATAGCCTACTGAGGCTAAAAATAGCTTGTCGGATGAGAATTTTTACGAAAAAATCTGAGATATGGGTTTTGTCCAGAAAATGATTCTAAGACAACCCAGAACGTCAGAAATGCAAAAATTTACCCTTTACTCAGCCATGCAAAAGAATTTTGGTTGAGAAAATTAAAGCTTCAAGAATAGATGTTCTGGAACAAATTTTCTTGAAAAATTCTGGCACATGGGTTTTGCTGAGAAAGCTCTTCTGAATCAACCCAAATATTTTGTTTTGCCAAAATCTGCCAACACTTCGAACATGCAAGAGAATTTAAGATGGGAAGATGGAAGAAATATAGAGAACAAGAAAGATGTTTTTTAATTTTTATTTATTTATTATCTTCTTCTGTCAAAATCGCCACTCTGCCTTGAATCTGATGTTGAATCTGAACTTGTACCTGCAAAAGAATATTTTATCACCTTCGAACTTGATCCTTCGATGAAAATTCGCCAATCTCTTTGAAGAAATTCGAACTTTCAAAGCTGTGTGAATGATGAAAGGTGCCATGCTTGTTTAAATAAACAATTCGTACCATCATGCATGCATAATGCAACCCTAATTTAGAAAAAAGAATTCGTTTGGCTTCTCTCTAGTTAAACTGCCACTGTCTTTGAGTCTTTAAACTAAAATAATATCTTAATTTTAAAACATGCAAAAAACTAAAAATGGCGCCAATATCTGTCTTTGAAGAAATTCGTCACTTTTCAATGCTCTGCATGCAAAATATTTTTTTTTCATTTTTTGCCAAAAATAGCATCTTGTTGTGTTCAACACACTTCCCTGATTCTAAAAAGTCAAATTTTGATCTTTTAGGCTTCCATTTGCAAGAGTTATGAGATTTTTGAGAATCTCCTATTTTGTAGCTGACTGCAAAGTTACAACTGACCCTGTTCAACTCTGATTTCCGGATGATTGAATGATCCTGCGACCATGCTGAGATATCCACCGCGAAGCTTGCATGACAAGGATGAAATATCTATTGGGAGCAACAACTGCTAAAATCATCATTTGATACCTTAGAAAATTAGGCGCCTCTGATTAAATTGATGTTTTGACTCCAGACTTAAGTCATTTCTTAGTTTTGCCTTCTGATGCCTCAAACTGCCGCTGATGATGAATAATGAACTCCAATGATTGAATAATGTATTCATTGCATGACTAGAAGTACTTTGCATCCAATGACTGTATGTGAGGGATCTGAAAATTGTATTAAGAACCCCAAAAGAATGAGCGCCCCTATTTTGGGATAGCTCAAACACCATTTTGACAAAAGTGTGATTTTCATCTGAACACCATACTTTGACCCTCGATACCGAGAACTGGAATGTTCTGATACGCGTGCCGCCTGTCTTGCTGTACAGTTTGGTCAACTTGCAAGAGATGTTCTTGGAGACGACGAAGCCAGAAAATTGCTTTTAAGGCCTCTAAAAGAAAATCGCCTTTTTCAAGGAAAATTATATTCTTACACTTAGTCATTTTTTGAACTGCCTTCAATCAACTCTTCTTTACAGCATTATCATCTTGACCTCGCATGTACGAGCATTCGCCAAATCCTGGAGGCTGTCGGCTAGACTCGTTGGATAGCTTGAGTAATTACACACAAGTCTTGTGAAGACTGTAATTGCAAATAACCCTGTCTGGCAGGCCTAAAGGAGAATCGCCCCTAGCCTACAGCTATGTAGCTTTGTGTAGCTACGCTTCACCATCCTCTGTTTTACGTGCTCGGTAGGACCTCTGTCACAGTTACTCAGAACATCGGATCATCTTGTGAACGGATACACTGCAAAACTGAACTGAGCTGGAAGAGATCTCAGGAAGACCTCAATTGCAAATTCATCCATCAAACAGGTCTTATTCAGGATCGCCCCTGGGCTACAGGTGAGAAAATTTGCATTCTGAAAAACTTCTTCTGACATGTATCCTGCCTACAATTTCCACTTCTAACGCTGATAACTGGATTTTTGTACTGGATACACTTTCGCTTGATACCTCGTTGAAAAGCCAAACTAATTCTGCAAAGACTGAAACCATGAAAACACACATGCATCTAGATCTGGGCCTTCAAAAAGAAAATCGCCCTTGGGCTAGAAGGGAGTGGATCTGCATTTCTAGACTGCCTCCTTGATGAAAACACTCTTCATAACCTCTGCTTCTGTCTTCGTTTGCCGGAGTTCTGCAACTCGGATGATCCTGCTTCATGGCTAATCGGAAAGCCGACTGAAAACTGAACATAATGAATGTAGTTTTTCAAGAGTGTGAGCAGTCGATATTGATTTGTTGTTGTCTCTGATGATGCTTTGATTAGTTGCATTATGTTGTCATTAGTAAGCTATTGATGTCAACCTCTAGTGTTTCTTTGATAAGCTTATATCTATGGATGTATGCTTGAGTTACTATGTTTCACTTGGCTTGGTGGTGATCAAGAAGTATTGAATATGTTGAAGATGTGTCTCTAGTGTTTGGTTTCCAAGTACTTTTGAGAAAATTGAATAAAAAGAGGAAACAACGTGTTGTAATGGTGTTCTATGCTACAGAGTAGCATTCTAGTTTGGCTCGTCATTTCTTCTATGTTGAATACCTTCTTGTGTGGTTTGGATATGTTGATCAAAGGTGTTCAGAGGTGTTGCATTCAAAATTTGGTGTGTTGGATCATTTTGTAGAGGAAGGTGTTCTCACGAGTGTGTGAACTATTTATTATAGAGGTGTCTAAGAGAAATGGTTTCGCTCCACATTTCTCCACAGAGTGGTTTCAGGTCTTGCAGAACTAGAAGGGTGTTGATAGTGTTTGTATCTTTCTTCAGTTGAATTTGTTCATGGTTTGGTGCTTTGAGTTTCTTGAGTTGTAGTGTATGATAGAATTATTTGAGTGTAATGGGTGAATACATTCTTCAAGTGAAAGTTTTTGTGAAGGAATTTGTTGGATTTCAAGGTGTTTGTGGAATATTCTACACCATGTTCAAGCATGGTGTGTGGTTTGTGATTCATCTTTGGATTTGAGGAAGCGTGTAATTAAATGTTTGATGGTGTTTACATAGGTTCAATCAACCATGGGTGTTTACACTAATTGTCAAATTTCTTCGGTGTTTATGGAAGCATGGTGTGGTGTGTATGAATGGATTTAGGTCCTAGCTAAGATGTTTTGTGGTCCATCTTCATTGCTTTCCACTGTGGTAATGTTTTGGTGTGGACCTAATTTAAATTTGCATGGTTGAGGTGCATATTCAACCTTAAAGAATTTTTTCAAGGTTGAATATGATATAAATATGTGTTGAGTTGTTTAGGGATGTGAAGAGAGGAGTGTGTGATTTGAATTATGTGAATGGAAGAGTTGTGATGTGTGAAATTTCATGTGTTAGATTACTAGATGTAGTGAGTAGAAGGTGTCTATAATTATTCAATAAGACTATGAAGGTGTTGGTGATGTTGTGGTCGAATTTTCTATTGAATTGAGATGGATTTCTCATTATGACACTCTTCTCTATCTTATTTTATATTTTGGTAGTGAGCATTTCTTTCTTTTAGGCAGTGATCCCTTTGACAATGAGCCCTATTGGATTCAATGTTGATATTACTTTATATTGTGAGTTGATCCTCACTGTGGTTTTTCCCATATTGGGTTTTCCACGTAAATCTGGTGTTTACTTGAGCATGGTGTTGGTGTTGATTTGGTTATGTTTTTGTTATTTTCTTTCATGATAAATCATTCTAATAGATTAAGGGTAAATTGATTTGATGCGGATTTGAATGTTTGTAAGGGTTTTTAATTTTTAAGGTAGAACAGATTCACCCCCCTCTCAGTTGTCTTGTGCATTCAACAATTGGTATTACAACAAGGTTCCTTAAAAGAAAGCTTAACCGCTTGAGGTAGATCTGGGATGGAACATAAGAAATATGTTCCCCTATTTGATGGATCAAACTATGCACTCTAGAAGACAAGGATGGAAGGTTATCTGGTTTCTCTTGGATTTTTAATCTAGAAGTTTGTTGAGACTAGATATAATATACCTATGAATTTTCTGAGTACTACTAATGAGATCAAGGCCTATGAAAACAATGGTAAAGAAACCTATGCTCTCTTAAGTGGTCTTGTTAGTTTTGAATTGGTGAAATTTATGAATTTGAAATTTTCTAGAGAAATTTGTGTAAGCATTTATGAAGGAGATGATAAGGTTAGGCAAGCTAAGATGCTGAATCTAAAGATCATGTTTGAGACCCTACAAATGTCTGAAGATGAAAACATCACAAGCTACTTGTAGAAGGTGGATGAAATTGTCAATGGCATCAGAGTTCTTGGTGGAGAACTGGAAGAAGAAGAAGTAGTAAAGAAGGTACTCAGAACTCTTCCTAAAGCTTATAGTCATAAAGTTTCTGCTATTGAAGAATTACAAAATTTGAATCAATATACTAGAGATCATTTGTATGGTTCTTTAACTTCTTTTTAAATGATAATTTAGTACAAGTACTGCAAAATTTGAGACTACTTTTAAGGCAAGAAAAACAAAGAAGACTATGGAATCATATCAGAAGGATCTTGATGATGTAGAAGCTAACTTTGTGAGAAGAATGAACAATGGTATTGGAAAGTATAGAGGCAAGTTTCCTTTCAAATGTTTTAGTTGTGGAAAGATAGGTCATTATACTTCAAGATGCCCAAATAGAGATTTGAATGACAAAAATAAGGAGAACAAGGGTAAGATGATTAAGAAAAGTTATTATGTTAGAGAAGATGCAAGTATATCTGATGATGAATGTGATTATGGAGATGATTAGGATGGTGAACTCTTGATCATCGCTTTAAAATATGAAACCAATTATGCTAACACTGAGAGATGTGTGAAGGAAAGGGCTCTGAAAGAAAGTGCTAATACTGAAGGCAATTTGGTGTCTAATTTTCATGCTAGATAGGAGAAGAACTACTAGATCATTGATAGTGGACCCTCTAATCATATGACCGGTGATAAGAGTAAGTTTTTTAAACTTGAAAAATATGAAGGAGGACATGTTAGGTTTGGTGATGATACATTTTCTAAGATATGTGGAAAAGGGAAAAGGTTCAATCAATTTTGATGGAAAGAATAATACTAATGATGTTATTTATGTTAAGGGTTTAAGACATAACCTCTTGATTTTTGGACAAATGTGTAGCAAATGATACAGTCTTATGTTTCAGGATGATGGCTGTAAAATTAAAAAATGCTTCAGAATTGGCATTTCTGCTAGAAGGACAAATGGAAATGTCTATCATCTCAAAGGTCCTGATGGCTATTGTTTCATGACTAAGATCAATGAAAGTTGGCTATGGCATAGAAGAATTTGTCACATCAATTTTTATATCCTAGTGAGAATAAGTTTAGTTCAAGCTATGAGAAATCTGCCAAAGATTACAAAGCCTATCAATGTTATCTGTAAGGAATGTCAAGTTGGAAAGGAAGCAAGGAGAAGTTTCAAATTCAAAGAACAATATTCTACCAAACTGTTGGAATTGGTGCATATAAATATTTGTGGTCCTATCAGAGTAATAAGTCTTCAAGGTGACAGTTATTTCATGCTATTGATTGATGATTATTCTAGAATGACATGGGTTACTTTTCTCAAAGAAAAATTAGAAGCCCTAGATAAGTTTAAAGCATTCAAAGTTATGGTTGAGAATGAAATGGATATAAAAATCACATGTTTGAGATTTGACAAAGGTAGACAGTTCACCTCCAATGATTTCAATATCTTTTGTTAGAATCATGGAATAAAGAGGCATTTATCTATCCCTAGGACTCCTCATCAAAATGGAGTGGTTGAAAGAAAGAATAGGACTATTCAAGAAGCTACAAGGACAATGATGAAAGAAGAAAATCTATCGAAAGATTACTAGAGAGAAACAATTTAGACTATTTTTTATATACTTACTAGAGTGCAAGAAAGAGTAAACAACACAAAGACTCCTTATGAGATATGGTATGGAAGGATTCCTACTATCAAATACTTCAGAGTATTTGGAAGCAAATGACATATTAGAAGAGATGAAGAAAACTTAGGAAATTTTGATGTAAGGTCTGGTGAAGGTATCTTCCTTGGATATTATACTAAAAGCAAAGATTAATAGTGCTACAACAAAAGGCTAAGAAAGATAGTTGAGAGTGTCAGTATCAAGGTTGATGAATACCTATAGAATAATTTTGTGGTGATAGATGGATATGAATCAAATGGGTCTTTTTGCAGAGAAGAGGAAAAAGCTAATGAAGAAGAAGTGCAGATTGAAGAGGACGAAGCTTCGAAAAAGGTTTATAGAACTCCTAAGTATGTGCAGAAGAATCATTCTGAATAATAGATCATTGGTGATAAGAGAAAAGGTATACTGACAAGAAGGAAATTTTTTGAACAACAGGTAAATCTATGTTTGCTTTTTGAAGTTGAACCTAAAACAGTGATTGAAGCATGCAAAGATGACTATTGGATCAAGGCTATGGAAGAAGAACTAATGTAGATTGAGAAAAATCAGACTTGGGAACTTGTCCCAAGACTAGGAAACAAAAATGTGATTGGAACTAAGTGGGTATTCCAAAACAAACAAAATTCACTCTGGTGGCAAGGATGGAAGCTAACAGGATTTTTTTGGCTTTTGCGGCACATGTAAGGGTTTTAAATTTTATCAAATGGATGTGAAGTCTTCTTTCTTGAATGGTGAATTAGAAGAAGAAGTATACATAAAACAAGCGGAAGGATTTCAGTTATTAGATAAACTGGATATGGTTTGTAGATTGAAGAAGGCATTATATGGGTTGAAGCAAGCTCTTAGAGCTTGGTATGCAAGGCTGGATAGGTACTTGTTATAGCAAGGATTCAATAAAGGTACCAAAGATATAAATCTTTACTTCAAAGTTAAAAAATATCAAATCTTGATTGTGGTTGTGTATGTTGATGACATAATTTTTAGAGGAAATGAATTCATGTGTAAGAAATTTGTAAAAGAGATGCAGAAAGAATTTGAAATGTCAATGTTTGGGGAGATGAATTTCTTCCTTGGGCTACAAATCAACCAGACAGATAAAGGTATTTTCATTTCACAATCAAAGTATGTAGAGGAAATGTTGAAGAAGTTAATTTGGAAGATTCTAAACTAGTATGTACTCCTATGGTTATTCGTTGCAAGTTGAGATTTAGAATGATGAATCTTCTAAGATTGATCAGAGCAAGTATAGATCAATGATTGAAGGATTGTTATATCTAACTACTACTAGATTGGATATCATGCATGTAGCTTGTCTTATGGCTAGATTTTAAGAAGATCCTAGAGATTCACATGGTGCAACAGTAAAGAGGATATTCAAATACTTGAAGGGAACTTTAGATCATGGCTTGTGGTATCCAAAGGATATTGACTTTACACTAAGTGCTTACATAGATGAAGATTGGGTTGGTTGTATAGACGACATGAAAAGTACAAGTGGTGGTGCATTCTTTCTTGGATGCAGATGAGTATCATGGCTAAGCAAGAAACAAGATTCAATGTCTCTATCTACTACAGAGGTAGAATATATTGTAGCAGCATCTTGTTGCACACAAGTTTTGTGGATGATGCAAATATTAAAGGATATCAAAGTGGTGTATGACGAACCAATTTCTATCTTCTGTGATAATACAAGTGCTATCAATATATCAAAGAATATGGTAATGCATTCAAGGACAAAGCATATCTCAATTTTATATCACTTTTTGAGAGAAAATGTTGTAGAGAATGATGTGAAGCTTGAATATGTGCCTAAAAAGGATCAGGTTGTTGACATATTCTCTAAGGCTCTTCCTAAGGATACATTTGACTATCTTTGGGATAAGTTAGGGGTTCTTTCCCCTCCTTCTTTGAACTAGATGCATAAGGAGATGCATTAGTCCAGTGGATCTCAAGATTCATTCTTTGGTCTAGATTATTTTTGGTGGCTACCTCTCGAGGGGAGTAGGTAGTGGCATTATTGGTTGTTGCAGTAAGGATGAGTGAGAGTTGTCATTATGCAGTGGTTGTTAATTGATGTAGTTTAGTGTGTGCTCCTAAGGGGGGGTATGCGGATCAGTAAAGGAAAGGAAGTTGTGGAGAAATGGTAAATAGTATGATTAATTTCAAAGGGGAAGAATGAATGATGCAAATATTTTTCCCTTTTCCATTGATGTCAAAGGGGGAGAAAGAGCAATGTGAAAAAATTTCAGGGGAGAGAGTCATATGAAAAAGAAAGGTGTTAAAGGGAGAAAGAAATTAATGAGTTAGTTGTGTAAGGGGGAGAAAAGAGATAATGACTTGGTATGGAGCAGATATTGAGGATCAGAGCTACTATGGTTGTTGTTGATGGTTTTTCACATCATGTGTTGCCATCAATGATAAAGGGGGAGATTATTTCAAGTATGTGCAATTGGTGTTGTCATTGATGTCAATAAGTTTGTGTTGTCATTGGTGTCCATTGTATGAGCAAGAGATTGTTGCAAGAGTGTAATAAATTGGTATTGATTTCATGTTTTCTCTAATGATGCTTTGATTAGTTGCAATATGTTGTCATTAGTAAGCTACTAATGTCAACCTCTATTGTTACTTTGATAAGATTTTTCCTATGGATGTATGGTCAAGTTACTATGTTAAACTTGGCTTGGTGGTGATGAGGAAGTACTAAATATGTTGAAGATGTGTCTGTAGTGCTTAGTTTCCAAGTGATTTTGAGAAAGTTGAATTAAAAGAGGAAACAATGTGTTGCAGTGGTGTCCTATGTTGTAGAGTAGCATTCTGGTTTGGCTCCACATTTATTCTCTATTGAAGATCTACTTGTGTGATTTGGATATGTTGATCAAAGGTGTTTAGAGGTTTTGCATTTGGAATTTGGTGTACCAGATTGTTATGCAAAGGAAGGTGTGTTCACCAGTGTGTGAAGTGTGTATTGCAGAGGTGTCTAGGAGAAATGGTTTTGCTCCACATTTCTCTATGAAGTGGTTTCAAGTCTTGTAGATCTAGAAGGGTGTTGATAGTATTTTTATCTTTCTTCAGTTGAATTTTTTTGTGGTTTGGTGCTTCGAAAGTTAGTTTCTTGAGTTGCAGTGTATGATAGAATCATTTGAGTGTACTAGGTGTGTACTTTATTTGGGTGAAATTTTTGTGAAGGAATTTTTAACATTTAGGGTGTTTATGGAATATTCTAGATCGTGTTCAAGCATGGTGTGTGGTATGTGAGTCATCTTTTTATTTTGAAGAAGTGTGTACTTAAATGTTTGATGGTGTTTACATAGGTTCAGTCGACCTTGGGTGTTTACACTAGTTACGAAATTGTTACAGTGTTTGTGGAAGCATGGTGTGGCTTGTATGAATGGATTTAGGTCCTAACTAAGATGTTTTTGTGGTCCACCTTCATTCCTTTCCACCACAACAATGTTTTGTTGTCGACCTAATTTGAATTTGCATAGTTGAGGTGTATAGCCAAACTTCGAGAACGTTTTCAAGGTTGAAGATGGTATAAATATTTTTTGAGTTGTTGAGGGATGTGAAGAGAGAAGTGTGTGATGTGAATGATTTGAATGGCAGAGTTGTGAAGTGTGAATTTGTGCAATACAATGCAAGGTTTCATGTATTATATTACTCAATGCAGTGAGTAAAAGGTGTCTACAATTCTTTACTAAGATTGCAAAGGTGTTGGTGATGTTGTGGTGCACTTTTTTATTGCATTGAAATGGATTTCTCATTATAACACTCTTCTCTATCTTCTTTTCTATTCTGGAAGTGAGTCTTTCTTTCTTTTGGGAAATGAGACCTATTGTATTTGGTTTTGATATTACTTTATATTGTGAGCCAATCCTCACTGTGGTTTTTCCCATCTTGGGTTTTCCACATAAATCTTGTGTTTCCTTGTGTATGGTGTTGATTTGGTTTTGTTTCTATTATTTTATTCCATGATAAATCATTCTAACATATTAAGGGTAAATTAATTTGATGTGGATCTAAATGTTTGTGAGGGTTTTGAATTTTTAAGGTACAACTAATTCACCCCCCCTCTCAGTCATCTTGTGCATTCAACACTGATATGGTTGATGAGGCAGTGAAAGTGATACAAGAAATCTTCCCTGGTACAAATATTGGCAATTCTTTATCTAGTGTTTAACAAGTAAGGTTACTCCTTGACCCATTCAAAGGATATTCTTCTAGTTTAGAGGATAAATTGGAAAAGGAGGTAAATAAAAATGTAAATGAGAGAAGGTTGGAAAATGTTTCAAACAAGTGTGCTACTTCATATGGTAAGCTATAGAAAAACCTTAAGGATATTCAAAATTATGATGAGGAAGCAAAGATTTTGTTTGAAATGGCCTAGCTCCATAAAGAACATAAAGGATGAGATGGACTCCATTGAGTCTCATATTGATAAGGCCTCTAGAGCATATGATCTAGTAAATGATGTAGATGGAACTACAAGGTTGGCAATAAAGAATCTGCATGGACGGTTCTTTCAACTGTAGGAACAAAAGAAAAAGAAATTATAATATAGTTTGGTCAGCTCAAAGACCTGGTAAATGCTAGATTTATATCCCTAACTGGTTCTATAGCTAATGTAGAGAAGGTGGTAAGATTGAATCTGGTACCCAATACTCCTGATGAAGGTGAAAAACTCCTCATGTAGTTTGAGACTCAGTGCCACATGCTTGGCTTTGTCAAGTAGGATTGAGAAGATAGCAAAAAGGAATGGGAGGCACACTTTTCAAAATTAAAGGTGACATACAAAATAATTTAGCCTTATTCTAGTTGTTTGTGTACATTTATATTCTATTTATGCAATTTTAGATTTCATTGTATATATGCAAAAGATAGTGGATAGTATAGCAATACAAGTTTTGGTCATTTTTTATGGATAGCATTGTTAGAAGGAGTTACTCTCATATATATATATCAGTTAGGGGGAGTAAGTATGTATTCTTGAACAGTGTGCCCTTTGTCATTGATGTCAAAGGGGGGAGTAGTTGATAAAATAGTTTGTTGGAGAGTATTTTGAAGAATATCTAGAGAAGCGTTTTGGGCATGTTTCCATCAATGAAAAAGGGAGATATTGTTGGAATTTTTCTTATCATTGATGAGATTGTTGGCAACATGAGAATGAGCATATATGGTGTTGTCAATGATGTCAAAATTAATGTACTATTTTTTGATGAGTGTGAGTGATTGTGGTGATGGAAATTCATTATACAAATGCAAGAGTTTTGACTTGGAGCAAAACAAATGTGTTGGATATTTTTCTAAGTCCTAAAGTATAGTTTATAGTGTACAGTGAACCAGTTTTGAGGTTTGCATTGCTCTACCATGAAGAATCTTGTTATGTGGTTCTAAGTAAATTTTTGTGTATGTTGGAGGAACCTAAATCCAAAGTTTTATATCTTTATGCCCTCTGGTGTTCAAGATAATGATGGTAGAGTATCAAACTTGACAATGATAGTGTTATTAATGTAGAGTACATGATTTGAATGCTTTGTATTCCACCATGGAAGAATATTTCGTTATGAAGTTTTGTGGGAGTGCTTATAGGTGTCAGAAGTTTCTATTCTCCAAGAGGCAATTTTTTTGGTGTTCTTCATATTGTGTTGTGAATGAACAGATGGTTCATGTCACCAATCTTTGCCATCTAGTGTTGACCTAAAGAGTTTGGGGTTGTGTGAAGTTAAAGTATGAATTGAGAAAACTTAAGGGATTAAGTATTGGTCCTTTCTGACCTATTTTGATGTGTTATAAGTTTTGGTTTATTTTGTGAGGTGTGTATTGTTTGATCTTGAGCTGCCAGGTTAATGTATTACATGTTTCATCTAATTAGGCTGACCCAATTGATGTTGTAGGTGTTTGAGGATGTAATTCATATAAATGTAAGTTTATTTTGGTGTTGTAGAGATGTGTGTGCCATTGAGAAAGTGTGATATGAATTCCTAAGAAAATTATACAAATTTGATGTGAAGAAGAGTAGAGTGGATGTAAGTTTTGAGAAACATGAAGTGTGTTAAGTTAGTATTTCAGCTTCAGTGGAACTATCTCTAACATATTTTAGATGCATTGTATCAATTAAAATCTTTGCAATGAGCCACCCCTTCTTCTTTCTCTTTTATTCTCTATATAGTGAGTCCTATGAACAATGAGTCCAGTTGGAAGTGAGCCTTTCTATAATATCTTGTAACTGGTTATAATATATTGTGAGCTAATCCTCACTATGGTTTTCCCTTCTTGGGTTTTTCATGTAAATATAGTATTTTTGTGTTATGTGATGTGATGCATGGTTTAATTAGCTCTTTACATTTTTTCAAGTTGAATGAAATGCATTGAATACATGTTTAAGTAGTTTTAGAGAATACTAATTCACCTACCCTCTTAGTATTCTGGGTGTTCAACACTAGAAAGAAAAATAAGTGGTATTTCCTACTTTATTATGAAGGTCATTCACCACTCAGTAGTTACCCTCAAGTTTGTGCTATAGGAGGAAATAAAAAAGCATGACAAGACCAATGATCCTAGTACAAGCTCTTAGAAATAATATCTTTAATTTCCTCAAGGAGGATTTGGGAGAAGCTTACTAAGTAGTTTGGTACTCCTTTCTTTTCTATTTTTTTATGTTTTAAAAAAACTTTACTCTGTTAATTATTAGTTATAGGTTTGTTGTCATTGGCTTGTGGCCTTTGATCCTTTTTATATTTTGTTCACTTTCTACCATGTGGGGCCTTTTGTGTTTGGGTCCAATGCCCTGTAAATGTTTCTTATCTAATAAAATAATAATAAGTTTTAAATAAAGAATTTTGCGGCTTGATAAACTTGATTGTCATTGATGTCAAAATTATGCTTATGTGTGTATATACTTTGGATATTGCTAGTATGCAAAGATATCTAATGGTGCAGGTCAACATTGCAATGTTCTATAAGACTAAGAGTCAATCTAATGTCTTAGTATGATGTAGAGGTGGGTACACATGTCTTAATATGTTTTAAGGATGCCTACAATGATATTTTTTCAATTTGTTGTACCAAACTTAGTGACAAGTTGCAAAAAAATTGTCTAAGGCTTTCATAGTATATACTCTAAGGAAAAGACACGGTGTTTCCTATGTGGTGGTTCCTCAATTACTTCTTCATGCATCAAAGCTCTTTTCATTACCAATGATTCACCTTTCTCTAGTTTTCCACATGAATTAGGGGATCCAACCTGTTCTTCCTCCACATATGTTGTTCTTCCAGTATGTTTAGGTTTCTTTCTAGTACTTCCTTGATGTCATTTGAATGCTCTATGTCCTTCACCTCCACACTTGAAATAGGTTCCTCTGAATGGTCTTTTCTCAAATCTTCCTTCATCTCTCTAGTATCCATTGTTGTGATAAGAATTATGACCTCCTCTGGGGTAGAAATTTTGATCTTCCCTTCCTTTGAAGTATGGTTCAACATCCTTTTCTTCGCTCTAGTGGGGTTAAATGCATCTTTGTTCTACTCTACATAGGGCCTTCTTTCTCCGGACTGGTTTCCATTCTTTTGAAATCTTCCTCTTGCACTTCTCTACCTTTTTTCAAATTTCTTGTTCAACTTCTCTTCAACCTTCAATGCAAAATGGTATGCTTCTTCAGCATATGTCATCTTGATAAGGCTTAGTTCTTCTTAAATGTTTATTCTCAGTCCATTGATATATCTATAAACCTTTTCTTTGCTCGCTTCACTATGACCAGTTCTAATTATCATCTTCTAGAATTCTTCAGTTTACTCCAAAAATTGTTCCTTTGTCTCAAGTTTTGCAATCTCTTCAACAATTCTAGTTCATAGTAAGCTAGTATGAATTTATTCTTCAATTTTGTCACCATTCAATCCCACTTGATGATTCTTTCTTTGCCTCTTCTATTTCTATCCAATTGAACTTCTTTCCACCATAATGCAACATGTACTTTCAACTTTGTTTCACAAATCTGACTCTTTTCGGATCTTTAATTTCTTCATATTCAAAACTTATTCCTCCATTTCATTGATCCAATCAATCAATTCCTCAGGGTTCAAATTTCCCATGTAATTTTGAATTTCAACTCTAGTTCGCTTGCCAATTTATGAAATCTTTAACATCTTTACTTGATCTGATTCTTCTTCATCATCATCTAGGGTTTCTGCAGTTTGATTCACATGTTCAGCTTCATCACTTTCATCATTTTTCCTAGGGTTTAGGCCTCGCCTTCGATCTTCTTCAATTGCATCTAACCTAAATCACATTTCATGCATCATCTCCAACATTTCTTCTAGCAACATTTTCCATAGAAATAATTCTCCTTGGTGGCATGTCTCCCCTCGAATCCAGTGCAACTGCCTCAATTCAACGATCTGGATACAAGGGTTTCAACTTCCTCACAATTGGAAATCGGTTGAAAAAAAATTAGACTGCCTCTAGTCGGTGATCTATTCACCTCAAGGAATGCCTACAAGAATCGAATCTCTACTCTGATACCACTTGGTGCAGTCGCAGTAGGAGGGTCCCAAAAGGAATAGTCTGGATCACGCAGCAATGAGTCAACACAATGGAAATTAAACAAAAAAATAGATATGCAAATATGAATCTTCATAAATATGGAATGCTTACATGCAACATTGGCCACAAGGGTGAATATCTAGGTCTCACAGGCCTTGCTTATAGGCTTACAACATACCACTGGCCAATAGGCCTTATAACATGCCCCTAAAGGGTTATTGTGAAAATGTATTGATCTAAATCTAAATCTATTGAATGATGATCTAACTGATCTACTTCCAAATGATTACAATGCTTATAAATATGGTTCTCGAGCTCCAAAATAGATTTTTTTTGGCCACAAGGGATGATGACCTGATGAATGCTCAAATATGAATGTCAGCCTCAAGATAAGAAGATTTAACTCCACGTGAGATGAATTAACTTGTGAATCTTCAGGGTAGGTCCCAATGAACCCAAGATGCTTGTATGATGTTCAATTAAGCCCTGCATGTTCTGACATAGGTTTAGACTAAGAAACTGGACCAAGTCGGCCCCATATGCTCTGGCTGATAACAAAGTAAATTTCTAAGAGTGATAACTTCTGGTAGGAAAATGCAAATGATCTAAAATTTGGATATGTGATAGATGTCAATGTGTATATGTTATATCTTGCTCCTTGAGTTGACAAATAATAATCCAATAAAATCTGGAATGAACTACTAAATGCAATGCAAGAAAAAACTATTTTTGGTTGATACAGGATTGCTTTACAACTAGGGATGCTTCTACATCAATATGCCTCATAAAATAAATTGATGGAGAATTGAAATACATTGGACAGATAATTCATAAAATCCGTTTGTAAAATCCAAGCGATTTGGCCACCCTGTTGATAGTAATATATTTTCCAATTTCGACTTGGCCAATATGAACTATTCACCAATCGATGAAGATTTGTGACTAAAAAGATCCTTGTTCCTCTTCTTCTTTATTTTCTTCATCCTCTTCTTTCTCTTCTTCTTTTGGAGCCCATCTATATAAGAAAGCTTGTTCTAGTTCATCCAAGGGAGAAATATTCTCAACCAATGGTTCATACCATTGTCTAACTTCACCTCTTAAACAATAATGGAAGTATATTTTCCATAAAAAATATTTTCCATGAGATATTTTATATTTGTACCACCATTCTAATGTATCTCCACTTCCATCAAAAGTAATAAACTCCATTAAAACTAGTGATTAAGAAAAAATGCTTTCAATAGATAACCATTATATCAAATTCAATTGACCCAACTTTGATATGACCAATACATGATGAATTTGGCCTCAAATTAAAAAATGAAATTAATAGAACCCTAATGAATATTGATGCCCTTTCCAGAAATGTAAAACTTTTAGAAAATGCCTTGATTTGCAGCCTAGAAGGCGAATTTATGAATATCATTAATTGCAACAACTCACAAAATACTAATGATAAAAACCTTATTTTTGGACTGTAGCTTCCTTATATTATCCTTCAACTTTAGTATAAAAATTCTAGAAAATTCACAATCGTTTGAAACTTATAGGCAAATCTTCAAAAATAAGGGTTTCATCCACTTTTGCCCAAATCGATGCTCTAATACCACTTGATAAGATCCACACACATAATAATAAAAATAATATATTGTAGAAGATAGATATCACACAATAAAAGAGATGTTTGTGGACCAATATTCCCTAATATCCAATATATGCCGAAATAGAGTTGGAATGTGGGGAAAGGGAAACCTTTGAGCTTTCACCTTAGGGTTTTGACACCTTTCCCCAAATGTTTTATTAATAAAGGGGAGAGAGATGGGATGGATTGTAAATTTAAAGATGGAATGGGGGTTTGACAGATTTGAACAAGGTATGTGATTGACTTGCAGCCTAATAAGTGAGTCGACCAGCCCTTGACCAAATCTAGAAATTCCCTAAAGTTGAAATGCAATGATTCAATTGACCTAATGATGCAAATAACCACTTTAACATAGAAATAGTGCAAATCTGCAATGTCACAGGAAAAATCAAACTACAGGAATAGACTAAGAATGACATTGTGCACATGTGGTATAAATTTGAGTCTAATTTTCGAGGACGTTTCCTTCGGGGGCGTCACTATCCTAGTAGGTATTTTTCAGATCTATTTTTGTAATCCTCTGATGTCGTATTTGAACCCTTTTTTCTCGTCTGTAAACTTGTTGGATCACTATCGGATAATTCTTTAACTAAATTTTTGTTTGTTGTCAGGGTGTAGGGTTTCAATTGCAACAATGAATAATTGACCTTCAATATTCCTTCAATCTTCTTCAGATCTAAAACCTACACATTCAAAGAGAGAAGAAAGGTTGTTTCATTTAGGGGCTTGCCTTAGTCAAACCCTTTGTTAGTGTTTCCACTTCCACAATGGCAATTTCAATTATAACAAAGGATAAATGATAGGAAAGAATGATGAATCACAAAGTGTTGCAACTCACCACCCTTCAATGGCTTCCTTGAAGGACTGAAGTCATACACATCACCTTAAGGTCTTGATCTTGCTTGCTTTATTTGCTTGAATTCTTGAATTGATTGGATACCTACAAGGGTTAGCCTTCACAAACAATATGAAAACATAAACATGCATAAAATCACATGCATTTTGACATGATGTTGGATCTTGAATTACTGCAATAAATCTCTAATAGCTACTCTTGACTTGTTGAATAATGCTCTTGATAATAATTCTTGCTATTGATTCTCAATTGATGCTAGATAATTTTTTATTAATTTCACTTAATGTTCAAATGATGCAATAACTAGGTATTTATATGTTATTATTCTAATTTCCTGAAAATTAAATCTCGACAACCGACTTTAGACATTTCAATTTCAAATAATAAAATGTTGAAACTGACATATTTGAATTTGGAGCCAAAATAGGGGGACATAGGCACCCTAGGCGCCAGTTTCCCAACCCTATTTCCAAAAATTAAAGTGTTAGGGACAAATTATTAAATGAGAGCATTTGTTTTATGCTTGAAAATTGTCAAAAAATGTTTAAAATAAGTTGTGGAATGCATAATTTAGGAAATTAAGTGTTTAATTAGGTCCAATAACTTAAAGGAGAGCGAAACATAGTGTGAAATTGTCATAAGTGATAATTTACGATGAAACATTTAACCCCCATTTTAGTGACAGTATGAACTTATGCTCAGACTCACACTAAAGTAGAGAAATATACATCAAGAGGGGTCTAAACATACAAATGTTGAAGAAATAGGATGACTAAGGATCAAAGGAGAGTCCACAAGCCCCCAAGATCCAAGATCCCATGGAAAACCAACATAAGCACAAAGGAACACACATGTATGAAATGTAGCAAGACAATGTACACAAACATACAATATCAAAATGAAATACAAAAGGGAGGGTATGGATAATCATGGGCTAGCAAGCTATGTTATGCTATGATCCATAGCAAAGGTGTGTATGACTCACACCGTAGTAAAGTCTGATATTTTCCAAGTGAATCACAAATTGGAAGGCAACACAAGCTAGTGAAGGTTGATATTCACTAGGTGAGCCCCCAAGACAAGGAAAAATGAGAAACACACTAGGTCTAGTGAAGTCCGCTATTCACTAGGTGTGCACCCATGAACAACCATACCAAGAGTTATACTCCCTGATAACTTAGATAAGGTGCCAAAAAAATATCAAGATATTATGCCAACCCAAAACAGAGTTAAACACATGTGAACAAAGTGAAGCACAAAAATTCCAATGTCAACACACCACTAAGTCCAACCCATGTGAACAAATTGAAGCAAATAATTCCAATGTATGCCCCCACCTTAAAGAAATTGCTAAACACTATGTTGTGAGAAATTTCTTTAAGGTAGAAAATGATAAATGGCATGCAACAAAATGTCACAAGAGCTTATTCGGAAAGCCCTATACCAATTATATGTTTCCAAATAAAGCTACATCACGATAAGGGGTTGCCCCCAAATTCAATGTTATAAACAACATAAAACATGAGCACATAAGGGATCCACAAATACAGGTTCAGTATACATTTTTTCTACAGTGATATAATAGAGCTTGGAACTAACATCATTCTCCAAATACTCATGGAACAATGAACACAATGGAGGAATGACATGTATAGAGAGAGAAGACAAACAAACTTTTGGGTCAACATGGAAGAGACCTAAACGTCTCAATGCCTTGCATCATCTCCGAAAGGAAAACACAAGACAAAAAGAAAAGATGAAGTTTACGACATATGGAAGAATAAAGATACAAATAGAAGAGTGTCACAATAGGTTTCTTTCCTTTGTATCCTTGTGCCAAGGGAGCAACAAGGGTCATCGAAAGAAAAATCATAAATACAAAGGAACACCAAGTAGCACAACTTAGGAGATCACATATCATGCAAGAAAACACAAAGAATACATGAAACAAACATAAAGGAGTATCGCACATGCAAGCCAACTTAAAGCAAGTCATTTGCATCCCAATCTTTCTCATCATGTAGGGAAGGTGGACAACTAGCTAAAGGGACTACAACAAGTGTCATACTAGGATCATCTCTAGGTTCAATATGTGGTGTGTCGCTCTCATCAGGAGGATCATCGTGGTTTCCCCCATCTAAATTCATTCTTTGAAAACATCACATTTAGCTCATTATGGACTTGTTCATCAATTTTAGCAATTTCATCTTCAACATCCAAGTTAATCACAATGGGAAGTTTTATAAAAATAGCAATTGTATCTTCTTGTTTCAGTTCCATGTCTTGTTTTGGTGAAAGTGGTAATTCTTCTTGAGTTGTTTGCATAGGTTCTTGATCATCATGCATTTTTTTATTCCTTTCTTCTAATTGATGAGCAATAGTATGACACCTATGCCTATGCTCTTTAGTGTTTCAGTTTCCTCTTATACAATTTTCAATTTGTGATGAGGTAGGAGCGGGCTTCTCGACCATTGGTTTATTTTCTTCCCTTAAGGGAGGAATTGAAGGAACCACCGAGGGTTGGGAAACCACTATCTCTTTAGGTCTATACACTTGTTTTATCCTTGGAGGCACAAAAGGAATCATTTGGTTGTCTCTTGGTATTTTATACAATATTGGTGAAGGAACTACAACATATTTACCTTGGTTACTTGGAAGGGTCTTTGCTTTAGGCATGGGTTCATCCATAACTAGTGGAGGAGGAATAACCATGGTCTTATCATTTTTAGGAATATGGGTAAGAGATAACTTTGTTATATTCTTTGCCTTAACTTTTTGATATGACCTAAAATAGAAATCCTCACAAGTCTTAATAGGTTCCATAGGTTGAGGCCAAAATAAATCTAATGAAAATCTTCCATAGGAGAACAATGGATCAAGCTCACTATGATGCATTGTAAATATCTCATTTTCAAATGGTAACTTTTTGCACTTGTGAATAACCGATGACACGACATTCATGGAGCATATCCATGGGTAGCCTAGATTCACACAGAATTGGTCCAATGTTGGGATGATGGAGAATGATACATCTAATTGTTTTGGTCCAACTTTAAGAGGAAGAGTGATCAAACCTATCATGAGTTATCAACCATGCTTTTGATTGTTCAGAAGAATCTTGATAAAGATCATGCACAAACAAGAACTCCTTATTGATCACATTCTCTACACACACAAGATCAATGAGTATTCCATGTACAGGTTTGTCATTGATATGTCTGGAAATATAGAGAGGACAATTAGGTGCATGTATGGATGTGTCACTATGGGTGAAAGCAATGCCAGGTAACATAGTGGTTTGGCCCTTATAAGGTTGAACATCTCTTAAATCAATCATGCTATCTACTTCCTTCTCATTGTTATTTTCATTATCATTCTTATCATCATTCATATCATCTCATAGCATCACAAGCTTGCACAAAGTTGGATGAATGGTTTGGCATTGGATTGGTAAAAATTTGCAAGTTTTGGTTAGGCAGGGAAATAGACTTATTCCCTTGATCATTAACACCGTCGAACTAGATGTTCAAGATGTGTGCATCATTCTATATCATGTCCACTTGTGTGATGATATTGACAAAAGGCATTTGGATTATAACTTGGTGTTAGAGGCTTATTTATTCCCACAGGTTTAACCGAAGGCAATTGGATTAAGTTCTTATTCAAAAGTTACAACATGATTGAATCGAGGGTGTTAGGTAATTGGGTAAATTGTCTATCTCATGGTCTAAATTGGTATGGAGTTGAACTTATGGCAGAAACTTGAGGTTCAATGTGGTTGGATTTTTGAGGTGTATGTAGCTTGATAAAAAAATTGTTTTGCTTCTTGAATGGTTGATAGTTGTTTTGGGGTACAGATTCAGACTTCCCAATAGGAGTAGATGAAGATGCCTCTTCATATTGACTAACTGAATTTTGGTAATCATGAAGGGATGTACACAAATGTGTAAAGAATGGATATTTCATCAATAATATTTTGTCCCTTATGTCAGGGTACAAATTTTCAATGAACACTCTTTGAACATCCGCACCAGGGAGAGTAAGATTAATTTATGAATATAGCAATTGATATCACCCTATAAAGTATGTGACCTTTTTATTTTTATTTTGTTTGCATCGTACTAAGTCAGTTAATGTAATTTTGGGTCCTATGTTTACTTGGAAATTTTGAAGGAATGCATCAAAAAGTTCATTCAAATAATATTAAGTTATTTGGCAATGAACAAAACCATTCTGGAGCCATGTCTTTCAATGACCTAGGAAAACATTTAGCCAAGATTTTATCTTCAAAAATGAAGACACTACACAAGTTTTTATATGTCAATATATGATTGCTAGGGTCTCCCTTACCATTATACTTGTCAAATCAAGGTATCTCTATATTTTGTGGCATTGGTGTTTTCAAAATTTCAAGTGACAATGGGCTTATTTTAACATATTGCAAGGGTTGTCTATTTTGGTTTTGGTTCAAAGTTGAGATTTGTTGTTGAACTATGGTTATGTTTTGCAAAATTTGGTTAATAATTGAATCATTGGTTGACATGTTTTAGGAATGTGGTGAATATGCTGGGATTGTGTAAGTGGTTGGTTGACTACTATTTTACAAATTTATGAGAGGGGATGAAAATTGCGGTGTCACATGTGAGGACCCAAAACTATAAGGATTCCCAGTGGAAAGCCTAATGTTGTAGTTATAACAATGTTGTATTGTATTGTTGAAGTGACAGTTGGATTTGTGTATGTGGGAATAGAGGCTATGGTTGTAGGGAGGGAGAGTTGATTTCTTCCTTGACTTTGAGTGTATCCCAAATTTTGAGCACAACTATCCATTGTAGGTACATTAGCATCAACTATTTGGGATAGGCTACATAAAACCTCTAATCCTTGATCATCATTAATCAATTTCCTCATGTTATCTATTATAGGAACCACTGTACTAGCTAGATATTCAGTACTCACATAGTCTTGAAGTCTTTCTAAATATTTGTCCAAATGTTTCAATTTGTCTTCGAGAACATGGGCAACCATAGTCTCAACATCTATAAAAATGGGTGATTGTAAGTTTGTCATTGGTATGGTAGCATTAGGGATAGAGTCCAAAATGGGTTGAGTATTGACAACACTTTGCATGAAAGAGTTGGAGGACTCAAGATCCACAACGGATGTAACAATAGTGTGGGATGCCATCAGTCTACAACTACGTCTCACTAAAGTATTGGCAATAGGACACCAAGTCATGAAACTCATACAAGTTTCAAAACACTAAGTGTACCCACTATGAATACTAAACAAACAAATAGTCACAACAAAACACTCAAAAACATAAATTGGAGAGTAGAAACAGAAAGAAAACATTGAGACAAATGTCTAACAAAAATTTGAGCCAAAAAGGACAAGACTATGGCGCCTAGGGCGCCTATGTCCTAGGCAAGTTTTTGAAAAATTAAAATTTTGACTATTTGTTATATTGTTTAAGGTTTTTGTGTCTATGTGCAAATAGTTCTGACAATGAATACTTCTCCATATTTTGCTCAATTTATGGTAATGTAATTCAAAATGCAAGTATGCAAGAATGTTGAAAATGTTTGAACAATAAATGACAATTGTAAATGCAATTTGCAAATTTCAGATGCAAAAATTAACTGAGTCTAGTATGTTAAATCTGAAAATTACTATATAAATATGCTTTTTTGAAAGAAACTAATGCAATTTTTCACTTTTTAGCAATATGTAAAATACCTAAATGTATGCAAATGACACTTTTATTTTGTTTTCTGTTTATAAATGACCTAATGTAGATTTATGAATGCAATTTGAATGTAGAATTGAGCTAAAATGACTTAAATAAACCCTATTATAACCTATGATGCAATATGATACAGTTTTTTTGATTTTTTATGCCTTTTATGATGCAAAAATGAATACCTAATTGAAAAATTCAAAACAATGGAATACAAAATCTAGATCTATGGTGAATCTTCATAAGGTATATAATGTTAACAAATTGGGTTCACCAAAATGAAATGGGGGGAAAGGGAAACCTTTGAGTTTTCACCTTAGGGTTTGACACCTTTCCCCAAATGTTTCATTAATAAAGGGGAGAGGGATAGAATGGATTGGAAATACAAAGATGGAATGGGGGTTTGACGGATTTGAATATGTGATTGAATTACAGCTTGATAGGTGAGTCAACCAGCCCTTGACCAAATTTGGAAATTTATGAAAGATGAAATGTAATTATTCAATTGACCTGATGATGCAAATAACCACTTTAAAACAGATTTATAGCAGATCTAAAATGTCACAAGAAAAATCGGACTACAGGAATATACTAAGAAGGACATTGTGCACTTGTGGTATAAATTTGAGCCTAATTTACGAGGATGTTTCCTTTGAGGATGCCACTATCCTAGTAGGTCCTTTTCAGATCTATTTTTGCAGTCCTTTAATGTTAGATATGTACTTTTGTTTCTCATCTGCAAACTTGTCGAATCACTATCGAATAATTCTATAACTAAGTTTCCATTTTTTGTCAGGGTTTAGGATTTCAATTGCAACAATGAATAATTGACCTTCAATCTTCTTGAGATCTGAAACCTGCACATTCAAAGAGAGAAGAAAGGTTATGCCATTTAGGGGTTTGCCTTAATCAAACCCCGTGTTAGTGTTTCCACTTCCACAATGGCAATGTCAATGATAAAAAAGGATAAATGATAGGAAAGAATGATGAATCACAAAGTGTTGCAACTCACCACCACTTCAATGGCTTCCTTGAAGGACTGAAGTCATAGACATCACCTCAAGGTCTTGATCTTGCTTGCTTGATTTTCTTGAATGCTTGAACTGCTTGGAGACCTATAAGGTATAGTCTTCACAAACAATATGAAAACATAAACACACATACATTTTGACATAATGTTGGATCTTGAATTGATGTAATAAATCTCTAATGGTTGCTCTTGACTTACTGAATAATGCTCTTGATAATAATTCTTGCTCTTGATTCTCAATTGATGTTAGATAATTTCTTGTTAATTTCACTTGATGTTCAAATGATGCAATAACTAGGTGTTTATAGGCTATTATTCTAATTTCTCAAAAACTAAATCCTGACAACTGACTTTAGACATTTGAATGTCAAATAATAAAATGTTGAAACCGACATATTTGAATTTGGAGCCAAAATAGGGGGGACATAGGTGCCCTAAGTGCTAGTTTCCCAACCCTATTTTTTGAAAATTAAAGTGTTGGGGACAAAGTATTAAATGAGAGCATTTGTTTTATGCTTTCAAATTGTTAGAAAATGTTTAAAATAAGTTGTGGAATGCATAATTTAGGAAATTGAGTGCTTAATTAGGTCCAATAACTTAAAGGGGAGAAAAACATAGTGTGAAATTGCCATGGATGACAATTTATGATGCTACAAGAGTAAACCCTTGCTTAGTAGGGTAACACCATACAATACTGCTTATGAAAGAAGCCACTCCATGCTATATCTCCAAGAGATCACAAATATAATATCATACTTCACACATCTCTTACAATGATAATCACCTCCTTTATATAAACCTCCTAATAATACAATGGAGGGGCAATCCTAATGAAGGCTTACTCAACTCCTGATATAATTAATTACACAAGTTATTCACATGACTCAATATAACTAACTTAAGGGATGTGTGCCACATGTTGACATCTCCATCCATCTAAATATATTATAATATCATATCCCTAGGTACATAACAATAGCTTCTAGGAGAAAAGATCATTATGTTGGAAGATATAGAGAAATAATCTAGTGGTGAAACCATAATAGTGGTGTTTCCTTTGAAGAACATGAGAGAGGGAGTTTAGAAGATTTCAAATGGAGAAGAGGTTATGAAAGAGTGGGAAATGGAAACACATGAGGGAGATGTTTTGGTACATACAAATGAACATGGTGAGGAGATTGAGAAAGTGCTAAGCATGAGGAAGAGGATATTGTTGTAATAGAGGAAATACTCTTGTGGAGGGAAGAGAACATAAGGGAGATGATGTGGAAGTAGATGTACTAGGGGGGAGAGGAGAAAATTATGGTGGAAGGGTATGGATAATTGTGGGCTAAAACTCATAAGAGGATGGAGAAAGAGAGAGTAGAGGCATAGTTTGGTGTAACAAGTTGGGACATGGCCCAACTAGAAGCTAAAAGAGGTGAAGAAAGAGAAGTAGATTTCTTATGTGGTGTCTATCTCCAATAGTGGGGTGCACTAATATTTATTCATAAATATAAAGAGTTGTTCTACCACCTAGTAACATTTTCTAAGCATTATGCTCACAAATTTTGACCTAAGGCATCTAATGTAGGAGCATCTTAGGTATCATGCCATCAACATCAAGCAAAAGATATTTTTGATCAATTTTAGATGTTTTGGTCTAACCTTATATTTTCAAGTGTAGGAAGCAATCTCTACATCTCAAACTATTTAAATTCAAAATTTTCCAGCTCATTTGGATATTCACATTTAGTTTGAATCTTTGGAAGAACGCAATCGATACTTGTACACATGTTCATGAGTCCCCATGGAAGTTTAAGAGCCACATTTTCTCATAAGTACGCTTGGGATGGTGGACCTCTTGCATGTTTATTATTCAATTTACATGTTTGACCTTCATTTACATGCCAATATCCTTGAATGGAGCATCCATGTATAGATGAGTTATATTTTGACTAGAATAATGCATGCCTTAACTTGATTTTTTTGACTAGGTGGGTGAAGTTATGATGTAACTTCCTCTATTATTGCTTGGACCATATTGATTAAGTAATGACACATTTAGGGGGTTACATTATGGGAATTTAATTTAATATTCCCTTCCTAATTTCTTATTTCTCATGAAGATGAATGCCATATTTAGGGAAGTTTGCATTTGTAAATTATTATTGAATCCTTTGACTAATGATTAGGTCCTTTGGAGAGTCTTGTCACCTTATCAAGGAGTTACACCTTTGGGAGTTACACCTTTGGGAGTTACATTTTTTACCCTTATTCAAACCCCTTAGAGAATGGCACCACACTTGGAGAGATGTAAAAATCCTCTTGTTGAGATTGAAAATAATTTAGCATCCAAGACAAAGTGACAAGATGTGAGATGGAGAGTTGTGTTCTTATAGGTCAATAGGATCTCAAATGAGAGAATTGGGGAGTACCTAGAAGAGAGGAGACTAAGAACCACATTTTTTATATATGGATTGTGTTGAACATTGAATATTGAGAGTTGTGGTTTTACAAAGTGGAATCATGGGATTAGATGATAGTTTGTAGGCTAGAGTTTTCATTCTTGATAATCTTGTATATATTCTATAATTTAGACTTGGCATTCTTGGGTCTAATATAAGCCCACTTTGTAAGGAAGGATAACATCCAATTTCTCCTATACAATAAAATGTAATATTGTTATTCTTATACAATAGAAAATTAGCATTTTCCTTTTGTGTTTTTTGTTATGGTCCAACAATCAACAAGAGAAAAGAAATAGTTATTTGATCTTATTTCTAATTTTAGATTAGTAAATTAGGTCTTTTCATGAGAATTGGTTCTACCAAAATTAGGAATAAGAGTCCTTGATTGTAATGCCCTGTCCTAAGCACAAGGCAAAACTTGACAGAACAACTTTTTTTGAAACAACAACCACAACACCAAATATATGACATTAACATGTCACGCTTGTACTACAACATGCACGCAAGTGTCATATGAAACACAATGACACAATGACGACAACAACGACAACAAGATGACCTCAACATCGCATAAGGAAGGTGGAAACAAAAAGACTAACCACTCATGGGATGAATCCACCACAGTGAACATACAAGAGAGAGAGGCAAATAGAGAGGACAACACTTACACGATAATCGATTACACTCACAATCACATTCTTTCGCAACACATCACCAAGATAGGATGAGGGAATCGTCAACCTCCAATCCACATCCAAAATCACTTAACAATTCTAAACAAGGGAAAACCTTCACCAAAGGATGCCTAACTAGAAGGCACAAACTCTCCACTAATTGTAAGAATGGAAGGTCATTTAGAGATAACCACACGCTTCCCAAGATGTCCCATCGCAACATGACATCACAGAATGGAAGGATACTACTACACAACATCCCATAACCTATGAGGAATGTTGAGGACACAAACAAGGTCAACCATGAAAGATTACAACATTCTCAAGTCTTCACAAGACTAGGTGTACAATCTCCCTAACCCTAGGTTTGACAACCAGGCAACTTCAAAAGAATGCACACAAAATGATGCAAGAGATATCATAAGTCCTCAATGATGACACATAAGGACAAGCTCATAATGCCACTAGACCCTTGAGACTATGAGGAACAACTTTCATTTACATGGTTTTCTCATACGAGGCCTTGAAACCTAGGGGAAAGATCATCCTCTAAGAGAAATATTTTGACTAGGTTTTGAACGTCTAGTTGATGAAAATGATCATCACAGGCAAGATACAAGGCATGAAAATTATTCAAAAGTGGCACTAGGCTAGGAAAACTACTAGATAATTATGGTAGAAAGGATTTACATTCTAGTTTTTGAATTGGGAGCAAGGCCGCCCCAACACAGAACCAGACCATCCAATCAAAGATAGTTGATTCTGAATTTGATCACACTCAAAACCAAGTTGTCCCACTTCCAACCAAGCTACCTCAATACAATACCAGGCCACCCAATTGTTGACAAGGCCACCCAAACACACTTAGAAACTTTACAGGTGAGTTGGATCAATTATGAGCAAACCAAGTTGCCCAAATGTAGCACCAGGTTGCCCAAACACACTTAGAAACTTTCCAAGTGAGTTGGATCAATTCTAAGCAGACCAAGCCACCCAGATGCAACACTAGGCCACTCAAACTCACTAGAAGACTCTTAAATTCATTTTAAACCTAAAATAAATGTTTCAAAGTTCATTTTAACCTCACATAGTATAAACACATGCCAATTCACTTGTGTTCATGCTTGATACCAACACCAAGATATGTAACTACAATTAATTCACTAACATTTCATTCAAACACAATATACCTCAAAAGAGAGATGTCATTTTCCGAATACCAATTACATAAACAAGGACTCAAATGTTCTTTCAACATCAAATTACATCATAACAAAATGAATAAAAATATGAAACTTTTACCAATGTGAAGTCATCTTTGATCCTTAATCCTTTTAATCCCAACGATGGTTTCCATGCCACCCTACCACATGAAACCAAAAGGTCAACTACCACAGTGCTAGGAGATGGTCACATGGCCCAATCACACTTGCACAAGACACTTGGGAGATAGGCTAACACTCACACAAGACAATATACACAGCATTCAAGAATGCAAATAAGGAATCACTTTCCCAATATGATATTTAGGTAAGATAATACTCTAACATATAACAAACAAACCATGGCCTCAAAGATCTGCCCCATGGAATACCACAATACCTCTCACAAGAGACAAGGTAGGCTACCAAAATACGAACTAGGTCACTCTGACCAATCCAAAAACTCAATATGATTTCACATTTGATCAAAGGCACAAAAAATAATGCACAATTTCCAATTTTATCCAAATTTCATGACATCTTTCCACAACATTTATTTCCACATTTCAATAAGTACACCTTTGTCCAAACATTCTAAAACTCAAATATCATTGAAAACTTTCAAATTTTCTTAGCATTTCAACATGCCCAAAATTAGAAAATTTCCCAAACCACCATTAAAATTTCACCAAATATTAAATTTTCAAAATCCAAAAATACCCTTTGGTAACAAAAGTGCCCAACATCCCTTTTAAGCTATAAAATACTCATTTTACATAATTCTCGAAAAATTGGAACCCCATTTAAATGAAACTTCTCAAAATTTACATAAAACGAATAAATAAGCATGCAATTTTATGAATTGACATGCATTGGGAGGCTTCTACACTCCCCTAAACCTATTCCAATACACAAAATTGAAAGAAACAAGTAGAATACCTCAAACTTGGTCAATTTTTCAAATGAGGAATGCTTCATGCACACCAAATGAATGCATGAATCCATGCATGAATAGGTTCCCTTCACCATTCCTATTCTAATGTAATTGATCTCACTCAATTCCCTTACATATTGATCTCTTAATCATCAAAACAAGAATTTGATAAAAGAGGGTTTTTGCCTACATAAATTTCTTTCAAAAACAAAAGATAACAAAAGAAAACCCATTTTTCCCTATTTCAACGTTTTTCATTTCCAAAATAAAATAATAGAATATGTTTTCTTTTCCAAATAATTGCATATAATCCCTAATTTCATCCAAGCCCAAATTAAACATTTAAATATAATCCAATTTGTTATTCCACACTTAATTTACGATTTAAGTCTATATAAGGATAACTGAATTAAATTTACAGAAATAGGAAATTTATAAAGATATCAAACACCCATTAACTAGACATCCACAAACGGGTACGGTATCTAGAATCATACCAATGGCGATATTCAAGTGTAAATTGCATTGAAGTGCGTGTGTGTTATGTTGCCAAGTTCCTGGAAAGGGGATGGATGTATTTCATTATGGAGTTGTTCTTGAGATGCGTGTGTGATGCAGGCTTGCTCGAGTGATTATTATTATATTTTGGTTCATGAACATGTGCATTTACAAGTAGTAGGTATGTCTCCACCTAGCTCCATAAGTCTAAGTTATACCTCGACAGTGTTTAGAAGGATATGTCACATTGGTTGTTAATTGTTTTGCCTTACCTGTTGCACTTGATCTGAGAGTGAGTCCCTAGTTATTTTACCTGTGTTGACCCGGATACCGCCATTGGTATGATTCTAGATATTGTACCCTTTTGTGGACGTCCAATTAATGGGTGTTTGATATCTTTATAAATTTCCTATTTTGTTAAATTTAATTTAGTTATGTTTATATAGACTTAAATCATAAATTGTGGGATAAAAAATTCGATTATATTGAAATGTTTTATTTGGTCTTGGATGAAATTAGGGATTATATACAATTATTTGGAAAAGAAAACATATTCTATTATTTTATTTTGGAAATGAAAAAGGTTGAAATAGGCAAAAAGGGGTTTTCTTTTGTTATATTTTGTTTTTGAAAGAAATTTATGAAGGCAAAACCCTCTTTTATCAAATTCTTGTTTTGATGATTGGGAGAGCAATGTGTAAGGGAACTGAGTGAGATTAGTTGCATTAGAATAGGAATTGGGAAGGGAAGGTGTTTATGTGTGGATTCAAACATTTGTTTGGTGTGCGTGAAGCATTCCTCATTTGAAAAATTGACCAAGTTACACCAAGCAAAATAATAGTTGAATTAAATTTACAGAAATAAGAAATTTATAAAGATATCAAACACCCATTCACTAGACGTCTACAAAGGGTACAATATTTGGAATCATACCAATGGTGGTATCTTAGTCAACATAGGTATATTATATATATATATATATAATCCCACAAAACTGGTTTACAATTTCGTTGAGGAAGCAAAATTGCAAAAAAAATGTCCCCATGAAAAAAATTGGGTTTTGGGGGGTTTGAATGAGCTTAGGGTCCGAACGAACCCAATAAGGGTTCGCTCGAACCCCCTTTCAAGCAAACCCTATTAAATGTTGGGTCCCACATATTTCACATTTCCCAGAATAAAAAACAAAGAGAAACTTTGTAGAAAGGAGGGTTCAAATGAACCCAGGTTTGAGCGAACCTCCAAGGGGGACTCGCTCGAATCTAGGTTCATTCGAACCCCCCTTTTCCCCCCCTTCCCCCCCTCTAGCACCAAAAATCTCTAGAATTTTTCCCTTCGAAGCTCGAGTTGAGGATGAAAATGGAGGAAACTTCGCAGAACCAATCGGATGATGGTAGTCCTCGGAACGAGCTATCCATCGAATATAATTTTAATATGTTTTGGTTTTATTATGTATTTATTTTTTGAGTTTGATTAAACATAGGTTTTTCACCGAAAATCAAGCTCTTTATTTTGCACATGTGGAAAAATAGCAGATTATCAAAATAAAATTCTGAAAAATATGTGCAGGCTAGGTATTGATGTCTTTGATCTAGTAAAAAAAATTGAATTTCGATACATACAAAAAAATGTTATGTTGTATATGTTTCACTTACGTCTGAATTGTAATTGGTTTGACTTCGAAACTTGATTAAGGAAAAAATATTCAATAAAACACTATGAAACCAAATGAAAGGGTTAGATATCATAATTACAAATCTAAATTCGAAACAATTAAAATTTTATCCTTCATAGAAAAAATTTATGTAGTATACGGTGAGCATCACTACGTAAAAATGGTGTTTACTAATAAAAACTAGTTTTCAAAGGAGATGGAAAAAGAAGTGCAATCTGATTCCAAAAATTTTGAAAAAATATATATTTAGAATCTACAGACAAAATGTCACAAATCACTAGTTTGCATCATCATCAAATTTCTCACGGTTTAGTCGTTATAGGTGCCCGAAAGTGAAGATTTAGTTAGAAAAAATCAATTCAGTGTCCAGTTTGGCCAAAAATTGTAAACCAATATTGTGGGATATATATATTAAATTGAAAGGAAAAAAACCTCAAACTTGGTCAATTTTTCACCAAGCAAAATAATAAAACAACCATAGTGAAAACAACGAATCAAGACATAGAACAATAATACCAAAATGTGATCTAACATCTCAACATACACATAATACGAAGTTCCCACTAACATCACATGCTAGAAATAAGTAGTCACTACATTGATTATCTCTAAAACCTATATTCAAATTTTAGCTTATTTATGTCAAGTTTGTGTAGCTAGTTCCCAAAACTTTCTTCTCAATGTCGATCTCTTGTAATTATCTTCAAAGTCAATTTGCATGTGTGCCATACCCCATCTTAAGTACTTTGGAGTGATTTTGTGTGGGTTTGCTACATGTATAAGGCTTCCCTTCAACAAACCCTTATCCTTGACTATGTCACATGTAAGATGGATGTCTAATATTGGATTCATTGTCCTTGAGACATTATTGAGTTGATGTGCTACTAAAACTTAACATACTTTATCCTTTCAAATAAGATCTAGTTGTGTTAACATTTTTTTGTGACCCTTGTGATTTCTATATGATTATTTGTGATTTCTATATGATCATTGGTTATTTCTTAGAGCATGATTAACATGGTACTACAATTGCATTTCTAGGTACAAGGTGTGTTGTGTGTGTGTAGCCCCTCTTGCCAGCTTACTTAGATTGTATAAAAGTGATCTTGATTTGATTGTCAAGGAGCATTAATTGTTGTGCACAACATTCATATCCATCATTGGCAATTGGAAACATGCTAGAAAATGAAATAAACATGCTATATAGGGGAATTATATTGTTGGTAACATTTTTATGATAATTATGATGTAGCATTTGTTGTACCAATAGGAAAACCTTATATGATCATAAAGATGATTACTAGTATATATCCTCGTGTGTTTCATGTTTGAGTTCCTTAAATATACTAGTCATGTAGCAATCTTCAAGATTAATCGTGTTGTAGAGAGAAACATGATTCCTTGATGTCATGCTAATGTTTATGGTTGGGGGAATAGAACATAATATTTTTACACTTGTCATGGCTTCTAATACCTTTTTGAGAAATTTACTTTTTCCTTATTCATTTTAGGATCGTGCACTTTAAAGTGGTTGCAATTGTGTATTATAAGACAATTGTAATCAACCTTAAATTAAAGTAGACTTAGTACACAATGATTTTTTTAGAATAGTTTGTTAATTAATCACAAGTGAGTGTTGAATACTAAAATTAGAGGGTGATTGTCGTAGTATGCTTAGGATCTCTTTAAGTATGACATTATATTTTAGATTTTAAAGAACAATATCTTTTGACATATTATGATCCAAACCCTTCATTTGATTAGGTAGACTAAAAGATGCAACATCAAGAATTATCGGTAACTTAATAATGTTACATGTGATCATTTAAATCACAAGAATAAGATTTGAAAGTTGAAAAAAATACATCAGCTATGATTTTTGAAGTTAAAATAAAAATTAGATATAAGAATTCATGTTGTTGATTTAATATGATCTTATATAAACTTCTTCAATAGTTTTAATCTAGCTACCCATTCTAAAACAGAAAACATTATACTTTTGTTATTAAAATTTATTGTAACTAATTATTATTTACACTAAGCAATATCTTGAACGGCTCATGGTCGGCTGAGAGACACTCCCAAACAAACACTCTTGAATCCTTCAGACCATGTAACCCAACGTACATTTTTACACAGTTTGATGATATAGGGAAAAGTTGTTCCCTGATCTACCCAAACCAGAATCATTTTGGTATTTTTTTTAATTGTTTCCCAAACAAAAATCCTCCCACTAATCAAAGTATAGCGACCCATCCCGTAACCCATCTCACCAGTTAAGCAACACCTATTGGACCTATATAAACCATTACACAATCCCAAATACACATGGTAACATTGAACTTTTGGCATAAGTTAAGTCTCCCAATATACGCAATCCTACGACCAAGAGCACACTAATCTACCAGACTGTCCCAACTTATGACCAGAACATGATTGTCTATTGTGCCGACTAAATCAGTGATATGTAATAGAGAATGGGCATTGGGTACCACACCTAAGTGGACGGCTTTCTCTTTTTCTTTTTCTTTGCCGACTTTTGCTTTATTATCAACTCTTATTTAATACACAAAAGAAGAAAAGAAAATATATTCCCTACGTATGAAGCAGACTAAAGGGAATAACAAGCTTCTTTGCACTTGTGTTACGCATTTCTGTTATCAGCAATACAGTGGATTGCAGACTGCTCTCCTCATACCAATCTCATCGAATACAACCGTGTCCTTCACCTTCAGAAGGTAATATCATATATTCACAGATTCTGTGTTTTCTTTATAATTACTAGCTTCATGTAGGATAATGATCAGTCTCTATCATTTAATTGGATATTGAAAGTGTTCTTCGTAGATTTTTCCACACTTGACCCGTGTTTATTGTAAGGTTGATTGAAGAATCAGCTGGGATATTTTGACAGCTCTTTTATGATGCTTTGAGCAGTGGCCTTTTTATTGTATGTTGGTTTTCTCTGTGTTATAGAAATTAGTTTGGGTCTGGTCAAGTGTTTGTGTAAAGTAATTGTGGTGTTACTACAGTTTAGAAACCGAGAGATGTGGGATACAGGTACAAGAACATGGATGAGAATCATTGTGAATGCTAAATGATTACTATTAAGAAAACAAGGTAGATATTTGTGAGAAAGACATTGATCAAGCTTTACAACTATTCAACTCAGACATCTGTAATTCATTTGATAATGGAGATCCTCATACTCCTCTAGAATACCTTAGAGGCACGTTTTAAGTGGTAAACTAATACCCTTAACAACATAAACATAGAATCATACCTCAGCAAGAGCACAGATGATCCAAGCATATTGACATGGGGTATAGGAGTTTCCACATAAGGGAAAAACCTATATTTCATTTATAGATAGCACCTTGGAGATGTGTGTAAGCTATATATCATTTAAATATAGTTATTAGGGGATGTGATTAAGCTGTTTTACATTTAAATTTATTGATCAAGAAATGTGAGTGATGATACGGGGTTGGGTACCCCACTTTCCTGGGGAATCTGTCAAATACTATAATGCAATTTTGGGTGTTGGGGTAACCCATCCTTGAACCAGTGTTTCCTGGTGACTTCAAAACTACTAAGGTTTAAGTTCAAAATCAAAGATAATGACTGTCATACAACTGTGAATCTCTTCTTGCTAACCTTGCCTCTGTAGTTAGCCTGAAGGCATGGTGCTATCCAAAAGTAAGAATTAACTATTAAGTGAAGTTAGGCTACCATCAGAATAGACTGATATCTTGATTGGAATGTACTCCTTGGAAAATTGATGAATTACATGTAACTTTGATTCTTTTGCAATTTAAGTAGATATTTATGAGTACTTCCAGTTCCTTGTAAAACTCTTGAGAACAAGAAGCAAACTCTGCAGAAGTAATTTGAGCTTGAAGATCTAATTCCCATAAAACTGAGATAAGTTGAATCTTGTTCTTTTCTGTAGTACAGTAGCTTGCCTTTGAGAAATTTAAGATATGCAACTAGTAACTCTTTCAAACAACTGCTCAACTAAACAGATCATCAAACCATGTTGATTAATAACTAAGACATAAGACATGCTACAGGGGTCTCCCAAGCCGTGCCATAGTGGTAAGTGGAGGATGTAAGTCTTAGATAGCCTAGAATTGAATCTCAGCACGATCATGCCCTCCACATTAATGTGGTTGCTATCCATTTGAAATCTCTGGTTTTTGAAAAGGGATTTTCCCTATCCCTCCACTGTTCCAAAATGGGTTGTCTTATAAAAAATGGAGACTGCAGACTGTAGGAAACTCTGTTCTAAGGAGTTTCCAGTACAGGTGGGCAGAAGAATGGATTTCCATTATGCATGTTTTACTCAGACTTTGGAGACAGCAGAACACACACACACCCACACAGATATCTGAGCCATGAAGAACACAAAATTTCTGGTTGTATATATTTTATCTAATCATTAAGATAATCATAACAAGAGAAAATCTCAACTGAAATGAAAATATAACAATAGTATCTGAGCCAGGAGGCCTTGAGGGCTGGGGATGCATCTCCAGACTGTCCAAGATGTTTGGAACAAGGCCTTGACCGCAGGGGACACATCCATGGAGTGCATTGATAGAAACCCATCGAAAAAGGTCAACAGGAAACCAATATAACTGTAGTTAATTTAGTTTATAAATTTTTTGAAGTTTTAACTTTAATAGTCCTAAATCCTAATGTTGTTCATTGCATGAAGTTAAGTACAGCCAAAAGGTTGAAAAGTTTCTAAACAATTTCTTGAAGATAAAGATCATGAAAAAGATAGGATTCAAAAAATTGGGTGAGATGATGAAGTGAAGCATGTAAACATATAGAATTGCAAGCTTGCTTTCTGTTTGCTAGGTTATACAACTATATTAATCTACAGCAAGCACTAAAGGAGTATACATACTCATATTCAGGGCATCTTAACAAATACTGCATAGACATACAAAATGCTGAAGACAAATAAATAGATAGAACACCGCCTATATTTTTGGTAACATATAACAAACAGTACTGCAACAAATTAAGTTCTATGTGTAGCCTGATCACATACCATACAATATCTTAAGACAATAAAATGGCTATCAAAGAATTAATTTCTGCCACCTATGTAGCCATTTATCACTAATAACAAGATATGTTTTCCTACACTACACAAGCTGCATTTGCTGTTTCAATCTAGCAAAATCATGCATCAGCTGGACGTATATGGCTTGCAGGTCCTGGAAAGTCAGAGAATTGATGAAAACGTTATCAGTAAAAAAGATTGCAAAAATCCTTTGGATATAGATATGATTTCGAAAAAAGCAGAGTTCTGTGTCTAACAATATTTTACAATGTATGATATTTTGTCACGAGCTGATTTTTAATCAATGGCTAATATTTTATAATATTTACAAAGATTAAATTTGCCAATTTGACACCTGATGGTAGGTCTGTTATTTTTGGGAGAACAGTTGGTATCAGAAGTAGCAGCAACACACTCACTTGGATGTTTTCCGGGAGCATTTAGATCATGTCCATTGGCTATTGCATCATTCACCTTTTATCGAACTTGACTTTAATGGAGCTTTACAGGGACATGTTCAAGGGAACATATTGTTGGCTTATGTAGCTAGTTTTCTGAAATGGACTGTGCTATTTCATTAGTTAAATTTCAGATGAGGTTTGGTATTTAATCTCATTGAAGAAAGTGATATTGCTACTGATGTCTTTCTATTTATACCTACACTCTTTTAGCCTTCTTGTGGTAGCAGAATAAACCTCAGGTTGTAACAATTCTCCTCAGTTTGGACCTCATGACCTTCAATGTTCCTGAACTGCTCCCAATTGTTACCAAACGAAAGCCTAAATAGTTGCATATCAAGATATGTTGCAAGGCCTTTAACTGAATTCATTTTTCAAAATTTTCATGAGTGGCATATATCCAATCTTTGTAATAACATTAAGACAGAAGCAAATCTTTATTACTTGTTTCACCACTTCTATGTGAAATAGTACTAGTCATACTGACCCTTAAGGCAATATAAATTTGCCTAAATCTTTTTTTTGATATTTTCCCAATATCTCTAGTAATACTTGTATTTCTTAATCTAATTTTTTGTAAGCTAACCAAAGAAAATCAGAAGATCAATCCCACATGCTAATCTGTATAGGATTGCACCTATGACCACACTCTTATGCAAGTCCCATTTCTGATCGCATAATATGCGATTGTCTAATTCTTTTGCACACAAATCTTTACCAGAGCTAGAGGATTCTATTTTAGTTTTGATTGCTTACCTTTTCCTGCACATGCTTTTGTCACCAAGTATACATTTAGATTTATAACTCTACCTCTTTTGAATAATTAACTTTATAATTGGCATATTGTAAAGCATCCCAAGTCTACCAACACCAATTGTCCCTCAAATCTTTTTTATATCTTGTATCACAATTTCTCAAGCAAAAGTTATCCAAAAAACTCCATCCTGTACTGTTGGCCTTCCCACTAGAAATCTCTTTGCATTAAGATGGCTAATCCTTTCAAATATCCACAGGCAACGATGATGATCAGGATCATATAACCACCCAACAGAAACTACCTCATAAGCAGCATGCATCTGCAAGCCACCTATGAGGTTTCATAGACTATGATGATGAACATATTATCTTGTCCATATGCCCAATGTCTCCTAGGAGTATTTATGGCATATACTACTTTACAATCTTATAACATCATTTAACCCACATTTAAACTCAACCTGTTTTAAATGGTATTATAGACCCAATTACTCAAAGTTAACTTACTCTATTGATGACTGCTTTACAAATACATATGAGCCAAACTAGCTACTTACAATTCCTAGTTAGTAATGAGAGGAATTTTCTCACCTTAAAATATGAATTAGAGAATATATCCTTTCTCATTATAGTATTGATTGTAAGATGGTTTACTTTTGTAGAAAGAAAACACATATGCAGTCTTAATAGGGGGATTTCAAGAATCTGCTACAAGATACTTAGCTGAATATTATATTGCAATTTTCCAGCTGCGTTACCATTTAAACATGTAGTTGCTATATTGCAGTGATGTGATTTGGAAATAGTGCTCATAACTCTCAAGAAGTAGACAGAGTGTATTTATTAAACAAAGTGCACATAAAGATTCATACTGGACATCTTCAGTGCTGAAATTTATTTAGAGTATCTAGCTTGGATTTTTCTACAAATTACAATATTTTAGATCAATCTTTAAATATCACTGTGACGCCATTCATACTATTGTAATCATCCATATCCAGATAATTATGTTTAAATTATAGGTTTGGTCTTTAAATCAGTGTATTTCAAAAGTATGTCACGTGATAATTAGCTGCATATTATATTGCCAGCCACAGTATCATTTGAACATACGGTTGCTATTTTGCAAAAATATGGTTTGGAAATAGTTTTCATCACTATCAAGAAGTGGAAAAACTATTCATATCTAACAAAGTATGTATAAAGGTTCATACTGAACATTTCAGTGACGAAATATTCCTTGTAGTATATAGCTTGGAAATTCAAAAATACAGAATATCAAATTTGCATCAGTCTTCAAATATCACTTGGCACCATTTATACAATTGTAATAACCTATATCTATATAATTATGTTTAAATTATAGTTTGTTTATTAAATCAAGTAATTACTGAAAATGTATGAAAAGAATAGTCCTCTTAATCCCAAGGACCTTCACCATTTGGTGAGCCTCTTTGTCATTATCCTCAATTATGATTACTTGGGTTTTCAGGAAAGCACATATATAAATATTTGTGGTCTTGGGTTACTACTTTTGCTGTCATTCTTCTAAAACTTGAAGGAAAAATCTTGTACTTGTAATGGCCTTCTGAATTCTGAGAATCCCATTTAACATTGAAACTTTGTATGCACTTCCTTACCCTCATCCTTTCCTACTGCAATACAAAAGAGATGACTGTATTCCATGGCATCTGGTTTAGAGGTCATTAAAATTGGATCGCTGAAGTGGGGCTTCAACCCTCTATATGAATTGTAAAATTTGAATTTTTTCTGCCATTAACCATGGCTTCCATTCTTTTGACTAAACTAAACCTATCTATTTCAAGTTTTCTGAACTCATGATATGCAAAGGTGCATTGTCCTAGACTAATATTTATTAATCGGTCCTTTTCTCATGTCACCACATTCCTCAAATCCTTACACATGCTATCCTTGCTTTATGGTATGAATACAAGTTGAACACTTCTTTGTCATGTGAACTTTTCCCTCTTCAATTATGTTTATTGTTTGAAAATCATAAATCCATGCCAACCAAGGCATAAGAGTTGATCCTGTACCTTTTTCCATGGGATGCCCACCCTTTCAATATCCTTTTTATTCTTTGAATAGAGCACATGCTACATCTTCGTTGCTTCTGGCCTATTTACCTTCATCTTGCCTCCTACCTTGTCTTCTATGATAAAACTGGTAAAGGATCTCCAACTAAAACCCTCGGCATTCTTCTTTTACATTAGAATTCTCCCCCCAAGTTTGGTTCTTTCTGCTCTTAAAGATTTTTCTAGTTGGGTAAATTTTACCTTGACTTTTACTGTTCAATCTGGCCGTGTACTGATTATAGAATACTTCCATCATTATCATCATTTGCTCCATTTTAAAGCTGAAAAAAATTCCCGAGTTAGAGCAACATTTTAAAGGCATGTTTCTTCCTTGCATCAATGATCATAATTTAAGAAAATCTGAAATAGTTATGCATGCCTACATAGCACCAAGCTATGATTATATGGGTATGGATAGAGGTATACATGCAGACTATGTTACCAGAAACGAGAAATGTGAACCATGACGGTAACAGCAATGTAACAAGAAACAAAATTTGAAAAGGTTGCACATAAGAAACAGGATATATATAAAACATAATTTTTATATAGAATTAATTATATTAATTTTATTTACTATTAAAATTATAGAAATTATTAATTATATCATTCAATTAAATTACAAAATAATTTACAATTAAAATTTAATTATTAAATTAATTTTTGAAATATTGATTAATTATATATTCAAATTAAATTATAATCAACAAAATATCAAAGAAACTTTATAAAAATCAAAGATATAATCAGAAATGTTTCTGTGCAGAGTAGCTGATGCAGATCAGATGTCAATACAAAAGTTAACTTTTATAAAATATGCAGAGCTGTTGCCAGCGAAAACAGCTATGGTAAAGAAATGTGATCCAAACTATGTTCCAAGAATTTATTTTAAAAACTGTGCAACACCTAAAAACAGCTGTTCTAAAACAGAAATGGCATTTCCTTCGTTTTAATGGGAAACGGTGGCCTCCCGTTGCATTTCTGGTAACATAGCATGCAGATATGGTATCCAATATAAATAAGGCAATTTTTTAAGAACCCTTGGATAATACACTTGGGATAAAACATTTACAAAAATACATAATAAAATATAAATATGTGAAGAATATCATTAAAGGAGAAAAAAAATTCAAATACATTTCATCAATGCAAGAATATAACTTTAAAGCTAGACCTCCCATTTCTATTGGCACAAATTAAGGAAGAAATATTTGCCCAAAGGCCCTGTTGTGACCTTTACACACATCACCCCATTGCAAATGGGGACCCCCTTTTTTTTTGGCATTGCAACTGCTAATCACCATTTTTCTTTTACAATGAGGAGTTAGAGTTTTTAGGTGGTCATCCGAGTCAAGTAGGGAATTCGGGCTCGGACCAGTGTCTGGACATCATCAAAGTGCTCAAAAGGCCCGGGAGACGAAAAATGCCATTGCTTTGGGTTAATTCTGACACTTCCTATTTTTTAGGGATTCTGCTTTTTTGCTTTTTTATTTTTGGCATTTTGGGACCAATCCGGGAAGCAGCTTTCTTGGCCTGATTTTTGCTTTTTGCTTTTTGCTTTTTCAGCTTTTTTGAAAGTTGACCTAGGATTGGGTCCATCAAGTCATGGTAATGCCTCTATCTTCAGAATCAAAAATTTGTGCCTCCAAGCATAAAAAGCAAGAAAAAATCTCCAGGCGAGGGTTTTGTTCCAGATGATCTAGATGAAAGCAAGAAATTCATCCAGATGTTAGGAAAAGTAAGCATGGAATAAGCATCACCAAGTCCGCCTAGAAGAAAATGGAGATGGCAAGCACATGGTCAAGTCCGCCCAAGAGGAGATGGCAAAGACCAAGCCAAGTCTGCCCAAGGGAAGGAGCATCATGTCCAGCCTGAGGCAAAGTCCGCCCAACACATGAGAATGTCCAAACATGCTTGAAGTCCGCCAAGAGAGAAATGGCAAGGGTTTGGCAAAGTCCACCCAAGGTGAAGAATGGCAAGACCAAGGCCAAGTCCACCCAAGGTAGAAAATGTCCAAGCAAGCATGAAGTTCGCCCTCCAAAGGAAGATGTCCAAGATATGTGCAAAATCCGCCCTCCCAAGAAAGATGCAAGCTAAGCATGAAGTCTGCCCAACACTAGGGAAAATTTGGCATGACAATTACCAACTCTGCCTTAGCAAATGAGCAAAGTGGCACAACAACTATGAAGTCCACCAAGGAAAACTCAGAAAATTGTCTAAGTGTTGATACCTTGGGGAGAAAGCTCAGAAAATTGGCTAAGTTTTGATACCTTGAAGAATAAAATTTCAAAATTTGGTTAAGTGTTAAGGAAATTCCCTAAGCAATGAACTCCGCCCAACATGGCCAACCAATCATGAAGTTTGCCAAGGCTAAATTGAAGATGTCCAAGACATAGCCAAGTCCGCCAAGGAGAAATGAAGGAAGATGTCTTGCCAAGTCCAAAGTCCGCCCAAGAATGGCATGCTGATCATGAAGCTTGCCTAGCTAGCAAGGAAAGTGGCTTGCCAATGATGAAATCCTCCTAGGTCAAAAATAATAGTGCCCAAGACACAACGAACTCCGCCATGAAATGGCATGGAAAATGTGAAGTCCACCATGCTATAAATTCAAAACATCCAAACAATAATGAGCTCCGCCTTGACACTTGGGAAAATGTCCAAGATCATTCAAAGTCCGCCCATGATAAAAGCAAATTATCCAACCAGCAGCCAAGTCCACCTAAGGAAGAAAAAAAAAAAGAATTGGCTTGCCAATGATGGAAGTCCGCTCAAGCATAATAGAAAAATGGCATGACATTTGCCAAAGTCCGCCAAGGTTAGAAACAAACATGGTAAAATTTGCCAAGAGGAAACAAAAAATGGCTAAGTGTAGAATTTTCCTACAACAAAAGAATCAAATTTTGACTAAGTGCTGAAAAGAAAACAGGAAGAATGAAGAGGAATAAAGAGGAAAAGTAAAAAGGAAATGAATAAAATCCTTGTCCAAGGATGGAGTCTGCCCTACTTAGCACAAGCCAAATTCAGAATTGAAGGTAAATCCACATGTAAAGTTCATTCGAGCATAGAGATGGCCAAAATCTTGGCTAAGTGTTGAATGGTCCACATGAAGGTGTTACAAAATAACCAAAATTTGGCTAAGTATGGGAAACACTTCACAGAGAAAGTTCCAATTTCCTCCATTGTGGTGAAAGCATAGGGGAGTTCTTCTCCAAATTCAAGGCACTTGAAGGAATTTCAAAGCAATCAGGAAAGAAAAGTTTAATAATTTTAAGTCTGGACATCTGCTCCAAGGGGAGACTTCGAGATCTCAAAGACTCAAATGCAAGTGAGAAGAAGAAATCAAAATCTCAAAGGAAATCCAAGATCAAAGCTAGGAAGAAACAAGCACAAACGACAGAGTCGTTGGCAAAGAAAGATATTCTAAAGCAAGTGCATGGAAAAAGAACAAGGTGACCAAGGAGGACATCCAACATGCTGAGGTGGCGCCTCGTCATCTTCTAACCAATCAAATTGTTCCAAGTCAACATGTCTAGGTCCAATGAACCTGACTTATCCATGGAATTGGTTTATATTTAGCAGAGGGACAAGTGTCTCCAAATGTAATTTTTTCATTGGTCGAGAGGTAGTTAGTTGTGACAAGCCCTAATTAGGGTTTTATTTTAATCTCGGTCATTGATTCGAAATCAATCTTGACCACTGAGTTGTAATCAAAGAGCCTATAAATTGAGCTCGCCCCTCATTTGTAAAACATGGGAGCATGTTGCAAAACATGTTGAGATAAGAAAATTGTTGCTTACGATTGCCAAAGTAACAAGTAATGCATTGTTCAAATTGATGGTGATTACTTCTCTTATTTTGGAGTTTGCATGCTTCTTATCCCTCATCATAGTTTAGATTTTATTTCATGTATGTTAGACGAATACAAGATCTGATAAGTATTGATTTATGGTGAAACTCTTGCTCATACTTTCTTTGAATAAATGATTTTTGTTCAATGCGTAAAGTTAGCCTGAGCTTACTTTGTGGATGCTTAACTTCTGTCTGGATAAATATTGTTCGATTTGATGGTAGTTATTCATGACGTAAAAATCATAAGCCCACCCCTTGAAGATTGTACCCACTTTGTGTAGTTGTTCTAGCGTGGCAAAGCAAAGCGTGGTTATTGGTTTCACCAAGTCAATACCATCTCTTGAATTCTTAGGAGTAGATTAGAACTTCTAAACCCTCATCTCCTTTTCAGTTTGCTTGAAGTCCATGATCCAAGTGTTGATGTTATTTGCAGCTTCGGTCTGCACTTCCCAAGAAAGACAATTTAAATATAACCAAGAGCCGACCCTTTAAGTTCACATTCTCCTTGTATCAACCTTGAGCCGACTTCATGTTATTTTAATTGTTTATCATTTATTGTATTTTTCTTAAAGAGGCCGACCTAAGTCAAGAGGCACCTATGATGTATAAGTACAAGGTCATTATCCTTGCTAAAGGTAATTCGAATCATCAAGAAAGTTCGCTATTATCATCAAGAGCAGAAATTCACATATATCAGGGAGAACAGAAATCAAGTTCATTCATCATAATTTGTATTCCTAGAAGAAGTTAATACTTGAGCAACAGATCATCATTTCTATAGCAGCAGACCGATATCAAGGAAGAACAGATTCATTTGTATCTGAGCATTAAGGAAAAGTGGGAAATCATTGTGACTCTCTATTAGCCATTGTTGGGCTGTGTTGTAAGCAGATTTCTGTCACTGTGTTATCGTATATAAGAGAATCATTTGCTGGGTTTTTCTCCCTCGAGTAGGAGGGTTTTCCCAGGGTATCTTGTTGTGTTCATCATCTTATGTGTTGCAATTCTATTGAGTAATTTATTATCTAATCTGATCTAAGAAACACTAACACCAAGACCCAAACAATAGAGCTTCATTGTCTAGACCTTCATTGTGAATTGAACGAGCCTAGCGTAAGTCCCTTTGTGTATTACCAGCATATCACAATGCCCATTGAGCTTATCCACACATCAAGACCTGACAAAAGAAACCTCGGAATCGCCATATGATCTTCTCACAATCTTAGCATATGCAGTGATTTTGTTCAAGAGAGGATAGAGTGTCTTTGGACATTTTATTCTATGTTCGGTGGGTAATAAAACGCACACCAACAAGCCCCAAACATATCAATCCAAAAAAAGGAGATTTTCATAACCAAACAGTTATTCCTGAAGCCCTCAAATTGGTCCAGAAATGTCCTACAATAGAAAGCAGTAAAAACCCTCCAAATATGACCTTAAAGACATGTGATGTGTAACAAAAAGGCATTTTGCCTCCTTATGATAGGTAAAATATTTTCTTTCAGTTTTTATTTTCATAGCATATAGATGGGGTTTTGTAATGACCAATACAATACATTTCCTGACCTGACCTATGCCCTCATGGATACAAACATGACCCGGATATGTGTATGGGCCATACCTGATCCAAATACATATTGGATACAGAGAAATGTCATTTGGGAATGAGGGTGAGTTACCTAGTAGCACAAGACTAGAGATAGATGGATTGATTCAGACATTGCTATATAAAAGACAACAACTATACAGACATGCAACATCACAAGCCTTGCAGTCATGATATTATCACATTTAGCCTATGGATGATCACATCCAGTAGTGGCTATACTCCATTGGTAACCATGTTGGAGGTTACCTCAATCATCTCTACATTCACTAGTTGCCTTGAAGAATTTTTTCCTTTGTAAATATGAACTTTTTACCACATTATTCAAATGTCTACCATTAAAATATAATATCTCAAGACTGTATAATCTGCTGATAATGAAATACAAATTTTTGCATTGTGAAGATGAGTTGTAACTCAGCAATGCTTGGATCCTGCATAAAATGTTAGGGGACTTTTTGCCATGCATCATAAGTTCATAACCTATTGCTTAGATAAAAGTAGTTAAGTGTTTATTCAAATCTTCATCTGAAAGCTGGAAGCAATGTGCAACAACTCAATATACTTAAATAAAGTAGTTAAGTGTCTATTCAAGTCTCCATCCAAAAGCTGGAAGCAATGTGCAACAACTCAATTTAGAAACAAGTAATTCATATTTCCACAAGGAGAACATCATGAAGATGTATGTGGCTTAAGTGTTTTGATACACAACTAAACACTTCCTAATGGGGTTGGTAACACATTTATTTCAATAAAGAAAAGCCCTTTTGTGTTGGACTATCTGAATATCTTTTGTCATGTTATTTTCCCTAAATTTTAAATTATTTCTCATAAACTTAAGGCATATATTGATGCCATGCAAGATGTGTTCTCACATGTAGCTGACTATTACTTTATTAAAGCCCTGCATTTTTACATGTATGAGGTACAAGTGATTATAATTATTAAAGTTGTGAAATTTCTTTTGAAACAGAAAAAGTCAAAGCTGTGTCAGGGAAGCCATTTGCATCTTAAGCGAAGCAGAATATTAAGCAACCTGCAATCACCATGTCTATGAAGAATGTTGATCCTGCATTTCAAGGAGCTGGTCAGAAAGTGTATCCTCTGTAACAGTTGATCAATGTGTACATTTTACCTTCTTCTGATAGGCATATATAGAAAATGTTCACATGATACAATTGGAAAGTGCAAGCATTTGATGATATTGATATATTGATACTATATAGTATATAGTTTAAAGAAATGCTTTGAGACAACATAGAATTTGCAGTTATGTTTCAAGACAGTATAATTTGCAAGAATTCTTCATTTCCATTGTGTTAAACTGGTAGTACCTTGCGCAGTGCAGTAACAATATATAAGGTAGATTTTTACAGATACATTTCATGCCATGTCTGAGGATCTCAACTGGAAATCTAGAAGCACTAAAGAGTATTTCTTCTTTAATTTTACCTTAACTTTTATTGTCAGCGGAATGGATATATGGAAAATAGAAAATTTGCATCCAGTTGCTATACCAAAATCAGAGTATGGTAAATTTTACTCTAAAGACTCTTACATAGTTTTGCAGGTAAGTTAGGATTGATTTTCTAAGCACAGTCTTGTTTATTGTATTTAACAATTTCCCTTTCTTATATTATGATAATAAGAAAGTAGCCCCTTAAATCCAATCAACAAGAGTTTTGCATAAAATATATCTTTCTCCATTATAAGCTGCTCAGTATAGAGCCTTACATTGCATTATTGAAATGCTTATTTAGATTTATGAATTCTGAATAAGTTCAATTATTTCTCTTGGTATGTTCTCTGACAGACAGGGGCATCAACAAGCGGGACTCGTCACTATGACATATTCTTTTGGATTGGGAAAGACAGTAGCCAGGTAAGTTCAGAAAATGTGGATTTCTTCAGGCTATAGAGTTGGGTGCAATTTCTCATGTATTTCTTATTAAGTGATTTGTTTTTATGAAAAGTATATTTTAATGTTCACAGGATGAAGCCAACACAGCTGGCAAAAAAGCAATTGAACTTGATGCAGCTCTAGGGGGACGAACAGTGCAATATAGGGAACTAGATGGATACGAGAGTGATAAATTTTTGTCATTGTTCAAGCCATGCTTTATACCCTTAGAAGGATCTATGCTTTCTGGAGATAAAATGATAAACACAGGAAAATTTGAACCAAGTCTATATTTATGTAAAGGCAGGCGTGTTGTACGAGTGAAGCAGGTAAATCCGATGTGGCTTAGAAAGCCAATCACATTTTCCTTCTATCCAAAAGCTGCATATGGAATGAATGATTCATAGCATCCAGAAAGGAATTCCTATTCAAATCAAAACTAATATCCTTTCTTAGACTCCAAAGGGATTAACTTGAACTATTTAATTGCAAGGCCTTTTACATTCGTGAAAACCAAAGAATTATTTTTAAATAAGATATTCAACATTGAACATACATGCTAGTTAGCCTTCAGTGTTTGATTAAAAAAATGTTTTGCTCTGCATCTGGGAATTATAATATGGTTCCTGGTTTTGTCAATACAGGTCCCTTTTGCTCGTTCATCGCTGAACCATGATGATGTTTTTGTTCTTGACACGGAATCAAAGATCTATCAATTCAATGGAGCCACATCAAACATTCAAGAACAGGCAAAGGCCTTGGATGTCATACAGTACATTAAACATAAAAATCATGAAGAGAAGTGTCAATTTGCAGTGATTGGTAAGTTCTTTGATTAGTTACTTTGAAAGTAAGCTTTTAATTTTACTTTTGGAATGCTTAATGATTTCAATCAATCCATTTACTGATAAGTGATAACAACATGTTCTGGTTTTTGAAACAATAGAGGATGGAAAGCTTGTAGCAGAAGCTGACTCTGGTGAGTTCTGGGCTTTGTTTGGGGGATTTGCTCCAATTGGTAAGAAGAGTAACACTGAAGACATTCTACAATTAGAGCCATCACCGGGAACACTTTACATGTAAGTGCTTTTTTTTCTGATGATTGTAAGTGATCTCCCAGGCTGCTTTTTTTTACTTACATCTTGTACCAAAGATGTTAGATGTCTCTACTGGTAATGGCTTCTGAGTTTCCCTTGTGATAATGTATCCTCTACATCAAAATGGGTTCAGGCCCATATTGATGCAATTCTAGATTGCACAATCAATCACTAAAAAATGCAAACTGTAATTATAAATTACTTGAGATTGATATGCTTAATAGAAGAACAAAATGATTGTGATACAGAAACTGCAAATAATTAGATCACTTCAATGGAATTTTGTTTCATTTTGGTTTGGGTGATTGAATTATATTATCAAGGGGTAACAGACAAGGAAAAGACGAAACCTACTGACGCAGTTTTTTATTTGGCTTTCTGTGAATTAGTATTATGGATGCACAGCTAAAGGTCATGGATGGGCCCTTGTCTAAGTCGGTATTGGAATCGAATAAATGCTATGTACTTGATTGTGGATCTGAGATCTATATATGGGTTGGTCGAGTAACTCAATTGGAAGATAGAAAAGCTGCAAGCTTAGCTGCAGAGGTAAGAACATGGTTATTTTAGTATCATATAGAAAGGCAAGTTTTAAGTAAATATATAGAAATTATTGAAGATTTCTGATCTTAGACATTACCTTCTTCAGGAATTTGTTTCAAGCCAGAAAAGGGCCAAGTGTGCACATTTGGTAAGAGTCATTCAAGGATTTGAAACGCTAGATTTTAAAGCTAATTTTGAGTCCTGGCCAATGGGTAGTGGAACTTCTGGCTCTGAAGATGGGAAAGGAAAAGTTGCATGTGAGTGATGTATTTATTTGAGCCTTGACTTATTTTGTAATATAACAAAGATAAAAGATACTCTAAAACTTAATAATGTCTTCAAAAGTATTTTAGATGTTTTCAGTTTTGTTACTAATGGAAATGCTTCTAACTAGAGAATCATTGTAGACTATAGATCACAGGTCCTTTCCATGTTTCATTCAAATTGTTTAAAATGGTGCTTCTTGATCGTATTGAAAAATGTCCTCTTCCTTGGTGAAATCTCATTCTTCATGTCACACATATAGTTTAGGGTGTCTATGTTTTGAAGGACTAATTGTTTAATATCAATAATTTGCATTTTTAGCCTTACTTAAAAAGCAAGGAGTCAATGTTAAAGGCGTATTGAAGGCAGCTCCAGGGAAAGATGAAAGTCCGCCTTTGCTTGAAGGAGGAGGGAAGCTAGAGGTCTGACTTTGCCAGTCCTCAGAAATAAATTTACTAGATGTTTTGGATATTTGGTTGTCAATGTATTGAACCACTTTCAGCTAAAGCTAACCAAATGGCCAATAGAACACTTCTTTGTGCTATCTTAGGTATGGCGGGTCAACAACAATGTTAAGACTCCTGTTCCAAAAGAGGACGTTGGAAAATTTTATAGTGAAGGCTGCTATATCATTTTGTATACTTACCATAAAGAAGATCGTAGAGAGGACTATTTTCTTTGCTCATGGCTCGGACAACAAAGTACAGAGGTATGAGAACACAGTTTTTAATTATATTTGTGTGTCTTGGTTTGAATTTTGGATGACAAATATAACTATTAGCCTTGCATTATGCAAATGTTGAAACTTGAAATGTTTCTTCACTTCTGGTTGTGACAAACAATATAACTTTCAAGGACTGTCCTGAAACAGAGAATTTGTTTTTAGTAGTTTCTATTTTGCTTAAATAATATAATTGTATTTTCAAAAGTGTTGATATTCTCATTTTTCCACTTGGTTTAGGATGATAAGACAGCAGCTGTTCAACTAACAAACTTGATTGCTAATTCTTTGAAAGGAAGACCAGTACAGGTGTGTGGCCTTGGATGTAATGGTCTTCAGGATTTTGACTGCTATCTTATTTGATGTAATGTTCAGAGTAATTAACATGCATGATGAACTAATCATCACTGCAGACCCAAAAATTGCAAATGTCTAACTTTAAATGATTGTTGCTGTAGGGTCTCATTGTTCAAGGAAAAGAACCAGCCCAGTTTATTACGCTCTTTCCAAACATGGTCATCCTAGATGTGTGTATTGAAAATATTTGTAAAGCATAATCTCTTCTTTATGCCTAATTTTTAATACCACATTTTTCTTTTCTGTTTTGGTCCTTCTTAGCTTCATTCTTTTAATTTTCAACTAATGAAATGGGCACCTAATTGGTGTTGAATCTGGAATCAATTGCCAATGTGTAATTTTATAGAGAGAAAGGAGCCATCTGATAGTTGCAGTGATATAACTGTCTCTCCTTTATTCTCTAGGGCCAAATGAATGTTGGAAACAAAAAGGACAATCTAGAGAATGATTTGACAGATGAGACGAGTGACGGGGATTATGTTATGCTTCTTCAACTTTGTGGTACAGAACCCCACAACAGTAAAGCAATTCAAGTTGATCCGGTAAATGTCATTACACTTTTTTGACTTATCAGTTATTCTTGTCATTTAATTTTTACATATTAATATATGGGTAAATATACAATATATCTTCTTACAATAAAGGCAGATCCCTGCATCAACTGCTCAGCTTTGTCTATATCAAAAAAGACTTTTCTTGCTGTGCACTTATAAAATTACTATGCTTCAATCAATCCATACAAGATGAAAGAAAAAGAGTCGCAGGAAAACTAGTCTGTCAACTAAATATTAAGGACCAAATATATCTCTAAGTTCATGCCAGGAACGAAAATTAGACCATTGTGAACCCTTAAATTGCAAATAAACTTCTGGAGCTGTATAGTTTTGGTAAACACTGAAGGGTCAAGTTTTACAAGATTGGATAAATGGAGAACTGTCAATAAGGGCAAATCCCATCATCAACTGCTCGAATTTGTCTATGTTAAAAAAAGCTTTGCTTGATGTGTATTTATTAAAGGTTACTATACTGCAATCAATCCACAAAGAATGAAAGAAAAAGAATTGCAGTTAGACTAGTCTGTCAACTAAACATTAAGAACCCAAGAAAATCTCCAAGTTCACACCAGCAATGAAAATTAGTACCTTCATGGATTCTTAAACTGCATATGAACTTCTTGCTGGGGTTATACAGTTTTGGTTAACATTTTAGGGTAGAATTTGAGAAGTTGGATGCATGGGAAAGTGCCACTGATGTTTGCATTTAACATATGGCCAAGCAAAGAAATAGACAATAAAAATTTTAGAGGTACATGGAACATTCTTAGTAGAGAACTGTTGCAGCAAAACCAGGAAGACCTAAGAATGAAGAAAAAATGGAAGTATTTCAAGGTTCGTAATTAAGAAAATTGTTCTAATGTCATGACGAATTTGATAAGCATGTGTAATAGGAAAGAAGTGATAGTTGCTCAACTCAAATTACAGAAATAAAATACTCCAAAATGATGAGAGAACAAAAGACAATAAAGAGTTGGAAAGAAACCCCTGATGCCCCTGAAGATCAGATCAGGTGATGCCATTAGGCACTGAAAACTCTGAATGAAGAAAGGATTGGAACACAATGAATTGGATGAAATGGTGAGAGGAATGCCCTCTATTTATACACCATTCTTACACATGAAAGATGAAAGGCCAACCTAGTTGAGGCACATATCCCAATACAACATAATTTTAACCTTACACATGTAGACCAGTTAATAGGAGTGGTCTTACTAACATGAGTAGGCCCTATACTAGATACAAGGTACCAAAAAGGGGAAAAGGTATCCCAAAGATGTACCACATGCTGGTAACTCAAAGGGATCCATAGGAAAGAGACCTAAGTAAATCACCAAGACTCTATGTAAATCAGATTGCAACAATAGTGAGAGAAATGCCAAAAGAAAACTCCAACCTAACAATAACTAAAATAAGAATAAAGTAGGCTAACAAAAATAAAAACTTAAAGGAAAATAATAATTAATTGGGATACAATTTGTAAGGAGACAATATATAAGCATTGTGTTGCCTGTTTACCCTCTCAACATTTTGGTCTCTTAACAGGTCGATGAGTTGCTTGTCAATGGACTACTTCAAACTTGGCAGCAGTGCCTTTCTTTAGTTTCAGTAAATGGTACATAAGCCAGTTACAGTAAGTTACTTGAGTCAGATATTAAGTGTGCCTATTCATTTGTTTGTAATCACATTGGTCTTCGTATAAATTCATCTCAAAGAAACACCAAGACTAGTGAATAGTGATGGTATGTACTTATATATGATGAAAATAATGGAAACATCGACGTGTATAGGATGAATGGAATGAATACATTACCTCTTGTATTTACAAGTCTTATCATGATACCAGTCATCACCAGTATCATTTACATACAGTTTATGGAGATGTTGTATGTACTTCTATTTGACTCATATTTATTAGACCACAAATTTGAGCTTAAGTGGTTTTGGTGATGGCACATATGAATGCATTTATTACTGATTACGTTGGTGGTTGACAAACTGAAAGAGCTCTCTGATAGAAACAGAATTTTGAAAGAAGCATAGACATGGTATCATGTAAAATCTGATCCCCTTGTCTAAGAATAGAAGAATAAGGGGATGGGAAAGGGAAGATAACTGAGGAGTAATTCAAACATTCATGCAAACAGAAGATCAAAGCTGAAACTTTATTCAAGAAGATGAAAGATTTTACCAGAGGAAGTCATGATAGATTCTAAATAAAAAAATGTGAGCATTATTTGCTGACCCTGTATATTATTCAAAAGGCTAACCCAATAATGCAACAAAAGTTCAATGGATTTTAGGATCCATCTAAAATGATTTCTAAGGCAAGCAGGTCCCATACCCTTCTAGTTTGGCAGGTTACCAATGGTCAGAGCCACAAGGCAATATTTTATAGGTCTGTGATTGTCATCACAAATATGTATTGTAACTGAAAGGTGATTCATACTGCTGTTACTAGTAGTAAGAGGAAAAATTGAAGTACTAAGCATGATAATCTAGAACAAATCCAAAACAAGTGATTTTTAAGATAACCATCTTTGCAAAAACCAAGGCTAGATACTTCTTGTCTGAATATCTGAAAATGCAGTCAAAGAACCCCCTATCCATTTTCCAAGAAAGACAGATTAAATTGACATTGTAAGATAAGTTCTTCAGTATCCACCTCATATGGAGAACAAAGGTTGTAGATAAGCTTGAACAAAAAGATATAGTGACTTGTCTCGACTCTGAATTGATGAGAGAAAACTCTTGAGCTAGAAAATTGAAAATAACCAAGGCAACTTGTCTCTACATAGATATCTAAGGTGATAATTCCACGGATTATCTTCCATAGTAAGAATGAAGTTTGATTGGAGCTTCTATAGTGCTGGAACCATGATCCTAGTTTTGTTAATATGCATCAAACTCTACTTAAGATCACAAAGACAAGGGAATCAGTAAACTTTGCAAATCATCAAGGATGGATGCCAAGAGAATGACATTACATAAGAAAATAAAGAACACGCATGTTGTTCCATAAAGTTGGAACCTCTGTCCTGTTGATTACAATTATGATTCCACAGTTTGAAAAGGTTGCAGAAAATCCTAAACTGCAACAAGCACTAACAGAAACTTTTATCACTACTCTCATCTAGCTCATGGTCAAAGGACATGCTAAACTTTTAAGATAAAAGCTCTCTAGCAGAGTTACGCAGGTTGTCAGACCATTTGGGAAAAAAAATAATGAATGTGATCAAGATTGTGCATATTTTAAATGATTTTTCAGCAATTCTTCAACCCTAAGCTGCCAGTTCTGGTATGGATTCCGGTTCACTAGGATGCTGATTTTTCTTTCTCCCAGGTTTGGTACAGCTGGGTTTGGCCATACAATATATATATATATCCCATAATTTGCAAAATATATATATATATAGTTGAAACACAACTAATAGTGATAAAGATAATTAATAATTCAATGTCAAATGTCAAATCAATACAAAATTGCAATCAGTTATCTTCATATTGCTCTTCATCATGAGTATCATCAATGTTATCACTTGGTTCATTTGAAGTTGAACCACAAGTAGCCCCAACATCACTCCCACTAGTTGCATCCTATGTATGAGCCTCCTCGTCCTCTAAAAAGACTATGGCAACCCATGCAATATAAGCATCCAAGTGGGCACAATTAGGATTTTCATCCTAATTCCTCATTGGCCCCTCTTTGTACTTGTCTTGCTTATGTGATAAGAGACACAAATTGGAATGCACGTAGACCAACTCCACCTTTTCTTCCCACCAACTAATTGCACTTAAATGAATGGATAAAAAGGTAACTGTTCCAGTTTCGTTTAACTGAAGAAAGCTCACAATATGTTGAGATTGGAGACAAAGTCAATGTAACATTTGCAATTATAAAATATAATAGATAGCTTCCAAAGAAAAATAAGAAAGTTAAAAACTTAAAAATGCATACCTATGATAGAACTTTGATAGCAAGAGGTTGCAAGTAAACAAATCCTTGGCCATGGAGGTACCACCATGCATGAGAATCCTTCTTGTACTCATCTCAAAGAATGCCAAGACTGTGTTTCTTTAAAGTTATAAAATTTCCAAACTCACTTTTGGCTATGTCCTCTAAATCTAGATCTAAGAAGAGTCTAGTGAATGTTGCCTTGTACCCATCACTAACTATGTCTCTATGTTGCCACCCTCCTAGGTAAAGAAAATATCTTTGTGTTGTAATATTAGGTAAAGAAAATATCTAGATGCAAGGGCACGATCATCTTGTTCAAGCAATCAATAATGATTTTTTAACCCATTTCAAAAATGTTTATGTGGAATCATTCTCCTTAGCTACTATTATGACCCATAGATTTTCTATCATAGAGTCCATGAAATCATATATGTTGCCTAAATATAGTCAATCTGTATTGGCAAACCTGATCATACTCATAATGGGCTCAATGAAATTGAAAAGATAATCCAAACAAGCCCACCAATTATAATCTAGAATCAATGCTTTAACTCTTTGGGCCCTCTCTAAATTTGATGATGACCATGGCACTCAATGCCTCTCGCACTTTCACAAGACATCTCAAAATGATTGTGTGTGATGCAAATTGAGCCTCGGGACCTTGGCAACCTATATGGTGTTAAAGAAATAAAGCAAATTAAAAAAGTAGATGATATAATTAAAATTTTATAGCAAACTTAAAGTAAATCAAATAATTAAATATTGAAATTTCATAAACATACTCCAACTTAGAGAAGGACCTAAAAATGGCTTATAACATAAGTTAATTTGTTGAAAACATTTGAATCTGATCAGTTTCAATGTAGATTTCTTTGATCCACTCAATTTGCATGCCAATCTTCTTCACCATCACATTGAATGGATGGAAGGCATATGGTGTCCAAAACATGTGTCAACATCTTGCTTCTACTAATAAACATATTGCCCTACTATTTTTAGCTTACTTTGTTATGACTTGGACAACATTTTGAGAACCCACCATCTCAATCACCTTTAGGAGGATGTTGGCAATGAAGTTTGCATCCTTAACTTGCCCTTCACAATCAATTACTTTCAAAACATTGCCCATTTAAGGCACGCTACAATGACATTAGTTAAGGACTTATTTTTGCAATCTTTCCATCCATTAAAAACAATGGACACTCCCATTTCGACCCATGATTCCTCATTGGCTCTACAAAAATATTTTTTCTTTGCCAAGAAGGTGGTGCACACCTTTCAATGCCCAAGACTTGTATAACTTGCAGGTGTCTAACTAATTTTTGTCAACATTTCTCACCAATATGGCCATTTCATGAGGATAAAAGGAAGCCCATTGGCATAAATGCAATGCACAATGTGCTCGTCTGCAATGTCCTGTTGACGTGCTTTTTATGACAGCGCCAGCACAGAATAAAGTTGTCCAACGGTCACTCTATTCTCTCTTGATCAAAGTGTCCCACATGCTAAGATTGCTTGAAAGTTCATGTGTTCGACTCCAAGGTTCCTTTTATCGCGAATAGACTCAGTTGGTTGATGTGTTTTGCTGGTTATTTCAAGGGGACTTACGTAGTTGTTCGACTCTGTGAAGCAATTAGGACATGAATGATTTGGCAATATTGTTCTGGTATCTAGACTGACTCGGAAAATGCAGAATTTAAAGGGGATAGGGATAGGAATTCTACAATCTACTTCTAAAGGGTGGAGGACGAGGATCGACTTAAACAATCTTCAAACCAAACTTTGCTTTGTCTCCTTTCGAACAACTCCGACAAAGTTGGTGCAATCTTCAAAGGATGAGAAAAGTGTTCAAACTATGACGCAACATGTTCATACCGTCAATACGACGCATACAAACATATGAACCACAATCGAAGTTAAGTGTTGATACTCTAGTTGACCACGCAAGGCGAACTTACCATCAGTAAGCCCGCTAGTGGTATGGATGAAAGAAGATATGCTCAAATCACAACGCCACACTCCACAATTAACAACTACTTGCATGAAATAAAAATCTACTTTACTCTATCTACCTTGAATTGGAAAGACGAAATGGCCTTGCTAGCTACTCATAACAAAGAAGAAATCACCAAGCAATGAAACTCTTTGTATTATGAAAAGTGTTCACAACAACCTTTTACAAAACTTTCAAAGGAAAGTTTTCTTCCCTCCTCAATCTAAAGCTAACTTCTAAGCTAAATGCTATATGCCTTCTACTCTCTAGCTCTGATTCAACTCTTGATCTAATGTCTAATAATTTACAAATGAGGGGGGATGCCCCTTTTATAATAAGTCCAATTCAGTGGACGGTTTAGATCAAATTACAATGAAGGGCTCAGATCGAGCCACCTATGCCCTGATTAGGGTTTCTGCCCTAAAAACCGCCACAGAGAGGAGTGGGCAATGAATGCACAGAATATTCTCCACTCCCCTGCAGGAATCATAATGAGCAATTAATGCCCACTACCATCATCAAGAAGATCCTCATCAAGCAGCGCGTTCCCACTGGCCTTCTCCCGGATAGCAAACTCGATCAACCGGGCCAATACTGCTTCAACCTCCTGTGCAGAGATCGGTGGAATATGGTTGAGCTAGAACTCCAAGACTGCTACCGTCTGTCCGTATCTGGTGTAAGATTTCCTCCATGTCACTAAGGCGTCCTGGGTATGCTGAATTATACTAGAGAACGTGGAGACATTCTCAAAGTCATCCAGGACAAGTGACCTCGCAGCTGAGAAGAATGGAGGCAGTCTACTTTTCAAGCCATCAGCAGTTATCTCCTCTAGGACCAACTTTCTAGCAAATATGGCTTCTAATGTATTGAGGACTCCCCCCAAGATGTTGCCCATTGCTTTCCTCACTTTAGCTGAATCTGCCCTTGCTGCGTCGTGAAATCCACGGCCTGTGACCACCGAGGAGTACCAACTGGTGAAATCATACCTATCACCTCTCTGAATTACACCTCCATCCACCAAGGTTTCTAGAGGTATATGCATCAAAGCCCCCAAACGAAGTACAGTCTTCGTTTGATAGATGCGAGTATCACCCCAGGCCTGATCTACTATATCCATCCGTGCCAAAATACTTGAGGCCTGTCGATAAGCATCGGCGAGGTCCTCCATGAATTTCCCTGTCTCAGTATGAACACGGCTAACCCACTTGTCTGCCTCCGTTTCCATTTTCTTCAAATCCTCTAAGGCAACAACTGACTCCTTCAGAAGCTCTGATGGACGTTCTACTGCTGAAGTGTCCTCGCAATGTGCATTGTGAATGCATCATTTGCCCGTTTATAGTTGGCAATGTTAGCTAAATGTAGCTGTGTGCAGGCTTCATGGATTTTGAATTGACCAGGGGCACAGCCGATTGGCTCCTTGTACGAAATCCCTCTGTACTTAGTCATTCTGGCCAACATGTAAATTACATATGAGCTCATGTAGAAAGTCTTCGTCACCTTCAGGCTCCTGAATTGCTCATCGATGTGGTTGCTAATCATCCTAGCCCAATCGACACACTCCTTTCCCTCCAAGATGATCTCGATGAAGTAGAACATCCAAGGCTCGAAAATGTAAGCCTGTGCACTCCCATTTACCCGGCTCAGCATCATTATCAAATCACAGTATTCTTGTTTCACGTCCTCGGCAATTATCTACTTTGGGAGCTTAGTGCGGGGTGGCCTCGGCTTCTGCATCCAAACTCTGTTGATGACTGCAGTGACTCTTTCGAAAGAGGAAGAGTACATCTTATCTGCCCTTTTGTTTGTCCTGTATAACATCTCCTCAGCAGTTGGAATCCCAAATGCCTCTCCGATGGCATCCGGTGTGAAGTTGGCGAGCAGTTTACCATCCGGAGAGACAATCGTCCTACGTTCTGGCTTGTAGTGATTGGCGCACTCCATAATTAGCTCCGGACACTGAATTGCTGGCGGAAAACTAGCAGCTGCGTAGATTCCACTCTTCATTATATTATGTGCCGTGACTGATGGTTGATGGCCCCCTAGCCCGAACATCCTCGATTTGAGTGCATTTAGATTAAATGAACCAAGGTTGGTGTCATTTAATCCCGCCAACTTTGAAACTATTGCTGACTTTGGGAGAAATGGCTTAGCGAGCCTTTTAATCATTGCCTGCCGGGATGAGCTAGCCTTGCCTGCTTCAGTGTTTGCAGCTCTGCCTGCGGCTCTGCTTGTTCCTGCAACATCCTTTGCTCCGGCCATCTGCAAAATAAAATAGAATAGCAATAAGCTAGGCTGCAGATTTTTTAAATAAAATGAAGTAACCTCCGAGACGGCTGCGAACGTGGAGTTAGCTTTTTGAAAATAAAAACTCTCAGCATAAATTACTAACTCCAAACCTCGTACTGTATAAAAAACTTCAAGCTTATAAAGAAGCTTTCAACGACTGCACTTCCGACTGGCGAAGAAAATTGCAGCCAACTACCAACTTTCAGCAATGTGGATACTTTCTCAGCACAAAGCGAATTAAATCCTTTGTCTTGACTTCGTCAACCTCAGCAACTTTCAACTTCTAGCAGCTTGAATAAGTAAAATCTGCAGCAAGCTTCAACTTTCGTGCAACTTCAATACTCAGCAATTTCGAAATAAATCCCCAGCACAATATAAATTTCTGCAACTCAACACTCTGCAGCAACTTCAACAAATAAACCTTCCAGCAACTCCGGAAAACAACTTCAACCTTCAACTTCGAAATTGCAGCAACACACTTTCAGCTTTTCGAAAGAAAGAGTCTCGGCAAATGAAAATTTCTCCAGCACTTCGCACTTTCAGCAACTCAACACTCCGAAATAAAATAAACTCTCAAAGAATTTATCTCCTCAACCACTTGGAAAATATTTCAATCTCTCAAGAACTTCTTCAGCAACTTCAACTTCGAAACAATGTGAGGAGAAATGAGAGAAGAGATCGTTTATCTGCTTCAAGTTGGGCGCATTTGGCACCCTCAACTTTTATTTTCCATGCCTTAGCATTATTTTCTCCAGCAACCTCTTTACACTTGAGGTGGGCGCACTTTGAAGGGTCTACTTTTATTTTACACACCTTAGTTTATTTTTGAAGTCTCCACCTCTCCTTGGGCGCAAATGAGACCCCATGCTTTTGTTTTACTAGGTGGGCACATTTTCATACATGAACTTTGATTTTACGCCTTAGAAAATTTTAAGACCTCCTCACCTTGAGGGCGCATTTCACCCTTGCAAGTTCTATTTCCTTCTACCTTAGGCGATTTTGCCATCTCTTGGGCGCATTTGATGGCATGAGCTCCCATTTGAGGGCGCATTTTCATGGGTGAACTTTCAACTTTTCCTTAGGCGTTTCAATGCCTTCATCACTTTCTTCAAGGTGAGGGCGCATTTAGGGGGTTTAGCTCTCAACTTAACACTTAGGAAAATTTTTGATACCCCTTGAGCTTATGGGCGCATTTTGCCCCTCAAGCTTTTGTTTTCACCACTTAGGAAATTTTGACTTGGCCTCACAACCTTGGGCGCATTTTCATATGCCCACTTTTGTTTTTGCCTTAGAAAATTTTGATGCTATCAATCTGTGAGGTGGGCACATTTTGAAGGGGATACTTTCATTTTCCCACACTTAGAATATTTTCCATGCCTCTGCCTGCCTTTGTTTATGCATTCTATTTTTAGCAAGTTGTGCTATTTTTAGCAAGTCCCTTGATTTTCAACCTCTAAGGCTCCGTTTAGCCCGAAAATTTCACCATATGATATTCTCTGCCTGGTGAACCCGTTTTGCCAGTCCTCTGCCCTGACCTGCTATTTATAGCCACCTGCTATTTATAGTAAGTTTTGACTTTCTGACTTCAGTAGCTCCGTTTTGCCTGAAAGTTGCAACGCTTGATCTTGATAGCTTGAGTGTTACTCTGATGCCAACCTCGGGTGCAGACCTGCTATTTATAGCCGTGCCCTGACTTACTAAAAATAGTAAGTTCTCCGATTTCGCTCAAATTTTGCCAGCAGGTACCTTGAAGTGTGCTGACATTGGTGGGGTGCTTCGTTTCGGCTATTTTTGGATTTTACCCCCTATAAAAGTGGAAACCCTAATTTGACTTGTATGTATCCCGAACGGTCTCCGTTTGACTTCGTTCCTTCTACATGTCATTCTGCTTGCTGAACTGGAGTGTTGGGCGGCTGCCAGAGTGTACCTGCTAAAAATAGGAACTGCCTGAAAAGTGACTCATCCACTGCTGGATGGTTTCGCATGTCATATTGCCCGTGGGATCTCAAAAAACCCAGAAAAACCCAGAAAACTGGTCTGCATGCATGCACTGGCTAAAAATAGTAAGTCCTTAAACTTTGATCTTCTCCGCTTGCAAGTCACACCGTTGCGAAGCTCTCGAAAAACCCATAAAGAAAAACCCGACATGCGTTGAAAAACAATGCATGCGAACCCTAAAAATAGCCTCCGAAGGCTGAACTCTGAAAGTGGTCGTCTCGGTTTGCATGTTACATCACTGCGAAGGTTTTGGAAAACCCAGAAGGATTCTCCAGACATGCATCTGAAAAGCTCATGTAGAAACCCTAATTTGACTCTTACAGCCTGAACTGCCAAAAATAGCAAGTCGTCTGATCTAGCTCAAAATTTACGTGTAGGCAGCTTGATGTTACCCGGATGCAGTGGAACTGACAGAATTCCAAAATCTCAATAAAATAGTCCCAAGTTGAATACTTACTAAAAATAGTAAGTTGCCAGAATACAGTGAAAATTTAGGGGGACTCTGTTGGAAGTCTTCTGACTGCTGCGCTAAGCTTAGATTTCAATTTTATAACTCAGTTTGACCTTAAATAAGCCTGAAGGATGAAAACCCTAATTACACAGACTTAACCAATATTTCAACCTGGGTCAAACAACGGGACATCCCCGGAAGGACCAGAGACCAGAGAGAGAGCGAACCAAAGCCAAAAGACCAGAATGGAGCAAAATTTAGGGGGTCCCCATCTTGATGGGGTGATGTGTGGAAAAGGTCACAACATGTCCCTTACCTTATTATAAAATTCCCTATGGGCCTCTTTTGTGGAAAAGAAAGGAGCTATCATCATTTTGGGAAGACAATAGCACAATGAAAGGATGTGTGGTAGTGACTATTAGAGAAGCAAAAGATGGATTTGCAAGTAACTTGTGCAATCCTTTCTTAGATAAAGAATGGGATTTTTAATTTGTTCTACCAATTGCACTATCTATTTCTTCTTGCTCTTTGATATAAGAGATAATTTGCTCCTTTGGCAACCCATTTTTGTTCTATCCTAGACAAATTCTAGTTCCTTGGCCGATCATTCAACACAAGTGAGCTTTCACTCAACTATATGAGCTCTTATACTCATTAGGGCACTAGCTACAATGCCAAAGATAACCCCCACCTCTAGAAAACTACTCAATCACTGCAACATGTTGCCAAACAAATGATGTTTGGTCAAATTTGAAAGTCCTTTCCATCCCCAGGCCCACTAAACTAGAATTAGTAGTCATTATAAACTATATGGATACATGTACCTACATGTTTTAAAATAAACAACTATCAAGAAAATTGGGAAAAAATGTAACCTTGGGATACCTTGACATAAAAAACTATACCATTCAAGGGATAAGTGGAAATGATCTTAACAAGATCCATATCAAAAATCATGTAGTAGCCCCTCAAGAGCTGATGTGGTCTTCTCCCCCAATAGACTTCACTAAGCTAGATGTTATTGTCGCAATGAGAGGGAACCCTAGTGTAGCAAGTGGTGGCATAGTGCTTGGGGATTCCTCATGCAATTTAAATTACAATGGATCCCTCTTTTTTGGTACTTGTACTAATAATGAAGTCAAATGGGAAGCTTTGATTGTAGGACTAGGGCAACAGCTTCCCAAAATCAATCTAAGTTAATAGTTGAAGAAAACCCTATAGTAATCATTAATGCAAATAATAAGGGCAAAAGTCGAAACTAGAAATGAATTCATTATGTTGAAGAGGTTCAAGGTATAAAGGAGAAGTTTGAGTATATAAGTTTCAAACATTGCAAGTGAAACTTAAATTCAAAGGTAAATTTTAAAGCCAATGGTGACATTGATCAAGAGCCAATTACCACTATATAGTATATACAACAATCATGCAAGAACTTGGAAAAATTTAGAACCTTTTCTCTCCTTTAGACCTCCATAAAACATAGCATGTTGTATAAGATATAGCAAATTATTAGCTTGCTATGGGGATTATTGGGACAGCTATAATAACATTAGAGCATGATTAGATTGATTTCAAATTAATGCACAAGGCTCAATTGATGTCCAAGCATATCTATTTGTAGTTGGCATTGAAAAGGTAGTTATGTAGTAAGAAAATCTATTGGTGAGGGTATGGCACATCATTTCCATATAAGATTTACACTACAAATTGTGGAGGTGATAATAAATAAGGATCTTAAGTCTTATGGTATTGTAATGTTGAGCTAATGGTTTTGAATGGGTTGTATCCTAGTTTGTATTTTTCTAGGGTTCTTTAAAGGAAGTGTACGAGGATGGCATACAAAATGAAAAAAAAAAAAGCAAAAGTAGAGCCTAAAGGAAAGATATCAAACAAGCACATGCAAATCATATTTTGATGTGATTCGCTAGCAGCCCTAGGGTTTGTTAAGGGCATTCTCAACGAGAAGGGTATGGTAGCAGGGAGGAGGTCAAAGGTCACTATCCAAAGGGATTCCATTACAAATCTAGCTTATTTCTTATAGGACACAAAGCTAAGATTATGGTTATTGAAAGTGTTTTTGCCAAAGCTAGAAAATGTGGCGGAAGCAAAATTGGCAAAAGGCAATAGCCATAGGTCTAGAAGGTGAGAGCTTGGCATCCACACCAATCTCAAATATAGACAACGATGGCAAGATAGTAAAGATGAGGCGAGAAATAGGAGGCAACATTGGAAAATTACTAGTAGGTTTGCATTTTCACTATCACCGAGGTAGGCTTGAAGTAGGAAGTAATTTTACAATACAGATATTTTGTGGGCCCTCAATGCACAAGTCTTGTCAAGAAATGTGTTATGGAGTGAGGTTTCTCTCTATGGCAAGTCATTTGTGGAGGCCAACACATGACAAGTGATAAGCAATGGATGGAAGAAACAGTGGATGTGACTAATGCTTCACTTGTATCTCAGGGCCACTAGGGGATTGGTTAGTTTTGTGCTATGTTATGTTAGTTGTCTACCATGCTTCGAGTCTAGTTTTGGGGTTCTATGTTTTGATGGGTTTGGGTTGTTTGGTAGCCGTTGTATAAGCCTATCACAGCATTTTTGTACTCAGTTATGATTATCTAGTTTGCTTGTAGGAACTTGCTGTAGTGCTCTCTTTATCAAGGGCGGGAGGGCCTACAAAACCCCCACTTATCAATCTAAAAAAATCATAGAAAAGCTAAAAAATAACAATGAAGAAAACAAGAATATAACCCTGCGATACATAAAACAATGAATAACAACAATAAAATCCATAAAACGTTTTGAAAAATACATAGAAAGCTTGGAAATAATTTTACAAAACTTTTAAAAACTTACTTGAAAGTTTGGAATGATGGTTCTCCTTGGTGCAAGCTAGTTGATACCCATATCACTTATCAAACATGCCTTTGTGGTCCTTCAACATTCAAAAATTCAACACCCTAATCAATGACAAACAATGAGTTATGGAAATTTGGAGTGATAGGTAGGAATGTGTTTTGTTTGTAGGTTACTTTTTAGGTTTTAATTTCACGTCCAAGGGTTTTTTGTTTTTAAAAAATGTTTTTTTTTTAAATTGGTTTTTATAGCTTTTGAGGGTCTACACCCTATGAATTCACCCAAGGTAGAGCCCAAACAACCTAGGTGCCCTCCAAATATTCCGGGCATGCCTAGATCATCAAGGCCATGCCCAAGGCAGACCCCCAAACCCACTCAAGCCTGCTATAGGGGCTGGGCAGAGCAAAACTACTAACAAAACTAGTAAAAAAAGAGCATCTGCATCTTTGCTATGCTTGTTCCTAGCAAATTGGACCATGATTTTTGTTACAACAATATTCACCAAGTTGAATTGAATGATGTAATGAAGGGAATAAAAGGGAAGAATCAACTGGAAGAGAGCTTTGGATGAAGGAAACATTTTATTTTTGACCTAGATTGACATAAATAATAAGACACAAAAAGAAACCAACATTTGATATATCTTGAGCCTTAGTTACCAAGTCTCTCATTTGTGATATTAAAAAATGATTTTCTAGCAACTTTCAAGGAAGGCAAACTAATTAAAATATTTAGACTATTTTCTGGTGGAAGTGATCCAAATCAACACTTCTTAGCTAAATCAGGCTCATAATTTTATGTACAAACATGAATTTTTCCCATTATTACACATTTTATGGATAGTTCATCTCTAAAAATGTGAAGTGCCATGTTAACATCAATTTTCTTAAACACCCTACCGTACAATAAATACCTATCATATATATATATATATATAAACACACACAAAAACGATGTAACAACTGTGTACACTATTTGAATTTTCAGAGTCCAAATGCCAATGACAAGTGGTTTTTTCAGAAAAACTGTCCCCGAATGTATGACTGACAGTTAGAGTCGATCCTCAAATTACAAGCCTGACTCCAATATGTCATGTCCTAGTGGTTTTTTTGTAAGTATTTTTCCTCTTTTACTCAACACTAATTCTATGCCATGCCTGCCATTCTGCACATTGCTTCACAATGAGCAAACCCCTATCTATAAGGAGTCAACCCACTATGATACAAGTTTTATGGCATCAAATTTATGCTGATCATTTTTCAATTCCTTGGGACACTATTTTACCGTTGAACTCAAACTTGAACATAGTTTATGAGCCTTGAATCTATATGTAAGGGGAAGTGGAAATTAAATAAGTGCAATGTGTAAGAAAACCATGGTTGAAGCTTCAAAGGGACTCAATAATAATTGTAAGAACAAGACCATGGCTTAGTTCACAGTTTAAACAATAAACCATGAAACTAAACATATTAAATTATCCTTTTCATATGGCCAAAATTTTATTTTTAATATTGAGGAAAGAAAAAGGATCGCATAACTAAGCCACCTAGTGGCAACCAAAATCCATGGTTAAACAATATATTGCAAGCCAAAAAAAATCAGTGGAGTAGTTTGCATTAAGGAAACAAAAGGGAAGGGACAAGTCATATGCACAGTTAACACCTATCTTCCTCAGTAGCGGCACTAATGTGCTGCTTATCATTCAAATTGATGTATCAAAAAAGGTTTGAAGTTATGATCCTTAGCCTGAAGATTTAGTTTAGCATATGTCCAACAAGATTATCTTCCAAACCAATCAAAACTGGTTGAGGCTGCAAAAATCACATACAATAAAAGTAAAGTGATATTTGGGTTAAACATTCAGCCAAACATCATTATCATTGTTTATTAATTCTAGTTGATTCACTGAGAGTCACTTGGTGAGTTGAACTGATGATTTCCAGCTGGTGAAACGTGCAGACTCCTAAGGATTTTCCTACTCCTATATCTGCAAAATCCACTGCTGTAAGCTTTATTCAAATTCAATTGTACTAACTAAAAGATTCCTACCCTGCATCTTAAAAATCTGGTGCTGTAAGATTTATTCAACCTCAATCGTATTAACTAAAACCAACATTCCAAAGGATGGTTTCTATAGTAAAGTCAGTCAGACCTTTAAAGTTAAGATTGAAAACTTCATCCTCCCTTTTCTTTCCGATGCATACAATTAGTAAAAACAATTCATAGTTTTAATCTATGTTTACCAAATCAACCAAAAACCTAGGCATACCTGAGTACAGTAGGTTTTGGAATCAGAATTGAGTTCAATTCACTTATGGATATGTCCAAGGTACACTTTTTTTGTGCATGAATTCATTTGGAATCCTCCATGTGCATACCCAGGCAATTCCAACTACATCAAGGTGATTCCAGCAGAGGGCAACAATTTCAATGTGTTTTGTTCGACTTTTGACCATCAAAATTGCACTCTAAACCCTAAAACGACAGTCATTTTCACTTGTGTCTGTTTGATGAGTAAGCTGCACCACAATAAGATTGCCAGTGTAAGCAGCACCACAAATTTCTTCTGATTCTGCAGCTATTTTTGTGGTACCTATGCTCTTGGTGTAGCTTTGGCTTTTGGATGGCTCTTTGCATAGGTTAAATTTAAAAGAACCTTACGGTAATCCTTGTTCAATCCCAATTTAACTTAGCTTGTATTAGTATCAATCTTTTTACTTGATTTAGAAGTCTGACTCCTAGATTCTTGCTTGGTTGGGAACTTGTGGAGTAGGCAGCCATTGTCTGCTGAATTTGGGATTATGGGTAGGAGTAGCTAGTCACTATTTTGAGGAGTCAAATAGCCAGCATACTTTTACTGCCAGTGGAGGTGGGGCTGCTTGTGGTTCTTCTAATCTACTTACATCATCTAATGTCAATGATGATAATGATGTTGGTCTTAATGAAGACCCATATGACAGTGATTACTGATTCTATTATTTTAATATTGAACAATAAATATCTATCATGACATTCAAGTTTGACAAATTGAAATCGAATAAGTATATTGTATTTCAAATTTGTAATATTTATGGTAGTTTTGTTTAGCATACACATGATATCTGGTATTCTAAATTTAACTATTTTTTAGGCTGAAAATATATATATAGATGAACCCAAAACCTACCCAGCCCTTCAAAAAATTGTCATACCAGTGTACCATATCCACATACCCCTACCTATATCCAATTCCAATTCAGCAACTTATGTTTCAACAAATGTCAGAAAGTTCCAAATTCAAATATTTAGCAGTGCTTGTCTATTGGACTTGATTGACAAGTTGAAATGGGGTGCCACCAGGCATAAAGACCCATGTTCAAACCCCAACAGGGTTAAAGGCCCAATTTTTTTAAAAGGAGAGTTTAATCTCTATAAGAGCTGTTAAAATCCAACCAAGGCTTCATGGCTTCCTTTGTGAAATGAAAAAGACCGTTTACCCATTGCCAGAAAAATATTGCAATGTCTGGATAACCCTTAAAATATATCCATCAATTCATCTCCCCCATCCATAATTTCTTTCTCCAAAAACAATATAAACAAAATTGAATTCATACAACACATGCCATAGAAAGACAAAGAAAAAAAGAAATTCTATTAATATCCACAAATGACAAAGGCAACCGATGGGATTTGAAATGATATCTAGTTACAAACAATACAAGAGTAGAAAGAAACCTACCAGCTGAAGCATTAGATTCCAATATGTTTGGGATGGAAACACTTTACACCATCACTTGTGAATAGCAACCAGAGTACATTAACAATAAGAAACAAAAAATTGAAATAAATTAAAAACTTTCAAACTAGTCAATTATCTGCATAGGTGCAAGATGTGGAACTGTATTGAATCATTGAAAGAATTACATCACCTTACTTGGTATTGTACAATCTGTGAGGATGAGTTCAATTTATCAATGATACAATTGATCGAATTGGGGGTCGAACCCCCACATACCACTTTAATACATATACTAGTTCCATTCAGTTAAGAAGACAAAGTGGAACCATTGTCGAAATTAGAACAACTCATATGGTCCCATTAGAATTTTTTAATATTGTCATGACTCTTGAACTTTCTGGAGATTAATTTTACACTCACTGATCTTTCAAAAAAAAATCATTTTGAAATAACAACTTTCGCATTTGTGTGACATAAATGGGATTATAGAGGTCAGGGAATAGATAATGTTGATACAGTTTTCCATTTACCAAGTGAACAAATGAGGACATGATTTCATTGAGGATTTTTGAAGCATTTAAATGCTTTGGAATTCATATTTTGCATTGACTGAATTTGATTCTTTGTGACCATAAATATTCATCAAATTTTTCAGACTTAGTTACCAAGAAGATGAACAGTCATGCCTGGGACATAGTTACCATTTACTGTGGTCATGTGCTCAGGCAGAATGATACTCATAGGACTCAAGCCATAACGAACTTTTTTTGGATCTAAGCTTAAAGGTATTCTGTAATGTTTCTATTGAGAATAATCTTATCTCAGTACAAAACTGCTGATTACAAAACAACCTACCCTACAAAGAACATGAATGTGAGGCCTGACTCATGTAAAGGGAAAACAACAAAAACCTTTTGGCTGACAGGAATCAAGACTGCTCCAAATAATAAGTTTCATTAGTACATGCAGGTGGCAACGTCTTTGGATTCCACATGTTGCTTCTTGTTACAAACTGGAACATCGTTTTTCACTTGGCATGGTAACTCTACAACAATTGAGCAGCAAAAATCAGCAGCCAGACTCCCAGAGTTCTTAAAAGTAAGTTTTATAATGAGATGACAATGCTCATATACTCGTCCTAATTTCTTTATCAGTAATTTTCTTAATAAAAGCATGTTTTTATTAGCTTTTCTAAATTGAACTGCAAAGAAACATATTGTTCCTAAACATATGAGCCAGCATTTTTTATATTGGTGAATTCAAATAATACATTGAGTAATATACTAATAACTGGAGAAATTTTTAGCACACATCTTATGTTAATGCTTGAAACATTTCTCATGTTTTAAGCTTTTGATGACAACCATTATATTTTCAGCCTGGTACTAGTTCAAAAGCTGTGAAGGAAGGGACAGAACCAGCAGCCTTTTGGAATGCACTGGGTGGAAGGCAGAGTTATGTAAGCCAGAAGCGATCCCAAGAAACCAGTGGAGATCCTCATTTATATGCTTGTGAATTTGACAAGGGTTCGTTTTTTATTTGATTGGACTGTCACTTTTCGAAGCTTCTCGGGATTAGCTTTCTTTCTCTTTAATTACTTCTCTGCTTGATTACATTAAAAAGCCTAATAGTTAATTTACTTTTCTTGCACTAATTTGGTACCAATTGTAATCTTGCTTCAAAACCAATCTTTTGAAGAAATTGGCAAATTGGCACTAGAAAAACTAATTTTCTGTGCTTGTTGTTTGTTTGAAAATTGTAGGCACATTGAAGGTGGTTGGCATATTGCAGCACTTATATCTTCCAGATTGATAAGAACTAGCTTGTTTCACCTTTTCTTTGTCAACAGTTTGCTGAGTTCTCCTATCAAGATTGTATTGTCTTGTAATTTTGTATTATTTTTGGCAGCTCATAGAAGTCTTCAACTTCAGTCAAGATGACCTGCTAACAGAGAATATCATGGTACTGGATACACATGGTGAAGTTTTTATCTGGATTGGTCAGCATGTAGAGACTAAATTGAAGCAACAAGGTTTTGAGATTGGCCAGGTGAAAGAAAATGTTTTTGATAGTAATGTGTGCTTGCGTTGATTTTTCAAATATTCTATCATATGAATGAATGTAACGAAAAAGACTGTTTATAGTTACAAGATCATTATCTGTGGAAATCACTTACTCCTACCACCTTGTGCCTTCATGTAATGCATGCATGTGCTTGAGAAAAATGTGGCCTAGATATCTCTGTGGCATCATTACCTTTCCATAGTTTCTAATTGAAATGGTACAAAATTTAGCAGAAATACATGGAGCGTGCAGCCTTATTTGAAGGATTATCTCAAGATACTCCACTTTACAAAGTAACTGAAGGAAATGAACCATCTTTCTTCACTAGGTATTTTGCATGGGATGCTGGCAAGGCTGCGGTAAGTTGTCTATTATGTTAAAGTTTATCTAGCATGTGATATCTTAGTTAAATGCAGATCTAGAGCAATTCATGTTGGAAATTTAATATGAGTTGACAAAAATAATAATCTTCCTGGCAATCGACTTTCTTATAAGAAAGTGCTGAAAACTTGATTAATTGCCAACTCATTGCATTGCAGACTGTGATCAGTAAAATGTCACATGTTTCCATATAACTCATATCTGGCTGTTTTGAATGCTGAGCATTCTGTGATTATTTAAGTGCATTTTTTAATCATTGCAGATCCAGGGAAATTCATTTGAAAAGAAGCTTTCAATTCTTCAAGGAAAGCCTGCTCAAACTGTTGAGGTCAGAACTGTAAATATATCTGATTTTCAAATGCTGGGTTTCATGATATACAGTATATACTGAAACAAAATCATATTAAGTATTTGTACAGAAATTACAAAACCGACTTTCTGATATCACTTCTGGATCCAATGGAAGTCCGGAGCAGATTTCAGATAATTCAAATGGTGTTAGAAAAGGTGTTTCAACACAAAAATCAGCTGCACTGGCTGCTCTGTCTGCTGCTTTTACATCAACTAATGGAGAGAAAAATCTAAATAAAGTGACCAGAACATCCTTCAAGCCTCAAAGATCAGCTGCTTCTGGAGCATCACCTATGACCTTAAGTGTTCAACTAGAAAGCAGTTCACCTGCAAACCCACCTGCCAAAGTTGCAGATGAAAAAGTTTCCATAACAATTTCAGGTTGGTGGGCTGATCAGGAATTATCCTGTGAATATTTAATGTTAAGCTTGATAGGGCCTAAAATGAATAAATTCAAATTCTTAGAATACATAAATGAAATTATGAAAAGGATTCTAATTTCTAGTCGACTGTGCTATTCTGTACAACTCTGCATATGTAGAGAAGGATGAAACAAGCATTACAGAGGATGCTGAAAGTAAGTTGACTGAGAGTGAAGGATCAGCCACAGAAAATGGCACAAAATTGAAAGAGTCCATTTCAGATGGTCATGGACAAGAAATATCTAAGGATGCTGAAACCAAGCCTGAAGAAGATGGATTTTCTAGCACATACAGCTATGAACAGTTGAAATCCAAGTCCACAAATCCAGCACCAGGAGTCAATCCCAGAAAAAGAGAGGCAAATCCCTAGGCCTTTACTTTGACTTTCAGCACATGGTTTTCTTTTATTTCAGAGTGTATGCTGAATAATGCTAAAACAAAGAGGGTGCACATATTAACTGACTGATGATACTTGTTTGCAGTCATATTTAACACCTGAGGAGTTTCAGAAGATATTTAAGATGGACCAGAAAACATTCTATGAGCAGCCCAAGTGGAAGCAACAAAGGCAAAAGAAGGCAGTAGATCTTTTTTAACTGGCAGCATTAATGCTCTTAGAAATTATTTCATCCTTACTGAAAATTTTATTTATCTTATATTTCAGAAGGACATAAGTTTTGTAGGGCTTTCTAGGATGTGGTTTGGAGTGTTGATTCTGGTGAGTATTATTGCCAAGAGTGAGATTAATTACATTGCCACCATATTCTTTGATTTGTATTGTAAACCATTCTGAATAGCCTAAAGCATAGAAAGAAAGGGCAGTAATTTTCTGCTCTATATTTTACCTTTTTTTGTCCAGTAGTTAGCTTTTGTGCCTATTTATTGAAGGCTCCAAAACTTCACCATCAGAGAAAGTGCCTATTTATGCTGTTGATTATTGCTGGGATGGAAAGCGAAATTGTTAAGCCCATTTAAGAATAAATTCATAATAAATAACATCCCAGGTTGTAATTTCATTTTTGTTCCAGTTAATAACGGTATGTAACTGCCATTACCATATAAGATGGAATTGAACACACAAAATGCATAGTGAGATGTAATCTAGAAGAACTGACATTTACACATATAGATTCATTATCTTCCTTGCTATAGATTTGTTATGACTTATCCTCTGATTAAACCTGATGTAATCTGATGCTTAATTTACAAGAATATGCATTGTATTTTTTATGTTTAATAAGACTCAAACACATTGCCACCAGGAAATTTCGGTTCAGTAATCAAACTGGGTTCTCTCTTGACTGGTTGATGCAAGTTTCTGTTTAGTACGCTAGAGGGATGAGTTTTTTAAAACTCCATAGCACCAGGCATCTACATTCATCCCTGTCATCGGGCAGTGTTCACTTCATAAGCTCACTGCCATTCTTGTAACCATATCAGGAAAAATATTTTATAAATCTCAATTTGTCATGACAATCGCCACTTGGCCCAGTCAACAATCCGATTCTCTGATCACTGGGACAGCTCCCAAGGCTATCAGTTTGTTCCTCTGGTTGCTGGCATGATTTCTGAGGCCAGTTTAATAGCAAATAATTGTAGCTTTTTCAATTGACCTATAACACAATTGTTTTATGAGTTTTCCATCAAAATTTCACTTTCAGTATTTAGTATTTACATTGCAGATTTGGATTTTGCTAAAGTAACCAAACATTGGATTGATTAAGGTGCACTCTAGGGCACTCTTTCTTTAGCAAATACTGATTCCATTCCCAGTGAGTTAAATCCTAATTACTCCTTTATGACCTCGGCACCCACATTTTTTTAAGGTTTTGAGCTTAGTTAAAAGCAATAAGATTATGAAAAATAGCATGCATCATGAAGGTCTATGCTGCCTCTTGATCCCACTGGTGACTGCCTAGTTTGGTTTTAAAAAAGCTAAAAAAAAATCTGGGCTTCACCAGACAGAAAAGCAGCAGTTTTTCCTTTGTTTGGCATTAAATTTAAGAAACAGCATTTTTATGTGTTTTCTAATTTCCTGGTTTTCTCCCAATTAAATCCCACTTAATTGAAAAAGAAATCTGTCGGTTTGCCGAGTCAATCCTAGGAAAAATTTAAGCTACTATGCTTGTAACTAATTCTTAGTCCCCAGTTCCCAGTCCTTGTACTCCACATCTCCCGGTAACTACATTTAAATGTAACATAGATTTACCCTTATTCATTAACTCCTTACCCTTATTATTATATTCACAAGCCCTATTTCAAAATGGTGTTACCCTCCACACAAATGTAACTCAAGTCTACTGGCAACTATGTGATAAAGCATTAACCTTTTGCACTGCATGATTGTCTCTAGCAACATTCTTCCATCTTATTCTTTATTGTTTCATTTTGGTTCAGCTTTTGTTGACATGGTAAACTCGCTCCTTTGAAAACAGTGTGATAGCTGCAAAGCGTCTCTTTTTAACACCTCTCATGTTATAAACTTTGTGGAAACAATTGACAGCATGTTGAACGGCATGTTTTGCAGACAGTCATGTGCAACTAGTATACTACACTATATTAAGCTTTAAGGATTCTAGAATCCTGGATTGATTACATGAATTGCTTCATCAAAGGTAACTTGAATTGGGAAGAGGACTTACCATTCTCTGGGGCTCGTCTCCTTCGCACAGCACGAATTGCCCTCGTACAAACAAGTCCTCTACCATTTCTTGACTTCGTGCGCAGTCACTTCTTCGCTACATTTTCATTAGGAAATGCAGCATTGACAGTCCACAAGTTCTGCAACAGATGACATCTCGCAGATATCTCGAAAGTGTGAAAGGGTGCTTAGCTTGGAGACTTCCCTTGTTATTATGCCTTTTTTCAAATTTGGTTTTATTTTTAATTTTCTAAAACTTTAAAATTACCTTTGTAAACATTAACAACCAAATCGTAGAGAGGGTCCACTAGACTATTATTTTAATGCCCCACCATAGAACAAAGTTAATTAATTATTGCGAGGACTAAATGATTGGGGTCTACTTTGTTATTTTTTATTTTTTATTTGTCTAATTTCAATATGACCCAGTATTTTGAGTGGTTAATTTTTTTAAGCAGTTTTTAGTGTTTTGAGGACTCTTAACTTTTTTGAGTTTTACTTAGTCGGTGAGATTTTTGGGGTAATTTTAAATTGTTTTTATTTTAATATTAATAATTTATAAATATATATATATATATATATATATAGAATTATTTCATAAATATTATCAAACCATAAATTAATATTAGCAAAGAAATTTTGAAAGTAAACCGTAATACTAATTTTTTTTGTCAAGAATGAAATATTTGTTAAAAAAAAATATTTAGAATTTTCCATTTTTTTGTTACTCTTTTTTTTTCAACTTTAAGGTATTAGCAAATATTAGTTTGGATATTAATATATGTGGTGTGATCATGATAAAATATCATTTCATTTTCTTCTACTTTTGAAATGCAAAATTAAAATATTCGTACTTCTCATTCTTCCTTAGATTGTCCATCTACCAATTTGACTTACAAATTAGTGTAAACTAATTTTCATTCAAACCATTTATGCCCCTAGATAAGCTTTGTTATAATATCCATGTGGGATTGAACTTGTTAATGTAGTATTGTTATTCTTCCTATATTACTTTGTCCATGTGTTTAAGCCCAATTTACTTCTCATGTATTGTTTGATTTCTTGATTAGCATTTGGACATTTGTGTCAATAAATATCTTATTTGTTCATCTATTTCTTGTCTTGCTTCATCAAAATATAGTTTATTATATTTAACTCGTATTTGTCTCTTGCTGTAGACCATCTACAATTTACTTTATGTTTTCTTTAAGGAACCTCAAAGATAAATCAATGGTGTTATCTCCAAAGGAATAGTGCATGCATTTATTAAAGGGATCTCATAGGGAATAAATTTTTGGACTTTAAAGTTTCTACAAATAGTATCATTTATATTTTCTTAATTTATCTTTACTTAAGATTGATGTGTTTTTAACCTAAATCTCACATATATAGAATATTATTGATACGATAAGTAACACAAAGAAGATCAAGATAGTCTTCCAATCCCATAATTTTGCATCCCTCCATCTATTTTATTGTCTAGATAGATCAATTTTATATTCCCCTTGTATTCAATAAATCATACATGACTTTAAATTATTATTTTATGAAAATCAACATCAATATTTTTGCATCGTCACCACATCTAGTGGCTCTCTTTAGAAAAAGAACTATAGGGTCTTAGTTTTTTTTAATACTCCCTTATACCCTACCTCTTTACAAAAATAGTTTAAGGCCTTTAAGTGACTTTTTAGAACATGGGTAAATTTAGCAATCAAGATGATAACATTGACATGTAATCTTTATCTAGAAAATATTATGGTTAACAATGAAGGGTTTTAAATCATCTTGTTTATGAAAATTAGGTTGGTTGTTTAAAAACTACACAAAATCTAAATATAATCTATTCTACTAAATTAAATTTCTTAAAGAATGAATCTCTTAAGTATAAAATAAATATAGAAATAGTTTTTCTTTCCAATTATTTGATGTGAGGTATGATTCTTTTAAGGACTCAAATTTTCTTCCATGAAAATAAGTACAACTCATAATAAAAATAATAATAATAAAGCTCCAAATTTATCACAAGTTATATATGCATTGGACATAATAGGGATGGAGTGTTCTCCACCTAAGGCCATGAAATTATTATATAATTAGGATATGGAGTATCTAACTTCCAACACATATCAATTTTTAGATTGCATGGGTCAATAGGTGAGTAATGTTTTAGATTTGAGGTATGTAATGTAATGAAATTATAGTTAGTAATCAAATTAATGAATGTCATTGTAAATAGTTGTATTTATCACCATCTCTTATGATTGTAAAAAAAATCGAAGAGATTAACTATGGATTTTCTACGTTAAGTAGATCAATACAACACATCCAAATCTTATATATGAAAGTGTAAGAGAGGGGTACATGCCACATCAAGTCCCCAGGTCATGAAGGGTCGAAAGCAATAGGTTGCCCTAACTTACCTCAACTTAAGGGAGTGTTAAGAAATGCGGGACAAGAATGATGAGGACTATAGGGTCCTTTGACCACTTTGCAGACTCGAGCCTCGAAATGGGGCTAGGCGAGTCAGTTTTTAGGATCAACACTATGTCTCAGAAGGCTCTTTGTCTGAGGGTGAAAGCGTGGCTCCGGGACAACAGTGCGGCGCACTGGCATCTCCCAGGTGCATTGGTGTTCGTACGACCAGAGGACTAAAGAGACAAGTTTGGACTCAAAAAAACTGACTAATGGCCTAACTAGCTACGTTCAAAAGGCCAAAACAACACTATGACATAAATAACATATGCACGAACATGATAAAGAAAATAAATAAGAGTGAGGATAGCAAGGATGATCTTACAAAGATGTTTGTTTGCCAGCTAGCTCCAAGAATACTTCCACCTACACACAAAAGAGAGGAAAATGGTTAACGGCCTGTGTAGGGGTCTACCTCAGTCAAACCTTCGTTTTGGTGTTTCCACCTCCACAGACAACCAAGATGATGATACTAGAGAAGAAATATGATAAATCAAAGAATGCAATAAAGAGCACACAAGTACTACAAAGCAATGTTATGCTACTCAACCAAATCGTAGAGGAGAGGAGTAGAAGGCTTACCACCTCCACCAAGAGCTCACTAGCTAATGGAGGAGAAAATGAGAGGATTCAAGCCTCTACTACAATGGTGTTGGTTCCACACTTACTCTACGGAGTTGATGGAGTGTTGGTGTTGCTGTTCCAAAGTACAAGAATGTTGCTTGAGAGTGAAGAGATTGTGAAGAAACTACTTAGTGATTGTGGAGGAAGTGAAAAATGAAATGCTTAGAGTCTTTTTTGAATGAGAGAGTGAATTTGAAGTAGAGAGTGAAGAAAATGGCCATATTCGGGTCAGTTGGTCGAAGGGGCATTACAATTCGACTTCCAATGGGAAGTGTAACACCTCTGCAGGCTCCAGACGTAGGAATCTTCCAAGGATGTAAGCACGTCATGTGGGCATCTCTGACAGTTATTCCTCTGTTGACGCACAAAATGGATGCCAAGTGGAATGAAGGCAATGGGTTTATGTGGAATTTTACCTTCAGATTTGGTTTTCTAAGGTGAGGATGTGTAAAAGGTGAATTTGCATAAGGGGTGCAAATTCACTCCTATACATTTTCCCCCCACTTTAGCGAGCACAAATACTAAAGAGTGCTTTAGTAAAGTAGATCAGAGAAGTAGTAGAGTTAAAAATGTATACCTGAACCATTGAAAAAGTAAACCGCAATCCGATGAACCTAAGAGTGTAGGATAGGAAAAAGACTTCATAGCTCTGCAGAACTATGAGGCTGAAGAAAGAAAGCACCTTATAGGCTCACAGACCTACAAGGAAGGTGCATCCCAAGATCTCTCACATGAAGGAGACCCAGGAAGTAAGTGCCTTACAGGCTCGTAGACCTACAAGGAAGGAATATCCCAAGATCTCTCACTTGAAGGAGACCCAAGAAAGTGGACTTCGTAGAGTCAAAAAGTAGCTTTATGGGTGCACCCGTAAAGAGACATGTTTACTCACAGATAGAACATGTTAGTTAGGGGCAACGCAGGCAAGTAAGCGGACAATCATGTAGACCGTCTACAAGTTGGAAGGATTTCAAAGGGGTCCCTTGAGAACCCTTCAAAAGGAAGAGGGGTTCACTCAAGGGACACACTATTTGAAAAGCGAGGTCTAGACAGGTTGCCCCCAAGCTAGACGCAAAGATATGAAATAGGTATAGTTGGGTTACCCCCAAGCTAGATTCCATAGATAAAAAAATTTAGAGGGGTCCCTCGGGAACCCAGTGTGAAAAGAGGGGGTCCACTCAAGGGACACGTTGTTCGAAAGTTGGTGTCTTCTTTCTCGAATCGATTCATCATCAAGGAATCCTTTTGAAAGATGTTCACTTCGTCAAGGAATTCAAAAGGAAGAATATGCCCCCATGCAAGGGGAAGATCAAAGTTGTTCCCACTTTGGAGGAAGGTTTCCAAGTTCTTTCTTTATGAACCCATGATGAAGGAAACATGTTCCATTAGGGTTTCAAGTTGAAAATGCAATTTTTACAAAAAGGTGTGTAAATATTCTTGAGAAAAGATTCGTTGGTAACGAATACATTTTATGAAGATCCAAGTGATGTAGAGGTGGCGTTGTCACACATGAGAGAGACAAATTAAGCAAAGAAGAGAGAAAGATAAAGGAAATAGAACATGAACAAAGGGCACAAGGGTAGCTTGATATTTCGGGGTCAAAATTGCTCATAAATATATATAAGTATGATAATAGTGTATAAATGAATTATCATCAACCCCCTACTATATTAGACCATGTCAAGAATGCATGAGAAGACAAAGTAAAAATTAAAAAATTGGGTCAACATGGAAGGGAAGCCTAAATGCCTCCAACACTTTGCATCATCCCCAATTTATCGAAAGTCAATCACAAACATGGAAGAATGATGATACAAATAGAAGAAGGTTTACAACACAAACACCATGCCTGTATTCAAGCACCAGCAAGGGTGACGAGGTTCATCCAAGCACACATAGCACGATTATGGGGGAGCACATCACAACACACACACACACATCTAATCTAAAGATAAAGAAGAGGCCTCCCTCTAACATTGATCAACCAAGAGGTCATCAACTTCCCACTCTAGATCATCGTAGGGAGGAGGATGAGCCTATAGTGGCAGAATGTTAAGGGGAGGAGCTTCCGACCCTCCCACAACAAGGGTTAAGGAAGAGGGGCCCACAAGGTCTCCTTCACTTAGCTCTTGTGGGTCTAAGGTCAATGACTTCACAAACATTAACTGACAAGGTTGAAACTTCATCTACCAAGTTAAACATGTACTTAACAAGAGTACCATGTTTTACCTTGACAGACGAAGAAGGTTGCACCTAAGGTTCACTCCTAAGCTCATCGAGCAATTCGAGAGCAGTGATGAACTCAGGAGAAGTCAAGACTGGTTTCGTTACTAAAACAGAACAAGTCAACGTGGGGCTGCCTTTCAGAGAAGGTGGGCTCCTCTTACATCCTTCGTTGTTGGAAGGATCGGTCTCTACCTTCTTCCTTGTTGAGGGAGGCAAAATTCCCATAGACAAGGCAAGAAAGGAAAAAGAAAAAGAAGGGGAAAGAACCGCAGTAGATACGACCGAGGTGTTAATCATATCTATGGGCTTTGGGAAAGGAGAGACATCCAGAATGGATGTCAAAAAGGGCGGCTCCACTGAAGGAGCGATGAACACCTACACCTTTCTAGGGTAGGGTGCATCTGCACTCATAGCGGAAGTCGAAAGCGATACAAAGCTAGTTTGGATGGAAACAAAGGGGAGAAGAGAGGAGGATGCGGCAGGAGGCCCTAATATAGGGTTGTCATCTCCTCTCCCTTCCTCTGTGAGGCAGCTCTCTCAACCAAGAGAGTCTTTCCCCGATGCTTGCACTCGCACGCAAGGCAGTTTTTGTGACTCTTTGAACTAGGGGTTGAAGGTTGCAAGGGAACGAAAGGCTCATGCTCATCCATGGGAGTGTCCTCCATAGTTGTTTCCAATGGAGGGATAGACTCCTGAATGGGAGCAGGAGGGACAGGTTTAGAAATAGCAGAGGGAATCGACTCTAATGCCTTGGCAATGAGCCTTTTCCCGTTCACTGCTTTAGGAGCAAGAACAGTAAGAGTCCATGGGGAAAATTCTATTCAAGAGCCTTTCTTTATGCCATACAAATAGTACCAAGGCCTAGGAGGCTTGGTAGGGAGATCCAATATCTTGATCTTGGGTCTTCGCCAAGCAAGCACCATCAGACTCAGTGGGTAAAGGTTGGGCTTACTCATCCAATACTCTTCCCAAGAAAGGGGAGCGGACGAGGCATCTTAAGAAGGGGTAAGATTCTCAGGTTTCCCTTTTGGGAAGAGAAGGCAGTTGGTTGTTGTGCTAAGGGTCAATTTTGGCTATCCCTTGCCCCGAGTTTTATACTTTATGTAGTTCTTATAAAGTAGGTTCATTCTTGGAGGAAGTGGACCAACTAGGGTGGGCCAAAAGTGATCCAATGAATATCTCCCATGAGATACCAAGGGTTGATAGCTAGTATCATGTACCATAGGCACAACATCTTCATGGGAGAACTTTAAACATTTATGGATAACAGAGGTGATCCCATTCACGGAAGCTAGCCAATGTATATCTAGCTTCACCTTAAATAGATCTGACTTAGGAATAACATCAAAAACTGTGTCCACATTCCTAGGGCCAAGCAAGATGGACAGAGTTATCGATCCATATGATTCTAGAGCTAGGCCATCATGTGTACGAATGATGGAATTTGTTTTTTCATATTCTTCCCTTTGCAAGGAGTTCAATAGTAAATTCTCCTTTGTAATGACATTCACTCTACTCGTAGGGTCGACTAAGACTCATGTCACAATGTTTCCATTGAGGTGAGCGGGAATGTACAACGAAGAAGGTTTGTTGTTCACTGGTAAATCCTGTGAAGTAAATGTTACATCTAGTGAACCGGTCGCAAGATGAGGAGGAGTAATAGTAACCATGTTAACATATGCTTCAGGCTGAGTAACAAAATCAAAAGGATCAATAATCATGTTAGCATAATGTGACAGAAATGAGTCCGTGTATATTTGCAATTCACTATTAGCTTTCACCACCGATTTATTCATGTTTTGTTTGCTTCCATCAAGATGAATAGTACCATCCTTGATGCGATCCTATATCTCATGATGCAAGCGCATACAATGTTCAGTATCATGTTTGTTTACTCGACAATATTGACAATAGGTCTTTGCTTCATACCAACTAGGGTAAGGTTCCTAGGGCTTGGCAAGGTTATGATCTTATCCTCCAAAAACTTTTACAAGATGGAGGAATAGGATTCTGATAACTTTGTGAACTCTTGGTTGCGTCTAAGGCCATTGTCATCTACAATGGCTACTACATTCACAACAACTTTTCCTTTTCTAGAGATCGACACAATGGACTTTCCTTCAGGATGGGAGCACGAGGGGGTCCCCCAAACTAAACCACCATTTGTTGATACTCCCATAGGGCTGCACACAAATTTGGGAAAGAAGGGTATTTCATAACGACAAACTTCTCTTGCCAAGGATTTTGTATGTCCCCTATGAATACCTTCTACACATCGGAATCAAGTAACGGGTATGAGATTTGTGAAAAGAGCACTTCATATCATGCTATAAAGTCGGTAATCTTCTCATTATCTCCTTTCTTACACTGGACAAGGTTAGAGAAGGTCATCTTAGGTATGATTTTGGCTTGGAACTATCATAGAAATTGGTTCACAAGCTTATCAAATGTAAAGTTGGAATTGTCAGGCAAGGAATAGTACCACTCAAGTGTTGTGTCCTTGAGAGATTTGGGGAATAGTTTTTCCATCAATGCATCATGATGGAAGAATTACATACATAAGGCATTAAAGGCAGACACATGTGTTTGTGGGTCCCCTTTGCCGCCATATTTCTCAAATTTAGGGATCTCCATCCCTTGCAAGAAAGGAGTGTTTAGGATTGCTACCAACAATGGGCTATGTCAGAAGAAGGGTTGGAAGATAGGCTGGCAAGAAGCTTGGGAGAGACTCGCCAATTGGTTTTGCATCTTCCCCATATTCTAAAGAAGAGTGTTCAAAATCAGGTCGTTAGAAGATATAGGACTAGTGGAACCACCACCAGAGCCACCACCAAAACCACCATCATGACTACCAAGAGCCACCACCACCAATGTGACCTCTATCGGATCCACCAACACTTCCAAAGCCACCACCATGACCTCCACTGAAACTATTTTCGCCATTGCCACCTCTGCCACAAAAGCTACCACCACCAAAGCCTCCATCAGTCATCCTGCCAAATCCTCCATTGTTGGAGGTGACAGGAGGTGTGAAGTGAAAACCCAGAGGGGTCTTGTTTACTTTGATAGTTGTAGAACTTTCGGAAGTAGTGGGTATACTGATTGAAGGGACCATGTTGGGCATGTACACAGATGTGGGAGGCATTGACACTCTCAATTATCTCTCATGTTCTTCGAAGGGGCCACCTCATATCATGTTACTATGGTTCGAAGGGGTGCATGCTTCAGTCAGACTAGTGATACTAGCCAAGAGTTCTACGCCTTATTTTTCTTTTCCTACCATATAATTTATTTTGTTGATAACCTTAGCAGCCCTAGCCAGCTTCGGGCTTTTCTCCAGGTGATTCTCCAAAGCACCCAACCCTTTTCTCAGACAAGCGACATAATCAGAAGGGATGTGGACAACTTCACGCTCGTTTATGGATGATGATGTGGGAGACATAGGAGGAGTAGGGATGTGGTCAATTTCATCAAAGAATCTTGACTCGCCTCGTGACACTTGCTCTTAAATAGTAAGGCCAACTGTAGAACTAGAGAAAAGGCTTGTAGAGAAATTAGAAGTGACCTTCATCTTCTCCATCAGAAGGTGTCATATATTTCTCCTAACAATATACCTAGAGGTCATGGACTGGGTTGTGATGCTCATAAAACTTCACAACACTCAGGAGTACAATGATCGGAGGGTATAAGGGAAAAGCTTAACACCAACAAATGAGTAGACATTGGTTCACGTCGGATTTACCGAAAAATGTAAGAGAGGGAAACCAACCACGTCAAGGACCCAGGTCACGGAGGACCAAGAGCAGGAGGTTGTCCTAACTTACCTCAACTTAAGGGAGTGTTAGGAAATGCAGGATGAGAATGATGAGGACTATAAGGTCCTTCGACCACTCTGTAGACCCGAGACTCGAAATGGGGCTAGGTGAGTTAGTTTTCAAGATCAACACTATGTGTCAGAAGGATCTATGTCTGAGGATGAAAGCATGGCTCTAGGACAATAATGCGACACATTGGCATCTCCCAGGTGCACTGGCGTCCGTACGACTAGAGGACTAAAGAGATAAGGCTGGACTCAAGAAAACCAACTAACGACCTAGCTAGCTACGTTCAAATGACCAAAACAACACTATGACATAAATAATGTATTGCACGAGTTCATGATAACGCAAATAAACAAGAGTGAGGATAGCGAGGATGATCTCACAAATATGTTCATTTGCCAGCTAGCTCCAAGAATACTTCCACCTACACACAAAAGAGAGGAAAATGGTTGGGGGGCTGTATAGGGTCTTGCCTCAATCAGACCCCCATTTTGTTCTTTCCACCTCCACGAACAACCAAGATGATGATACTAGAGAGGAAATATGATAAAGCAAAGAATGCAATAAAGAGCACAAAAGTACTACAAATTAGTGTTATGCTACTCAACCAAATCATAAAGGAGAGGATTAGAAGGCTTACCAACTCTGCTAAGAGCTCACAAGCTAATGGAGGAGAAAATGAGAAGACTCAAGCCTCTGTTGCAATGGTGTTGGTTCCACACTTACTCTACGAAGTTGATGGAGTGTTGATGTTGTTGCTAGGAAGTACAAGAATGTTGCTTGAGAGTGAAGAGATTGTGAAGAAACTGCTTAGTGATTGTGGAAGAAGTGAAAAATGAAATGCTTAGTCTTTTTTGAATGAGGAGAGAGTGAATTTAAAGTAGAGAGTGAAGAAAATGGCCATATTCGGGTTGGTTGGTTGAAGGGGGCGTTACAATTCAACTTCCAATGAGAAGTGTGACACCTTTGCAGGCTCCAGATGCGAGAATCTACTAGGGACGTAAGCATGCCACATGAACATCTATGCATCGTGCGGGTGTCCCCGACAGTTATTCCTCTGTCGACACACAAAACGGATGCCAAGTGGAACGAAGGCAGTAGGCTTATGTGGAATTTCGCCTTCAGATTTGATTTTCTAAGGTGAGGATGTGTAAAAGGCGAATTTGCATAAGGGGTGAAAATTTGCTCCTATATAGAAAGATATATTAGAGTATGATTTGTTGGGAATAGGATGCCATTTAATTGCAATCCTAAACATATTTCATGTATCTCCTAAGTCTTTGGAAAGTGTTCCCCAACACTAGGATTAGAAAGAGATTAAATTTGAATGAAATGAACATGTAAATTGACATTGTGATTATTCCTAAATAATAGGAACATGTGGGGACATCCAAGAAGAGCTCCTACAAGATAGAAGCACATGGGGCACCCACATGTAAGGTGGAACCCACCTTGCTTTAGTTAACTGTTTGGAGGATTGATAACACTTCAGTAATGCATGTTTTGTTCCTAAAAATTAGGGATTGATATTTAAATGAGTGAAGTGGCACTATCAGTTCAGTATCAATTTAGTTCAATTCAATTCAGTTTAGTTTAGTTTAGTTCAATTATCTTCAATTGCATGTAGTTATCTTGAGTTGCATGCTAGTTGCATGTAGTTATCTTGAGTTGCATGCTAGTCGCATGTAGTTGACTTGAGTTCCATGAATAATGACTTCAGTTGCATGACATATAATAGGTAGATACTTTCATTTAAGTGGGGATGATCAATCATGCAGAATGTTTGCATCAATTGGTGGAGAGATATGTTTCAGTTAACTAAGATTGGCTTGGGACCACCTTGGGTGCCCAAGTTGGCATCTTTCAGTTAACACCTTTTGCATGAGAAGATATTTACAAGGCTCAGTCAAGTGGGCCCATTCTTAGGCGCCAACTTTGAGGTGATGTTTACAAGATATCTTCTTGACCAAATTTCAGTTAAGTGTTTAGTTTGGGGTGCCTAAATTGAGGAAGACTTTGGTTTGACTTAAGATTACATTGTGGAACTCCACTTACCCAATCTAGGCGTAGATTTTTGTGAGGAGTTTTATGCTCTTATATTGTACAACTCTTATGAGTTTTACATGCTCATTATTGTCTATTTATTGCAGCAAGTGTATGAAATTTCTATGAGAGTTTATTACAAGTCATAAAGAAGGATTGTTGAAGGCAAGGAAGCATATCAATCAAGGATTGATATAGTATTATTGTAATTGTGTTCTAAGGTTAAATAATACAAGCATTATTGATTCTGGTGGAGTTTTTTCTTGAAAGGGTTTCTCCAGGTATATGTTGTGTTACTTCTATCTTCTTGTCTCATTCTTCTACAATCTTTTGTCTCTTTCTACAATTGGTAAAATTGATCTAAACAAATTAATCATACACAAAGAATTGTGACAAAGAATACTTAATTAGATCTACATTCTCATAGTTTTACAAGTTTTAAGCTAGAATATTACCTTCATTTTCAACATTTGGTATCAGAGCTAATGGTTGGTTAGGGTTTGGGACACCTTTCTCTTAAAATATTGAAGGTTTTTTGGCTATAGAGGGAGCTTTTACTATTGTGTTAAATCAGATTTGTAAAAGAAGTTTGTTACAATGAGTTCTACTTCTCATCTAGATATTGAAAGATTCAATGGATCTAGTTATGAGATGTGGAAACTAAAAATGGAGGATCTCTTCGAAGAGAGAGATTAGTTATTAGTTGTTTTTAATGAGAAAAAGACATCTACAATGATGTCAGATGAGGATTGGGCTAAGCTTGATAAGAAGGCAAGAGGGACCATAAGGTTATGTCTTGCTGATGTTGTCCTCTTCAATGTTTCAGATGAAGCTACCACATATAAATTATGGAAGAGGATAGGTGATATCTATCAAACCAAAAAATTTACTAATAAGTTGTATCTGAAAAGATAGTTGTATTCTTTAAAGATGAAAGATGGTGATTTTTTTGCACATCATTTAAATGCTTTCAATTTGATTCTAAGTCAGTTAGCATCTATAGATGTAAAGCTAGAAGATGAAGATAAATTCATTTTGTTACTTTGTTCTTTACCAGAATCTTGGGAAAATCTAATTGTTGCTATCAGTGGTAGTGGTGCAAATCCTGAGATGGACAATATAATTCCTACTCTCCTATCAGAGGAGATGAGGAGGAAGTCTAAAACGGGATCCCAAGATGCCTTGTTTGTAAGAGGTAGGCCTAAGGAAAAGGAACCTAAGGGAGACAAGAAAGGAAAGGGTAAGTCCAAAGGACGGTCTAAAACCCCTGGTAAGAGTAAGGTAAAGTGTTGGAATTGTGGGAAACAAGGACGTGTAAAGAAGGATTGTAAGAACAAGAAAAAGAGTTTTGATGCTTCTATAGAGATATCCTTGGATGACGGTAATGATGCATTGATTATTTCATGTAAAAATATTAGTGATGACTCTTGGCTTATTGATTTAGGTTGCTCCTATCATATGAATCCTAACAAGGAGTGGTTCACTAAGTATACTACATATGATGGAGGGAATGTCTTGTTTGGAGATAATAACACAACAATGATTGTGGGTAAAGGAGAGGTAAAGTTGTGTTTTAGTGATGGTAGGGTTAACACCCTTAATGATGTTTTACATATTCCAGGACTTGTTAGAAATATAATTTATGTATCTAAGTTCAATGATTTTGGAATGCATGTGACATTTGGAAAAGTTGGTTGTAGATTGGTGAAAGGGAATATGGTGGTTGCTAAAGGATCTTAGATTGGGACTTTGTTTAAGCTTAATACCTCCAATTTGAATAAATCATCCAATGAAACTAAAGCTAAAAATACATGTATGTTGTGGCACCATAGATTGGGGCCACATTGGTGAAAAAGGTCTTAGGACCATTCTTAATAAGAAATTGGTTGATGGTATTCCTGATTATAATATTGGAAAAAATGATTTTTGTGAGCATTGTGTGTTTGGAAAGCAATCTAGATCTTCATTTTCTAATGGAAAAAATAAAGCTAAAGGATTACTAGAAATTATTCATTCAGATGTTATGGGTCCTATGGATATTGACTCTATTGGAAAATCCAGATATTATGTCACATTTATTGATGATGTCTCAAGATACACTTGGATCTATTTTATGCATAACAAATCTGATGTGTTCAACAAGTTTAAAGAATTTAAGGCTTTAGTTGAGAAACAATAATATCATAAGATAAAAGTGTTGAGATCAGATAATGGTGGTGAATATTGTTCTAAGGAATTTCATGATTATTGTAAGCATGCAGGAATTTTGAGACAAAAAACTACTCCATATACACCTCAACAAAATGGAGTAGCATAAAGGATGAACCAAACCTTAATGGAAAGAGCTAGGAGTTTGTTAAGTAGTGCTAAGCTAGATCGGTGTCTTTGGGTTGAGGTTGTAAGTACTTCTTATTATTTAATCAATAGATCTCATAGTTCCTCTATTGAAGATAAAACCCCTTATGAAATGTGGTTAGGTAGGAAACCTAGTGTTGCACATTTAAGGATCTTTGGTTGTGAGGCTTTTGTTCGTGTTCCTAAAGAAAAGCGATCTAAGTTGGATCCAAAAGCACAAAAATTCATATTCATAGGTTATGGTGAAAATGTAAAAGGTTACAAGCTTTGGAATCCTCTAACCCAAAAAATTACTTTATCTAGAGATGTGTTTTTCAAGGAATTTAGATCTTATACTAGAGAAGAACAACCAAAGGAGAAGGATACTTCTCAAATAGTGCTTTTGAGACAAATACTGAGAAGCATGAAGATGCACATGTTGAAGAACAATTGGATATATTGGATGAGGAGAGTTCACAAATTTCTGAGAGATGATCATGATGAGCATATTGAGGAACAAGAAGAACCTTCTATGAGAAGATACACAAGACAAAAAAATCTTGTTGATAGGTACAACCCACTTGATTTTTCATTGTATATTTGCTTTGATGAGTACTAATGATGAACCTAGATCTTATAGGGAATCCTTTTCTTTAGATAATTACAAGATTTGGTCACAAGCTATGCATGAGGAAATGGTTTCCTTGGATACTTGTGACACATGGGATCTTGAGAGTTTTCCCAAAGGAAGAAAGGCCATTGGTTGTAAATGGATCTTTAAAAAGAAAATTGGAGCTAATGGTAATCTTGAAAGTTACAAGGCTAGATTAAAAGAGAGGGAGTTGACTTTAATGAAACCTTCTCTCTGGTTGCTAAATTAACTTCTATTAGATTCTTTTTATCTATTGTTGCTTATGATTTTGAGATAGAGCAAATGTATGTGAAAACTACTTTCTTACATGGGGATCTTGATGAGGAGATTTATATGAGGCAACCTAATGGTTTTGTTGAAAAAGGAAAAGAATTTTTAGTTTGTAAGTTAAAGAGATCTTTATATGGATTGAAACAGTCATCTAGAATGTGGTACCAAAAGTTTGATGATTTTGCATTAAAAATTGGTTATGTTAGGAGTGAGGAAGATCATTGTGTTTACATAAAATTTATTGATGATCAACTTATAATTATTATCTTGTATGTTGCTGACATGTTGTTTATTGGTAACAACAAGGTAATGATCAAAGAATTGAAAGCACAAATCTCTAGCACATTTGAGATGAAAGATCTAGGGGCTGCAAAATATATCCTTGGTATGGAGATCAACAGAGATAGAGGTAATAGAAATCTTTGCTTAGTCAAAGAAACTATGTTGATACTATTTTGAAATGGTTTAACATGCATGATAGTAAACCAATTAATATTCCTTTACCAGTTGACATGAAGTTAGGTTTAGACATGGGTCCTAAATCTGATTTTAATCATGAGGAAATGTCTAAAATTCCATATGCTAGAGCAGTTGGTAGTTTGATGTATGCAATGGTTTGTACAAGACCAGATATAGCCCAAGCAATGGGATTTCTAAGTAGGTTTATGTCTAACCCTAGTAAAGAACATTGGACTTATGCTAAGAGGGTGTTTAGATATTTACAAGGTACTTTTGATTACTATTTGGTTTATCATGGTGCTAATGATATTGATATTATGTGCAGATCATTGGATATGCGGGGCTTTGTTGATTTAGATTGGGTAGGAGACCTGGACAATCGAAGGTCGACAAGTGGTTATGTGTTTACTTTTATTTGGAGCTGCAGTTAGTTGGATGAGTAAGAGGCAGCCCATGATTGCTTTGTCCACCACAGAAGAAGAGTACATGGCTGCTACATGCTTTGCACTTTTTGCACACATGCCCTGCCAAAGGCAGGGACCCTCTTTTTCTTCTACATTTTTGTACCTTAGCTTTGTCAATTTCTAGTTTTTCTCTTCTTAGAGGTTATTTTGGGATTAAGTCCATATTTGGTTTGATGGGGGTGGTATTTTGAAGCATTTTAGGGCCTTGGATTTTAGAAATGAGGATTTTTCAAGTGAATTTTCATTGTGATGTGTAAATATTTTTGCACCAATGGATAGAGGATGAAAAATTAGGCCAAGTTGCTTTTTGAACTTTTTGAAAATTCATCCGGGAAAAAATGTTATGGGGTTTCAAAGTTTTTCTCCGATTTTTGGGTCATTTTTGGGGATTTCCACTCGGTCCGGATTTTTTCAGGATTTTCCGTCCGGTCCGGATTTTTCTGGGTTTTTTGCCATTTTTGGGATTTTCCGCCCCATCCAGATTTTTCTAGGATTTTCCGCTCGGTCCGGATTTTTTCAGGATTTCCGCCTAGTCTGGATTTTTCTGGGATTTTCCGTCTGATCCAAATTTTTCTGGGTTTTTTGCCATTTTCGGGATTTTCCGCCCCGTCCGGTCCGGATTTTTTCGGGTTTTTTGACATTTTCAGGATTTTCCGCCCCATCCAAATTTTTCCAGATTTCTGACCATTTTTCGGGATTTTCCCTTCCTGGCGGATTTTTCCGAACTTCTTGTCACGATTTTTCTTGAACTCCGAAAGGGTTAAATTTCCAAATTTTTATGACTGTGTTGAAATTTCCAAGGGTTTATTTATGCTTAATTTTAATATTTTTTGGTTGGATTTTCACATGTGGGCTATTAATGATTATATCTGTTTTTCAGGATTAAAGGGAGGACTTGCATATGGATTCGTGCTAGGAGGAAAATCTAGAAAATATTTAAAATGCACTTGCATATGAATTGGTGCTCAGCTGTTCAAATGAACCCAATTGCATAAGAATTTGTGCCACGACCTATGTACAGCTAGAATATATGTTTCAAACGTGGAGTGACGTGTGATGTTGTTTTCACTCTCCAATCATAATTTTTATTAAAATCAAGGTGACAGATTGTTGAAATTCTTATTGTCCCTGGATGTAACTGCTTTTATGCTATTGGATGATGATGTACCACATTTTTAAGAACCCTAATGTGAATTCTTAGGGTTTCTTGGGGATTAATTGCAGCCATTGGATTGAATTTAATCTTGTCCCTTGATTTAAAGATGTAATATCTATAAAAGGCCAGTGTCTTCTCATTTGTAAAGGTTAGTAGAGTAGAAAAGGTTAGAGAACAGCTGGTTAGGGGCTGCAAAGCCAGAATTGGCTAAGTTAGAGGTTAGATTCTACAAGTCAGTAGTTGTAGGAGAGGAGAAAGACTAGAAATTGTTATGTAATGCTGGAGAAGATAATGCAAACGGGTTGTTGATTTGGCAAACATTGTGTTATGCTTCAAAAGTTTTATGGTTTCTTGTTCTTGATTCTTAGTGTTAGATGTTAGTTTTCAGTTCTTTCATGATAATGGTGAAATGTTAATGATGTTGATCGATCTCCGGTCCATACTTTTGGCAATTTGCTGATTGTAAGTTGTTGTGTAAAGTTAGTCTGGGCCTTATTTTGTGCTAAGTTCAACTGTGAATGCTTGTTTACATTGCGCTGTTTACTGGGTATGTGGATGAATGTTCATAGTCTGAAAATCTTCAGTTTCCTCAGAAGATTGCACCATTTTTGTAGAGTTGCAGGCTTGTCCTTGATTAAGCAGAGATTGGTTTTATTGGAAATTTGTCCGTTTGTAGCATTCATCATTGTTGTGATTGATTTTAGGAGTAATTTTAATCTTAGGATCTCTTTTAAACTCTTATCTTTTGCTATTTCTTTTATTATCTGGGTTACATTTAAGAATATGAGTATCAATATATTGCAAAATCTGATAAGTTTGAAGATTCAGTATTTGTTTGTAAGGTCCTTTGTGATTACCAACATTTTCACATTATCTCTAAGTTGTTTCACTGCATTGTCAAGACCTGACATTAGAGACCTTGGGGTTATCTCTTTTCCCATAGAGATTTACCTTTCAAGAGAGATAGGATATCACATTATCTCTGAGTTGTTTCACTGCATTGTCAAGACCTGACATTAGAGACCTTGGGGTTATCTCTTTTCCCATAGAGATTTACCTTTCAAGAGAGATAGGATATCATATTCTATCTGAGTTGTTGGTGTGCAGAAAACACCATCAACACTACACATGCCTCTAAAGAGGTAGTTTGGTTATAGAGACTTGGGAAAGGTATTGGTTTTAATTGCAAGAAAATTAGACTTGAATGGGATAGTTAAAGTGCTATTTGTTTAGCCAAAAATTATGTATCATGCTCGTACTAAGCATGTTGATGTTCAGTATCACTTTGTGTGAGAAATGGTTGAGAGTGGGAAGGTATTGATTGAGAAAGCTAACACTTTGATCAATATTGCAGATTATCTTATGAAACCAATTCCTACAAATAAGTTATCTTGGTGCAGGAAGGCCATTGGCCTTGAGTCTTGTACTTGATTTATAATAATGATTCCTTGTTTAGAATAATTGCAATGTATAATGTCAAGTGGGAAAATTTTGGGAATATGATGCCATTTAATTGCAATCCTAAACATATTTCATGTATCTCCTAAATCCTTGGAAAGTGTTCCCCAACACTAGGATTAGAAAGAGATTAAATTCAAATGAAATGAACATGTAAATTGACATTTGTGATTATTCCTAAATAATAGGAACATGTGGGGATGTCCAAGAAGAGCTCCTACAAGATAGGAGAATATGGGGCACCCACATGGAAGGTGGAACCCACCTTGATTCATTTAACTATTTGGAGGATTGATAACATTTTAGTAATGCATGTTTTATTCCTACAAATCAGGGATTGGTATTTACATGAATGGAGTGGCACTATCAATTCAGTATCAATTTAGTATCAGTTTAGTTTAGTTTAGTTTAGTTCAGTTTAGCTTAGCTATGGTTCAGTTATCTTCATTTGCATGTAGTTATCTTGAGTTGCATGCTAGTTGCATGTAGTTGACTTGAGTTGCATGAATAATGACTTTAGTTGCATGACAAATAACAGGTGGATACTTTCAGTTAAGTCGGGATGATCAATCATGCATAATGTTTGCATAAATTGGTGGAGAGATATGTTTCAGTTAACTAAGATTGACTTGGGATCACCTTGGGCGTCCAAGTTGGCATCTTTCAGTTAACACCTTTTGCATGAGAATATATTTACAAGGCTCAATCAAGTGGACCCATTCTTGGGTTCCAACTTTGAGGTGATGTTTATGAGATATCTTTTTGACCAAAGTTCAATTAAGTGTTTAGTTTGGGGTGCTGAAATTGAGGAAGACTTTGGTTTGACTTAAGATTACATTGTCGAACTCTACTTGCCCAATCTAGGCGTAGGTTTTTGTGAGGAGCTTTATGTTATTATATTGTACAAATCTTATGAGTTTTACATGCTCATTATTGTCTATTTATTGCAACAAGTGTATGAGAGTTCTATGAGAGTTTATTGCAGGTTGTGAAGAAGGATTGTTGAAGGAAAGGAAGCATATCAATCAAGGATTGATATAGTATTATTGTAATCTTGTTCAAAGGTTAAATAATACAAGAACTATTGATTCTGGTGGAGTTTTTTTCAAAAAGGTTTCTCCACGTATATGTTGTGTCACTTCTATCTTCTTGTCTCATTCTTCTACAATATTTTGTCTCTTTCTACAATTGGTAAAATTGATCTAAACGTATTAATCATACACAAAGAATTGTGACAAAGAACACTTAATTAGATCTGCAGTCTCATTGTTTTACAAGTTTTAAGCTACGATATTACCTTCATTTTCAACATTATTTGCTATTAAATAATTTAAGGTGTGACTCTTCTATAAGGATATTTTTATTTTTAATAAGCATACATCTCTTATGTATATTTTTCTGTGTTTAATTTATATAGAGAGAGATATGGTTGGAGCACATGAGTGGTCTCATAGAATAACTAAGGGAAAATAAGTGAGAATTTTTGAAGATGTGAATTTATTTTGATAAATAATAGAAAAACTTAAGTTGTACAAGATTGTTCTCTTATCTCTATTGTCATATTTATCATATGCTTATATCATTAAAATGTTTTTTTATATTTCTAGAAAATGGTTACATTAGTGAATATAATCAAATATCAAGGTAGATAAGGTCATGTAAATTCAACATTAAAAAAAATATTTTTCTAGGAGTCCAAACTAAAAATAAATATCATGTTTTTTTATTCAAGTAATAAAATTAAGCATCATTTTTCTTTTGGAAGTAAATTTTAGGTCTTTTTGCCGATATATTTTATCATTTTTTAATTTGTGATAAAAGAAGATCCAATGATGCCACATTTTCTTGAAATGTGGTATTTCTTAATTGATATGTGAGTCAAGGATGTATCTAATAATTCTTTAATAGATGACATAAATTTTAGAGATTGGCTATAAAAGTAGAAAGATGGGTATAAGTGGAATGACTAGCCTATATTTTTTATTATATTATAATTTAGAGAAAATTTCTTATTAGTTTCTAGACTCTCGATCTCAATATGATGACAAAGTTACCACCAACTAATGTTGTTAACTTATAGTAAGTTTCCAACTACATTGGTAGAGATAGATCATTTTAAGAAAAGAAGATCCCTTATTAAGTGGTGCTACCACTTGGATGCCAACTTCAATCATTAGACATCCTCCATATATAGTTTAGGGGCATTGAAATTGCTTGCATACTGTATCTCTTATATTACATGTACCTAGTCATTTCTAAAATTTTACTATAAGTAAATAAACCGAGAGTTTCTCATTGTATCTTAATCAAACCTAAATCATGTTCACTTTTTTTAGGTGGATTGATGCGCTATTGTAATTCATACATGAAAATATAGTCTCCCACATAGTCAAGCATGAACAATTGTATGACTTTCATTCCACCATCTCCTTTTAGGAGATTAACTAATGGTCCATAACAATAGTTAACTTGTGGTACTATTCAATTAAGAGAATCTCATCCTCATGCATCTTCCAATAAAAAATTTAAACATAAATAAAATAATATACTTGATGTATTATATACAAGTAATTTTGATTGCCTCTATAAAATTACTTAATAACCCTAAGAAGGCACCATAATGTCATCTTAAGATAAGTCCAAAATAAGCCAAAAACTATGAAAACCTCTATTGAGACTATTTCATTGAAGTCCTATGATGACCATGTTTATTAATGCAATCATAAACATGTCTTAATAATGACTAAATCTTGATTTGGGTATATATATAGACATGATAGGAAGAATTACAGGTTGTTGATACTACAATGGTGAACTATTGAATTATATTTTAATTCCTTCATCCTTTATTCTAAGATACTATCATAATAATTTAATAGTAACAAAGATCATATTCCTAAGAATAATTATAATCTTAGTATAAAAAACATACAAAAGTCCATATGATTGTGATATAAATTATTTAAAATAAAATGTGAAGAGTTTCATATACTGTGGCATCTCATACCTAGAGAAAACATCTAAATAATCAAAACACAATGAGAATCACCTAGTTTAGTTATCTTGTAGTAATTTTTTAAGGATACTATCCATGTCAAAGCATTCACAAGCTCCAGGGGCTAATAACCATAGTCTCACTATATCATTGCAAATATCATCCATTCAAAAAATTGTATTCCTTTATTATCAACTTAATTTAACTAATGTGCACTATTGCTCATGCTACAATTGAATTATTGAGTTAAATTAAGATGGAATACAATCTAAAAACTATTACGAATTTTGATCCCTATTCAATTTTATTGGTAAACTAGATGAAAAATTTAAGATAAATTATTTAGATAATAGTCATCAATACTTACAATATTTATACAACATTTATGGAATTAAATGGAATGATATGCATAGAAAAGATTGCACATAAGACTCAAATATTTACATGGAAACTAATTTCAAGAGAAAACCCACCACAAAAAGACATCCACAATTTTAATATTCATAATTAGAGAAAACACTCAATACAAAAGGGTCTTGCTAGTTTTACAAAGTCTCAATCTACAACATACTTCTATAATTAGTCTAATTTCATCAACAATTCTTAATCTCCTTTACACATCTAGTCTAATATTCAAACCTTCTAACCTTGGTAGAATCAAATGAGGTGATATATAGACATATTTATGGGAATGCCAACTTTCTATTTATTCAACCAACCCATAGAGTACTAAGATTGATGTAATCATAAGCTAGCCATACATGACATCAACATACTCTATAAATCACTAAGTATGATATCTCCATATGAATAACCACCTTGTACACTATGTACACTAATAATACACACAATGAATCAATAGTTACAACTTCAACACTATCATTATGCATGTATATATTTAGAATGACCACCACTACAAGATCCTCACTTGTAGTAGCTCACACTAACATAATATCACTTCTAACTACTTTTGGAAACTTTTAAAATATTATCCCACTCTCAAATTGTGTTGCTTGAACTCTAGTTCTACCATAAGTGCCCCTACATCATGTTACTTATGATCCAACAAACACTAACACTTATGCGGTTTTGAGTTATCTATTTAGAAGACTTGTGCTTGTTTTTTATTAGAGGTAAATAGCAGGTTTAAATAGCGGGTTTTGAAGGGGCCCAAAACCCTTACAAAAAAGAGCACCTGAAACAAAAGAAATCTACAACTAGTACATATCAACCCATACTCAACACACCATCAACAAAAATTCAACCAAAAAGGAGGACCACAATCAACAACATTACATATTTTTTAGTATATCCGCAACCTCCACATCGCACACAACATCCTTCAGGCCCTCATCCATGACATCAAATAGTTCTTTAATAGGAGCCCCAACCTGAGCTTTAGTCTTGTTACAGGTCCTCACCCGATGCCCACCCAAATTCACCTCACTAATCAAAACATTATTCTTCTCACCACCCTTATCAATAGAAACCTCTCCCTCCAGTAGAATACCACCAACACCAATATTTTTTGACACTATCAATAGGAGAGGTAGTACCAAAAAACTCAAAATTAACCCTACATTTAGTCCCCTCCTCGCCCTTATCCATGTTAGCATAAATCCTCTCTAGATGATTTTCAAGGGTGAGAAATCTTCCTTCAAGATTTTGCTTCATTAGAAGTGTTTCCTTTGCCACAATTTTCAAAGATTTCACCAGATCATCAATATGATCCTGAACTGGGGACTCGTCAGCTTTACTCATCACACCATGAACTTTCACACTGGTCATATTAAGTTCATGGAACATCCATTTAAATAACTTGTAAAAAATTATGGAACCCTCTCTAGCAATTCCCAAAACATCAGAAATATTTTCCTTATCAATATGGAAAATTACCTTACCCTCAGCATCCTCCTCATGAGAGGAGCTTACCTTATCTTGATTGGTAGAAATATCCTTCCCCTTCCCAACAACAACCGGCATTTTGATTCTTCGAATAGACTCCATAATCTCTGCAACAACCACCTTTCTTTTCTTCTGTCTATTCGGGTCCACAACTAGAGAATCCTCAACACCCTGCCCCACCTCAACCATAGCCTTCCTTTCCATCTACAAATCCAAAACTCCAATCAGAGAATCCACAACACCTTGTCCGCTTACAATTTTAAGTGGAGAATTCATCTCTAGTAGTTTGCTCGCAGACCTAACAACCATATTCTTATTACTTCCCATCTCCAACTCCTTATTTTTTTTCAACCCCAGAGCAAGGGGAGGTGAAGACACCACGCCGACCACTTCCTTCTTCTCCTTCATGCATCTACTTAGCATTTCAACAGTCAGCTCCTCGCTGCAAGTTTCATAACCCTTATTAGGGCTAGACTCCTCTTTCTTATACTTCCCCAAAGTAGGGATTGAGTATCCACTTCCATGGTAGCAAGAGAGTCCATAACATAGTCAACAACCTCCTCAGAATCTGACTCCTTTTCCAGGATGAGCTTCCTCTTCTTACCTTTTTTACTTGCCATCTCCTCCTTAGAGATAGTCTCATAACCTTCCTTCGACTTCTATTGCTTACCCTTAGGGGTAGCAAGTGGCTTAACCACTTCAAATGCTTTAGCATAATAAAAAATTAAAAGGATAAGCCCCATATGTAAAATAGGATTCTTTGGGTTTTTCTTATGGTCCATGAGGCTAGCATCTAGAGAAGCCAAAATATAATAGGGAAAATAAATCCTTTTCTTATGGCAGAAGTGATTAAGCAAAACAAAATGGTAGGCATTTACCATAGAGAAGCGACCTTCAAGGGAAATGAAACACATGAGCTCCTTGGCCACATCCCCCCATAGTGCCTTAAGAGATTTCCTTTGGTACCCACCACTCCTCATCATCCGTAGGTCTTGAGCTTCATCACCTTTGAAGAAGATTTGCATGGTGGTCTACGATTCCTTTTTATCTCTAAAAAAATTATTTCCCTCCGTTGACAACCTCATAATCTTGGATATGAAATCTTCATTCACATAAAACTTCATTCTGCCTAGCTTCAGAACCCTATTGTTCTAACCTTTTATGAATAATGTAGTAGTCTATGGGTTGTTACCATGTAACCTCTCCAGGTACAGAGTCATCCCTCCCTTCTCTAAGATCTTCCAAACCTCTGTCTTCTTCTTGACAACATCACACGAGAAAGGTTCAACACAGTTCCTATCTCCTCCCATGGCTTCAAGAGTTGCAGAGTCAAGGATTTTGAAAACTTTGAAAGTGATGAGAAAAAACCTCGAGAAGGCTATGCAAAGAGTGCCCACAATTTGTGTGAAAAGGGAATAATGGCAGGAGTGATTAATGATCCTAGTATTTTGTTCTCTACGGATATCAACCCTTATACAATCAGCTTGATCCAAATCTTGCTTACCATCCTTCGAAATCATAGCCTGCCACGTGATGAAAGTCATGCATGCCCCAAGCCTTAATAAATCATCAATCACATTAAATTTGACCATCATGATTAATACTTGCAATTGCTTCTATAGGTAGGGGGTCATTCAATCCCCATTCCCTAGCACCACTAACTCCAAGATTTGCAAATATACTAGCAAGTCTGTTTCCCTCTCTCAATATATGAGAAATATAATAATCATCAAAGGACTTAAGAATATCAATAGAATGTCTAACCAAATTTTTAATAGTCCATGAGGGGGAAACACAATTCTTCAAATTATTAATGATATTGAGAGAATCCCCCTCAAGCCAAAATTTCTTGTAGCCTTTAGTTTGTTCCAATTTAAGACCATGATAGGCTACAATAGAAGACTTGTGTTTGTTGTCACAACACCAAAACATTTATACAAACCATGTATGATGCATTGTACTTGCTATAGCAACATCACCACATGTTAGTCACCACCAATGTTATTCGATAATACTTGAAAACTCATTGCATATCCATGTAAAGTACCTTATAGGAAAAATATTTCTACAAAGACTTTGTACATGTGAATATCATCCGTCCCAATAAAAAATTCATTTCTCCCTTATAATATCATTCTTAGTTTATCAAATCAATTTCACCTTGCAAAGATAATCATAATAATCTGTCTAATAATAGGAATAGAACCAAGTAAGATGATTTTATAATAATTTACATTGCTAAATAATGGAAAGGATTATGTTATTATTGCATCAAGATATCCCTAATCATGGTATAGTTGTAAGGAAGGGCTTCTTGAAAAAGTGTATTTTGTTAATAGAAAAAAATGATTAACAAAATATACATATTTTTTCCTTAAACTATCACTATAATCTAATGAACCATGAAACCTCATGTGCATCATGTTATAATTATAAATTATAATTTTCAAAAATCAATTAATGTCAAATGGTCTTCCTAAATATTTCCATAAACTCAAACCAAAAGTATTATGCAATAATATCAATAAATAAATTCTTTCATTCATGTTTCAACACATAATGTATCATTAACAATGTATAAAAAGGATAATGTTTTTGCTACTATAATATATGCGGTAGTGTTGATGGTCAAAATAACACAACAATGTTAAAACAAAATATCACTACTCTATTTCTCCTAAAAAAGATAAATAGCCTATATCCACCTATCTTCCAAGGTCTTTGTAGTTGGTTCTCAACTATACTGATGTCGTTTAGTGGCCTATACAAGTGTAATGTTCAAGGGGCTTGCTAGTAAAGGGTACAAACTGCATAACAAAAAATAACTTAATATTTGGGAGGTGTAAATAAACGTCAAAAGATAGAACATAGCTTAGGCAACACACATAAATGCAAATTCATTTAATTCAGACATATTAACTTCATAATGAGCATTTATTTTAAATAACTAAAACTATAAAATGATACAATCCATAGAATAATCTATACCAATACATTCATTCGTAGTGATAATTCAAGACATACAATCATTGATCATCATTAAACTTTGAAATCAAACCAAAACACATCACCAACTCATTACTAAAATTTATAGATCAACAAACACAAAGAAATTTCATTCATAGATAACTCAATGAAATAGTCTTAGATTTAGAATCTTCTATTGATTTTCATCAAATAAGAGACATTTATGCACAACATTCACTGGCATATGAATGACTATTATTCATTAACACTACCATTGAAATTCATTATGGAAATAACATAAATTGTATTGAAAACTTGTAAAAATGTCTAGGTATCCTTTCATAAAAACTATAAAACTATCCCAAATCTCTCTTTAGGTGGCTAATCCTTGCTTCAATGAGACAACCTTTACAATATGGAGAGAAATTCTATGTATAGGAAACTTTTGCACTAATTCCTCTCATCAAAAATTTAGATCCACAAATCATGGAGCAATTGGGGCAATGCAGGATGACTGTTCATCATGATCTTCAGTTACTGATTGATGATCTCTTATAAAAATCTATGCTCAAGAGGAGGAAGATAGAACTGTTGAAATATCTAGTTGGACTTATGTCATAATCTTGCAAAATAGGAAAGGAATTTGTCCAGCTAGTTGTTCCTTTCTGATGCTCATCTGGAAAAGGGAACATGTCATTGCCACTACATTCTTGAATTTTTTTCTCAAGTATGTACTCATCATAATTGGTTAACACTTGTTGGAGCACATTCATCTTTGGCCCGTCCACCCAACTGTCTTCAAAATTTATTATTTTCAGTTCAGTAGAGGCAAACTCTTACATATCTCCAAGTTTAATAAGCTCCCTTCTAGCAACCTTTATCTCCTCCTTGATATCCACGAGTCTATCCATTAACAAGTCATCACAGTCATCCACTTTTTGCATTACCTCCTCAAATCTACTATTCCATTTCTCCTTAAGTTTATCAAGAAGGAGGCCATTTGTCACAAGGATGTATTCATTAACAAGTATAGCAATACCTGCTCCCAACTCCTCAAATTTATCATGCAAATCCTTTCCAACCTGTTGCACCTCATTCCTATGTCCATAAATGAATGAGGACTGGAATGTAATAATGTTGATGGTCTTTTCAATTAAATCTACATTATCTTCCTCAAGGATGGATTGTTCCAACAAAGTTTGCATTGGCAACTTATTAATATCCTTCAACTTCCTTACATGCTCTACATATTCCTCCTCTTGTTTCCCAAGAGTCTCAGCATGTAAAACTATATCACTAACTAATTCCAATGCACCTTCATGAGCTTTACAACTTTCAACAAACAAATCCTCCACTTCTTGATTTAATCTAGCAATCCATCTATCCATCATTCCCACCTTATTTCTCATTTCAACAAGGTTATCAACCTCTTTCTTACTTAACAAAACTAGTGTCTCAAGAGCAATAGATTGTGAAGAAATAGGAGAAGACAAATCCTTCAAAAACTTATGCAATTGATCTTCCTAAGATTTGAGCTCATCCTTCCTTTGCTTGTCTTTTACCATTCTTGATTTAGTGGAAGAGTCTACGATATCAATGAGATCTATTTGTTGGTTCCTTGTAGGTCTTCCCAAATTCAAAATGCCTAGTTGATAATCACTCAACTACATTTCATGTTTATCTTTATCAACCATTGGAATGGCACATTCAACTATAATCTCCCCAACATCTATCAAACTAGTAGAATGAAGGACTCTAGCCCTTTTCTTGGGCCTTTCATTCTCAATCTCTTTCATCATATCATCCTAGTTAAGGGGTTGGGGTTGTACTATCTACTTTCTTTCTAAATTAAACTTCAACCATGTTGGGGCACAGGAGGAGTTATCACTTGTGCTGAAGAAGATGTGGTAGGAGAGAGGGGTTGCCAAAGTGCTACCTTAGGTTGAGAATCAACCTCTTGTTGCTTCTCCTTTTCTTCCTTTTCCTTGGCTAGCTTGTCAGCTTCAGTTTTCTCTTTTTCTTCCTCTCTCCTCCTTGCTTCTAACATATCATCTCTTTTTTTCTCTAACTCCTTAACCTTTTCCCACATTTTGGTAGCTTCTTGCTCTTGTTTAGCTTGTTCTTGTTCTTCTATTCTTCTCAATTCGAGCTCTTCTTTTTCTTTCTTTCTCTGAGCCTCTTCTACTGCTTTAAAATTGGCTTCAATGGCTTCTCTCTCTCTCTCTTTTGCTGAGCCTTTTCTTCTTCCAGTTCATGGATTTTTTGTAACAGAGCTAACTTATCTCTTTCCTCATTAACCTTCAAATTTTTTTCCCTTTGTTGTTGTAGAAGATCTTCCTTCTCTTTTTGTTTCCTTGCTAGCTCTTCAGCTTTTGTCTTAGCTTCCAATTCCTATTACTTGGCAAGTGCATCAACTTTAGCTTTAGCCTTCGATTCTTATTGTTTTACTATTGCATCAGCTTTAGCTTTGGCGTCTTCTTTTTTCTTTGTATCCTCAAAGAGATTCCATTGGTCCTATGGAGTCAAGACATGCTTGGTTTCAACACCTTCAATATCTTCAGTGGAAGTAATCACAAGGGGTTCATTATCTGATTGTATGGCCTTTGAATCAGTATTTATGTCATGAATTTCAATCTCCTTCTCTTTTCCCCTTAGAGTTTCAACTTTCTCATTTAGGGTCCCTGCAGGTACTTCTTCAGAAGATTTTTCAGGGAGAGGAGGATGAGATGAAGATCCTTCTCCAGCTATGGTAGTTTCCAAACCCAATGATTCATGGATTTATTGAATGGGTACTTCTTGAACAACATCCCCTCTAGAGGTAGGAGGATAATACTCCAATTGCTCCTTAGGGGCTGCCCTCCTCTTGGTTCTCTTGTATCCCTGGGTACCTCCTTCCTTTCTCTATTTTGAAGCTTGAGCCTATGGCTTCTTTACCCTCATGACTACCCATTGGATACTTCTATCCATTACTGTCCTACAAATTTGTTTAATATCAATGGATTCTTCCTCATCCCAATTTATTGGGTCCAAGCTTTTGGTGCCTATCTTTCCTACTCCATATCTAGGGTCCAAAATTACACCATTATCTGATAGTGTATCAAGAATGTCTTCCTTTACCCCATACTCAATAATTTGTGGAATGGTATGCCTCTCATAACTCCTCCTCATCAAATGCTTATATGACCAATCATAATCATCTTGCAAATCAATCCAAAAATCCTCCAACAAGTTATAATGCTTATAAAAAATAATAGAATTCAAGCCATTCATCTTATTCTTCGGATCAAAGTGCTTCCAGGTTATATATAATCCTAACTTCAAATAACTCAATTCTTCACACATTGCCTTTGCAACCAAATTGTGAAGGCAACAATATTCTCCCAACTTCATGGAGAACTTGTAGCATCGAGGCTTGTGTTTGTTAGAAAATTTTGCATTGGCTCCTATAGCTTGATATATGAATTCCATAAGGACAATCCTATCATTGCAACATCTTGGGAGTAGGTGAGGATGTCCATCAAATCCTGCCAACCTGAAGTAAGATAACTTGGGGTATTGGTCATACCAATGTTCCCACTTAGCAATGAATGCCATGGCATCTCTACTTAACCTAAATACAACATCCCTAGTCAATCGGTTGATGATGACATAAAGGAATGCATCATTGACCCTTCTATAGTGCAGCTCTAATGTTTGCAAGGTCAATTGATCATAATAATGCCATACCTTCTTCTATCTAGGAGATTCTCCCAATATTCCTACTGCTTTCAATCCAGGAAAAATACCCATCCTTGTAGTAGCATTAATAACATAGGAGGTCATAAAGAAGTTCTTTGTTTGCCTCACCTTCAACATCTGATTGTGCAAATTATAAAAAAAAATCATCCCCCAATAAAATTGTTGCCTGCCATAAAAAATGGCCTCAATGAATGGGAACATCCTTTCATGAAAGCATGTCGAGTCTTTCTTCCCAAACACCCTGGAAAGAATCATAATTAAGTCATCAAATTATTTCTTGAAGTCTCCCCTCTTAGGATATTCAAGGACCTTAGTTAAGGACTTGTTCTCAGTCCTCAACCACTTCTTGTTCATGTGAGATCTATTAACCTCTTTATTCTTATTGAATATTTCCAGTGCTTCTACTTCAGTCAACTACTTAAGGTTCTTTGGGGTAGGTGCATTGAACATCAACCTTATCATTTGTGGGGATAGATCAATTATCACATTTCCTTGTTGGTCCATACACTGCCTTGATATAGGATTGTAAGCTCCTACTACTATCAAGATGTGCTCTGGACATTGAACTGATAATGGGAAGAGTGTGACATGTGCCAACCCAGATTGGACTATTCTTTTTGTCCTCCCACTCACCTCCTCTGATAAATTATTTGCAATCAACTCCTCATAATTGAATGGTCCTAAATTTGTATCTGTGATATCAACCCATTTTGAGTCTAACTTTTTAGCAATGGGAGTGGCACTCTAGTGTTTGTATCTCAAGGTATAGGGCAGTTGCTCTACCTTTATCTTTTTGGGTTTTGCTCCCTTTGAGCTTTCAACAGCTGGCCCTTCCTTCTATGAAATGTCTCTAGATACTCTTTACATTGTTTACTCTTGCAAGACAACCCTAGATTAGATCAATATAAAGCATGAAAATCAACATTAGAAGATTTACCTTTCATATTACCTTGTCCTCCTCTAGGTAGCCTTTCATACTTAATGAAATTTGAAACTCATCAGAGGCAGAACTGAGAAGGGTTTAGAATTGGAAAGCTTCTAACATTGGTAGGATCAGGGTCGGGATTGACATCAGAATCGGGACCGAGATCGAAACCAAAATTGGACCCAAAACCATTACATAGTTCCAAGTCTTGTTTCCATTCCAGTTTTGCTTCCGCCCAAAAGAAAAAGATGTGAAATAGAGTCAAAACCTCATCAGGAGTGGGCTTAGAATCAAACACAGGACCTTACTCACATACTCATGAATTGGGTTCGTTCTTGGTTCCACTTCCACCACTTTATCATCAAACATAAAGAAAATTTAACCAAACAGTCATAACGACTTGGGGCGAAGTCACATGAAGGTATGAGGGGACTTAAAATAAAGGCATGACTTCATTTTTGAGATAACTGAGGTAGGACCAATCTGGCTAGGGCACAATACTGTAAAGAGATGATGCACAAACCCTAGTTTGCACAATCCATCAACTCAAGAAATTAGGGAATCACTAACCCGACATGATAACCATTGAATCGAAACAAGAATAAGATAAGACGGGTCCTTAAAAAATTTTAAACCTTTTAAAACGCACAAGACCCCTCTCAAAATGAAACCCTAAACAAAACTAGGGCACAATATTATGAATACCACCAAAATGGGAAAACAATAGCAGACCGAAAAAAACAAATGGAAAAAAATGAAAAGAAAACTAAAATAAAAGAAAAAGACAAACAAAAGAAGGAAAAACAAAAAATGAAACATCGAAGCAAAGCGAAGATTCATGAGGAAGCTCTCACGAATGCGTGAAGAACACAACAAACACAGAATGGGAAACAACACGTGAAACATAATAGGAGAAAACCACCTACCTCAAAATGCTACCAAATAGGATGAAACTTGATCGAAATCCACTTGCAAGTGCTTTCCTTCGACCAAATCGCACTTCTCTTTGAATTTCTTTAGCTCTGGCTTGTTAGTAATACTTTGAATAGTTGTAATGAGCCAAATAACCTTATTAAGGTTTTGAATTCAATTTTGTGCATGTGAAGAGCATGTAATTAATGCAATTAATGCGGTTGGTCAAGTGCAAAATCAATGCGAGAACAAGCACATAACTATCATGTATCAAAAGTAAAATGAGCACAAAATCAGAGTTGGGATAGAAGAAGAAACTTTACCAAAGTCCCTCATCCTACTCCAGTGGGATTGGGACTAAAACCGGACAAGAAACCTTTTGTAAAGTTCCCGATTTGGGTTCGTTTCTGGTTTTGGTCCCACCAAAGACAAAAAAAATGTGAAGAACAAGGGAGGCAAGAAAAGAAAACAAGGTGGGATTGGGACCAAAGGAACCAAGCCCAAAACAAAGAACAAAATAGACAAGTAGAGGCAGAGGTGGAGGTAGATCAGAAATCGAACTTGGAAGTTTGCAAAAGTTTTGAGTTCAAGATCCGATCCAATTCCGATCCCGCCAAAATATAAGAAAACAAAGACTTAGGAGAAAAATAACAACTTCTAAGTCCCAAAAAAAAACCAAGGATAAACAAAACAAAGGGGGACCCATTTTGACCAAAATTAAAATGGGGTGGTTATGCAAGGCATAACAAGTAGTTAATGTACGAGTAAAAATACATTAATTCCAAGAGTCCTAGTGATTAGAACTTGTCATAAATTAACTACAATCATAACTCACCATGATCCTTGATATCATCTTAAACATTGTATTTATTAATCTCCATAAAATCTTGATCTTATTTTTAGTAGCTATTTAATCACAAGAAGGCTAATTTATTAATTTCTTACATCAACCCAAATTTATGCCTACTAATTATATTAAAATTGAAATAATTTGTAACCTAATATGCAAGAATACAAAGTTAATATGCAAAAGAGAAACACTCCTATAAAAATAAGGATATGAATAAAGATAAATTAAATATGCAACTAGGCTTTACTTCTAGTAGTGTTCACCCTTGTTCTTTGTAAGATAAAGCTAAAAATGTATTAAGGAAAGTTAACAAGTATCCATATTCATCTTTTTAACTATCTATTTTTATAAGTGGAAAGATTACCAAGCATATCATAAGAAAAATCAAAATAGATTATTCAAACAATTATCCTAAAATATGCTTAGATATGATGACAAGTAAGTTTGGAACCAATTGTATGTCAAAATCCAAGATGCATAAAGAATGGTATCAAACTAAATTCATAATGCTTTAATGCATAATCTATAAAAAATATAAAATTTCAATATTAACCACATTTTGTACATAGCACAAGACAATTTATCATATGCCATATAGTTAGAAGTTGTGTCAAAAGTATTTAGATTACTAAAGGAAAAATCACATGTTTAAAAATATAAATCAATGTCATTCATAATTAACAATGAAATAAGACAATAAATGCAAGGTTTTCATTACATTCTCCAAATTGTCTTACACCAAATACTCTACAAAAATTATAAGTAATTTATATTTTAATATACTAGTGTAAAGTGATCTCTCATCTCATAACCAATAGATGGTCAAATAGTAGTACATTCACAAGTGTAACGAGGTAGTCATCATTATGAAACCCATGCAATCATTTTTAGAGAAGGATAAATGACATCATGGAAGCAATTTTCTACCAACCATAAACATTGGACTCCCCCACTAGCCCTCTCTAGGATAGGCATCCCTTCTCTTCATGAGAAGATTCAACACCATGAACTAATAATAAATATATGGTGAATATAATTATCAACACCCATGTACAATAATCATATAAAAACCATGTAAATAGTTAAAAAATAGAGATAAAACAACATATAATAATGCATTCAAACATGATTTGGCCAAAAAACATATAGGTATGTTTTAACCATAAATCCATATGACATTCTTGTTTTTTGAAATATATTCATTTTTATTGTTTTTGATATGGTAAGAAGCATTTACAGGGTGTTGTACCCTTAACACAAAGAGCCACTAGGGCCAAAAAGTTCAAGTCCAAAAAACATTAGATACTAAGCCAAAAAACTTACACCGCAGACCAACAACAGACAGACAATGGACTAAACACAGACTAACTGGCATTTTCCCAGTTCTTAGATAGGATATTAACAACATCATCCCCAACCCATTCCTGGCCATCATCAAAATTCTTCTTGTCCATTTCATCCTTCATAACCGTAGGCAGGGTGCTGGTAACACAATGGACAAGCCTGACAGTGAACTGAGTCAAGCCACAAAATTTCTTGTCCATCTTATCCATTATTTCCTACAACACACAGAGCTCCTCCCCATAATCCATAGACTTCATAGTATCAACATGCTCTAGGCCTAGCTGGTCTGAAGACTGGGAAGTTGAGTAGTCCTTTTGCACTTTGCTAATATCGGGAGTGGTGTGGGGCCCTCAAGCATACTCCTCCTCCTTAGCCCCAGACACCTCCTCATCTTGCTAATCTTTGTTGTCAGACCACTCCTCTTCTGAATCCAAGTCATTAACCTAATCTTTCTTGTTATGCTTATCAAGTCTAAAAAACCTTCTGATAATGGTCTCACCACCAGTCACCACCATAGCCACGACCACCGTGTCCCCCTTAGAATCCCTACCCAACATATTTTTACCTTTGTTGTCCCTAGTTGGAGGCTCCATCAAACCTTTCGCCTCATCCTTACCTTTCTTCTTCTAGGTGGGTTTTCTAGCGGTCTTGGCAGGGGCCGACTTGAGATCACAAAGATTAGCTAGAACACTAGTCTAGGAATTTATCGCATTTCCCTTAAGATTATTAGTAGCAGGTTTAGGCTTGTGGGCATCGACAACAATCAAATGGGTTTTCCTGATGGAACCTTTGGACTCATCTAGGGAAATATTGGTCACAACAAGTGGTTCAATTTCCTCCACACAGATAGTAGATATGGGTTTGGGCGGGCATAACACAAGATGGAAGTGGTAGAGTCTCATAAGGAGACCTTGGTGAAGCAGTAGGGGAGGCGTATCATTGGGGTTAAGGCCAGCGACTTCAATGCATTTTTCAATAGAGCTCTCAAAATATCTAAGAAGGAAGAAAGGAAAGTTTAACATAATTTTTTGCCTAAGGTGATTTAAAAGAGGGAAATGGTAGAAGTAGTAAGTTTTGTATCTACCTTCAAGAGTCACATACTTCATAATGGCCAAGTAGACTTGGTCCCATGGCTACGGAAGGGCCTCTCTCTCAAATCCTGACTGGTTATGGACTGAATTCTCATTCCCCACAAAGAAAGCATTCATACTATCATTATCTTGAGTCTTGGTATGATTTGGGTACTTCTTACCATTACTCAACAGCCATGTTGCTTGTGCTATCAATTCCTCATTCACTTCAAAGGAAATACCACCCAAAGTCACTCTTTAGTCTTTCCAAGAGTTAGCAAACTATGTAGATTAATTAGGGTCATGACCCACCAGACTCTCCATTAGGGGAGCTAAACTACCCTCAACACATATATGCCACACCAGTGGATCTTTGTGAAACTCGCCATAGTTTTCAGGCTCGGTTCACACTCTATCACCACCCATAATGCCTCTCTGCACATGGAAAACTAGAAGACTTGTAAGAGTAAAAGGTTAGAGAAAAAATTTAAGTGAAAGGTCACCTGCACACTTAGGATTTTAAGACAAACATAGTAGCCATGGGTAATCAAAGCAATGTACAGGACGCATGCGTGAGGAGGTAAATATCTAAACATAATCTTGGTGGAATCATAAATGAGAATCTTCAAAAACTTGTGGCTAGGTAAGCAAGACATGATGGGAATGGGAGGTTTGCTAGCCATGTTGTTATTGCATAGAAACCTAGGTAGGATGGTCATAGGGCCAAATTTAGAAACATCAATGAACTCGACCTTTAGAAGAGGAGACAAATTAGTGGAAAGGATAGATCCAAAGAGGAGATTTTCCACATAATGATTAGTCACATCAATATTAAAATCAAAATACTTCATGAAAATGTGATAGCTTATTGCAATCCCCAGAAGGAGATAAGGTAAGGTATGACCTTGCCTAGCCTTGATCACAAAGTACATACCATAATTCCTCATGATGCCCTTTTTAAAAAAAATGGAATCCACCCCATAATTCAAATTATACCACTTGTATGACACCTTATCATTTACATTCATCCTCATAGCCCAAATGACAAGCATGTGGAGCCCCTAAACAACCCATAAAACCACATGATTAGTTGTTATCATTGAATAAGTAAGGGCTTTGTTCTTTCAAGATAAGACCTTGAATACCTGGTGGTAGGTTACCCAAATTGCACCAACACTTAGAGAACTTATAATGTGTGCCAAAGTTGGCTAAGGCATCAAACACTTGATTGCCTTCACGGTAAATGTGGGTAGTATTCTTCAGATTCAACTTAGGCACAAAGAACCTTATGTCTAATAGGATGTATTTAGTGCTCCACCCCAGTAATCTACCAAAGTTAACAACATCAATAATAGACTTAGAGTCACCTTTGATATGAAGGTTCTCAATCCTTGTAGAAACAACAATCTGTAAGCCCTTTAGGAGTGCACGAGATTTCTCAATCAGAGAAGATTGGATACCTATCCTTCGGAAGTAACCAACCACAAAATTTCCTTTGCAATCTCAGATAACACCTCCTATTATAGCTTTGCCCTGGTTTCCTTTGGCTGCCCCATCAAAATTAAGTTTAAACCAACCATTATCTGAAGGCTTCTAGATAGTGTTACCTCTAGCCAGGGATCTAGATTTGTCATAGGAACTTGCATCCAGATTTTGATGCCAAGCATTGGCCATAATAATTTTCTTCTCAGTCGGTCCCTTATCTGGGGTTTTCCCTTTGAAGAGTGAAATGTTTTCCTCAATGAGCCAAGCACCAATAACAAAGACCTCCTTTGGACACATCTCAATGTTTCGGAAGATCTCGTTGTTTCTCTCTTTCCATAAGCACCAACAGATAACAGGAGGAACCTGGTTCCAAATTTCACAAGGTAAAGGGTGAATGAAGGGTCCAATACAACTCAATATGAAGGATTTAATATCCTTACACATATTCCATTGAATGCCTAAACATTCTATAGCCATCTCCCACACATCAATAGTAAATGGGCAGTGTAACAACAAGTGTTCCACAGATTCTTCATTACACTTGCATAAAAAACATTTGCTAGGGATCTGGAATCCCCTTTTCCTCAAATTATCTCTGGTAAGAATCCTGTTATGGAAGGCAATCCACCAAAATAAGTTAAATTTTTGGATCATGTGTCGATTCCAAACCCTCTTCCCAAGGTCAAGGACAACACCCTAGTCCGTTAGCAGATTGCAAGCCGATTTGATTAAAAGATCTCTTTGCTTATCATGAGTCCAAAAGAATTCATCCCCCAAGGTTTGAGGGAAGTCTAGAAAGGAAGAGAAACTCTTGCAGGGACTTGGCAAGGAGGCTCAACTCAAGGGATAAAGAGAAGAAAAGATCCAAAGAATTCCACTTCTTAGCACCAAGTGGGCTAAGTAGGTAATCACTAATATGAACACCAAAGAACTATTGAGCCAGCCTCTTAAGATTTCTAAATTCAATTTTTTTTAGAGGGGTATCAAGTAACCAGGGGTCCTCCCATAATATTATTTTATTACCATTATCAATCTTCCATTTCATCCTATTCTTGAGAAGACCCTATAGGCTGCAAATGCTCCTTCAGACCAAAGAAACTAAAGGGAGAACCTCGAAGAGACAGTCAACTAAAGGTCTGTTTTGAAGATATTTAGCATTCATGATCTTACACCAATCCTTCCTATTCCTTAGTTGGTCCCATCCCACTTTGGCCATCAAAGCCTTATTGGTATAAGAGACAATCCTAATCCCAAGACCACCACAATGTTTAGGTTGGTAGACTTTGTCCCATTTAACCAAAGCAAATTTCTTCTTGTCCTCAGTCCTAGACCAGAGGAAATTACTTTGAATTTTCTCAAATTTCTCAGCTATAAATCTAGGGATCTTGAATATAGAAAGGAAGTAGACATGGATACTCTAAAGAGCAACAGATAGGAGCTGTAGTTTACCAACATGGCTAAGGATAGAGTGTTTCCACCCAGCCAGTTTTCTTTGGATCCTTTCAAGGACCGAATTCCAAAAGTCCAGAGTAACTTCCTTGATAGTAAGGGGTAGGCCAAGGTAAACCAAAGGAAGAGAACCACTCATACAACCCAAAACAATAGTCACTCAAGCTTGCACATTAGGAGTGTTGTTGAAGAAGTAAATCATACTTTTATTATAGTTAATGCACTATCCAGAACAATCAACATAGTTGTTAAGATAATTTTTCCATTTCCCGGCTTCAATCACAGAGGCTTTCCTAAATAGGAAAGTATCATCCAAAAATTGTTGGATCACAATTAGATCTAAGGAAGAGGAATACTTGATTCCCATAATAGACCCTTTTGATAATAGTTTAGCAAATTTTCGGCTTAAAATATCCACAATCATGATAAACAAATAAGGTGAAAGTGGGTCACCCTGTCTGATTCCTCTCCCAGCAGAGAAGAACGCAAAAGGAGACCCATTAACCATAACATAGTATTTTACCATTGTTACACATTCCATTATGATTTTGGCCATAGATTGGTCAAACCCAAACTTTACTAAGACTTTACGGATAAAGTCCCAAATCACCTTGTCATAGGCTTTTGATATATCTAATTTAAGGGCCATACCAACATAGCTGCATCTGTCCATGGGATGGAGTAGTTCATGGATGGTTATGGCTGCATCAAGGATATGACGACCAGGCACAAACCCTTTTTGAGTGGGGCTAATAAGTTTTTCAAAGAGAGGTTTGACGTGGTTCACTAGAATTTTAGAGAGAATTTTATAAAAGGTATTGCAAAGACTTATGGGGAGAAAATTAGTCATAGACTAGGGATAAAAAATATTGGGGATTAAGGCTAGGAAGGTGTGGTTTAGTTGTTTGAGGATCTGAACAGATTTGAAAAAATCATGAGCAACTAAGATGAGGTCCTCACCAACAATCTCCCAAAAGATCTGAGAGAAGGTCAGAGGAAAACCATCTGGGCCAGGTGCTTTGTAAGCCCCCATACTGAAAGTAGCCAACCTAACCTCCTCTGGAGTGACAACACTAGGGATCCCAAGGTTATCATTCTGGGTAATGATGGTCGAGAGAGGGTCTAGCAACAGACTATCCAAAGCCGGGTTAGAAGCCTCAATAGGAGGCGAATAAGCCCTCTGAAAATAATCAACAACCAAGAGACTAATCTAGGTGGGTGTATTGATCACCTCCCCTTGCTCATTGAGAAATTTAGTTATCTGATTCCTTTTCTTATGTTTGATGGCTGAAACATGAAAAAAAGAGGTATTCCTATCACCTTTTTTTAGCCATTTGACCCTAGATTTCTCTTTCCAGAAAATTTCCTCCCACTCCCTCTGGCTCTCTTTTTCCTGATTGTAAGTAGGTAGACTGAAATCCCCCTCCTCCATTTTCTTTTGTATAGTTTTCAAATTTTCCCCAATAACTCTTTTCTTCTAGAAGACATCTCCAAATACTCATTTTCTCCAGCCTTTCACCATACATTTGATATGTTTAAGTTTAAAAAGGATCCTAAACATGGGAGAGCCATGAACAAGAATATTCCACCATTCAACAATTTTATTCTTGAAGTCAGGGTGGGAGTTCCACATTATCTCAAAACATAAGGGGAATGGTCCGACAACAGATAGGTCATTCGAGATCAGTAGTAGAGGATTGTGATCCAACACCATCCTGGGCGAGGCCCTAAGGTTGGCATTGAGTAGGCCAGTCCAGTTACTAGAATAAAGGAATCTATCTAATCTTACTTGAATTAAGTCCTCCCCAAGGAACCTGTTGGTCCAAGTAAAATCTTGGCCCAATAAATCAATGTCAATTAGATCAATAGAACTCAGGAAGTTAGCCAGATCAGAAAACATGGGGTCGAAGGGATAATGGACTATGGCTAGATAGGAAATGTAGAATGATAGAAGTTGGGGAGTTGTGGTGCCTCACTCTGCTAAGTCCTTTTCATTTTTTTTTTTTTCTTTCATATGTATATTTCTTTTTTTTACTACTATTAATTTTCTGAGTCTAATTTCTATGCACCAATAAGGATTCAAGCATTATGGAAGTGATGGAGGAGGCGAAAATTTCATGTCCAAGTCTTTAGAGAGGTAAGTCGAACCCACAAACAATTGGCAACCCATGCAGAATAGAGAGGAAGGGAGAAAAATCATTTTGTGGATACCATAATTATTATGGTAGTTTTTACTATGCTACTTGGCTTCACACGGCTACTGCTATCAAAGACTCTTTTAGCAATGAATCCACTTTTATTGGCAAGGGTAAGAAGGGACAGTGGTGCTAGCTTGAAATAATATGTGGAGACTTTCTTTTTTTTCTTTTCTTTTTTGAAGCTCAGATGTTCGAGACCTACAGGACACATACCTAACTTTGACTGGTGAAAGAGTTGAGGCTGACGCACAACAACAGTGTTTTGTGAAATTCACAAAGCTGTGAGAAAAAGGCTTGTGTTTGATTCCATACAACAACAATCGTAATCCCTGATTTACTGATATAACAACTATGGTTGTCTTTATATCAATAATGATATTTCTAAGTATCTGTTTATTTCTTTTATTATCAGACAAATACCTCCATTTTATATAGTTCCTAACTACCTGAATAAGTCTTTAAGCAGATTTTAGCAATAAAAGAGACTTAGATTATTTGATATAGTGCAGTTGAGTAGTGCATTATAATCTTGACTTAACAGAGAGTATTTTCTTTACTAGTTATAAGAGGAGGATATGTATACTCACTTAATATTTTATTATTCATCAATTAAAGAGGATTCCCCAATCTCTTCTATATCTTGGAGTACTGCATCTTGAATGGACACATATATATATTTCCAACAAAGGAGATTAACATTTTCATCTAAACATTTGAATATCATTTGCAAGAGTTCACTCTTATTATCATAGCCTCTTTATACCATTTTCATCAAGCACGTAATGCAACATTTTCCTCTACAATATGAGTCCAAATCCTAGAATTTTCTTTCATACTAGACAAATTGTTAGTTTTCCATATTACAACTCATTTTAAGAAATACAATTAATGACATACAACTAAGTAAGGCTTGCTCTCCACCCTACCGTAATGGCATCATGGAGCCTCATGGGCTCTAGCCATACCCCTGAGCAAGAAATTATTTTAGCTCCATGAGGATGCATGGAGTCTTCTCTCATTTTTTTTGAAGGAATAACTAACATAGCCCAAATTTCATACATCTAGATTCTCTACTTTCTATTTGCATCCATGATCCATACACTATGTCATCTTCTCAAACAAGCAAGGGTAAATGAAAATAGGAAGAACTTATCTCTTTTCTCTTAGGTGAAGGGATTGTGCTCTTCCATCTAGCTTTCTTTTTCTTCCTCCAAGCCAAGCATTCTCAATCACTCTCTTCCCAAGAGTTGGAATCCTCTCCTCTTCCCACTCTCTTTTCCATCTCTACTCAATTTCTCCAAGAGGAGAAGTGGGTAACAACCCACTCATTCTTCCTCTTCAAAATATATAGAAGTTTCAACTTGCAACTCTTGGATGGAGACGTGTGGAGTGTACTTTCCTTCATAAATGAGGGTCTTTTCCTTATCAAATAAAATACATGCACTTGGACAACCCTTCCATCCCATCTTTTACTCAAACTTGCCACTTTCCATTATGAGGACTTTTCAGAGGTGAAATCATGTCCTTGGGGCATTATTATATGCCAATTTGACCCCTACTATTATGGTATAGACCCTAGGGGGTTTATTTTTGCATCCCAACCAAAGAAACTGACCAACAACCCTCTTTAAATACCCAATTAGGGACCCATCCGAAATTCAAACTTGGATAATGACTTCTAACCTTAACCCCAACTTACATAGATCACATGACATAAATAAATACCCTCACAACAAATAAATAAATTAGCCCTTTAATATACACCCTCACACCCTAGTCTACCAACACATTAACTCAATTTCCTTCTAAGCCCAAAAGGAAATCAAATCCATAACCACAAGGGGATGTCTTTCCATTTTCTTTCATTGGTTTTCTCTTCTCATACTGGTACCCTAACTTTCCTGCACATTACCAATGCAATCATTAGCAACAATCATACATCACATTTGTTTTCTATTTAAATATCCCAAGATTTGACCTTAAAACAATTCAATTTAACATTTCAATTGTATTCCCTGATTTACATACATGCCTAACACACTCATGGCAATGGCAATGAAACAAAATGTCAAAATTAAATACAAGAATATTTCCACATAACCACACTATTTATTTCTCACATCGCATCTCACCATCTATTCAAGGAGACATATAACAAACTAGGGTCATATCAATCACACACGAAGCGGGGTCTTACACTTCCAATTTCCTATGTTTATCAATGGATATGTCATTTGCAGTCTCTCTCAACCTAGCTTGTCTCTAGCTGGGTCTACTAGGTTTGGATTTAGCTCCCACATCCGCCTTCTTCTTCCTCCCTCTTTTCTTTGGGGTTACCCAGTTATCCTCTTCAACAACTTTCTCCTACAACAACCCCTCTGAACTAACAACTATCCCTTCAATAGTTCCAGTGCCCTCATCCTCCCAAATTTTGCCCTCTTCATGCATAGCCTCACTACTCCTAGGAGAACCCACCTCAAATAGGGAGCCTCCAACTAACTCACCCTCCCTAGAGCCAGGCCAGAGGATAGAGCATCTACATCCAAATCGGCTGCCTCATTCACAGTCAGGGAGGGAATAGCAAGGCTCGAAGTTGGATCTTCACAAGGAATCTCCATCCCACTAAGAGGTTCCCCAAAGAAAGGTAGTTCAGCCAAATCTGGAGAAGCAGACTTGGTCAGAGAGTCACAATCCTTTAGAACATCATTTTATAAAGGAGGGTGAGAACTTGCAACTGAGACTCTCAGGTTAGGCTCCCGATTTAACAAATATTTACATTCAAAGATAAGGTGGCCAGGTTTAGCACACTTCTGATAGTAAATAACAACATTTTCATAGCACACAGGTTGGACCCAGTTCCCAAACTTAGAGCACAACTTCACAGAGTTAGGGAGTGTCTTATTCACACTAGTATTCACACAAAAGTGGGAAAATACTAACTTGGATTTAGATCTGGTGATGTAATCTGAAGTAATGAATTGTCCCAAGGAATCCACAATGCTTCTAAAGATGGATTCATCCCAGTATTCTAAGGGCAACCCAGGCAGGCGAACCCAAAATAGTGCCGATTTGTATTGTTCTCATTATAGGACCCTTGGATTATTAGTAACTTAGGTCAAAAATTTGTATTGTCATGTTTTTCAATAACTATTATTCATTAATATACGTAATAACTTTAACCTGAGTTAAAACTAAAATTATAATATTGTGCAACCAATATGATTAGTTAGAAGAAGATAGGATATGGTTTATTATACTCACAATTATAGGGAATTTTATATAGTCAATTTTTTTACTAGGTGTCATGATTGCATACCAAGATCCATTTAGTATGTAATAAGGGTCTACAACCATCTAAATTTTCCTCAGATATATTTTTTTTATTACCTTTAAAAAGGTTCTTAGTAAACATTTAATACATGTTTTTTTTATAAAATGGTTTTCATAGCATAGTCAAGGTTTCAATTTATAGTAAGTTTTTAGTCACAACTTCATGTGTATAAGTAAGTCCAATAGTACAAGATAATCAACATGACTATTTATAACTTATTAAATAACTTTGGAAACCAAAAATCTATTGTCTCAAACTAAGGTATTTGAAATCCTTCCACTCATAATCAACTTAAGTAATTCATTCCCACAATAGTTCATTTATCATAGCTAGGGGTTGATCAATATCACACCAATACAATTTCTATTAAGACAATGTATTCTAACATGGTAGATAAATCTTTCACAAATATTACACATTCTAGGGTTTGAAAATGAGAGACAAAATAATGGAAACCCAAATCCATTCTAGAAATATTTCATTATTTACATTACTCTATTCATAATCATGAATACAAAAACACTTAATCCATAATAAAAAAGAGAGAAAATTCTAGCTAGGAAGTGGCTACGTAGCTAATGCAATCAAGGAAGAATACACACAAGCACACTAACCTACCATTGAATGTTATTTCAACACCAATTCAAAACCCATGTGGTTGTGTAACATTCAAGCAAATAAAGTCTCCTTTAGTAATGAGATGGAAGTGAATTTGTCCAATGTGGATGACATATATAAGCCTAAGAATCATATATTTTGGTCTCCACTAGTGAACTAGGCCAATATAATTCACATAATTCCCTCCTCCAATATTTTAAGTAAGAAAAGTCCCAAATCAAGAATACACAAATATACACCACATAATTGTGTATTTTCACAATGTAGATCTATCCAAGATGAAAATATAATTCTCTCAATACTTATATATTTTTCCTTGTTAAAATGAATTTGTACTCATTACTCTATGTACCAAAATGGGAACACTTCACAACAAAGAGAAAATGCATGAATTATTGGGGTCATGACAAATAAAGTCAATAAGGTTTACTTGATATTATAACAAAAAAGCTTGAGATCAAACTTCAAAGGATATGCAAGTGTAGTGTCATAAAATTGCACCCCATGGCAATTTCACACTTGTACATTTAGCCCGTTGCATTGATGGCACCTCACCACATTAATGGAAAAAAATTATGAGTTGGAATTTCATGATTTTAACTCCATAAGGGACAATGATGAAGCATTAGCAGTATGCCACCTTATTTTCTTGTAAAGTTTTAAGTTGGACACCTGCACGATATACGAGCGTCCACGTGGCACACACACGTCCCCAAACTTTTTAAGTTTCAAATGAGGTAATCTCATGAACTTTTCCTATGACATGTGTCATTGCAACAGAATCATGGGTGTAATAGATCTTCCTGCCCATGTAGCCTCACAAAACCCCAATTTTCACTCCCATTCTCACTCCGTCTCATTTTTTATTGCTCTCTTGCTCTATTCCCTTCTACATCTCTTCTCCACAATGAAGCTCTGTTAGATTATTATCTCATCAACAACCAAGGATCTCTTTCAAGCATATAACATCTCGTTTATCAAGCCAAGAGGGAACCACAAACTATTGTTAACACTCTCTTGTCACTTTATCCTATCTATTTACAAATACATACTTGTCTTATCTATTTTATTCGTGATAGGGGTTCTCCTCCATAGCAGGGTTTGTTCCTATCACACGTCTTGTCTATTACATTTTACATCTCATCTATTTTCTATCTATCTAGATATCCATGGAGGTGGAAACATCGAAATGAGGGTTTGAATGAGGCAAGCCTCAAAATAGACCCAACACTTTTCCTCATCCTTATGTGCAGGTTTTTGGATTCAAAGAGTTGGGTACTTGTAGATCTCAAAATTTCAGCTCTTGATTTGATAGGGACAACATCGTGGGGCCTAGACGTCCCCATGACGTGTTGTCATATATTGGCCACGACTTTTTCCTTTTGAGGACAAAATATGCAAGTCTTCATCTTTCTCCCTCTATAGTTTACATTTCATAATTCCTTACCAGATTCCATTAATTTATAGTTTTCCATTTCTAGCTTAGTGTTTAATTTTTGTAATATTCCATATTTCATATCTTGTCATTTGAGCTTGTACTTTGAGGTAGTCAAGGGCTATTTTCTCCCTGTAGACTCTTCCTTGTCCTAGAGACCTGGTTGTAGTGAATCCCATCCTTTACATTTTAGTGAACCCGATGTGGAACAAATCATGTTGGATCTCTTTCTTCAATTTTGTTATTATTTTGATAATGCCTTCTTTAAATAATATTTTGATATGTTGGACGATGCCATAAATGATTTCTTAGAGGCATCTCCTTCTATCTATAGATTTTTTGAACAAACTTCTTCATCATAACTATCTTCTTCTTCGCAAGTCGAGGAGTTCATGAATGTAGTTGTATTCTTTGTAGATCCTTAAAGGCCTACAAGACTTGTCATTTATGTGACCTCGTTAGATCATCTCCTAAAATAATTCATTATATTCATGGGGTTCCAGTCACTAAATTGATTCACTGGACCTTTACACGAGATTTTTACAATCTATGGATTCCTCCTATAAATTTGTAGCTCATACTTACAACACTAGAAGGAATCAACAAAATTTGAATCAACCAACTTCTTTACCACCTTCTCAACCAAGTCTTCATCCAACACCTAAACCTGTAGCTAAAGCACCTAGTGAGTATGATCTTGTTGAGCAACTTTGTGTTACTCCTACCAAGATCTCACTATGGGATTTTCTTCAAACCACTCTAGTTTATCGAGGTATGCTTCAAGAAGCTTTGTAAAATATTCTCTTGCCTTCTTTTGCTAGGACGAAAGATGTTAATGCGCTAATGGCTCATATTCGTGCAAATTTATCAAATATTACATTCTATCTACATGAATTCCCACCTTTGAAACTACAAAAGCAAGTGGATCCTTTAATGATAATAGTCAACATTAATAATATTGGTTTTAGGTGTGTTCTCATTGACACCAGTTTGGCTCTTAATTTATGTAGCATTGAATTATTTCATAAGATTAAGATTGATTCATCTTCTCTTGTTGCTTCTTTGTATATTTGTGGATTCAATAAAATTGGTCGATAAGACTTAGGAATGATAATGTTGCCTCTAATATTTGGACCCATTATCATACCCACCTTGGTTTATGTTATGGCAGGTCCTTTACCTTATAACATTCTCTTGGGAAGACCTTGGATTCATTCTTTGGGAGTGGTTATGTCTACTTTTCATCATTCTATAAAATTTGTTGCTAATATTGAGGTACTTACAATCTAGGTTGACCCTAATGCTATACACCTTTGTGAAATGGTAGTTGTTGGTTAGACCTCAGTTGCTTCTATTCTTATGAATTGTATTCCTTATTTATCTTCTAATGTGTTGACATTCACTTTAATAGTTCAGGTTGTTTTAAAGGTTGCTCCTAAGATGGGCGTCCCTAAGGAAGATCATCTTGAAGTCGAGAATCATTTAAGTCTACCCCTTTTACTTCTTCTTCTAAATCAAATGCATGTCTTGGTGATGATTGGGGTTCCTTGAACTCTACCAAATTTTTTATTGGGGAGTGCAAGGTCGATCCTATCCATCTAGACATTCTGATGACTCATACACCTATGTTAAGAAAGTTGATTGTCCTTTAGCTGAGAAAGATGATCATACTCCTACTAAGGAGAATGATTGTACCCTTACTGAGGAAGATAATCATGCTTTTGTTAAGGAGGCTAATGTTTGTATTCCCATCAAGAAGGATGATTGTGATTCTATAAAGGAGTATGATACCTATAGTTGGAATGATGCTCTTTATGTTGATCCTCCTCCTTCTCAGGAATTACAAACATGTTACGATCCTATTTTCAACCTTTTGCCTAAGTATGGTTATGGACATAAAGGTTGTGGGCGTAACAAGAAAGGAATTCAAGTCCTCATAGAGTTTTATCTTCGTGATCTTATCATGGGACTTGGATACCGTCATTCTAAATTGAAATCTAAGAGGAAACCATGGTTGAATGTCAACATGATTTACGCCAAATCTTCTCCTCTTGAATTAGTCCATCCTAAATTGATTGAAAACATGGTAGATTCTAACGAAGTTACTCTAGATGTTTTCTCTTCGGAGGAAGCACTAGACTAATTCTTAGGTTTCTACTCTCACTTACCTTCTTATCACCATAAATGATGATTCTTGTATCGCTTGAATAAGCAAGTGTACTTTGGAGAATCCATTATGAGCTTTAATGAGAAGGTCCCTTTGTCTAATGTGGATGATAATGTTCTTATATCTCATCCTAAAGACTATAATACTCTCCTAAAAGGAGATATTTTTGATGTTTTCATGGACCCTAAGTCTTTTGAAAAAGTGGTTAAGATTGGACAGTGCCTTTCTTTAGAAGAATCTAAAAAACATTATGATTTGTTACATTCTCACCCTGATATCTTCGCTTGGTTGTATGAGGACATGTTTAGTATTGATGAGTCCATGGTAGTTTGTAATATCATTTTATGTCCCAATGATAGGAATGTTAAGTAAAAGATCCATGAAAGATGAATCCTAAGGTTTCCTTTTTAGTCAAGACTGAGATAGAGAAGATTTTAAAAGAAGGCTCTATCTATCCTATTGACTATTCGCCTTGGATATCAAAGATCATTGCTATCAACAACCCTAATGGTCGTATTTGTATTTGCATTGATTTTGTGATCTCAATAAGGCTTCTCTTAAGGATGATTTTTTGTTGCCTAATACTAATATGATTGTAGACTCAATAGCTTCAGGAATAGAGAAGTCAGTCCCCAACATATAGATCTCAACCTTAGGATAAAGAACAAAAGGCTTAGTCAGACTTGAGTTAGTCAACATGTTCTTCTATCCCTTCAAACCTGAAGTGACATGGATCACTGGCACACCATCAACAGGCTAACTAGAAATCACAGGCTCCCCAACAACAAACAACACATGAGAGCCCCCCAAGGATGTCAAAATAGCATGTGTCATCTAGTCAGAAGGGGACGGGGGGGGGGGACTGTGGGGTACCCCCAAAGCGGAGTCTACCATGCGTGCAGACAATTCAAAACCACTTGTCAATCATCTGTTATTTTAAATTAACATAAATGCTATGATGCTATAGACTATTATGATAATTTATGTTGTCAACATTTGATTATAAATATTCACACTTGATATGCTATATTATAAAACTAAGTATCCAAGTGTGAAGTATACTACAAAATGAACAAAGAGAAATTTCTCTTGCATTATTTATGAATACAATTAGAAGATAAGATTTGCAATTCTCAATATATAGATTCTCCAAAGTGTGAAGTATATTACAAAAGGAGCTTGGCTTGCTTAGCTTCTTATATCATTCCATAGAAATGATTTCGTAGTCAGAAAAGTTGTGAGTACAATTGTTGGAAGACAAGATCTAGAAGAAGCCTAATAGTAATCTTCATGTATTTATAAGTTTTAAGGTAAGAGTGATTTAAGGGGGAAAAAAATATTTTTGGTTATCTAGATGAATTTTGTGTTTGAATTCAAAAGGAACACATTAGGTGGATTCCATTAATATTGGATCAATTATTATTTTTAATTGTAATAGGGAAGATGCAAATTTTATTCACATATGATAGTTGTATATAATATTGAACAATATTTGTGAAAACTATCTTTTATGAGTTGAATCCTATAACTAATGCGCCTTATATCCTTTTATCAACAAATTATGTAGAAGTGGGTATGCGGTTTGATGTTTAAAATATAAGAAACTTGATGAAAAATAGAGTTCATTATAAAGATACCTAGCTATATTCAGATTGAAGTTTGTAAAACAATACATGCTTTATATGTAGGAGGTAAATCTGATCATAGACACATGAGATCTATGCAATGCTAGAGATATTATCTTGGGAGATGAAGTAAGAATGTTATATTTTAGATAGAAATCTTGTATATATGACAAGGAGGGGAAATAATTATTCATTTGTCACTAAAGCGAGAAGTGAATAATTGCATTTGGGTTATTAAACATTCCCTTCATAACAACTATTAGAGCTGCTAATAACCTTCAAGTATGTGGTGGCTACCACATGACAACTAAGTATATCTTTAAAATTTCTAGAAGAGAGGTTATTGTGAGAGATGAGAACCGGTTCCATAATTTAAGAAATGAACAATAGAACATAAATATGTTTTTTGAAAATATATATTAGTTACTATATGTTTTATTTTCCCAACAGATTATATTTGATAATTGTCAATTTAATATAGATGATAAGGTTGGCTATAATAGATATAGCATTGCCATTATATTAATTAGTAGTGGCTACACACTTATATTGTATGAAGAAGCTAGGACCTCTATCAAGAGGAAGGATAGTAATGTGGAAGGAAATCCCATTTTGATTTCTTATGGGAACATTAAATTAGATGGATGCAATTAAAAATGAATAATTCAAGTTGATTCATTTATACATTATTTTTGTCTTAGTGTTAATCACACCCATAAAAAATTGTTTGGATATTTTTATCTAACATTGATCTTAGAGATAGTTTTTAGTATTTTCAGCCCATGTTTAAGATTTCCCAAATTATTTTACATAGGGGAAAATGTTGTATATGGAATTCAAACCTTATTTTGACATTTTTTAAGCATTCATGATTCAAAATTAAATTTTAGGATTAAAAAGTGAGACAATTGATTATATAATGTTAAATATTTTTCCACTCAAATATTTTTTAAAGCTTGTCTATAATGTGTTTGAAAATTATGACTACATATTAAAGTTACTAGATAAGAAATGCCCAAAACTATTGAAGGTGGTACAATTAATGTTGAGTGGTTTGGTTTTGTATCTAGAAAATACAATAAAATTAAATCAACTTTATTTATTTTTCCTATTTGAGAGTATTTTTAGGCACATAATAAAAGGGAGAGGATATTTATGTGATGTATTTAGACAGGAATGAGCCGTACCACTAATAAATCTTGCTAAAACATCCACAACTCTTGCCACACAAAATTTACTAAATTTACAAAATAAGATAGGGTAAGATATTATATAGAGATTTATAACCCTACATTTCAAGACTCAAATTGTTTTCACTCAATTCATATCCTCTTGCCAACATCCTAGATCTAGACAATGTTCATAGACAATTTACTTTCAACTATTATGATCAATCTTTTTTATGCCATTGGCTTCCCCTTCATTAAATTTTTAAATCGTTCATTTTTAAAATTTGTTTAAAGATGGAAAAATAAAGATAAAACACATTGCATTGAGCAACAACATTTAAGATTATAAGCATGGTAATCACAATTGAAATGTTCTTGCTAGTAGATAGGTTGATGCAAATAAAGCATATAAAGATTAACAATATGTACACATAACCAACAAAAAAGTTATAGATAAATTTAGATAAAGGACATATAGTTCATTTGGGAGACCACGTCAATTATGACGGGTAATGCTCCATATGCACTAGCTAAGAAGAGCTATTTTTAGATGATCTTTTTGTTCATAGAGATTTGCTTGGGATAATTTAGTTTTAAATTGTCATTGAATTTTTTTGCTGTTTTATTTTAGTGTAAGATAATTTTCTTAGTGGAAGACAATTTTTTCTCCTCATTCTAATGATAGAAAATTGAGTGCAATCCAAAATCTTAAGACAAAAAATCTACAAAATTAATTACAAAAGCTTTCTAACAAATTTTTATAAACAATGGAAAATTAGTGGCCACTTATAACCGATAACAATCAACAAACCACTAAAAAAAGACCACTAACATTCAACTAACTGCAAGCCTGGAACCATACCCATAAACAAGCTACCAGAGGTACTGCAAAAGGTGCTTGTAACCTTTCAATTCTATTGGTGTTTCAAGAACAAAAATATATAAACATTGCCTTTTGTTTAATGAAATCTTCCACCTTCTAGAACTCAATATTTGTTGGAATATATGTTTCAACATAACAGTAGATATGTCTGCTCTAGTCTCCCCCAGTCCTCGTGATATGAGAGGGCATGTCGTGCCAGCATCACTGGTCACGTGAAAAAAGTTTATCAAATGTACTGCAGTTTATAAAAGGGCTACCCAATTCCTACAGTCTAAAAAACAGTAGATATGTCTGTTAGTCTCTCAATTAATTGTCAATAATCATCAATTAGATGCCAATCAGTTATAATTCGCTGTCAATAGTTTGAGTTCACTGTCAAAAATGTATGTATAAATATGTGTGTGAGTTCTTCAGGTGTCCTTTGCTGATCTTCTTATTCTATTTTTGCTGCCAGATTCTTTCAGGAAAGGAGTTAGAGCAAACCAAGTTTACAAAGCTTAATTATTTTGTTTTAGTTCGGCCTTGGATTCCCCTCTCACCATCATGTCAAAACTTTACAGTTAGTTGTTGGATCCGCTTGGAAAGTTGTCAGCGCCATTCTTTCAACACCCATCATAAGAAATTTGAAGAGACAAGATCATACTAAGGAGGACAAATAATTACAAGAACATCATGATGAGAGATCTAAAGAAGAGAAAGTAAGGGTTTGGAAATATCATCAACCACATGAGAGGAAATAATCATGGAAGTACAGTGCAGAACGTAAAAAATGGAGATTATATTAGCCATACATGGAATTAAGGAAGAAATGGTTATGAATATGTTTGGGATTAGATGGGTGATAATTATGAACATTCACTGAATCATAAGAGAAAACACTACATTTTTAATTTTTTTTGTGCATATGGCAAAATTAATGACGAAAAACATGCATGGAATTAAAGAAGTAATGAGTACAACTATACACCATGTTGGGAGGAGAATTAAAATAACTTAGAGAAAGCATGTATTTATCAATATAATTTAGTGTAACAAATTAATATTCAAAACTATAGCAAATATATTAAATAGGTTATCATAATATGATGATCATTTAAATAAAAAAATAGAAGATTATTTTAATTCAAATGTTGGTCTACAAAGTGGTTTAGGAATATAAGCTAGAAATATTTGTTAGAGGAGGTTCATTAGAAATAAGTAAGATATATAAAGATTATAATTTGTCATCAATCATCAAACATTAAGTAAGAATTATAAAGAAAAAATATCATTCTTGTAGTAAGGCTTATGGATAAAAAATTATGAAGAAGATATACATAAAAGAATTTGTAATATTATAGTATCTAATACATAAATAAAAACAATATTCACATTATAAATGAGAGAACTAAAATCAGGATATTAAGATTTGGAATACTTACATTTGGTTGGTCCATACTAATTTATTCCTCCTTGAATCCCATAAATTTGCGAGGAATAGTTATAGGTGAAGTAAAGGTATATAGAAGAGGGCCTAAGTAGATCATAGTTGAAAATTCCAAATGCTTGGTATGTACTTCATTGCCACAATTCTTATTCTTGAAATATTAGACAAGTTAAATTATATCAAATTATCTTCTACTATGCAAGATCCTCTAACCTTAAATAATCTTCTTCTTCTTAAAGTAGATGTATTCATGTTATTTCATATGAAATGAAAGAAGAGGATTCCTAGAAATATGAACCTAAAATCTGAAACCAAATTGTAAGTTCTAGTCGATATCATCATCTTACTCGATGACATTAAAATTTAGTACTACAAAATGTCATTAGCTAGGCTAATAAAATTAACTAGAAACAAACTTTGAAAAAGAAGGAGAATTAGTAGGAGAATCAATAATTTAGGAGTGTTATGAGACTTTTCCCCAAATTCAAAAAGAGATAAAAGTAATGTTGAAATTGATGATTGAACTCCACAACACCCATAAATCACTTGCAAGCAATTATCCTATCACAATTTAGAAAGATCAAAGCAATTGATTGGCTATGCAACTAAGAGAGAAAATATTGAATCTAGAAGAGCACTAATATACATGCAATGTATTAACCTGAATTAAATTATTACAATGAATGTGCAAGATTTATAAAAACATGCAAAAGCAAACCCTAGATGAGGATTTGACTAGATAGAGACAAGTGTTCTAATCTCATGCAATGAGACATCTTGTCATATATTTAATCCAATTTAATAATAAAAAGCACTCCTAAATTTAGCTTAAGTGAACTAAAGTAATAAGGTATTTAATAATTAATTATCAAGTGATTATCCTAATTACTCCAACACCCTTCCTTAAGATCAACTTAGGGAGAAGCTAAAAAACCTTGATGTAGAATGCAATTATGGATGCATGGATGGGTCCTGAATACAAGTCTTGATGAGGTGCCCATGTACAAATAAATGAAACTCTCATAACTAGAGAAAAGAAGAAAACCACATGGGAAAAACTCATCTCCAAAATAGAGAAAAGGAAATGACTGCACTAGTGAAAAAAGGACTCAATGTGACCCCCCAAGGACTACTTCTATCACAAAAGTACAATAGATGTCCCCCTGATAGCAAAGAAAAAAATAATATATGAATACCCCCATGAAGAAAGAGCTCGTGTGGCAATGATGAATACCTGAAGATAAAACATGATCCACTACCTGCAAACAACATTTCTCCCCTTAGGAAGAAACAAATCCACTGGTGATTAGAGAAGAAAATCCAAAGGAATGGGAATCAAGAATCCAAATCTAAATGATGCATGTCTCTAAAAATTTCTCATGTATCCACATGTCAAAAAGTGATGATGTCAATCCAAGATCCTTTGAAGATTGATATAGAACAAGTTGTAAAGGCGATGAAGATGGTAGGCCAATAGCGCTGATGTGGCTATCAGGAAAGAGGATATGAATGTCCTCAAAGTAATTTCCAGATCTGCAATATAGGAATCCACAAACAAGGTATGCCTGCTAGCTATGAATCCCAAGTAGCTATGTATAGAAGATTAATGTCTTGATACACTGAATCAATAGGGGCCATGGATGTGGCAATGCCAAACTAATTAGAAACAATAGAAGATAATGTAGTCTCGATCTATAGAGTGGGAACATGAAGACAAGTCTTTGAACTATCAGAACATGCAAGACTTGTGATATACTCAAGCTCCTCTAAAGTATCGTCATCAAAGGGTATGGAATCTGCATCTACAAGAGGGAAGAGACAATCTATAGTAGGATCCTCTAGGTATGGAGAGATATGAGGGTCTCCATGGATCTCCCAAAGTCATGTCCAAAGTGTGTGGGGACATTCAATGTTTGATACAACACACAGTGCCAAGATCAACACTAGAACAAACAACCTCTACAATATGATCTCTGATGATGCCTCATGCTGATAAACTCCTTGGTGTGTCTGGTGTAGGCATGAGCCCATATGTAAATAAGGCTAAATATCAAGCCACTTGAGATGTGTCAGGATTCTATTTCACCAAGACTCATAATTATCCTTATCCAAGTTGATCACAAAAGGATGAACAAAAAAACCCATGATACTCACTCAAATAAAAAAATCAAGGAATAAAAACCTCAGTATTGATAAGGTGGATCAAATGATGTCATCCTATGCAAATGGATCCTTTCCAGGTGCCATGACATCCAAGTAATTTAAGCAGAATATGTAAACACAAAATACTAAATAAAATATACCCATGGAAGGTTCTAGAAAAATTACATGAATAGATCTTAAGAGCTCTAAAATATCTTTCCAACACCACTTGAATCACAAAAATCAGAGATATAGGCAAAAATTTATGAGCTCGAAAGTGAAAAATGAATATCCAACTTTGATTAAGAATAACAAGAACCAACAGAAAAATCTGATAATGAGACCCGCACCACTGGAAAGAGCTTAGAACTATTTTTCTGATGATATCTTGTTTTCCTAATTTTGACACTATATGCCCAAGTTATGACAAATCTCTCAAAATTCAGATATGAGGCTATAGATATGGAACTTTGATACCATATTGTTGTGTCGTTCAATCATCAACTTCAACAAGTAAAAGTTATGCCAAAAATATTATTTAAAATCAAAATTTGATAAAAATAAATCATTAGATTTCTATTTGATTACCTTTGGAAAAAGATAATAGAAATAAGAGGTTATTGAGGAAGAATAGTCCTAAAAGATGAAAATAAGAAATAATTAATTAAATGTTAATTGTGATGTGAAAGGGTGTGATAGTTTAGAAACCACTCCTTTAAAGATTATATAAATTATTTATGTGAGACTCGGAAAAGATATAGAGATAACTTAAAGAAAAAGGTGATCTAGGGAGCATAAATATTGTGTCCAAACTCAATATACAAGGTACACCTAGGATTGCACTAGCAAATGCTTTATGTTGAGTGATTTCTCTATTAATCATGTTTTACATGTTGTGTTTCAAATATAACTATTTCTCCAAGAGTATGTCATAGTTAAGAGGGCTAAGACCATTGAGATCTTCTCAGGTGAGAGTAGCCATTTTAGAGAATTTTCCTAGAAATGGATTTACAATAACTTGATAAATAAATATTTTAAATAATTTTAATAAGTGATGTTTTATTATTGATTTAAATAATCAAATATTTATTGGGTTAATCATGTTATCAAAATTTACTATAAATTTGATTTTTATAAAATCTAAAAATGAAAGGGTTGAGATATAATCTAAACTAATAAAATTAATTTAAAAAATTAATCCCATAATATTTCATATTAAAGATAAATCATGAGCCAATAGTGGTTGGTATGATGGTTAAGTTGTGTTGTTATTCTTGCCATAAAGGTTCAAACCCCATTAGGGTGTAATTGTTGAGAATTTATATTGGGGATGAGGTCCCCCATTTGTGACCTCACCAGTTCATAGCTCTAGGTCAAAAGCATTTACCCCTCTTAATAAAAAAAGATAAATGACGAGACAACAAAAAATTCTAATGGTTTATTTAAAAATTTCATGTTTCTTATTGAAAGACATTTGTAGTGGAAAAAATTGTAGAACTAATTAATTTTAAGCTATTAGAATTAGATTATGGAATGTATTTTTTTCCTAGTTTTCTTTCATGACTGCACAAGTAGATAATTTTATAGACTCTATTTTATGTATATATTCATGTATTTATGATTATTGTAGGACTTAGACATAATTGCATTACATGGAGCTATGAAAAAGGAATGGTTTTCACAATTCTTGGGTAGTTTGGATTGGCTTTGGAATAGACATAAACATCTCTAAAGTCAACTCAGCTAGATCAAACTAAGCTAGGTAATTCCAAAACATGCATCACCATAATTATTATAGTTCAAGAAAGTAGATAAGGGAAATATCTCTTGTCCCTAGATTCATAGTGATTAAATTTGGCTCCTAATTCAACTTCATTTTTTCTCAATCATATGTCCAACTACTAAATAAAATTCCAGTCAATCCAAGAACACTATGTTCTATGAGTTGTACTTCACTATTTTTTATGGGATTCATATATTAATCCAAGAATAATTGAGACTATAGAAATTCAATCATACCTAGACTCATAATTGATAAGATGTATTTAACATGGAACTAAAACTCATCTCTAGTCGATGAATGAATAGATTGTTCATTAGATTTGGTAGTCAAATAGAGAAAGGCCTTCCTTCTTTAAAAAGGGGAAGGGAATAAGAGAAAGAGGGATAATATGAATTCCTCTCTTGTCTTATAAGTAAGACAATATGTAGCCTTTCAATGGTAATAAGAAGGTCAATGTAATCCTCTATTTTGTTAATAAAGAGATAGCAAAGTTGACAATTCCTTTTTAGTAATGAGTTGATCCAAAAGGGGATTTGGGCCTACTCACCTAAAGAAAAGATCCTCTCTTGGTATTTTATTGTTCATTACATTGCATGTTGTCATAAGAATAATTTAGTTTATGGTTTTATTGTTTAATCAAATTGCAAATACTAAGTCCATAAAAATATAAAATATCTTCTTTTCAACTTCTTTCATTCTTCTTTTCACCTCAAGCAATACAATTGGCTAATAGAATGACTTCATCTCTATAATTTCTGTTTTAGAATTTTATGCAAGAAATATTATATTTTTCTAGTGTATGTGTTTGCACTAATTTGATATAATCATATTTCTATTCCCACAGTTTGTGTGTTTACATTTAGAACTTTCTAGATTGAAATCTATTTTTAGTTATAAACTAGTATCCAATTTCAATTCAAATTATATTATCATCTTAGGTAGGAGTCTATTTCTCTCAATAATTTAAGTCTATTTATTTCAATAATTATAATATCCTTGAACACCACCTAAATTTAGAAGAATTGTATGATGATTCTATTGAAATGCTATAATAACCTCATCATTTTTGGTGTCATTGTTGGGGAGGAAATTATTAGTTTTAGGGATTGATATGAAAGTGAATAGTGATTGTAAGAACCTTTAGAATTATTGAGTAGACTTAGGGATAACTCAAGGGTAATTTTACTAGGAACCCCCCACTTGAAGTTTCTAAAGGAATATGTGAAAGAGATAGTTGGTATGAGGTAGAAAGGAACCAAATAGCCAATTACATCAATTAGATGAGGAAATCTAGGGTAACATAGAAAAAATATATAAGGGGAGACCAAGAGGAGAAAAACAATGAACCTTCTCCTATAATATTATTTTAACATCATAACAAGATGATCCACCTATAAAAATATTTATCTTTAATCCTTCCTATTTTTAGGGGTAAACCCTTAGAAGGTCAAGACTAATTTTGATTCAAATTTAAGTTCCTCTTCTAGACCTATGACAATGGGATTGATAATTAGAAATTAAAAAATATTTCCATCTATCTTGAAAGAATATACCTTGTGATGGTTCATGAGGTTAGTATCTAACCCCATTCACATATAGGATGAAATGGAGATTGTGTTCCTTGTAAAATATCAAGAGTATTATCGAGTTAGGGCTAGGAAAAGTGAAATCTTATAAATAAATAAATTGGACGATGAAAATATGAAAGATTATTTATATCATTTCTTATTTTTTCATAGGAGATGTTGGATTAGTTTAGATGAATAAATGAAAAAAAATTCTTAGGTGCATATATGAAGATGCCCATATTTAAAGCCCTCAATATTGTGAGAAAAGGGGACATCAATAAACTACACTTTGATGAGATAATAGATCTTAGTAGAAATTATTCTTATAAAAGGGTTGGAACTAGGAATATTAGGATGGGGAAGAGCAATGAGTATGCCACCAAGGTAATAGAAGATATTTCCAATTTAAAAATTGATATCTTTCTCCACCTTAACACCAAATTATATGGGTTACAAACCAATAAAAAATTCTCATATACATCATAACCTTTGATAATATACTACTCTAAATGTAGAGAAAAATACCCACAAAGAGAATTCCCTTTAAATAAATTTGATCTCTATGGGATTTATGAAAATAACCACTCTATTGATGAAAGAAACTTGCTTCTAAAGATCAAAAACTATATTAAGAAGAACACCTCAAATTGAAGAAGAATTAAATTTTATAAGCCAATGGTAACCAAATTACAAGTTCAACTAATACCCAAGACATTTTGGGACAAAAGCCCCTCCTAAGTAGGCCCCAAATTAGTTGATAGGTCCATGAAATGTTTTTACACCTCAAGCTCCACAATGGGGGCCCTAATGTGTCCAAATTTAATGGATAAATCCACTTTGGACTGCTCTCTAATAGCTTGCACAAAATATGAACCCGTATTAGCAACTTTGTATGCCTTAAAAAATCAAGGTCCAAGAATATATGAAAATCCATAAAAATCCAAACTTCATGGATTTTCTCAATCACCTCAAGATTTAAAAAACTAGGTGAATCAAACTCAATTACTACCCAACATGTAGTGAATGTAAAAAAAAAAATCAATCTGCTAAAAAATTAGAAAATAACCACTTTGAGTGTCATAAAAATAAATGATATCCAAATTTGTTTGAGAAAAATTCTCACAAATACTTCAACTAATTATAAGGAAATTTCTATTGAAAAGTTAAACTCACAAAAAGTAAAATCAAACTACCAAATTCACAAAGAGCATTATTACATGCTCAAGTAGGCTTAAAAACAACACCATCTATCTCAAACACTATTTCTAGAAGGCTTACAAATACCACAAGTGATCCAAAAGGATTCTAGAGAAATTCAAAAGTCTAAATTAGTCAAGGAGCTTTGGAAGATCAATATTGAAATCCCTTTGTTAAAGTCTATTAAATACATTCTAGAAATCAACAATGTAGTTAAAAATATATATATTATGATATGTAGAGAGAAGAAAAAGCTCCTAGACAACATCCATGTGAGAATAAATATTTTTTATGTTTTATCTAAGAAAATAATACCTCAAATATATGGAGACCTTCAAATTCCTATCATATTTGTCACCATAATTTAAGGGATGCCTTTATATACCATGTTGATCAACCTAGGACATACCTTTACTATATTGACAAAAGATACAATAGAAATATTGACCATGAATTGGATACAACCTACTTCTTATATTCTACAATATGCTAACCTATCCATCACTAAGCTAGAAGGAATATCAGAAGACACCAAATTCATGATTGATACATGGGAGTACTTGTGGACTTCCTCATCTTGTAGGAAATAAATAAGAAAATTGGATATTATTTGATCCTAGGATGACCTTGGGTGGTTGCAAAAATTATTTTTATGACTATAGATCTAGAAACATGACCATTTTGAATAGATCAAAGTTAAAAAAAAAATGTATATTCATCAACACAAACCTTTCTAAATAATGAAGATAAACTTTGGGTGGATGAACCATCTGATTTAGATGAAGAGGATGCTTCCTCTTTAGAAAAAATTACCATAACTAAATATTTGGAGGAATACTAATAATATAAGAAATATGAAGGAAAAAATCCTTAAGTTCTATATAAAAAGATGTCAAGTAATGGATATAGGAATCCCCTAGAAAAACCATTAGAAATTTCTATTGCCCATTCTTTAAAATAATTTTAGAAGATGTGCATAATTAATATCACATTAAAATGTCACATACACTACTATCCCATATGTTCCCTCTTAATATCTAATCAACTCCTATCTCGAGGTAGATTATATTCACCCTCGAGGTAAAATGAAGATAATTGCTTAGACAAGAAAACAACTAATTATCAATAGTTAGTTGATCAATGAAGTGGAAATTAAATTTATTGAGTAACTTTTGAGTGACATGTCCATATTTTTCTTAGGAATATAAATGTATGAAAGGTATTCATCCAAATATATGCACTCATAACATCTACATTGAAGATGTTCGAATTGTCTAACAATCCCAAAGACAAATCAATCCCGCCCTTAAAGACACTGTCAATGATGAAATTAAGTAACTCTTGCAAGTAGGATTTATATATCCCATATTAAATTATAATCAATTGGTTTCACCCATGATAATAATTCCCTAAAATAATAGGAAATTGTGTATATGAATTGATTACAAAGAGATTAACAAAAACACTAAGAATTGAACATTTTCCTCTCTCATTAATTCACTAAGTCCTAGATAATTTAGCTAGAAGAAGTTATTTTTCATTCTTGGATGGTTATATTGGTTACAAAAAAATCTACGTGACATTAGAAGATAAAGATAAAACCACTTTTATTTTCCATGAGGTACTTTCACATATATATTTTTACACTTCGATCTATGCAATGCTCTAATAACTCTTCAATAAGTAGTGTTGACCATCTTTCCTAGCTTTACCACCAATTTAATTGAAGTGTACATGAATGAATTTACTATCCATGGTAAGAGATATGAAGAATATTTAGACAATCTCAATAAAGTAATTACTAGGCGTGAATAACATCATCTATCTTTGAATCATGAAAAGTGTCTCCTTATGATGAACAAAGGGATTAGTCTTAAGACACCATTTGTCCAAAGATGGTATTAAATTATTATATCACAAAGAGATTAAAATAATTATAAAATATCATCCCTCACTTATAATATGAGGTAATATTTTTAGGGCATTTTGGCTACTAAGGTGATCCATCAAAAAATTCAATATGATCATTGAACCATTATTCACATTTCTAAATGAAGATTATGAATTTATATGGAATGACTAATGTTAATTATCCTTTGAATATATCAAGAATTCCTTGATCAAAACACCGATTATTAGAGGGCCTAACTAGGGATAAACCTTTCATATTCATACAAATTCCTCTAACTATGCAGTAGGAGCAATATTGAGATATAAAGATGAGTTTAGAGGAACACATGTCATCTACTATATTAGACAAAAACTTAAATACAATTGGGTGCAATTATATGGCTATACAAAGGAATTCAATGCAATTATTTATTTCATTAATAATTTTGGCTATTACATTATAGGAAACAAGGTTATTTTTCATAATGATAATCCAACCATTAAACACTTATGAATAAAGCTATCTTAGTTTTTTTTGGATGTTAATTTTGCAAGAATTAAATATCATAACCATTGAATAACTAAGAAAAGATAATATTACTTCTATCTTTTTATCTAAATTGAATTTGTAGGAAACAAAGGAACAAATGAATGATACTTTTCCTAGTGAGAATATTTTCACCATCTCAATCTAATCACCATGGTTTGCTGATATGGACAACTACTTAGTTACAAGGAAGTGATCTCTTCATTTTAGTAACAATGAAAGAAAGATTATTATGAATGATTCATGTTTTAAAGGGATGAATAGATTGTTGTTTAAACAAATTCTTGACCTTATATTACAAAGATGTGTGCAGTAAATAAAAGTACACAACATATTCATGATTGTCATGATTATCCATCTAGAAGATTTTTTTATCATAAAAAACTAGTCACAAGATCCTTGGGGCTATATATTATTGGTCCACCTTGATCAATGATATACATTATTAAATCAAGCATTGTGACCAATTCTAGAAGATGGGACACCTAAAAATTTCTAATGAGATTTCTCTCTAACCTCAAGTGGTTTTGGAGCCATTTGATAAATGCAGAATGGATTTTGTGGGACCAATTTAACATCCATAAAAATTAATTATTATATCCTAGCTTACAAAAATTATGCTACTAAATGGGTTGAAGCCAAGGAACTATCAACAACCCACAAAGATAAGGTGGCGTATTTTCTTTGGAAACAAATTCTACAAATATTTGAAGCACGATGAACTCTTGTTTTAAATTAAGGGTCCTATTTCATTTCAACTATGATTAGAGAATCCATTATTAGGAAGTAGAACAACCATAGGAAATTACCTCCCTAAAACCCCAAGCTAATGGATAGGTAGATGCAACTAATGAAGAGTTGCATAAATATTTTAAACTAGTATAATTCAAATTAAATAGATTTGAAAGATAAAGTTTTTGAATTATTTTGGGACTACAACACCACTTGGAGAACCACAACCACATTCACCCCCTTTGAGTTGGTAAACAAGAAAAAATTATAATTTCCAATCAAATATAAATTAGACATGATCTAGACAACAAAACAATTAGGTACTGATCTCACAATAGTAATATTGAGTAGGGGGATTCATCACCCCTAAGGCTCCAAGTCATGGGAGAGCCAAAGGGAAAAAAATACCCTAAACTACCTCAGGTTGACTAATAAATTAAGAAAGGAAAGACATGCTAAAAAGGAAGGGAAAATATGACCTTGTTTCCCTTCTGCTAATGATAGGTGTTTTTGGAAACTAGGTGATTAGACTGCAAGGGTCTCAAACTATAAATTAGATAGCTCTCTATCTGAGGACAAAAGCATAGGAACTATACTTTAGCATGCCACACTAGAGTCTTAAGGATGCGCTAGTGTCCTATGCAGACAAAGGGTCGAATGACAATAAAAAATACTCAAGGTCTACTTACGACCTAGATATTGGAGTTTAACAATTTGACAGTTTAATAGGAAAATGCAAAAATGAATAGTACAACAAGAAGAATACTATAAAGCTACTCTAGTGATGAAATGAAAAAGAGAGAGAGAGAGAGAGATAACTCATGTATGGCCTAGTTCTCTAGTTATCTCCAATAGATGAACCTGTACCTACACACACATAAACAAGAAAAGTGTTGGGCTATGTTTTGAGTTCTGCCTTAGTAAGACCCTCGTTTTGGTGTTCCCACCTCTATGGAAAACTAGTATGCTACAATATGGAGAAAAATGATAAAGGAGAGAATGGAAATGACACAATAAAGTAGAGAGAAATAACAACCTAGATGCTACTCTACAATATGATAGATGGAAATAAATGAAAGACATAGTTACCTTCCCTGCTATAAGGACTCAAGGTCGATAGAGGAAGGAGAAAGATGACACCACCACACCAAGGAGGTAGAGCTTTGTAAAATTTCAAAGATGATGGTGTTGAAGCAAGAAGACACTATAGAAACCAAGTAGAAAGCTGGTAGTAGCAAGATAGACTGAGAGTGAAGAAAGAAGTGTTGCAAGAATGAGATAGTTTGAGAGAATGAAGAAATGTATTAGAAAATGTAAGAGAGTGATAGAATGAAGTTTGAATGGATAAAATTGAGGCAAAGAGTCATTTTTCATTGGTCAAGTTGGCAGGAATTACACCCCACCCTAAATTACTGAAATTATTTTTTACTTTTGGGTAATTAATGTGATGAATCATGAGATCTTGAAAGTTACATATATTACACTGGAATAATGCAATGATATGTTACATATTGTATCAATTGAATTTTTTTCAATTGTTTTATTATATGTTATGATAATTTACATCATCAAGGATGTTGATTCTTAAGGGGGAAGGTATGTTACACCTCACCCTAGATTATTGAAATTACTTTTTACTTTTAGGAAATTAATGTGATAAATCGTGAGATCTTGAAAGTTATATATTACGATGGAATAATGCAATGATATGTTACAACATGAGATATTACCTTCATAAGAAATCAAGAAGTGTAACATCTATACAGATTCTAGGGGTAGGAATTCATCAAGATGGTAGCACGATGCACGCGTGTCCCCAGAACAATTCCTCCACAGACACAAAACGATAGGGACACATGGGAAGATGAGGATGAAGGTGATGATTTTTATGCTATTAAACTTGTAAAGCTAAGGTAAAGGTAAATTAATGAGAAATTTTCCTAGGTGCAAATTTATGCCATTACATTATTTCCCCACTTTAGTGAGCATACGTGCTAGTGTGTATGTGAGGGGTGATCCCACAATATTGGTTTACAATTTTTGGCCAAACTGGACACTGAACTAATTTTTTCTAACTAAATCTTCACTTTTGAACACCTATAGAGACTAAACCATGAGGAATTTGAAGATAATGCAAACTAGTGATTTGTGACATTTTGTCTGTAGATTCTAAATATATTTTTTTCAAAATTTTTGGAATCAGATTGCACTTCCTTTTCCATCTCCTTCGAAATCTAGTTTTTTCAGTAAACACCATTTTGAAGGAGTGACGCTCACCATATAACACATAAATTTTTTTTCATGAAGGATAGAATTATATATTTTTTGAATTTAGATTTGTAACTATCATATCTAGTGCTTCCAATTGGTTTCATAGTGTTTTATTGAATATTTTTTCCTTAATCAAGTTTCAAAGTCAATCCAATTACAATTTAGTCATAGGTGAACCATATAACACATAACCTTTTTTATATGTATCAAAATTCAATTTTTTTTTTTTGTTGGATCAAGGATTTTGATATCTAGTGAACTTATATTTTTCAATTTTTTTTTTTTATAATCTTCTATTTTTCCACATGTGCAGAACAAAGAGCTTGATTTTGGTTGAAAACCTACATTCATAAGAAATAAAAAATAAATATAATAATAAAATTAAATTTATTTAAAATTATACTTTTTGGGAATCTTATAATAAGGACTACATACTTACAAAAAATAAATTTTAAATGAATTAATTTGATCCCCCAAAAGGTAAATCAAAAGTGGCTTTTCATCAACATTTTGATAGGTGTAAAGGAGACTTCGTTATAGGTATGGTGCAATACTAGCAGGGTTCTATCCAAGGGGGTTTGATATAAGGTGGTTTTATAAAACCCTCTTCAATTTTAATCCTTAAAATGGAATTTTTAAAGGCTTAAATCATTATATTTTCTAAAAATATGTGATTTCAACAAAAATCAGAATCTCCCAGAAATTGTAATCCAACATCGTGGGATAACCTTGAGCTAAAGTAGAAAGAGGTTGAAGAGAATATACAAATATCATCAAGGAAGCATATCTTTGATCTGGCGTACCTAGATGTGAAAGAGGGAGCTCCACAAAGATGCAAAGATGACATGAGTCTTTGATCCTATAGAGATAGATGTGATCTCACCACAGACATGTTAGGTTATAGACAAAACATGTTAGGTGAAAAAGATAATCATAAGAGACACATTCATAAGGCACAAGAAAAAAAAAGTGGACATGATAAGACACAACTTGATTAGATAGACACAAGACACACACTAATCAGATAGATAATCCTATGACTATTGCAAACTGTGTTGTAGGACAAACACAAAAAAGATAGATCTAGTCAAGCTACCCACAAGCTAGATGCCAAGATATAAGATGTCTGACACCAAGAAACAAGACATCAAATATTAGATAAAAGACACACATTGCAAGACATCAAAGATATCTTTTGAGAATAATATTTCAAAGGGGGTTCCTTTGATAGGGAACCCTTCAAGACACCAAGGGGGCCATTCAAAGGAATGCTCCAATTGAAAGACACCACATTTTTTGTACTTATTTTTGTCATCAAGGAATCCTTCTGAAAGATATTTTGTTAAGGAATCCATTAGAAAGAATGCTCCTTTTTCAAAGGAAACTTTTTAGAGTCTTTCATTTTAGAAGTGCTCCTTTTCAAAGGAAATTTTTTAAACTCTTTTGCATATAGGATCCTTTTCAAAAGAAAATTTCATCTAGGAGTCTTGAGAGAATACAACATTTTGGAAAATGAGAGATTTAAATAAGGGAATTTTTTTGTCAAGGAATTTATTTTATATAAATTTTACGCCAAGGAATCCTTTTCGAAAGAATTCACCTTATTAAGAATTATAACATGGTAGCCCCCCTTAGGATGGTGTGTGCTACGTTGAGGAGCACATGACATCCTAAGGAGAGAAAAGAGAGGAAGAGATGTCATGGCACACAACACATGATGAGATGTATTCGTGGTATGTTGTCACACATGTGAGGGATAATGCATAAGAACCAAAACATCAAGAAGTAGACAAAGAAGAAGAAATCAAGGGATAGGGGGATCTGAGAATTCGGGTTAGATCTGTTCATATATACAAATATATATACATAATATGGTATACGTACGAATGATAATCAATCCCCAAAGTTCTCAGAACATGAAGAAGAGCACATGAAGACAAAGTAAAAATAAAAATTGGGTCAACATGGAAGAAGGCCTAAATACCCCTAATGCTTTGCATCATCCTCGATATTGAAAAGAAATTTCATGACATAGAATAATGATGATAAAAACAAATGGAAGTGCACACAAAAATTTCCATGCCTATATCCAAGTACCTCCAAGGGTAGCAAGGGCCCTCTAGGTAGGATCACAAAGACAAAAAGACAAGCACAATGGAACAAAAACACACAAACAAATCTAACCTATAGATAAAGAAGAGGTACCACCCTAGTCCTCATTGACTAGTAGGTCATCCTGCTCCCAATCTAGATCATTGTAAGGGGAAGGAAAATGGAACTATAAGGGTGGGATAGCAAGGGTGGTACCTTTTGAATCACCTACAATGAGGGCCACAGAAGAAGGACCCTCAAGGTCTTCTTCATCAATCTCTTGTGAAGAATAGTCATCGATCTTGTAAAGATTGAAGATAGAGGCAGGATATCATCCATTGAATTAAACATGCACTTTACTAGAGTGCCATGTGTCAATCAGGTGGGAGAAAGTCAATCCACTTGAGAGTCACCACCAACCTCATCAAATAGGGTAGTGACAAACTTAGGGGATTTGGGGTCTACCTCCATCATAAGGATGGTAGAGGCCAAGAAAGAACTAGGTTTTTTAGAAGGCAAACCCTTCTTCCAACCTCCACTTGTAGCAAGGTCATCCTATAGCTTGCACTTCAGTGGAGGATGTTGAATCCCCATAAATAAGAAAAAGAAAAGGAGGAAGAAGACAAAGCTACACCAAACACCACCATTGTATTTGGCATGTCTATGGGTTGTGAGAAAGGAAGGATGTTCAGGAGGGACATCAAGAGAGGGGGATCCATGGAGAGAGTGATGAAGACTTGCACCCTTTTGAGATGAGCATCATCGAGACCCACTGGAGGAGCCAAAAGAAAGAAAAAGGTGATGGGAATCGAGGAAAAAATAGTAGAATAAAGTGGAACAACAAAAAATGATATAAATATAGATGTCATCGATTCCCCCTCCATCTTCTGCAAGGTGGTGTGATCCATGACCAGAGTCTTTCACCTATTCTTGCACTCACATGCAAGTCGGTTACGTTGAATGTGGGAATTGGAAGACGTGACTTAAGAAGAGATTAGAAGTTGCTGCTCAATTGTAGGAGTATCCTTCACAACCATTTTTAGAGGAAGGATGGTCTCCTAGGAAAAATAAGGAGAAAGCACGAGAGAAAAAACAACCACATGAGGAGAAATAGACACAAGCGCCTTGACATTAGGCCTCTTCCAATTTGCTCCCCTATGGGAAAGAAAAAGAATAATAGGAGGCCACGAAGGCTAAGAAGTAGGAACAACCCCATGAGAAGGCTTCCCCTTGCCATATACAGTGGGTTGGAGACCTGCGGGTAGCATATGAAGCTAAAAAAATTGACACTTCACTTTTTTCCATGTGAGAACCATTACACTTCCCATGCGAGGTATAGGAGCAAGAGTCGAAGATGTCACACAAAAAAAAAAAGGTAGAAGCAGATAGAACTGTAGACATAGGAGTAGGCTCTAGAGCATGAGCAAGCTTCCCCATTCCCTTGGGTGGGGAAAAAGAGGAAACTTTTTGTTGTACTATCATAGAGGCTTTTACAGAAATAGCATAAGGAGACACTAGATAGCTAACCTTTAGTGTTGAGCCCCTAGTATTATATTTAACATAAGCCTTATATAACAAATCTCCCATAGGAGGGAGAGGCCCAAACGAGGCAAGCCAAAAGTGGTCTAGTGAGAAGCCCCCGCACAACACCAATGATTTATAGCCAGTGTCATGCACCACGTGCATGTTTCCTTCATGGGGCAAATTTAAGCATTTATGGACTATAGAGGTGATGTTATTCATAGAGGCTAGCCATGGAATGCCTAGCCTTACTTTGAATAGGTCAGACTTTGGGATCATAAAAAATGACACATCAATAGCCTTGGGTCTAACTAAGAGTCAAAAAGAAATAGTGCCCATAGGGCCAATAGAGATTCCATCATGGGTATGGAGAGTGGTTTGCGAATCTTCATATCTCTCCTTATGTAAACTATTTATGAATAGTGTTTCTTTTGTTATTACATTAAATCAACTCATTGGATCAACTAAGACACCAATTATGACATTGACGTTGATTCGAGAAGGAATGTATAATGGGGAAGGCTCCTTACTTAATGGATCATCATGCAAGGTGAAAGTTATATCTAGCATTGTGCTTGCATTTTTAGGAGGGATACATGTGAATGTGACCATGTTCACGTACTTAGATGGAACTAACTTAGAAGATACAAAATATTGTGTTTAGCAAACAATGACCTACCTAAAATCTATTTCTAAATATATAAGAATCCTAATTATGTATCTAGGGGTTGTAGATTGGGTAAAAAAGCTACATAGTTTACGACACACAAATCTAAAATGCCCCTAGGAACCAAGAGGAAGATTCCTAATAACAAGAAATTAAAACAAGGACGTTCATGTTGGGTTCACCAAAAATATAGAGTAGGGGGATTCGTCATCCCCAAGGCTCCAAGTCATAGGAGAGTTGAAGGGAATGAACTACCCTAAACTACCTTAGGTTGAATAATGAATTAAGAAAGGAAATATGGAATGAAAAGGAAGGGAAAACGTGACCTTGTTTCCCTTCTACTAATGATAGGTGTTTTTGGAAATCAATTGAGTAGACTGCAAGGGTCTTAGACTATGAATTTGACAACTCTTTATCTAAGAATGGCAGTGTAGGAACCAAACTTCAACACACCGCACTAGAGTCTCAAGGATGTGCTAGCATCCTATATGGATAGAGGGTTAGATGACAATCAAAAGTACTCAAGGTCTACTTATGAACCACATATTGAATTTTTGTAATTTTACAATTTAATAGAAAAAATATAGAAATGAGTAGTACAACAAGAATAATACTATAAAGCTATTATAATGATGAAATGATGGAGAGAGAGAGAGAGAAAGAGAACTCATGTACAGTCTAGTTCTCTAGTTGTCTCCAAGTGGATGAAATTTCACCTACACACAAAGACAAGAAAAGTGTTGGGTTGTGTTTTGAGGTCTACCTTGGTCAAACCCCCATTTTGGTGTTCCCACCTCCACAGATAGCTAGTATGCAAAAATATGGATACAAATTATAAAGGAGAGAATGCAAATGATAAAATAAAGTAGAGAGCAATGACAAATTGGATGCTACTCTACAAGATGATAGATGAAAAGACATAATGTTACCTTCCCTACTATAAGCACTCAAGGTTGATAGAGGAAGGAGAAAGATGACACCACCACGCCAAGGAGGTAGAGCTTCGTAAACCTATAATGACGATGGTGTTGAAGTAAGAACACACCATAGAAACCAAGTAGAATGATGGTAGCATCAATATATAGTGAGAGTGAATCAAAAAGTGTTGAAAGAATAAGAGAATTAGCTTGAGAGAATGAAGAAATGTGTTAGAGAATGCAAGAGAGTGATATAATGACGTTTGAATGGATAAAATTGAGGCAAAGAGTAGTTTTTTCATCAGTCAAGAGTTAGCAAGAGACATTATCTCTGCATGCAATTAGGAAGTGTAATGTTAATGTAGATTCCAGGGGTAGGAATTTGTCAACATGGAAACATGATGCATGTACATTCATGAGTCGCACATGCATCCCTAATAAAAATTCCTCCACCGACACAAAATGATAGTGACACATGGCAAGATGAGGATGAAGACAGTGGATTTTTTGCGTTATTGAACTTGTAAAGCTAAGGTAAGGGTAACTTAATGGGAAATTTTCTTAGGTACAAATTTATTCCATTACAAGTAAATAAATAAAGGATTGCACAACTTAGTAAGTTGACTAAAATGAGAATGGAAGTAGTACACCACAATGAACTCATCGAACAATATAGAAAAGTGTGACATGACAAGCACTTCATAAGTAAATAATTCACGCTAGTAAATTGTGCATTACTATTTGTATATATTTCAATTTAATAAGAAAATATATACTTGATTACTTGGCCCCTACAAGATAGAATAGTATTGAATAATGAAACTATGTAATTATACCATATTAATGGCAATAAGAGAGAAATTTTGGTCAATGGGCATAATTTGAAGGTATACTACAAATCAACCTCCAAGGAAGAATTCATCTAGTAGAACTACAAACCAATATACAAAACTATACTATGGAAGGTCTTTCATCCATGGGCATAATTTAAAGGTATACTACAAACCAACCTCCAAGGAAGAATTCACAATAGAAATAAAAACCATACACAAAACTATACTATGGAGGATCTTTCGCCCATGGGCATAGGATTCTAATATTATAATTTATAAGTAAAAAATAATTTTGATGATTGAAAATCATAAATGGTGGCCATCAATCTAGAGGAGGACTAAAGATCAGCAATGGTGATTCTCTCCTTAATAATCAATATTTCATATTTTGATAATATTCATGCAAGTACCCTCCCTTGGAAAATATCTACAATTAAGAGTTCCAAAATGGACTCCTTTTACAAGCTCTAGAATGACCAAGCTTTAGAATAACCAAGTTTTTTTATTACATGGCTCCAAAATCATCTTGTCTAAATTGCTATAGAACTACCGATATCTTAGGCTTTTTATGATTAAAATTTTGTGTAAATAATAAGACACTAACCTTTTTTATGATTTAATTTTAATATATTTTAAATTTATTAGTAATGGAATTATTGTTTGCTACAAATACATGGTTCTAATGATGTAATAAAACTCTTCAAACTGACATTTTTGTGGCTCATCATATCTATCATCATAAGTACATGAGTGCCTCCATGTAAGAAGGAATATAGCTAGATTTTGAATGATGTGGACAATACTTGGTGTAACTCAGATTTTTCGGAATTGTGGAAGATGCTAACTACGAATATGCAAATACTTCCTCGATTTATCTCAATTGCCCTTCTCCATCTTGCTGTATTGTTATTCTTGCCCTTAGATATTTATGTGTTTGAATGCAAGCATAACTTCGTCGAGTGTCTTAGCAAAATATCGAAGATTGTTTCTCTTCTCAAAAGTGTATGATTTCAGGAGGAGGAATAATGATAATGACAGGCCATTTTATAGATTTTGTATTTTCAAATGATCGGCTTAGATTGAAAGAGAGATTGATGGATGAGATTGATGAATGCCATGCGATGAGTTATGTGACAGATAGAACGCGAGTTAAAACGTGAGTTCAACTGCAGGTAAAGACTAATTTTAGAACATGAGTTAGAACATGAGTTCCAATCTTCATCTTCAAAAAATAAAAGAAATAGACTTTGTATGCAAAAGCCAAAGTTAGAAGTTGGAGAATAAATGCATGATAAATGCATGTGAATGCAAACTTGAGTTAGTTAATTAAATAAAGATATTTAATTAATAGATATAGATCATGCATATAAGTTGGAACTAGTTAATCGACCAGTTGTGACGAAGAGTTCTCTCGTAGAGATAACTCGAGTTAGACGATAAGTGCATGTAAGAGATAACTGAATGTTAGAGGAATGCGACATAATTAATTAAATAATGAATTAAATGTTAATTTAATTCAACATTTGAAATATGAGACTTTTAATTAAATAAATAAAGTAATTTATTTAATTTGACTTTTGAAAAGGATTAATTGAATAATTAAATAACAAATATTTAATTATAGATGAAAAGGGGTTAAATGAATAATTAAATAAATATATTTAATTATAGTTGGAAAAGTATGATAAAGGGGAATTAAATAATAAATTATTTAATTGATAGATAAAGGGGGAAGAATTAATTAGTTCGCAACATAATTAAATAAATATGATTTATTTAATTAATTAAGTTGAATAAAGGATGATTATGAATTAATGAATTAATTAAAAAGGGTATTTATTAGAGGAAATATGTGTTAGAAAGGCAATTAAAGAAGTAACATTATTTAATCAAGACGACGGACTATAGAAAATTATGTTGAAATGTGTACTTGCAGGCCTAGACCAATTTTCGGTGTGTACACTTGGAACACTCATTACAAATCACATTGAATGTATGACCACAACTAGGTATTTGCATTGAAGAGTAATTACATTATTGTGTTGATTGTAGTCATCAATCATTACTCTATCCCATCTAGAGTCAATTATGAAAATAAGTGTCATCTCTCTTGTGACTCACTCAAAGGACTTCAAATCAAATAGGATCACCACCTTGATAGATTATCTTACACCTAGCGTGCCACTTCTAAAACTTTTTCCAATTTTTGGATTCCTTGCCATTTTTTGACATGAATACAAGATCCATAACATTTTGTATAAAATTTTCCAAAGTAGAAATTGTTTTACCAAAAACTATGGGAATTAAGTGGAAGTCAAATTTGGAGTTATCTAGACTTCTTGAACAAAATTGAAGGGTATGATGAATATATAGTCAAATAATTTGCCCAAAATATACAAAAATAAAAAAAACTATATGAGTTCATTTTGTGTGTGTAGAGGTTGAAACCTAACCAGTGTCATCGAACTCACTAATTTGAGGTAGGTGTCAACATTTTTAACTCCAAAAATCCTTAAGAACAATTATTACAAATATTTTTTGTTGAGATTGAATACTTACCCTAATACATTATAAGCAAGGGCATCACCAAAGGGGTGAAAACGCTTAGTCTACCACCACCTTAGGTGAGTTTCATTCTTTGGGCCATGAAATTACTCACTTGTAAAATATGGCATTTTTCTAGGTTATGGCATGATAATTCTAAATCATCTTTACCATGGGGTATCCCAAGATGATTTTTTGATAAACCTTTCTATATTCCTACATAATTACATTAAAAATATGAATACAAAACATGAATTATCCATAAATTTTCCAATAGACACTTGCACCATCATGGACTCATACAATTAATCATTAAGAATCATTTCATATGACAACGGTATGGTTAGAACATGTGGGATATTTGCAATGAAAACCCTTAAGAAATAAGAAGAGGCACCCTATAATCTCTTTGGATCTTGTTGCTTCACAAATTTTAACTATTTGAATGTACAAGAGAGATAGAGCAATTGTACAACTCTAGAATCACCTCAAATTGAGACCAAACTAGTTTCTCAAGCCCCTCCAAAACCATTAGTCACTTGGACATGTATGGCTAGGGATAGAGTATGGTCAAATGATAAAGAACAACTAGAACCCTCCACTACAACATGGTTGAAAAAGACAACTCAATCAACCACTGATATATCCCCAAAACTAGTAATTTCTTCAAATGATAAGCCTCCCTCTTCAAAAGTAACATTTTTAGCTTTAAAAGACGAGTCTTCGACACCAAATAAAGCCTCTAAGACCTTATAAAAAACCGTCTAGTATCCAACCATAGAAATTTAGTCCATCAACTTGAGGAGGAAGAGAAAAATATTCATATTGATAAAATTTTAGGTAGCTTATTTAAAATCTAGTAAGACCATCTATCACAGGAAGGACCATCCACTCATCCACTAGCTCTGGAATTAGAGGTTTCTCCAAAACATAAAGGTAAAGAGCCTATGGAGGGAAGAATAGATGAGAAAACTATGGAGGATATCTTTGATCATGAACCTGACCCATTTGCCAGATAGGAATGATAATAACCAGTTGAAAATAAATTAGATAGTCTCTTTGAGGAGAAAGATAAATACAATATGCCATTGATATTTCAATATCTAAACATATTCTACAACAACATTAGAAATAGTTTAAACAACTTCAAATTCACAATTGAAATGGTAGAAATATCTATAAGATATCACTCAATAGATAGCCCAAGGAAAGGAACAACATAACCAAACCATCATTTTCCTTCAAGGAGTCTTGCATCAAGAAAAGATAAAATTATCTCAAAAGGATACTAATATTCTATCTCTTAAATAAAATATGTATGTTTTCCATTCCACCTTGGATTTTTGCACTCAAGTGTCTTTCTTATGACAAAAAATTACCCTTATTAAGGGTTTGACTCAGTTGGTATAGATTTATGATTATCTTAGTGATGTTGAGGAAAATAACAACCCATTGAAAGCATGCATTTTGCAGCTAAGACAAGAAAATTTAGATTTAAAAAGGATGAAATTTGAGGTTAATAGTAGAGTGAGTTAATATGTGAGGTAAGTGAAGATCTTGTCTCTTGTCATCCTCTTTGTAATGTTTATGCTATCTTTTTACAAGAAGAATTTTTGAAATGGAAGATTATGAACACATTTTATAATTTTTAATATGATTTTGAGATTAAACATGATTTCTTAGAAATGTATTTTAATTTTTGAGGTCAAAATAGTGACAAAAAATCACATCTTTAGTAATTATTGTTTCACCATAAATCTAATTTTTAGGGAAAAAATTAAGGATTTTCTTGAATATTTTTACATTTTTTGAAAGCTCTCAATTTTTTTGTAGGGGTTTATTCTTTTATTTTTGGACTAAAAATATTGAAAAATAATCGAATCAAGTTTGGCTAGGTGAAAATGAAAATAAAAATAAAAATTGCAACCTTGTGATGAGCATATATTTTTCTAAACATCTATTTGCAACATTATAACATCATTTACTAATATTTACAAGAGTTATATTATCATTTGTGAAATCATAAAGAATCCATTGGTTCTATCATTATTTTCTTTAAACTATCTTGTTATGCATGTTTTCATGCATTTGAGATTGAGCTTAAAATTTACCATTCACATTTTGATCTAAGACCTGAAACAAACCATTTTATGTTAATCACAAAGATCTACTTATGTATGATATCCTCTTGCACCTTAGAGTGATCTTGAGGATAAAAAATAAATGATCTTACTTTTTTAGGCTTGTTTGTTGGTCTTTGGGTGAAAAGATTGGAAATTCAAAGGGTTGCAAAAACTAGCTTGGAGCTCTTCACATTGGATCAAATTATCATCTAAATTTTAGTTTTGGACTTTGGGTTCATTTATTTTAATCACTTTATCTCTTTCAATTTTTAAAGTTCTTAAAAGTTATATTATTCACTTTTCTTTAATCAAATATTTTTTGGTGTGTCTTCCTCACATTGGAAATTGGGCTAAAATTAATCTCACATTTGGATTTGAGCTCTAAAATAAACAAGTACTTGTAGTCCCTAAGATATCATTACATATTCTCTCCTCTCACACCCAATGTTGATCTTGAGGATAAAAATTAAGCAATCTTATTTTTTTATTTTTAGGGGGTCTACCTTGAGAAGTGATCACTCTAGGGAACAGACTCAACTCTCATGTTCTAATGGAGTATAAAGAGAAAGGGATGAATACAAATAAATGACTCTTGGAAGTGGAATCTTTTCAATCTAGGCTAATCCTCTAAGAACTTTATACCTTAGATAAATGAAGGTGGAGAGTTGGTTACCCTCTCCTCCTAGTTGTTTGGAATTATTCCCTTTCATCTATGGATTAAGGCCTAATGTACCCTTGTGGTATATTTGGAGGATACCCCTAGTTGAGCTTGTAAAGCCTATCCAAAACTTATTAGGAATACACACTTGAGTAGGATTGTTAATGTGTCTTGTGTGATTTTTTGAGATCACCATGTTTAATTGAAATTGGAGGGGAGATATCCATTCAAATTTGATCCTAATACATAGTATTTTTCATTATATCTTTGTGTCTTTCTTATATCTAAAGAAAATATTATTTTATAAAAGGTCTTATATTACATATGCCAATTACAAGATCTCAATAAAAAATGGAATCAAGTCAAAATGAGTCAAACGTGCAAATACCTCAAGGAAAATATTCACAATAACTACCTCATGGTGAATTTTAAATTCCACACCTATCATATTCATGGACGATCCACATTGATGAATATCTCAATTAAGATCAAACATTAGAAGAAATACAATAATTTGAGAAAGACCCTAAAGTAATGAAAGTTTTGGATCTTATGTTTAGTACAAACCCTGATCATTATAACCTTCAAATATTACTTCAAAAAGGTGATAAAAGACCATCTCACATTTAATAATAAGCATAGTATCTCATAACCTTCACTACACCTCAAACTTTGGGAGAAGCAAATCAAATCAGCACACCAATGAGAAGTGTATTTCCATCACAAATGGACATACTAATCCAATTCAAACATCAACACCAAAGGTGGTTAAAAATTTCACATATACACTACCACCTCTACCTAACACATTAAAATTTCAATGGAAAACATATCAAGAGATGCATCAAGAGAAAGCTACACCCCAACAATTACCTACCTTTACTAGATCTCACTTAAACATTGATACCTTAAACATGCAAAATTTTTCCCATTCAACCAAGTCAACCACAAGAAAATTACATCCAACCAAGACAAACTCAAGAAAAATATATAAAACCATGTAAACCTCAACAACAATACATCCAACCAAGTCAACCTCAACTGATACTACATAAAACTTAGTCAACATTAAAAATAATATTTCACTACCACAAGTCCACCCCCATCAACATATACAAATGACTTGGCTCAACAAATGCAAGAGTTACAAAAAAATATAGAAAACATGGAAATTGGAAAAATTAATGCTAAGAAGAGCTATACATTCTAAGACATATGTCCCTATCCCTTTGACAAGTCTTTAAAAATGATACCCTTCCCTCAAAACTTTGAAATGCCAAGATTTGACAAATACAAGGGAAGAGGTGATCCAAGAGAACACATAAGGAAATTTTGCATAGCTTGTCTTGATGTGTCCTATAGTGATACATACCTAATGCACCTCTTTCCTAGAAGCTTACGAGGTTGATATATTGAGTGGTTTTCACATTTACCTCATGGGATTAGAACCTTTCATGAGTTGGAAAATAAATTGATTACATATTTTTCACATAACACTAAGCATAAAATCTCCATGATTGGTTTATGTAATGCAAAATAAATGAGGGAAAATATTTGTATCCCTTTTACAAAGGTGGAGAAACATGGAAATCAAATTCCCTTATCCTATTCTTGAAAATAACTTGTTCACATTTTCACCCAAAACCTAAACAATGAATTGGTATTTCACCTAAGAATTCAATGTGCTGGTATCTTTGATGAGATCATTGGAAAGGGAATGGAAATTGAAAAAGATATCATTGCTAATGGTCTTGTGAAAATTATTAAGATCATAATGATAACTCTTCAAAATATAAATATTAACCAATAATTTTGACCAAAAACAAGAACATTGTCAATCATGATGTGATAGATGCAAAAATAGTTCAAAACATTCAACCTACCCTATAATTTGCAACAATCATTAAACAATCAAGGTTCTAGGAGAACACCTATTGAAGACAATGTTACTAAAAGGAAATACACTCCTTTAGGGGAATATCTCGAGTTTACATCAAAAATATTGATCCAAGCTAAACTTATCACCTTACCAAAAGTGATAAATCAAGAACTAGAAAATAAGCCTCCATGGTTGGTGCAATCATGGATGGAGGGTTCAGAAAGAATAGTCCAAACTATGAAACTTACAATCAACACGAAAAAAATAACAAAAGAAACTTATCTACAAATATGAATCTTTATTGAATTAGCTATCATACATATAGCATATGCCTCATGGGCAAATATACAGGGCTCATAGGCTTGCCACAAGGGCTTTCAACATTGCAACTGGCCAAAGGACTTATTACATTCCCCCGAAGGGTTGATGCAAAAATATAATGAATCTATCTATCTCTAACTTGATAACTGAATCCCTATGAGTTACAAATGATTATAAATATTCTTCTCAATCTCTAATAAAGGCCCACATTGGCCACAAGGGTTTACAAACCCGATGAATGCACAACTATGAATGTCAGCCTTAAAATATGAAAACATATTCCTCATGAAATGAAATGACTTGTGAATATCCAAGATAGGTCTCAATGAACCCGAGATGCTTTTAAGGTGTCCCATTAAGCTCTGCATGATCTAGAATAGGTCCGCACTAAGAAATTTGGATCAGGTCAGACCCAAATGCTATGATAGTGAAATACAATGAGATTTTGAGAGTGATAACTTTTAGTAGATAAATGAAAATGATGTGAAATCTTGATATGTGATAGATGTCAATGTGTAGATTCTATATCCTACTTCACGAGCCGAGAAATGATGATGCAGTAAAATGTGAAACAAAATACTGAAACTTCTACTGAATGCAATGCAAGAAAATAAATATTTTTGGATGATAGAGGATTGCTTTACAACCAGGGATGCTCTTGCATCAGACACCCAGGGTTGGAAGAAAAGTGAGTCCCCCACTTTCCAAGGCTAAGAGGAAAATAAAAATGGTCCACCTCAGCTCGAGAAATTTGTGATGAATCCTCCACTGGTCTACCTTTCCACTTCACAAGATATTCTTTGTATTTCTTGTTTCTAGTGCTCCTTCTAGTTATTGTATCCAAAACCTACTTAATCTCCTCTGGTTCTTGATGTGGTAATTGCTCCTTCAAATCAACTTCACTACTACTACCACTTGACTGTCCTTCATGAAACTCATGTATGTCTACAACATTGAAAATAGGTGATATACCCAATGTCTTTGATAAATCCACTTCATATGCATTTCCAAAATCAAACTTTATTAGAATCTTACACGATCCAAACTTCCTCATCTTCAACTTATTGTACATTCCCACTGGAAATCTATCCTTCTTTAGATATACCATTACTTCATCTCCAATAGAAAATTTCTTATATCTCTGGTGCTCATCTTTCTTTTCCTTATAATTATTGTTCATGTCTTCCAAATGCTTCCAGACCTGATTATGCAGTGTCTCCATGAAATCTGCAATCTCTTCTACCTCCACACTCCTTATATTCTCCATACTGATGTACCTTAACTCTACAACTCTTTTGAGATGTACTCCTATCACAATCTAAAATTGTGTCTTCCCTATACTCTAGTTCACTAAATTATTATATGCAAATTTGGCTTGCGGTAAAACTATGTCCCAATTTCCTTCCTTATATCCAACCAAACATCTTAACAAGTTACCCAAAATTTTGTTTACTACCTCTATTTGTCCATTTGTTTGTGGGTGATATGCTGAACTAAAATTCAAATCTATCTTCATCTTCTTCTACAATGTCCTCCAAAATTATCCAATGAATTTAATGTCTCTGTCTGAAACTATACTCTTAGGTAATTCATGCAGTCTCACAGTCTCTTTGAAAAATAAGTCGGCAACATGAACAACATCATTAGTCCTCATACAAGGAATGAAATGTGTTATTTTAGAATATCTATCCAGTATTAGCATTATAGAATAATGAACTCTTTGTGTTTTTGGCAATCCCAAAATGAAATCCATGCTTATATCTTCCCAAGGTCTTTCTGGTACTATCAAAGGTTTATACATTCTAGTATTCTGACTACTCCCTTATGAAACTTGAAAAATTATATAACTCTAAACATGCTTCTTGACATCCTTATATATCTGTGGCCTAAAATAATTTTCACTCACCAAAGATACTATCTTATCCATTCCAAAATGCCCTACTAGACCTCCACTATTTTTTTCCCTAATCAAATTCTCCCTCATTGAACTCCTCAGAATACATGATAAGTGTTGTTGTAGTGCTCATCATTTAATTATAAATGTCAATATAGGGCAGTGTCCACGATGATATACAAGAGGGAGAATAAATCATTTTCATAACATTATTTTTCTACAAACAAAATTGAAAAGCAATGCATGAAAGAAATTGCTGGAATCAAATCTAATCTAAGAGCTTGTAAATGAAATGTTGGAATCAAATCTATCCTAAGAAATTTGTAAAGGAAAATACTAGAAATGTAAAGAACTAGAAATGAAATGCTTGTAAGTGAAATTCTGGAATCAAATCTATCTTAAAAAATTGTAAAGGGAAATGCTAGAAATGTAAAGATTTGGAAATAAAATGACGACCAAGAAATGAAACTACAAACTACTATTACTAAAATATTGAACTATATTATTTTATGAAACTCTTTCCCAAAACAAAGGTCTTAAAGATGAGCCTTATAGTTGTGCAATAAATTTCTAGAAGATAGGAACATGTGTTGAGGGGAAAAAGATAAGTCTTTTCTTCATCTTGTTGAGTCAATCTCTTTTGGTCATCAAAAACAAATATGCCTATTTTACAACCCCTAAACAAGCTCCAAAAAGGTGTTAGAGAGCTGAAAATTCCTTCCTTGACCTCTTCTATTATTGAAACTCTTAAATCTACTTCTATATGCTCTCAAATATTCATAAATTGGGTTGAACAGATCCCTAGATATTTGCAACTTCCCCTATATTCTCTCAACTTCTATCCAAGACACTCCAATTTTATTTAATGCTTGCAAATATTGCTTTCAAAAGCTCCAACTGCTATCCCTTAACTTCTCAATCTCTTCATAAATGATATCATACTTATCATTCACTTAGATCCTACTTAGTTTCGGAGATTCTGAAGCATGAAAGCAAATAAATGAAGAAATTCCAATGCATGGACTGGTAAAGTTTTCTTTCAAACCACAAATCGGGTTTTCACGAAATTTAATGGGTTTTTTTCTCCTTTTTGTTTCCTATTTTCTTTCCAAATAGAGCAAGAACCCAAATCATAATTTTAAATATATGATGAAATCTCGACTACTGAAAATCCCTCACTTTTCCCATTATTCAAGCAACACACCGCTTCTCTTTGATTGAAGAAAACACTAATTTAACTAATATATGAGACATTTCTTTGTCTCATCAATACACAACTAATTTCCTTTGAATAACAAATCTTCTTGAATGAAATATTCCAACCATTGGCTCTAGTTTGTCACTACTAGTTTCTTACATGCTTTCCAAGCTTCACCAAAATTTGAATCATCTTCATACATAAGCTTCAATTCTTCAAAACCCAATACTTCTATCCTCATTTCTAGCAGCAAATTTATTCTTCTACTCAATACATCTTTGACTTGCCATTCCTATGCTTCAACTCAAAATGTGTAACTCTATAAGAACTCAACCCACCTCATATGTCTTTGATTTAGCTTCCCTTGATTGTTCAAATACTACAAAGCTTGATGATCAATATACAACACAAATTCCTTAGGCAACAAGTAATGTCTCCACTTCTTCAAGGCTTGAATTATGGCATAGAATTCCTCATCATAAGATGAATATCTTTTTCTAGCATCATTCAAATTTTCACTAAAATAAGCTATAATTTTTCCTTCTTGACTCAAAAATGCTCCTATTGCATTTCTATCTGCATCATAATCAACTTGAAATACTTTTTCAAAATTTTGTAATGCTAACACTTGTTGCTCTATCACTTTTTTCTTCAATAATTCAAAACTCCTTTGTGCTTTAGATGTCCATTTAAAGTCCTTATCTCCTCTCATTATCTCTATCATGGGGTTACAAATGCTACTAAAACTTTTGATAAAATTGCTAGTCCATGGAATGATCTCACCTCTCCAATGTTTACCGGTGTAGGCCAATCAATAATTTCTCACTTTCTTAGGGTCCATCTTCAATCCTTCAATAAAAATAAAAAATCCAAGGTATATTAAATCTATCTTCATAAAGCTACACTTCTTGATATTAATCATCAACTTATCTTATCTCAATTTCTACAATACTTGTTGGATGTGCAAAAAATGTTTTCTCTAGTCTTACTGAAAATTAGAATATCATCCAAGTACAAAATGAAAAACTTACCCAAGAATTTATTCAATGCCTCATTCATCAATCTCATGAAAGTGATTGGTGTATTGGTCAATCCAAAATGCATCACTAATCACTCATAGAATCCTTCATTTTCCTTAAATGTAGTCTTCCATTCATCTCCTTCTTTGATTTTGATCTGATGGTATCCACTCTTTAGGTCAATCTTTGTGAAATAATTTTCTCCAATCAAACATTCCATAATGTCATCCATCCTTGGTAATGGAAATCGATACTTGACAGTGATCCTATTGATTGATCTTGAATTTGTACACATTCTCCACTCTCCATATTTCTTTGGTGTAAGTACAATAGGTACCACACATGGGCTCAAAATTTATCCAATCAATCCCTTCCTCAACAACTCTTGTATCTACCAGTTCAACTCTACATTCTTTTTCGATGCCATTCTATGTGCTACCTTGTTTGGTAAAATTGCTTATGATATAAGATCTATATGATGATTGATACTATGGACTGGAGGGAGTCCATCTGGTACATTCTCTGATATGATGTCTTCATACTCTATCATCAATTTCATTACTTCTTGGGTCTCTGTGGTATGATCCCCTACCTTTACCTTACCACCAATCCTTGGAACTAATTCAAAACACATTTTATCATGCCTCAATCCATCCAAAAATTTGCTTCCATCTACCAAACATAGTTTGGTAGTGCCACAAAATTTAGTCTTCTCTTCCTTTAAAGGTATCAACTTGATTCTTTTACCATTTTATGTCATAGTGTAGGTATTCCTTCTTCCATCATGAATTTATTTCTTATCATTTTTCCATGGTCTTCCTAATAGTAATTGACAAGCATCCATAGGCATAATATCACACAATACTTCATCCCTATATGATCTAATATGAAATTTCACCAAAAATTTCTCATTCACCAATATCTTATGCTCATCTTGAATCCATGCTATCCTATAGGGGTTTGGGTGTTTCAATCTCTCCAATTCCAACTTGGTTACCATCTCCTCTGAAACTAGATTATTAGTACTACCACTATCAGTGATAACTTTACACACCTTTCCTCAACACTTACATTTGGTTCTGAACAAACTCTTTCTTTGTGGTGGTTACTCAATCACTTCCTCATGCATTAAATCTCTCCTCATCAGTAATGGTTTTCCTTTCTCAAGTTTCCCAACTAAATTAGGGGATCCAATATATTATTTATCCACATAAGTTTCTCTTTTGGTATGCTTAGGTTTCTTGTCAGTACTTCTTTGATGACACTCAAATGCTCTATGTACTTCACCTCCACACTTGGAAATAGGTTCATCTGAATAGCGTTCTCTCAAATATTCCTTCATCTCTTTGGTATCCATCATTTTGGTAAGAATTATGACCTCTTCTATCACTACGATAGAAATTTTTGTCTTCTCTACCTCTACAATATGAGTTTGTATTATTTTATTCACTTTGGTATGGGTTTGTATAAACATCTTTATTCTATTTTGCATAAGGTCCTATTTCTCAAGATTGGGATCCACTCCTTTGGAATCTTCCTCTTGCACTTCTCTGCCTTTGTTCAAACTTCTTATTTAGCTTCTCTTCCACCTTCAATGCAAACTGATATGCTTCTTCAACTATAGTCATCTTTACCAAGCTTAATTATTCTTGAATGTTTGATGTTAGTCCATTAACATGTATCTTCCAACCTTTTTTTTGCTTGCTTCACTATGACTTGTTATGATTATCATCTTATAGAATTCCTCAATATACTCCTTCATAGATCTCTCCTTTTGTCTCAGGTTCTACAATATTTTCAACAGATCAAGTTCATAATATGTTGGTTGGAATTGATTCTTCAAATTTATCACCATTCTATCCCATTAAATTATTTTCTCCTTTCCTCTTCTATTTCTATCCAATTGAACTTATTTCCACCATAAAGCAGCATGACCTTTCAACTTTGTTTACACAAATCTGACTCTTTTTGGATCTTTAGTTTCTTCATATTCAAATTATTCTTCCATTTCATTGATCCAATCAATCAATTCTTCAGGATTCAAATTTACCACATAATTTTGAATTTTAAGTCTAGGTCGCTTACCAAATTTTGAAATCACCTTCAACATCTTCATCTTCTTTGATTCTTCTTCTTCGCCTAGGGCTTTTGAAAATTTATTCACATGATCTATTTCATCATCACTTTTATCCTCATGCCAAGGGTTTAGGCCTTGAATTCTATCTTCTTCTATTGCATCTAATCAAACTCACATCTCATGCATCATCTCCAACATCTCATCCATTTTTCTAGCAACATACACCATAGCAACCACTCTTCTTGGCGGCATCTCTCCCCTTGAATTTGGTGCAACTACGTCACAATAGATCGATTGAAAACACATGTATTCTACCTCAAGTTGGAGATTTTTTTACCTCAATAAATGCCTTTAGGACTCACAAACTCACTCTAATACCACTTGGTGCAGTCAGAGATGGAGGGTTCAGAATGAACAATCCAAATAATGTAGCTTAAAGTCAACACAATGGAAATAACACAAGAAATTGATCTACAAATATGATTCTTTATTGAATCGGTGATCTTACATATAACATATGCCTCATGGGTGAATATCTAGGGCTCACAGGCTTGCCACAAGGGCTTTCAACATTACAACTAGCCAAAGGCCTTATTGCGTGCCCCAAAGGGTTGATGTGAAAATATAATGAATCTATCTATCTCTAACTTGATAATTAAATTCCTATGAGTTACAAATGATTATAAATATTCTTCTCAAGCTCCAAAAAAGGTCCATATCGACCATGAGGGTTTACAAACCCGATGAATGAACAATTGTGAATTTCAACCTTAAAATATGAAAAGATAATCCTTCACGAAATGAAATGACGTGAATCTCCAATATAGGTCTCAATGAACCCAAGATTATTGTAAGGTATCCCATTAAGCTTTGCATGATCTGGAATAGGTCTACACTAAGAAATCTTGACTAGGCTGGCCCCAAATGCTTTGACAATGAAATATAATGAGATTTTGAGAGTGATAAGTTTCGGTAGACAAATGCAAATGATGTGAAATTTGGATATGTGATAGATGCCGATGTGTAGATTCTATATCCTACTTCGTGAGCTAATAAATGATGATGTGGTAAAATAAAAAATGAAATACTAAAACTACTATTGAATGTAATGCAATAATTTTTTTTTTTTGGTTGATACAAGATTGTTTTACAACTAGGGATGCTCTTGCATCAATGGCACAAAGAAAATGAATATTGTGAGTACCATAGGCTTAAAGGACATAATACCTCTAATTGCTTCAAATTGAAAAATCTTATCCAAGACCTTAGTGATCAAGGTGATATTAGCATAAACAATACATCTTCAACTAATTATGATATCAATATTTACCAAGATCCTATCCTTAATCGTGGAAAAGAGGAACCATCAAATAAAAATAACACTCCTAAAGAGGATCCAATTATATTTATGTTTCTGATGATTGCACCATAGTTTGAGTAGAAGGAATCTCTTTCATAAAAATACAATCCTTGAGTGTATAGTTGCAACCTATAGGGGAAAAATAACATCTAGTGATCCACTTCTTGATCAAGATAAAAGTATCATTTTCAATAACCCCTCTCCATCTCAAGGCTTAATTATCTCTTCCATGTGACCTCATGAACAAGTACGCTTTTCACTTCTACAACATCTTCCAATTCCCTTCCAAATCAAGATTTAAGCACACCTTGCATCCCATCCAATGATCCTCTCCCATCTCATGATCCCATGAATTTCACTCCATTTAGTGACCCCCTCCCATTTCAAGATCAAAATATCCTTTCATGGAATGATCCTACCCATCCACAAGATTCCACCATTCCTATCAAAACAAGATATATCAAAACATAAAATAATAGAGCATCAAAATTGACTCATTCAAAAGCTTTATCCACCAGTAAGGCATCCATTCTATCACATATCCCTCATTCCATCCAAATAAATCCTTCCTTCCTTATTGTGATCTTGACTATCCTATCCATATCCTTCATCCTATCTAATCCATCCTCTTACCCTTGGTACTTTGGTCTTGGTAAAGTTGGCGGAAAACCTTATCCAAGTATAGTTTAGATAATGAAAATCCTTACAATCTATGTATTTTAGATATCATCCTTTTATCCAAAAAATCATTTAAAAAAAAATATTATATCCATAATAAAAATATCTCTAGTAAAAGATATATCATTCTTTTGCAGTATAATCCATGGAGCTCTCTTCTCCTCTCATCCACCTATCCACTTATCATAGCATAGTCAGTCCATCTATCCCACAATAAGTGATCCTATACCTAATTGGGGGCACCTTTCCCTTGACCTAGGTGTTGGGTTGGATTATTGTATCTTGAGATAATATTAAAATACAAAAACATTAATCTTTAACAAAAAACATGAGCAAAAAAAAGGTCAATTGTTGAGCTAAATCTTTGGTTTGCATAGCTTGTTGCCTATCTTTCACTATAACTATAAACAAAATATAACATCCTAACACAATTATCTTTCCTATTATGATCATTATCAAAATAAAATTTAAGTCTTAACGAATGCATCCTTCCTACAATGGAACTCATCTATCAAATTTGGGCTTATCTTTTTGTAAGAGATACATTGGCTATTGATTTTTATTATTTAGTTACTCTTTTTTTTTTCATTCTTGATTTTTTATTTTTTATCCCGTTTTTTGAATGAAAGTTTATCTTAATATTCTTAGATTAGCTTGGATCATAGCATGAGTGTCTTCTTCGGATTGTTTTACTTTATTTTCTCCCATTTTCTTGATGAAGGCATATATCTTAATGTTCTTAGAGCATATTGGATTTAGACATGGCTTTCTTTCTTTTTAGGTTTTCATTTGTGTTGTGCATATGCAACCTGGGTAAATGACAAGTGATGTCCACTTGCTAAGCTTCCTATTCAAAGTCGCAATGTGTCTTGTTTCATTTCCTTGGTGCTTTGAATTTTTCATATCATCTCTTGTTGCATCTTCTCTTTATAGGTTTCATTTCGATATTTGATCCTTGGTGGAGATTGATTTCACTAGATTCACAAGAGCTAGTATAAATCATAGTATCATTATCATAAAATATGCATAAATTATAAACATAATAACATAAATAGCATCATAGAAAATCATTCTTTTCATTTGCTTGACCAATTTTTTTCTTGGCTGGTCTCTTGAGGGAGCATCATATCTTCCATCCCTCGGTCTATTGAGGAATCCTAAGGCATATCACCAATATTTTCTTTGAAATAATACTATAAAATGCATTGTCTTAAAGAGGAGCAAAATGTAGACACCTGAAAATGACTAATACATTTTCATTTTCATTATCCTTATCATTTCTTCTATCTAAATTAATTAAATATTTTTTAATTATTTAAGTAATTCATCTCTTATCATTTTTCCTCCAACATTAATTCAAATTAAATTCAAATTATCATTAGTCCTCTACAATTAAATAATTTTTAAATAAATTATTTTATTAGCTAACACCCCTCTTTTAAATAAATTAAAAAACATATATTTAAATTAAATCTTTTAAAAAATTATTTGATTTACTAACACTCCTGTTTTAATTAAATTAAATTTTTTCTTCTAAAATAAATAAATAAATATTTATTTATTTCTACAAGCTATCATTTGAATTAAATAAATTTTATTAGTTTAATTCCCTCCAAAAATTTAGAATTTGGGTCTTACCTTATCTTAAATTTTCCTATCCATTGATCTTGCAAATCAATTTCGACCATTGATCAAATTTCAAGTAAAGCATATAAATAAGAAGCTTTTATTTCATTCAAACACACTAGAATTCTTATAATCAAAGTTACTATATCAATCTTATCACTTTCCAACATTCAAGCAATCAATCATTCAAGCAATCAATCATTCAAATGTTATCAAGCATTCAAGTGATCAAGCATTCAAGAATTATCAAGAATTATCAAACATTTATCATTATCATTATCAAGCATAGGTATCATTTATATTTATCATTGCATCATATCATTATTTTTATTTCATATTTTATCACTTTGAAGAGCAACCAAAAATGAAGAAAATCAATATCTTAGCCATGATGACTTTACTTGTTATCTAAATTCTATATTTCAATTCAAGATCTTGAATTTAATTGCATGATTGTGAGAGTGCAAGTTTTTCATTGTTGATATTTGTGATCTACATTTTCATATGTCCACAATTTTACTTGTTTGTAGGATAATTTTTTGGCATAAAATTGTCTTTCTTCTTCCCTCTTGTTTGACCAATTGTTAATTTGGTCACTCACTAAATATATGTCAGAGATGATAGATTCCAATTAAGTGGTGAGGGTAGACCAATGGGAGGTTGCTCCACTTAGATCTCTCAACTTTTCAATCAATGTTTAAATTTCTCTCTTGTTATTTTCTATTTTCCCTAAGATGTTTTCTTTTGTCCCAAGACAATGTCAAGGTATTATTAGAGGGGTTTGTTGTTGTTTTTCTTCACTAGATTTTTCTTGAATTGGTGAATTAAGGTTTTCATGAAGTAGAAAGGGATTTTAAATTCTTGAAAACTAAACAAAATGTAATAATAAAAAAATTCTCTTTAATTGAGTTTTTACACTAAAAAATTAAAGCACTACCTACCAGCTCCTTGACCTCATAGATGTCGTGGTAGTATTTTGGTGGTGATTTTCTCAAATTTATAATGTGTGTGTGTTTTCCTTGGCTTGTTCTCTATTGTAGGGTGTTGATAGGTTGAGTTCAAATAACCTCAACCTGTACAAAGTCAATATTTTATATAAAAAAAAATGCAAGTGCATTATAATGCACTCGTCTTATGTCTTACATGGGCCAAAAAATGGTTGTGGAAACTTTTTGGTCCCCCATGTTTCTACACTTACCCCTATTCACACAACCAGAGGAATGACAAAAAAATATAATGTATTTGGAAAATTTCTCTAAGAGTGCATGTTGCATTTGTTGAAGATTGAGGATTGCATTAGATGATTATCATTAATGTTAGTAGGTTGCCATTGATGTCAACATAGTACTATATGTATGACTCATTTATCAAAAGTTATTTCTCATTGTAGATGACCATTATATGTGGTCTGGTCTGTTGGTCTTTAGGTCCAGTTCCTACCAGGTGACAAACTATGATTCAAATATTTGAAGATCTTGGCCAACTTAGCACATGCAATACTTTATAGATGTTTGGTAGACCTAATTGATGAGTAAGATGAATATATATATGCATATGTGTCTCTTTAGAATATATAGAGATGTGAGGTTATGCAAGAAGGATATAGAGACAAAAAAGGGTGCAAATACAACATATTAGAATAAGCAAAGAAGGTGAAGGCAATAAGTGCATGATCAAAGCATAATTATTGAGTGCTTACTGATATACAATACTACCTTTATAGAGATTCATCTGGAATTGAATTCAACACAAGAAAGGTGTAATTGATCACTTCACTTTTGGTGGTAAGCCATAACTTTTGTATTATGGTAGTGAGCCATCTTCTTTGTATCTCTATGGTAGTGATCCCTTCGAGTTGTAGCCCTGTGGACAGTGAGTCTAGATAGCGAGTCCTTATCTTATGTAGTGAGCCTTATTGCAAGCAGTGAGCCTTTTGTAATCAGTTTTGATATTATCTATAGTGTGAGTTAATCCTCACTATGGTTTTTACCTTATTGGGTTTTCCACACAAATCTAGTATTATTGTGTTTTGTGAATTGGAATTTTATGGTTAATCACTTAATCAGTTTGCATGTTAGTTTTAGTAATTGAATTTAAGGTTATAACTTGTGATAGGTGATTCACCCCCCCTCTCAGTTTTCCTATCCAACAACATTAAGGACATGTTCTTTGTAAGTATGCACTGTTAGATTTGACAAGGTAAAGATTTTTTTTTGAGCACAAGAAAAACTCTCTATGTATGTGCTATTAGATTTGACTCTAAGGTGAAGAATTTTTTTGAGCATAATAAAAACTCTATGTATTGTAATTTTATTCTTTATAAAATATATGAGTGGTGCTATGTTTATTTTCTTGAAATCATTTCCTAGGGTCAATTTTGTGATTCTATGTGTTTACATGCTTTTTTTCATTCTATTGTATTAGCTTTATATTTTGTAACCATTTTTACAATTTTTTTTTTTTAATATTATTTGCAATTGATTCAATGTACTTTGTGTATAATATTTGACCAAATATAGCCATTCCTTTAAGAATTTAATTAATTTAGCCCCATCAATCTAAGACAAAACATAATATGACTGTCAATTTTCCTATCTTGGATTGAATTGTAAGTGTGATTCTATCTCCTAGATTAATTCCTACACATAATTATATCCACTTTATTTGAACTTAATATTCAATCATTCTAAGCTAGCGCCATCCAAAAAGATTGTTGTTAGCTAGCTTACACATGAAAGCATATGAATTAAACACCTAGGATGCCATATTTAAAGATAAGTCCCATGACACTAGATTATCATCCATCATCTAATAAGAATATAAATCATAGAGGGTAGAATTTGATCACAATTAAAGGATATATTATATAAAGTACTCTACATTTGAATCAATAAATGTTGCACTATACATATCATCACATCTTGCATATTTTTGATACTTTCAAACTCTTTTTAAAAGTAACAAAGGGGTCTAAACAAGGCTTAAGGAAGCTCAAAATTCAATCTAAACACAATATACTCCTAAAGGTGTTCGTTAATGTTGCATTAGTGTGAAAACATGTAAATCATGAAGTGGAAACATAAATATTAGAGGAAAGTTATAGTTGTAGGTAGAATCATTGTAGACATGACAAAATCATGTAAGATCAAGACATACTAACACATAATTTTGTTTAATAGAAAAATAAATTGTAAAGACATATCAACTATATGAATCACTTTACAATTAGAAGTTATAAAACACAAAATTAACTATCATATGATAGGCTAAAAACTAGTTTAAATTTTTATATCTAAAAGCCTTTTTCTTTTGCCAAACTAACCCCATTTATTTCCACTTTAATTCCTTATTTATCCATTATTAGCTTATACATATTAAAAGTTATTTAGTATGTTTTAGGAGAATAAAATATGCTTAAGTTATTTATTTATGTGGAAATTAATCCAGTTGGTTGGAAATGAATGAATAGAAGTTTCTGTAGTAGAGCAAGCATCGAGTTGAAGACTATTGAAGATCTTTTTGTTATGAAACAAGGACATATTTTTAGCATATTGTTTTAGATTTCTGGCCTATGGCCAAGGTTTTCTATTAATTGAACATTGTAGTTTGTTGGTCTTAGGCCATAACAAACTACTTCATCTTTTGTTAGACCTATTCATTATAAAGACTCAGTATATATATGTAGTTTAGTATCAACTATAACTTAAGAAGACTATGTATCTCATTTTGAAGAAATCAATCAATTTTTTTGTATGATTAAGACAACGTAGACAAGTATTTGTGGTTTCATCACTTGGTGGACTAAGGAGGTAGGGCCCACTTCTCAGAATGTTGGTGACTTTTGTGATTTTTTTTGTTTTAGTAATATAGGTGTTTCAGTCACATTTCATTTTACCTTGTGATTTTCATATTAATTACTAATTGAATTAAGTTATTTCTATGTTAATTATGAATTTGTTCTAGTGTTTTTTTATTATAATATGATCATGAACTATGGGAATTTTTGTTAATTTATTTAAGAATGATATTATGCTATAATTCTTAGAATAGAATGATTTAAAAATTATCGATTTAATTTTTTGAATTATCACAAACTATTGATATTCATGTCACATACTATTGTTTTTCCTATAGTAGTTCAAGTCACATAAAGAAAATACAGTTAGTAATTAGTTTTTCACTTGAAGGATTTTCAAGATTTTAAAATGTATTTCATTCCCACCTAAACTTGTTTCTCTTAGCCCTTAAGAATATAGTTGTGACACCTTTCACAAGTTCTACACCCTGGATTGACTTAGGTACAAATTGAAGTTCCAAATTAAGTTGAAACTATAATCCTAAAATCCAACCTTCTCAACTTTGTCCTAACATTTTGGTGTCGTTATTGAGGAAAGGCATTAAAGGCCTGTTAATCCAACAAGTTAAGTTAGGATCAACGTGTCAAGGAGAAAGTTTGTACAATTGTCGACATTTCCTAGGAAATTACCCTTGGTTTTTGATGTATTAAATCATATAGATGCATGAGTCATGTTAGAGATGAAAAAGGTAGATTTGTCAAACAAAGTGTAGGAATTATCTCAACAAAACAAGAAAATCCCAAAAAAGGATTAAAACCACTATCTGTGAACAAACCATCTAAAAAGGAATTATTTGAACTTGATCTTGAGATATGTGTAATTAAATCCACTATTGTTGAGTTAATTTTTGAGTTAGCATCTAGTACACAACAAGAATTACCTAAAATAAATACCCCTATGTTTGTCAAAACAATTTGAAGAATCTTACAAATTGCAAATTGGTAAAATTCTAGAGAGTAAGAAATCTATTTTTTTTTCATCATTTTATACACCTTGCACATTTTAAATCATGGCCAAAAATAATAACAATGACAATAAAAATGATTGAGCTCTGGCCAATAATAATCCTATTACTTTTGAATTTCCTATTGTCCAACCTACAGAAGAAGATCCTATAAAAACATACCTCATTCTGCTTTGCCAATTTCTAGAGGACTTTGTATGAAGGATCCTAGTATGTTTTTATTTGAGTTTGATGCCTTCTATCACAACTATGACTATTAGAATGATTCTTAAAATCTTAATTTGTTTCTAGCTACATTGAAGGATGCAACATTATGGTGGTTTATGGGCTTAGGGCCACAAACAATTTACACATGGGAAGATATGAAGGAGATATTTTTGACAAAGTATCAAGAGTATTGCAAGATAAAGGAGGTTCAAGATGAGATCTTTGGTATGATGCAGTGAGAAGAAGAAAATCTGGAAGATTACCTTGAACGATTTTCATTTATTCTCCAGAGAATGAGACAAAAATGAATAAATAATGATACTATTAAAATGATTTTTTCTTAGAGGAATTTATGATGAATGCATTGATGTTTTAAATCTTATAGGTGGTGGAGACACTTCTAAATTATGATCTGATGAAATTTTTGATATATGCAAGAATTATTTAAGATCCACTCGGTCTATAAGAGGTTATCCTAGGAAGCATGTCTCCTCTAGAAGTACAACAGGTATTTGTTGCAAGGTGTGTGCCCTTGGTCTCCTTATTCTATGCAATGCAAAATTCGATTTCATGACATGAATTAACTACCTCTCATGGATTCATTAACTCTAGTGGTTGTATTAGGCATTAACAAGTCGATCTTTTGGTGTAAAAAATATCTGTGCAATAATTGGTATTAGAGCTTGGGTCACAAATTCGAACCCCTCGCTTATGTTGGGGGTTGTTTTTGAAAGGTGTGTGCCCTTGGTCTTCGTGTGCTTTGAAATGCAACACTTAGGTTTGTGACATGAATTAACCACCTCTCATGGATTCATTAACTCTAGAAGTTGTATTAGGAATTAACAAGTTGATCTTTTGGTGCAATGATAATCATTTGTGCAATAGTATCACTAAGCATGAGCTAGCTATGTTACTTGATGATTTAGAATTTTATCTTTTAAGTTATGGGTAAAAAATTGATACTTTGTACACATGTAAAAGATCAATAAGAAGTTGAAAAAATACTTGTCATTTTTTTTCCAATATGTCATAAGAAACATAGTAGTGAAGAGTGTCCTTATAATAAAATGATTTTTTTATTTAGAAGATGCTAGTCAAAATACAACCTTACAACTCCTTTTGGTAGATATGGAAGATGTTGACTATACTAAAGAACATGTTCATTATATGGCTTAGCAAAGGCCTTGGCCTCCACAAGCTATGCCTCCAATAATGATGAATGAATTTTATACACTGCATAATGTAGGGCCTAGTAGTCAACCTAGTCCTTTTTCGAACCAATCTAGATGGTATAGAGGTTGGAAAAAAATCCCACCTTATCCATAGTGGAAAAACCAATACCAACATGCTCCACAACCATGGCAACAATCATGAGGACACCACCACCACAATTTATACAGTATCCATCATATCCCACACCACCTATGGTCATTCCATACTAGCAACCACAATACTTTTTTCTATTGATACCACCTGATAGTGTTATTGCAGCGGGATATATTTTTCTCCTAGATAAAATAAAATAAAATGAAATAATGCTCAAGGTAGGTCAGCCTCTCAATGTACAAATAAATATGTTCTATTTTCTATTTTTACAAGGGGACGACCTATAGAAGAGTTCAAACATCATTGTATATAAAGGAGGTGAATATGCCTCATTTGATCATCAATTCATTCTCATTTTCAATTCGTAGTTTCAAGAAGAAGTTCACACTTAGCAACAGATCACCATCTTTAGCAGCAGATCAAATTTCAAGAAGAATTACACTCATTTGTATCAAGGAGAGGTTTCACCATTTATTGTATCAAATTCACCCTTAAGTAGGGTCTGACTTGTAAGCAGATTTCTGCTCTTATTCTTTCAATATATAAGAGATATTTTGTTGGGTTTTTCTCCATCGAGAAGGAGGGTTTTCCCAGGGTATTTTGTTGTGTTTTGTATTTATGCTTATTTGCATTTATGGTCTAAAACTAACATGGTATCAAAGCGGGTTTAAGCAAAATATCAAATCAGATTTGTTTAAGCAATCAAGTCTTCTCCTTATCTAAGGAAGACTATCAAAGTATTGAAGACAGTGAATGTAGTCAAGGTTGAAGATAGGCTTGATGAAGCATCAAATTTCAACTCTTGGAAATTCAGAGTTCTCATTGTCTTAAAAGAAAATGATCTTCTAGATTTTGTGGAAAGTGATGTGCCTAAACCATCTGATGATGCAGAGGAAAATCAACAGAAGAAAAATGACACAAAGGCTAGAAAGATCATGATAGACTCAGTGAAGGATCATCTAGTTCCAATTATCTCCAAGATGAAGTCAACCAAAGAAATGTTTGAGTCTCTACAAGGATTGTATGAGATAAACAATACCAATAGAGACCTTGCGTTGAGACAACAAATCCATCGCATAAAAATGGCTAAAGGAGATTCAATCATTTCTTTCTTCGTGAAGATTTTTGATTTGAGAGATCAGCTATGCACTATTGGAGACATATTTGAAGATAGAGATCTGGTTATGTTGGCAATAAATGATCTTCCTCAATCTTGGGAGCCTTTTATTCAAAGCATCAGTGGGAGAACTAAGTTGCCCAAGTTTGATCATCTTCGAGCTAATTGCATTCAAGAAGAATCCAGATTGGTAGCAAGAGGAAATGGGCGAAACTCTCATAATGAAGAAAATCATGTCCTTGCTGCTTATGCTTCAAGAAGAAAAGGAAGAGAAGGGAAAAGAGGAAATTTCAAGAGGAATACAGACAAAAAAATCATATTCTGTTCCTGAACCAAAGGATAAGGATCTCTCTCACATTCAATGTTTCAGGTGTGATAAGTATGGTCACTATGCTCGAGATTGCATATCAAAACCTAAGCATCATGCTTCTACCACAAATGTTGATGATGTGTCACCTCAAAAGGAATCTAGAGATGACTCAGGGCGATTTCTATTCATCTCTACTCTTTCAAGCAATGTTCCAACTGAAAGTGACACTTGGTTGATAGATAGTGATGCTTCACATCACATTATAGGATACTGAGAGAATCTTACAAATTTGGTAGAAAGAGAAACCAAATTGCAAGTGATAATAAGAGATGATTCCTATTATTCCTTAAAAGGAGTTGGGGTCACCTCTCTTAAGCTAGATTCCAACATCCCTCTTTATTTGAGTGATGTCTTGTTTGTACCAGGGATTAAAAGAAATCTTATCTCCATTTCAGCATTAGAGGATAAAGGGTACCAGGTTGATTTTTCTAAAGGGAAAGTTATTGCTTGGCCTAAGAACTCTAGTATCAAATCACCTCGAGTGATTTGTGTTCACTAGGAGAGCCTATACAAACTTTCTATTCGTCCAGTTCAGGCATTATTGCACGACTCTATTAGTTTGAGTGAGCTATGGCACATGAGACTTTCTCATTTATAGTTCAGAGCTCTTCCATCTATGGAGAAGGTGGTTACAGGTCTACCAAAGCTCAGTCTAGAGCACGATGACATTTGTAAAGGATGTGCACTTGATAATAGTATCAAGATTACCTTTTATAGTAGTGATAGTAGATCAAAGGGGATTTTAGATCTTGTTCATTCTGATTTATGTGGACCAATGTCTGTGGCATCTTTGAGTGGATTTTGGTATTATGTGATTTTCATTGATGACTATTCTTGAAAGAATTGGATTTACTTCTTGAAATCTAAGGAGTCTGAATAAGTACTTAATAGATTCAAAGAATTCAAGGCTCAAGTTGAAAACATGTTTGAGAAAAGGATTAAAGTTTTGAGATCAGACAATGGAGGAGAATACACTTCTGGAGGTTTTCATAATTTTTGCATTGAGGCAGGGATCAAGAGGGAGTTTTGTGTTCCATACAACCCTCAGAAAAATGGAGTTTCCGAAATAAATAACAACCAAGGCTATGATTCATGATCAAGATTTACAGACCTTCATATGGGTAGAAGCTTCTAGAACCACTATGTATGTTCAGAATAGAAGCCCTCATTGAATATTGGGAAGCATGACTCCTGAAGAGGCCTTCACAGGTGTGAAACCTGAGGTTATTCATTTAATAATTTTTGGTTGTTCTATTTACATTCATGTTCCCAAGGATAAAAGATCAAAGATGGAACCTTCAGGAAAGAAGGGTATATTTGTGGGATATAGTGAGTCTTCAAAGGTATACAAAGTCTATATTCTAGGGAAGAAACAAATTGAGATCAATAGGGATGTCTCCTTTGAAGAGGAAGTAGCCTTCAAATATCTAAAGGGTCTTACATAGAGATAGACCTTGAAGAGCAGGAGGATTCTTAGGATATGGACATATCACCTGATCATACTCCTGACATTCAGAGGGAGTCAAATGAACCAACTAAGACTATTGATCTAGTTTATCCTATAGATCTAATTGATGGGCCTAAAGATATTGTCATAAGTTGGAAGAGGACTCTATGGGCTCGACAAACTATGCAAGAGGCAAAAATGTATGCAGATCCTCGAGACACCTTTAGGGAAAGCAAGAGACCACAAAAGTTTCAAGGCTATGTGGCATTGATGAGTCACACCATTTATTATAAGCCTTCCAGTTTTGAGGAGGCATCCAACCAACAAGTATGGAAAGATGCAATGATAGAGTGATATCAGTCCATCATTAAGAATGATGTATGTGATATTGTTCTGAGACCTGAAGGGAAATCAAAAGTGTCTTCCAAATGGCTCTACAAAATCAAGCATGTAGATCATGGAAACATTGAGAAACATAAGGTGAGATTTGTGGCAAGAGGATTCTCTCAGAAGGAGGGAATAGATTATGAGGAGACATTTTCTCCTATAGCTCGATACACTTCTATTCAAATAATTATTGCTATTGCATCCGTTAAAGGCTGTAAGTTACATCAAATAGACGTAAAGATTGCATTTCTTAATGGTGTGATTGAAGAAGAAGTGTACATTGAGCAGCCAAATGGTTTTGTGATTTATGGGAAGGAGTCTCATGTATGCAGATTGAATAAGGCATTATACGGACTTAAGCAAGCACCTCATGCATGGTATGAAAGGATTGATAGATATTTGATGAGCTTGGGATTCTACAAGAATGATGCAGATTCCAATCTTTAATTCAAGGTAATTGATGGTGAGGCTTTGATATTGGTTCTTTATTTCTCACTAGAGTAGAGTATCTCATTGTCAAATGCAAGAAAGAGTTAGCCTTTGAGTTTGAGATGAAGGATATTGGTCTTATGCATTACTTATTGGGATTGGAGGTGTGGAAAAGATTTGATGATATTATTCTAAGTCAAGGAAAATACAGTATAGACATATTGAAGATATTTGGGATGATAGATTGCAAGTCTATGTCTACACCTACGGAGAAAAATTTGAAGAAGTTGAGTGACTTATCAGCTGATTCATATTTGGTAGATCTCACCAGGTATAGCCAATTCATGTGTGAGCCAAGACAAATACATATAGTTGCAGCAAAGTATATTCTAAGATACTTGTGTGGCACTGTGGGATATGGCTTGAGATATACTTCCTATGAAGATCTGAAGTTACAAGGCTAAACTGATTCTGATTGGTCCAGGAGTATAAATGATAGGAAGAGAACCTCTATATGTTGCTTCAATTTGGGGTCTACCATGATTTATTGGTGTAGCAGGAAGCAAACTTCTATAGCATTAACCACTATAGAGCCTAAATATATTGCAACATGTGTGGCAGCTTGAGAAGCAGTGTGGCTTTGAAAGCTCCTTGCAAGATTGTTTGGTCAAACATTGGAGTCAATTGTGATTCATTGTGATAATCAAAGCTGTGTGAAGCTCTCAATAAATCCAATATTTCATGATAGGACAAAGAATGTGGAGATCAAGTATCATTACATCAGAGACATGGTGTTGAGGAAAGCAATTCAACTCAAGTACATTTTCACTAATGATGAAACGACTGATATTCTCACCAAGACTCTTTCCTGATTGAAGTTCGCATATTTACGAGACAAGATTGGAGTAGGAGAAAGTCATCCTTGTTGAGAGAGAGACATAACATCAATGATATTTGATATAATGCATATTTCTTTGAGATGGAGAAATATGAGGTGAAAGCCCTCATACATCTCTGAGATAGAGATGTGGTTCTTTCCAGACATGGGAGTAGCCATGGTGGATGCCATGTTGAGAGACTCCATGATGAACCCTTTGTACTTGTGCTTTTCCACACATGAGAGTAGCCATGGTGGATGTCATGTTGAGAGACTCCATGACATCATGTTGAGAGACTCCATGATTAACACTTGTACATGTGTTTCTTTCCACACATGGGAGTAGCCATGGTGGATGAAATGTTGAGAGAATCCATGATGACATCATGTTGAGAGACTCCATGGTGAACTCTTGTACATCTCTGAGATTGAGATGTGGTTTTTCCAAAAATGGGTGTAGCCATTGTGGGTGTCATGTTGAGAGACTCCATGACAAGGATATCTAGAAAATGCCTCCCTAGCTAAGAGAGAGTGTTAGTGTTATAGAAACAAGAGATATTTTTCTCCTAGATAAAATAAAATAAAATGAAATAATGCTCAAGGCAGGTTGGCCTCTTGATGTACAAATAAATATTTTCTATTTTCTATTTTTATAAGGGGCTGACCTAGAGAAGAGGTCGAACATCATTGTATATAAAGGAGGTGAAGATACCTAATTTGATCATCAATTCATTCTCATTTTCAATTCACATTTTCAAGAAGAAGTTCGCACTTAGTAGAAAATCGCCATCTTTAGCAACAAACCAGATTTCAAGAAGAGATAAATTCATTTGTATCAAGGGGAGGTTTCACCATTCATTGTATCAAATTCTCCCTTGAGTAGGGTCTGACTTGTAAGCAAATTTCTGCTCTTATTCTTTCAATATATAAGAGATATATTTTGTTGGTTTTTTCTCCCTCAAGAAGGAGGGTTTTCCTAGGGTATTTTACTACGTTCTATTGTTCAGTGTTTTGTATTTATGCTTATTTGAATTTTTGGTCTAAAACTAACACCACCCACATCCAATAATCCACCATCCAACCCATCATAGCCACCAAAGGCAACACTAGTGCCTGCTCAACCATAACCAAATCCAAACAATAAGGTGGCACAATTGGTATGTAATAATGAGGTGGCAGGATATCAAAATTATCATGTTAATACACTAGATATTAATGGAGTATGATTATGGTTGGGAAAATCTCTTTAGGGACTCACCATTATTGAAGTGGATCATTCACAAGAAGATTTTGAGGAAATTCAAGATAAACAAAATGAGCCATCTAAGTTGCCCCCATATCTTGATCGATTTTAGTACTAGCCAGTACAAAATAAATACCTCAACCTAAATTCAATCTTGTTAATGAGTTAAGAAATGTTAATATTAAAATTCCTCTTTTGTGGGAAATTGAGGATATTACTATATACACAAAGATGGTTTGAGACTTGCGTACTTGAAAGTAGAAGAAGAAACAAGATCTAAAAATTGTTCAAGTTATTGGACAACTTGTTGATATTATGTTAGGGAATATCTCAATTCCCAAGTATTTGGATCCAAGGAGTCCCTGATACAGTTATGTATTGGTCATATTCCTATTCCAAATGCATTGATTGATTTGGGTGTTGTTGAAAATGTTATGACCAATGAAACTAAGTAAAAATTATGTCTCCAAGGACTTAGGCTCACACCTATAGTCCTACAAATGGTAGATTGCTCTTTAATTAAGCCAAAAGGTATGATTAAAGATGCAATTATTTTTGTTGATTCCTCAGAGTATCCTATTGATTTTATGATTTTGCAGCCCAAAATAAAGTTGGGGGATACCCTATGATTTTACGAAGACCGTGGTTGGTTACAACAGATGTTTTCATTAATTTTCAATCAGGTAACATGGTTATCTTCAATGGTGAATAAATGAAGCAATTGATGTTGTACCCGCTAGCACAACCTTTTTTGGAGACTGAAGATCCCATATGGATTGATAGCGATTTATAGGAATCACTACCTATTCTAACAATTGATCAAGCCCTTGATATATTGAAGAACCATTTGAGGATACTATCCTTGCTAATTTATTTGAAAACTGGTATCATCTAATGATATTTTGGAGAGATTAACTCTTCATTCATGTATAGATAATTGTCCATTTGGAAATTTTCATTTTCTAAGTGATTCAGAATCTCTTCAACATTTTGTCACATTGCACCAATCATTACCACATAATTGTGTATATAACCCTTTTTTTTATTGACACATCTTCACCATCCATTTCATAATTACTTTCTATAAATTTACCTACACAATCACAAGTAATGGAAATTTTACTAGGTCATTCTCTAAAAATTAATCCACATTTAAGCAATGCACAAACTCAAGACCTAATTGTCATGTTATGAATTCATAGAGCTGTATTTACATGGGAATATCAGGACAATAGTGGAATACATCTAGACACTTGCACACACCACATATATATAGAAGAAGGTAGTTGTCTAGTTGGACATCCAAAAAGATGATTAAATCCCATTTTGCATGAAATTGTTAAAGAGAAATTGCAAAAATTGTTAAGTGTAGGCTTTATTTACCAAATCTTGGATAGTCAATGGGTTTATGCTTTGGTTGTGGTATCTAAAAAGAATGGTAAGTGGAAAATTTGTGTTGATTATAAAGCTCTTAACAAAGCAACTAAAAGGATAATTTTCCATTGTCGTTTATTGATCAAGCTCTTGATTCTCTTGTAGGTAAAAATTTATTTTCCTTCTTGGATGGTTTTAGCAGATATAATCAAATTTGGATAGCACCTAAGGATTAGGATAAAAGTGTTTTTACTTGTCCTTGGGGGATATTTGCATACAATGTTTTACCTTTTAGTTTATGTAATGCCTTTGCTACTTTTTAGAGGGCAGTTTTAAGTATTTTTTTGATTTTATTCATAATTGTGTATAGGTTTATATGGATTATTTTACTGTATATGGTAACACTTGTGAAGAAGCAAAGATAAATATTGAAATATTTTTGCAATGATGTGAAGCCACTAATCTATCCCTTAGTCATGAAAAATATCATATTTTAATGATAGAAGGTACAGTGTTAGGAAATTATATTTCTTCTAAAGGAATTCAATTTGATCCTAAAAAGGTGCAAATGATTCAAGATTTACCAACACCTGCTTGTCAAAAATATGTTTGTAGTTAGGACATGTAGGATACTATCGAAGCTTTATTCAAAACTTTAGTAAAATTTCCTCACCATTTTCTGTTTTTTAGGAAAAGATAATGCTTTCTCATGGGTGCAAGAATGTCAACATGATTTTGAGACCATCAAGGAAAATCTTGTTACCACACCAATGTTACATGGACCAAATTGAGAGTTCCCATTTCACATTCATACAGATGCTTTAGATTATTCAATGGGAGTTATGCTAGGATAGAAATATGATACACTTTTCTATTCCATTTATTACGAGTGATCCCATAATATTGGTTTACAATTTTTGTTCAAACTGGACATTGAACTAATTTTTTTTAACAAAATCTTCACTTTCGGGCACCTATAGTTGTTAAACCATGAGGAATTTGAAGATGATGAAAACTAGTGCTTTGTGAAATTTTGTCTATAGATTCTAAATATACTTTTTAAATTTTCTTTGGAATTATATTACATTTCTTTTTCCATCTCCTTTGAAAACTAGTTTTTAATAGTAAACACCATTTTTTAAAAAGTGGTGTTCACCGTATACAACATAACTTTCTTTTTCTATGAAGGATAAATTTCTATTTTTTTTTCAAATTTAAATTTGTAACTATGATATCTAACACTTTCAGTTGGTTTCATAGTGTTTTATTGGATATTTTTTCTTAATTGTTTTGAAGTCAAACCAATTACAATTTAGACATAGGCAGACCGTATACAACATAACTTTTTTTGTATGTATCAAAATTCATTTTTTTTTTTTGCTGGATCAAGGACATCAATACCTAACACAAAAATATTTTTCAATTTTTTTTTGGTAATCTACTATTTTTCCACATGCGTAGAATAGAGAGCTTGGTTTTCAGTGAAAAAACTACATTCACAAGAAATAGAAAATAAATATAATACTAAAATTAAATATATTTAAAATTATACATTTTGGGAAGCTTATAATAAGGACTACATACTTAAATTTTTTTTTTTTTAAATGAATTCAATGATCCCCCAAAAGGTAAATCAAAAGTGGTTTTTTATCAACTTTTTGATAGGTGTAAAGGAGACTCCATTATAGGTATCCTTTAAAACTAGCAGGGTTCTATCCAAGGGTGTTTGATCTAAGATGGTTTGATCAAACCCTCTTCAATTGGAATCCTTTAAATTGAAATTTTCAAGGCTTAAATCATTACATTTTCTAAAAATATGTGATTTCAACAAAAATTAGGATGTCCCAAAAAGTGAAAACCACTATTGTGGGATCACCCTTACATTAGCAGAAGTTTCACAAGTGCTGAGGTAAATTATATAGTTATTGAAAAGGATTTTTTAGCAATTGTGTATGCAGTTAATAAATTTTGTCATTATATTACTAGATACAAAGTGTTTATTCATACTAATCATTCAACAATCTATTTTAATGAATAAACTCATTGTTACTAGTAGGGTTATTAGGTGGTTGTTATTATTACAAGAATTTGACATTACTATACTTGATAAACCTGGTCATGAGAATTTTGTTGCATATTTCTTATCTAGGTTACAACAAGAGGATGACCTTGTACTAGTTGATAATGCTTTTCCACATGAGAACCATTTTTCCATTTCGATTAAAAGTCCATGGTTTTTAGATATTGAAAACTATTTATTCACTTGCAATTTTCCCTCATATTTCTCTCCCTGAGATCATTAGAAACTTGTTGGACTAAGTGGTCAGTACACATGGATCAATGTAATTCACTTTTGCACTGAAATTGATAATGTCATGCATCATTGTATAGTTGAAGATGATGTCTTTGATATACTTCACACATGCTATACTGAGCCATGTGGAGGAAATTTTGTAGCCCAAAGGATAGACAACAAGATTCTTACTGCTAGATATTACTAGCCCACAATTCACAAGGATTGCAAGCAATATGTTCAACATTGCAACAAATGTCAATGCATGGGTTGACCCACACATTTAGATGAAATTCCTTTGCAACCTCAATTATCTATTGAACCCTTTTAAAAATTTGATCTAGACTTTGTGGGGCCTATCAATCCTCCATCTGGAAATAAAGAATACATTTTGGTTTATATTTATTATATTACCAAATGGGTTGAGGTTGTCACATTGAAGCATGCCAAGGATACCAAGGTTGTTGATTTTTTGTACACAAAGATTTTCACCAGGTTTAAGGTACTGAAGGATATTGTGATTGATCAAGGACCACAATTCAAATTAGAGCTAATTACTGCTCTAGTTCATGAATATGAAATTTGACATCACAAATCTTATTTGTATCATCCATAAGACAATGTCTAATTTGAAGTCAATTATAGAGAACTTGAGAATATCCTCACCAAAACCATCAAACTTCATCGAAAATATTGGGAAACATGACTTTCTGAAGGAGTATGGGAATAGAGGACAACATGGAAGATCACCAATGGTCTTACACCATATGAACTCGTTTATGGCAAGAGAAAAGTTTTACCTATTGAATTTGAGATAAAAATTCTATGTACTACTTTACAAGTAGGATTGAATCTAACTAATGATCAAAAATAAAGGATTGATCACCTTCATTCACTAGATAGAATATGGAAAAAAGATCTTGTCCATGTAGAGATAGTTGAAATAAACATGCTCTTTGACATATTGTTTCATCCGAAAATGGCCGTTTCAACCAAGGGATTGGGCACTCCTCTATGATTCTAGATTCCAAGATTTTAAGGGAAAATTCCACACTAGGTGGCTAGGAACCTATGATATTTTCTATGATTATGGCATGGTCAAGCTTTGCACCATGGAATCTAATTGTATTTCCCTTATTGTCAATGGCCATCATCTCAAGTTGTATAAGCAACCCATCACTAAAGACAGTTTCATTTCCATCTTGAAGAATGAAATCAATGTCCTTGCAAGAGCATGTCACCTCTTTAAGTACCTTTTAGGTACTTCAAATATATATAAAAAGAAATAAAATCTAGCAATGAAAACCCTCGGGCATTGCTAGATGGTTACAATTTGAAAATCGGGTTTTCAGTGGGTTGTAACTAGATAAATAACTTAGTGGTGAAAACCAAATTTTCAATGCCTCTAAGTGGTAGCAAGTTGAAAAATATTTTTCCAATTATATGTTGTGATTAAAAAAGGAAAAAAAAGAAGGAAAAACCATGATAGGAACTTCCCTATTGCCCTTGCAACAAGAACTTCTTTCTTCATAGATGTTTTCCATTCCACACCTTTCTTCCCCATTGGGGGCTGACTGTGTTTGAATGGTATCCTTGGTGATCTTCAATTCATTCCTATTACCCTTTTACTTCTCTTCAAGTGGTTATTTTTTTCCATGGATTTCCCCCTCAAGGGTTCATGGCAGTAAAAATTCTTCCCTGTTGGACCCTTCTTACTATATTTTTCATGTGTTATCACATGGTTACCACCTTCAATGTACCTCCTCGTAATTTTTGTCTCATCTTCAGCCTCTAATACAAATCACCACCATAGACTTTATTTATGGCTTTCAATTGTTGTTAACTCTGCCATGTGGTCTTATTTTCTAGCTTTGTCAACGATATCACATGTGGGATGATCTCACCATCATTTCATTTTATGGTGTCTTTCTATTATCCTCCATGCTATTCTGAACAATTTGTCATTTTGGATGCCACGTTGTACCTTCATAACTACCTTTTATGTATGACACATTTACTTCAATCTAAGACTTATGATTGCGGTGTATGTCCCTGACTGCCAAATTTTTGTCCTCGTGGCTTATTGTTTTCTCTTGTGGGAACTCCATATCACTTCTTACCACATGTTCAACAATCATGCCTATAACATAGGAAAAACTAGAAAATCAAAGAGGTTAAAGCAATATAAAACATTAATCTAAAACTAGCCTACATTAAACAACAAAGAACAAAGGAAAAGCTAAAACATAAAACAATCTCACCAAAGATCGATGTAACTCCATGAATAATCTCTATTGTCCTTCTCCATTTCGCCGTGATAGTATTCTTGCCCTTGGATTTTCAATATGTGTGCAAGTATAGACTTGATGTATGTGACTATAGAAAAATATTGAAGATTAACAAGTTGCTTCCAAATGTATATCAATTTCGGGAGGAGTTGAAATGATGAAAGCCAGGTCAATTTATAGAAAATTGGTTTTCAAACAATTGGCTCAGATTCGAAAGAGAGATCAGCAATCGAGATTGATGAATGCCATGTAATAAAGATTTGTGTTAGTTAGAACATGAGTGAGAAAAGTTTGCATGATGAAGATTAAATTAAATAATAATTTAATTTGTTGTTGAAACTATTTGAAAATTGAAAGAATAAGAGTTGCATGTGAAAGATAAAGATTGAAATAGATGAAAGATTGTGTTCGGATGCATGAATGAATGAATTAATTAAATAATGTTATTTAATTAATAATAGTTTGCACGCAGAAGAATAAGACTGTCTGGTCGAGACAGAAGGTCTGTTCGTTAGGAATTAATCATGAGATAACTGACTGATGAATTATATCTTGACTTAAGTGATAAGTGAATAATCAGATAACTAAACAATTATCTAATCAGAGGAATATTCGAAGAATAACAATATTTATGAATTAAATGATTATTTAATTCAACATTCAAAATTCAAAGTTTTAATTAAATAAATAAAGATTTATTTAATTGAACGTCGAAAAGGTTATTGAATAATTGAATAATTCAAAATGAATATTTAATTATAGTTTGAAAATGTGATAAAGGATAAATTAAATAATAAAATATTTAATTTAGAAAGGGGATTAATTAATTAGTAACGTAATTAAATAAATAAAATTTATTTAATTAATCAAGGTTGGATAAAGGTCATAATGAATTAATTAAATAATTAAGGTTATTTAATTAATAGAAGAAAGGTAATTATAGAAAGTAATTAAATAATTAACATTATTTAATCGTGACTATGGACATTATAAATTATGTCGAAAATGGTACTCGTAGGCCTAAACCAATTTTTAGTGTCTACAGTTTGCCCCTCTTTGATAAAATGTCGTTTCGGCCTTTGTGTCAGAGAAAATTTATTTAAATGATACGCTGTTGTGCCCCAGTGTGAAATAGGTTAGGGTATGCCCCCTCGGGAAAAATGACATTTTTTGAAAAATTTGGAAATTGTCACGATTAGGTAATTTGATAGTTAGAAGTTCGATGGTGGTGAAATAAATTGATTTCGAGGTGTTCTGGTCAAGAAATGGATGCTGGAAGTTGGTATTTTACACGTCTAGTACAAAAGGTTTGAGAGAAAACCCTCCAAAACCCTAGGTATATATAGGATTTGGGATGAAAATCAAATTATTTGCATCCTAAAGAATTGAAGAATAGTGATTTTTTCTCTGAGCCCTGAGTGAAGATGTCACTCGTTCCCTACACTGAGCATCATGGATATCAGATCTAGACCTTTAGATGCCCCACCAATGTAGGACCCCCAATATGTACCCTTGAACCAACTTTTGAAATTTTGTTTTTCACTCAGTTTTAGGCATCTAATTGTAATTTTTCATATGCGTTGCTTCTCAATCAATGCATATGCATTCATACATGATGCATGTGCAAAAACACGTCTAGGTCATATTTAGGTCAATTAGGCAATCAACACATATGAAAATTTCTGCATCATATTTGTAGTTATGCATCACATTTGATATTAACATTGTCACATATAGGTTTATGAACCACATTTGCATGCTAGATAAGACAGGAAAGTGCACTGCAATTGCAATTTGTTTGATGCATTTCCCTGATAAGTAGTGGATTTTATTTTGCGACGCATTAGTAATGTTGCAATGCATATGCATGCATGTGCAACACATTTGAGATTATGTGATGCATGTGCATATTAGAATGACGCATTTGAGATTGTGCACCACATTTGTTGTTGAAGTGACACATCTACCTGCCAAAATTTTGAAATTTTTTGTGATGCAAAGATGAATGATATATTTTTTGACACATAGAATTTGATACCCTTGCAAGTTGTATTAGATTTGATTTATAGCACATATGAGCTCAAAGATGGCTTACAGAGTGCAGAGACACGCATGATACAGATATTAGGGTTGCATCATGTCTATACTATGCCCACCATTCAGGCGAACAGAGGTATGCTGACTGCATTGTGTGAGAGGTGGCATTCTGAGACCTCCTCTTTTCATTTTCCTTCTAGAGAGGCAACTGTCACATTAAAGGATATATATAGGATTTTGAGATTGCCCATTAGGGGCAAGAGAGTTATGTATGATACCCAGAGGGGATATAGTGAAATCACTAGATTTTATATATATGATGATATTAGGCTACTAGGTATAGATAATTATGAGATTAGATGGTAGGTTATGGTAGATAGATATGAGAGGATAGATTGCATGCTTTGTACTTTGATTGCTGGTATAGTTCTTCCTGACCGTCGAGGTCATGGATTTCCTATTGGGTGGGGAGAGATGCTTTTTGGTATGCTAGAGCGAGAGGTTGTGTATGCATGGGGGCCATGTTTATTGGCCATGTTGTACTTCCATCTTCATGATATTACATACAAAGATGCACAGTCGATGAGCTGTGGCACTACCCTTCTTATGGTCTGGGCGTGGGAACATATTGTTGTGTTCCATCCCCCAGTTACTACTGACTGGGATGCTAGATCGCCCTATGTTTTCTGCTATGTAGGAAGCATTACACATAGTCATGTTGGGGATACTGGTTATTGGCGACATGCTTTGGATACATTGGTTCAGTTTACATGGAGACCATTTATGGATTGTGGTCAATGGTTAGATGAGGACATGCACTTTCCATTTTTTCGACATACATAGTATTTGATTGGGAGGATAGTCTCGAGTGTAAATATCATTGAGAGGCACTTTCCTGATCGAGTTTTGAGACAGTTTGGAGAGGTTCAGGATGAGCGTCAAGGGTGAGCCGAGTTTGCTTGATCTTCCAAAGAGGTTCCATTATGGGGGCCTATGATTCTGATTGCTATAGTGGAGGTAGATATTCAAGATTTATAACCTATGCAGTGGGGTTGGAGGGGTGGTTTGGCATATCCTAGGAAAATAGACGCATATGATGTATGGTGGGCAGTTCACAGGCCCATTCTTTATACAGATCCAAATTAGTCGGAACCAATGGAGAGATGGGGTACAGGGCCTAGAGGTCAACGTGGAGGTCGAGTTGGAGGCAATGGAGGTAGGGGAGGTAGTGATGATGGCAGGGGAGGGGTGGTAGAGGTGGTTGACATGGTCAACGGGGGAGGAGAGGTGGATGAGTAGGTGTACTATCACCTATTTGTGAGGTAGAGGTTGAGGGGGAGGATGTACCCATGTTGGACCTTGGGGGTGGAGTAGAGGTAGAGATTGGACAAGAGCATGTTGTCGAGGAGGCAGTAGTAAAGGAGCATGCCGAGGCGGAGGTCGGGAGGACATGGATATTGATGTCCTTGGTATACTAGCAATCTATGGTGTTGATGAGGAGGAGGAGGAGGTGATGGAGGATCAAGAGAGGGAGATTTGAGATAGGATTGTGGAGGGCTAGGATATAGAGGTAGAGGAGAGACCACGACAAGATGCAAAGGCTTCCAGAGATATTGATACAAATTTGTAGGCCCGAGTAGAGGCCTTAAAGGAGAGATTCAAGGTTTTTACTACAGAGCAAGATGCTCTGTAGAGAGAGAGGGATAGTGCTCTTCTAGACACATATCAAACAGTGGCCAGGAGGCAAGAGAGAAAGGGTAGGTTTGTGGAGTTAAGAGCTTTATGTACAGGCCCAACTGCAACATTTTCTTGAGAGTTAGTCTGAGCTGGTGATACAGAGAGAAACTATAGAGATCTATATGAGGTAGAGGTTCCTCTTGAGAGGAGAGCTCCCAATTACTCACAAGCACATAGTGGCAGCTTCTGGAGTAGGTCCCATAGTTGGACACAAAGTAAGGAGGGTGTAGTAGGACTATGGAGGACAAGACCATATGACAGGTCCCCCACTTCACATAAAGTATATCAACGTTAGTCGCCTCCACATATGGCTCATGGGAGTAGTGGTAGCACTACACAATGATATGTTATATTTGTAGACATTGTACATTGATCATAGAGCCTGCAAGCTCCTTTTTTATTGATACATTCTGACATTGTATTGTGACACATCTTATTTTGAGTGATATATATATATGATTTTTGGGGGAGATTCATATGAATTTCAGTTGTTCTATATGATGATGCAGTTTATTTCTATATTATTATGCAATTTTTTGGATACATGTTATGGATTATGATGTTTACTCTATGATATTTTCTTTCCTATGCTTATGTATATTTTATATGATGAAATGTTCAATCTATATGATGATGGATGCATAGTATTCACACATGTGATGAATGTATTCTATTCTTATGAAAATGAGATGCAATATGATGCTATTATTTATGATGCGATGTGGATGTATGTATAATTTACACAATTTTGTGATTGGTAAATGCATGTATGTCATGATTATCTAAATGCGATGGATATGCATATTTTTTTATTTGTTTGAAATGAAACATAAAGATATGGTGTACTATATATAGACATATGACAATATCGATATAATGGTTGTAAAAATGTATGCATATGCAGATTATCTAATTTTGTGTGTCTCACAGGACTTTGTCATTATGTAGGATAGAAGAAATGTTAGCGCAGATTATTTGAAATGTTAGTATTGAAAAAGATGGATATTAGTACAATGTATAATCTTCAATATTTTTCCAAATAAAAACTAAGATTTGCATTAAATCATCATTGGGGGGGACATGACACAAATGGATAGTAGACACCATGATATGAGATAGACCATGATGTACAAAGTTATCCACTTGTGAAAATAGACAGTCGCAGGCATGGAGTGTCTAGATGCATACTAAGGGTAAAGTTGCCCCAGTCATTTTTTCAAGACAAACCACAGACAACAATCAAAGAAAAATACACAGTTAGGATACATTATTGCTCCTCTAAATCCTTCATGGGATATCCTCGAGAAAGCTAGTAACCTGACTTAAAAACCAATTTAAAAAGACACTTGATGAACAAAAATCAAAGAAAAATAATTTGGAAACATCCTTGCTTCTCTAAATCCTTCATGGGACATCCTCGAGAAAGCTAGAAACCAAACTGAAAGAAAAAACCAATAAGATAAAAACCAAATAAGCCTTAAATGTCAAAAAGTCAATAGAAATACTTTCCAAAATTTGATTTGTTATTGTTTGTTTTATTGTTTGACATAGCCTGATGTCTGGGATGACACATACCGTATAAGATGTTGAGTCTAGTTTCTATTTTTTGATTATATGTGTAAGGCATGATGATGCTAATGTGACAAGCTACATAATGCTATGATCTAGTGCCTTTTGTCTTTGTTCATCTATGAATTCTAACTCATGTAGTCATGACACATGGTACTCTTCATCATCAATATGACCTTTCAAAGATACCCTTAGGGAAGGAATTTCAACTTGAATAGGTAAGATAGCTTCAAAGCTGAATACCAGGGAGTATGGAGTGGCATCGGTGGGAGTACAAATGCTTGTGTGGTAAGCCCATAAGGAAGGATTTAGCTATAAATGCTAGCCACAACTAGTGTCATTGACAACCTTTTTGAGGATTCTGATGATTGTTTTATTTGATGCCTCTGCTTGGCCATTACCTTATGGATAATATGGAGTGGAAAAGTGGTGTTGGATATGGAATTCTTCACAAAGATGGTAGAATTCTTGGTTTTTGAATGGACGACCATTATCCATGATGATGGATTGAGGAATAACACACCAAAAAATTATGTAGTTGAGGATAAACTTGGAAATTTGTGTGCCAGTAATATAGGTCATAGGAATAGCCTGAATCCATTTGGTGAAGTATTCGGTGGCGGTTTTGATGAACTTATGGCCATTGGAAGATGGAGGGTGTATCTTACCTATGAGGTCAAGTCCCCTTTGAGAAAAGGTCCATGGAAAAGTTATTGGTCAGAGCTCCTATGTTGGCACATGTATCAAGTCTTTGTGTACTTGACATTGTCAATATTTCTTGACAAAGATGTATGAGTCCTTTTCCATGGTAGGCCAACAGTAGCCCAATATCATAATCTTCTTGGATAAGGTAGGACCGCTAGAATGGGATCCATAGATACCTTCATGTACTGCACGTAAGGTTGCTTGTGCTTCTTCAATTGAGACATCTCAATAAGGTATTATCTAAAGCACGTCTATAAAGGGTATCTCCAATGATGGTATATTTGGTAGACTTATAGATAAATTTCCTACATTGGTTATTTGACAAGCCTGGGTAGGATTTGGGCATGGAGGTAGTCTTATATGTACTTGTACCATGGGGAAGTAGGACCAATAATCATACACACCATTGCAAAATCAGGGACGTCATAGGCAGGGACCAAAATTTATTCGACCAAAAACTCGAATTTAGGCATGTTGCTAGGAATATCCAATAATGAACCAATGGTCGCCATAACATCTACTACTCTGTTCTGAATGCGGGGTATTTGTTGAAAGTTGATGTTATCAAAGTATTACTTAAAAATGTCTACCATGCGCTTGTAGGGAGCAAGTTTCTTATCTTTAGTTTCATACTCATCATTGAATTGCCAGACAACTAGCTGAGAATCTCCATAAACATGTAAACTCTTAATCTTCCATTGGACTGCCATTTTTAATCCTATCACAAGGGCTTCATATTCCGCTATGTTGTTTGTACAAGGAAAATCAATTTTGAATGACTTGGGAATACTGTCACTTTTTGGTGTAACAAACAATATACCTACTCCTGAACCACAATTAGTGTGAGACCCATCAAAATATAATTTCCATGTGGTTCTTTTGTCAATGGTAAAGATGAACTCATCGGGAAAATCTGCCACTAGAGGATGGTCATCATTAATTGGTACATCTTCCAACTGATCAACAACTACTTGCCCTTTTATAGATTTTCTTTCCACATACTGGATGCCATATTCACTAAATATCATTACCCATTTAGCCAATCAGCCTGTTAGTGTTGCTTTACTTAGGAAATATTTCAGAGGATATATCTTGGTGACCAACATGGTTTGGCGGTTTAGCATATAGTGCCTAAGGTTTTGAGTAGCAAAAACAACTGCAAGAAAGGCACGTTCTATGTTACTATGGTTTAGATCATATCCCACCAAAGTATGACTAATATAGTACACTGCCCTTTTATGACCTTCATCATCATTTTGTGCAAGTAGGGCTCCTAGTGCTAATTGAGTTGCTGAAATATAGAGTATCAGGGGTTAGGTATCTGTAGGAGACATTAACATGGGTGGTGTAAGCAGATAATCCTTGATCTTTGAAAAGATTCTTGGCATTTGGGTGTCCATACAAAAGACACCCCCTTCTTGAGAAAATGTTGGAATGGATGTATCTTGTCTGCTAATTGTACTATGAAGCGTTTGATAGACTGTAGTGTCCCTTGTAGTTTTCTTAGCTAACCGATGTTGGCTGGTGGAGGCATGTCCATTATAGCTCTTACTTTTGTGGGGTCCACTTCAATGCCTCTTCTAGAAATGATATATCCTAGAAATTTTCTTGATTTAACTCCAAAGACACATTTTTTTGGATTTAGCCTTTGTAATTTTCTAGTCTTTGGAATATCTTGTCTAGTACCTTTAAACGATATATTTTTTTCAATGTTTTGGCTATTAGATCGTTGACATAGTCTTCCATGAGAGTATGTACAAGGTCATGAAAAATAGTCATCATTGCATGTTGATATGTAGCTCCAACATTTTTGAGCCCAAAAGGCATAACATTCCAACAATAGGTTCCCCATGGACATGTGAAAGTTGTCTTGTGTTGGTCCTCAGCTATGATTTTGATTTGATTATACCTAGAGAAACCATCGATGAGGGATATCATCTCATATCATGCTATAAGATCCACTATCATGTCGATTTTTGGCAAAGGGAAATCATTCTTAGGACACACCTTGTTGATATCTCTGAAGTCTGTACAAATACGAATGCCCCCAGATGGTTTAGTCACTGGCACAAGATTAGAAATCTTATCTGCATAGTCTATGGCTCTGATGAATCCGACATCCAATAGTTTCTTAAGTTTAACTTTGACTAGTAGAGCGATTTGTGGATGCATCTTTCTTAGGTTTTGCTTGACATGCTTAACACCTAGCTATAATGGTAGATGATGCAACATGAGGTCTGGATCTAGCCCAGGCATGTCGAAATATGACCATGAAAAGTTTATCTATCTTTTTGTAAATAAGTCTCAAAACTTTGGTTGCTCTGTCTCTGTCAAAGATGCTGTAAAGTATATTACCTGAGGGTTTTCTTTAGTGTTTATGTTCATCTCAATAGACTCTTCTACTAACATTGGTGACTTTTCCTGAGAAACTAGGAGAATGTTCAAACCTCCATCCTTGGGTGCCTCAGAGAGGTTTTCACCCCCAGACGCGTCCTTTATTTTTACTATTTCTTCATCCAAAGGCGCCTTTCGGTTTTCACCTAGGGACTTGTCATTTTCATCATTTTTCTTCTTGTTTTCATTTTTGTGACTAGAGCTGTGAACAAACTCCCCAAAATATGCCATGTCATCCAAGTCTATGGTAAAGCCAACTTTATGATCCCCTCTAGGTATGCCTTCTCGAAGTCCCATGAACTCAGCTATTGCTTCGTCGTTCTCGAATATGTCTAAGATGGGTGTACCTTGTTGATCCCAATTGATAAGTTGGGGATATATGAGGGGCATGTCATCATCAGAGTTATCAAATCTGGAGGCTGACAAGGTGAGGATAGAGTGGTTGAAATGGTCACAAAAGTTTTGGACTAACTCCTTTTTTTTCTTCTTCCTAGGGTTTGGTAAATTCTAAGGTGGGACCACTGTAAGGGCTAGGTTGTCAGAAGATGGTTCATTAGGCGCTTAAATTTTAGGATCAAGGGTTTCCCAATAATAAAGCTTAAGCCATTCTTCTTTTGACAAGGACTTTTTAGGACAGGGGCTAGATGGATTTGGTGAGCATTGTAGCATTTTATCAAGTTCCCCAAATGACTTATCTAGGTCCATCATGCTAGTAGAGGAAAGGGAATCCAATTCATATTCATTCGAGTTAGGGGAGTCACAGTAGAATGGGTGAAATGGTTCATGAGATATCTTGATGTACTCAAAAAAATTTACTTCCTCTTGTGATTATAATAAAATACTAGGAATACCAATTATAATCGGTTGAAACCCTAACCCTAGGCCTTTTGGTCTTTGTGAGACAATGATTGGTTCAGTCCTTCCATTCTGATGTAGCCCTAATCCACTATGTCTATCATATCCTTTTATTTGCATTATCGTGAAACATTTTCCATAATGATCCTTAGATATTTGAATAGACGATGGAGGGTTTTCATTGTCTTCATTATACATCCAGGAGCTGACATCTTCTTGGTCCATATATTCTTTACTTAACTCTCCCCATTTTGTGAATATCATTGTCGGAGGAACATGTATTGTGAAAATTGTCTATTTCCTATCTGCTATGGGTAAACCATATGACTTAGGAGGAACCAGTTGACTGACACAATAGGATGCTTTCATGTGATATTCTCCACAACCCTTATCTTGGATCTCAACCTTAAGAGTGGATGATGGTGGTTGTGATGGAATGGACTTGGTAAGAGTTGATGGATCAATATACAAAGATAAGGTGGAGGATGAAGCCTCTTGATTGAATGACACCCATCATTGTTGTATTTCACATAGGCTTATACAATATTGGAAAGGATCTGGATCACCATCAATTGTGATCTCTGTGCCATTGTACAAAAAATTTAGACACTAATGGTACGTGGAAGGTACAACTTTCATAGAATGCATCGAAGGTCTACCCAACAAAATATTATAGGGAAGGGTGACATCCAAGACTTGGAAACTAGTGTCCATAATTGCAAGGCCAATCTTGATAGGGAGTGTGACAACTCCTTTAGATGATCTTTCCTCATCGTCTTATGCCTTAATGACTATACTCTTAGTGGTGTCCACACATGCTTATGAGAAACCTAATGCCTTAACCAATTTCAAGGTACAAAGATTTAACCTTGCTCATTCATCTACGGAGACTCATCTGAATTTGGTTTGATGGACAAGAACTTCAAGGTGTAATGGGTCGTTATGGTTGGTATTCTCATTTGAATAATCTGTTGAGAGAATGTGGCATGATGGGAATTGGTTAAGTATCCTACCATTTATTTGAAATGATTGTCATCTATGTTGGTAGGGACTGTTGTGCTTTGCAAGGATTTGTCAAGAATGGCCTGGTGATCTGGTGATATAGTCAATAGTTCCAAGATGGATATTTGTGTTGGGGTCTTCCCCAGCTAGTCAAGAAAATTATACTTAGGCTTGGAAAACTATGTTTGTGGTTATGATGAAGGAACTAGAAGGGTTATCTTAGTTTTGTGTCTATTGACAACACATTCAAGATGCTTCTTTATGGTAATGGTACGGATATTTTTATTAGCAGCTTAGATATGATCGATGATGGTACCTAGTTTATAGTCGTACTTAGCATTGGTATAACTGGCGAAGGTATTATTCTTAGTTCTCGAACTGGAGGCCTTTCCTTTCACATGGTCATGTAATGGATTTGTGAAGACCTTGTGATCACTAGTTTTGGTATGTTTTTTCCCATTGACTTCTATGGTTTCGTCTTCAACAAAATCATGTATGATGTTCTTTAGTTGTCGACATTGTTGTAGATTATGTCCCTTTGTTTGATGGTACTCATAATAGGCATTATCAGCCTACCATGAGGGTTTAAACTATCTAGGATCATACTGTTTTGGCTCCATAAGTTTTATGAGGTTATGTTTAATCAGTTCTTTGAAAATTGTTTCGATTGGTTCCCCCAAGGGGGTAAACTCAAGTTTAGGAAATCTCCTCTGTGGTTGTTGTTGTTGCGAATTTTGGACAAAGTTGGCAGTTTGATCAACATCATTAAGCATATCATGAGAGGGTTTGTAACCTCTAAGTGTGATGACGGGTCCTGCATTTAGGGTCTTAGCATCAACAATACTGTCATTTGTTACGTTTTTGTTCCTAGAACAATTTTTTTTTCTATCGTTGGGAGCATTTTGGTGTCTTAATTTCTCCTTTATCAATAAGGCCCTTTTCAAGTATAATTCCTTTTTGTACCAAGTCTAGAAAATAGGTTTAACAATGTACTCTTAAGTCACTTTGCAGTTTTGGGGGAATATTTTCAAGGAATATTGTGACTTTTTGTTTCTCTAGCATCTCAACAAGACATTGACTAGCTAAAATTCTCCATCTTTGGAAGAAGGTGGTGAAGTTTTCTTCGTCTTCTTGCATGGTATGACATAAGGTAGCTATCGTGATTTAATTATCTATGTTGAAGGCAAAGTGTTCCAAAAAAAATTCAGCTAATTCGCTCCATTATTTTATGCCGTATGGAAGTTTAGAGAACCATTCCAATGCTATCCCAACAAGGGTTCATAGAAAAAGCCTCATAAGGTATGTGGGGTCATACGAGATGTCCATGCATGTTGTGGAAAATTGTCTGATGTGTTATAGAGGATTCCTCTTCCCATTATACTTAGGTAAATTTAGTATAATGTATCCATGTGGGAAAGGTGTCATGTATAGCACTTTGTCAAAAGGACACAGACATAAATCTTGCACTGAAATGGTTTGTTTGTCTGGCATTGACATAGTGTCCATTTGTTGTTGGAGAGATTGCATTTGGTTTTGGAGAACATCTACTTGTGTTAAAGACATGTTGGTTGCATTGTTTGGATCGATGTGGGTGAAGCCACAATAGCGGTTTACAATTTGATGGAGGAAGTAAAACTCACAAAAATGAGCCCATGGCAAAATTTTTGATTTTGGGGGTTCAAACGAATCAAAAAAGAATTTGGTCGAATCAGGGTTCAAACGAACCAAATTAATGCATGCACGATTTTATTTTTTTGAAAACCCCTTTTAGGAAGGGGGTTCGCTCGAACCCAAGTTCGAGCGAACCCCTATGGGTTCGACCGAACACCCCTTTGCCCTCATTCTCCCCCTCAGGCACTTTGAAAACTTATTTTTTTATGCTTCGAAGCTTGGGTTGAGGATGAAAATGGAGGATTCTTCATAAACCCAACTAGAATTAGGTAGTCCTCAGAATGAGCTATCCAACAAATATAATTTTAATATGTTTTGGTTTTATTGTGTATTTGTTTTTTTAGTTTTATTAAACATAGTTTTTTCGTCTAAAATGAAGGTCTTTGTTCTGCACATGTGAAAAAATAGTAGATGATCGATTTTTTGTTTTGAAAAATATGAGTGCATCAGATATTGAAGTCCTTGATCCAACAAAAAAAAAGAATTTCGATATATACAAAAAAAGTTACGTGTTATACGACCGCGCTATGTCTGAATTGTAATTATTTTGACTTCTAAAATTGATTAAAGAAAAAAAATTCAATAAAAAACTATCTAACTAAGTGGAAGCACTAGATATCAAAGTTAAAAATCTAAATTTGAAAGAATTAGAATTTTATCCTTCATGGAAAAAAAGTTATGCATTATACAGTGTGCATCACTTTTTAAAATGCTAGTTTTTGAAAAAAATATTTTTCGTGGGAGATGGAAAAAGAAGTGTAATTTGATTCCAATTTTTTTGAAAAGAATATTTTTAGAATCTACAGAAAAAATGTGACGAGACTCTAGTTTGCATCATCTTCAAATTCCTCATGGTTTAGCCGCTATAGGTGCCCGAATGTGAAGATTTAGTTAAAAAATATAATTTTAGTGTCCAGTTTGGCCAAAAATTATAAACCACTATTGTGGGATCACCCATGTAGGTGTTCTGAAATGCAATATTCTATGATAGATTGTGATTTGGTGAGGGAATGTGTCTTGACAAAATATTTTGATTCAGTGTAGAAATATGTCTTGTTTGTGTAGCCCATATGTGTGGAATGGCAGTATTGGTGTTGATATGGGGTATAACTTGTGTTGTGTTCATGCCAACTTTGGGTCTTTTACCAGTGGTGTTTGTGCCAAAGGGCCTTGATGAGGATGCTCCCGTAGTAAATGTTAGGCCCTGTGTTATACCAAATGGTGTTGTGTTTACAATTGAGGAAGTTTGAGTGGGTATGCTAGTTGGTATTGTTGCAGTAATTTGAGGAATGGAGACACTCGATGTCATGGTTTGCATTGGCTGAGTAGATACTTTTTTCAAGGTATGAACATCAAATCCTGGTGGTAGTGTGGCACCTTCTATTAGCAGCTTTTCCAGATATCTTTAAGGATCATTTTCCAAACAATCATCCATAAAGGATGCGAATTCAGGATCTTAGACAACAACGTCTACATTTTCTACACATATTTTTCCATGTGTGTCTCTAGTGAAATTTTTTTCAAGAAAAGTTTTGTGAGGTCTCTCTGTCCCTAATGGTTGGTTTCCCAAAGGATTGAAGAAGTCTTGTGAGTCCTGGCCATTTCTCTACGTTTCTTTTTAGACCTTGTTTCGACCATGAAAATGATTTTCTCAAAATGGGTAATGCAAAACTATGTCTAAAATGATATGATCTAGTCTATTTTTTTGGGATTTTTTGAATATAATGAATGCTACAATTTATTTGTTATTTTCTTGGCAAATAAAGGATGCCTAAAATTATGTATGCTAGGATGACAGTATGCAAAATTTTAACTAGACTCCTAAGGTAAATGCTGGTAAATGATTCTAAGAGGATATTACCTTGTACCTATGGAGTAACCAAGGCTATGACCTAACTTTATCAAGTAACCTGATGTAGGACAAGGACCAAATGATTGGGTGAATTTCCAAACTAGACTAATGAGTTGGAAGAATTCACTAGTAGGACAAAATGACTAGGTTCAATGACTTAGACTGTCGAAGCGTGGATGTGTCCAATAATACGGAAAGGTGGCCTATCCTAAGATATGAAAATTTCTATGATGGAACTAAGTTTCATAACTAAGACGTCTATCTCTAAAACTAAATGACACCTAAAGATGAACAATGCAAGTTTTTGAGCATTTTTTGGTTTCTATCCAAGGTTGACTATGAGAACCAGAGGCTAAAATCATAGTTTTTTTTCGAACTATGATGGAAAATTTGAGATTTTTGTTGACAAATAGATGCAATTAAGTTTTCAGATGCATCACAAAAATTGATAGATGCGTTGTGTATTGCATATGTGACTCTCTGATGAAAACTAGTCTCAGTTTCCGATAGGAAAATGCGACTTACCCTAATAGATACAACAAACACTTTAACAGATGCGACCATAATTTCATATGCAACTTACAATGACAGTTGCGACTTAGAATCTAATGTTAGTGGGTACTAATTTTTTGACAGGAAAATGCAATTTTTTGGTTAAGAGATGTGACTGAAAATTACACATGTGGTTTTCTACTTATCAGATGCGACTCAATTTTACAGATGTGGTGTTATGATAACATAGGTATTTTAGACTGACTCCATTTCATGATCAAACTTTGGCAGTTGAAAACAATTAGAAAACACTATGTTTTAGTTTTGATATGCACAAATATGTTAAAAATCAGAAAACGTGTACAATTCCTAGGCTGACAGTGACAATACTTGCTGAATTCTCACTTAGGTTTTCCTAGCTATGCTTATTCAAAGTAGATGGCTAGAAGCTTGACCACACTAGCTCCCCTCCACGACACACTTCTCGGGTCAGCCAAGCTTCAGTTCCCATGACTCTCCCATGGGGAACTTCCCATCTCTACTATTGAATTGTAAGATGGCTTCAGAGGTTCAACCTCTTGCACCAACAAATAGAAGGTTTTTGGCTTAACTACAAAAAATTGATTTTTTAGTTTGGACACCCATTCAGAGAGCCATGCGAGAGGCAATATCATCCTAGTCTACAGAGGTTATGTTCTACAAGTTTTGACGCACCACAAGGGTAATGGGGAATCAAATGCTTGTTCGTTGGGATCTCAGTAATACTGATTTTCCTCAAGCATTAGAATTTCTATATCGGTTGGGAGTAGCTTGGAGAAAATCTCATCACCGGTTTGAGTCGCTTTGGTTACTCTTAACCACCAAAGCAGTCCCAATTTCTAGAGTCAGTAACAATTTCTCTTACACCCAGGATCACACGAATGTGCAAGGGGAGAGGATACTTCTGTTATTGAATCGGGATCTAATCTAAACATATAAAGGCATGAAAGACAATAGTTAATTTTAAACCCAAAAGACAAGTTTTCTATTCTACCAAATAGTCTATTTCAAGAATAGAGTCTTCGACATACGTCTTGCAAAAAATTCATTAGTAGTTTTAAATTGGTCTTCGTCTATCATCCTACATAAAAGGTTTCAAAACTTGTCTTCTATGCTACGTCCTACAAACACTATGTTAACTCCTTATAACACACGCTGCAAATTGAAAATTAGCTAAAATAAAAACACAATGAAAAGCTGTAAATCAGAAAGTGAACCCAAAAATTTCACCAGTCAGATGTGTCATTTAGAGCAGTAGATGCATCATGATTTTTCATTAGTTAGTTGCATCGCGATAAGCCATAGATGTGTCAAATTTTTTCATATGCGTTGTTGTATTCATTAGGTGCAGTTCGTAAAAACAGTTGCATCGTTTTGTCTGTCAGAAGCGTCATTCCATATGATACCTACAAAAGTTGAATAAACGTCTATGGATTTGTGAAGAACATGTCTTCACGTCGGGTTCACCAAATGTAACGCATGAAAATCTAGAAAGGAAAAGAGGTTAAAGCAATATAAAGCATTAATCTAAGACTAGTCTACATTAAACAACAAAGAACAAAGGAAAAGCTAAACATAAAACAATCTCACCAAAGATCGATGTAACTCCATGAATAATCTCTGTTGTCCTTCTCCATTTTGTTGTGATAGTATTCTTTCCCTTAGATTTTTAATATGTGTGCAAGTATAGCCTTAATGTATGTGATTATAGAAAAATATCAAAGATTAACAAGTTGCTTCCAAGAGTATATCAATTTCGGGAGGAGTTGAAATGATGAAAGCCAGGTCAATTTATAGAAAATTAGTTTTCGAATGATCGGCTCAGATTCGAAAGAGAGATCAACGATCGAGATTGATGAATGCCATGTGATAAAGATTCGTGTTAGTTAGAACGTGAGTGAGAAAAGTCTGCATGATGAAGATTAAATTAAATAATAATTTAATCTGATGTTGAAACTATTTGAAAATTGAAAGAATAAGAGTTGCATGTGAAAGATAAAGATTGAAATAGATGAAAGCTTCTATTTGGATGCATGAATGAATGAATGAATTAAATAATTTTATTTAATTAATAATAGTTTGCACATAGAAGAATAAGGCTGACTGATCAAGACAAAAGTTTGTTCGTCAGGAATTAATAATGAGATAAGCGACTCATGAATTATATCTTGACTTAAGGGGTAAGTGAATAATTAGATAGCTAAATGATTATCTAATCAGAGGAATATTCGAAGAATAACAATATTTATGAATTAAATGATTATTTAATTTTCAACATTCGAAATTCAGAGTTTTAATTAAATAAATAAAGATTTATTTAATTGACTGTTGAAAAGGTTATTGAATAATTAAATAATTTGAAATGAATATTTAATTATAGTTTGAAAATGTGATAAAGGATAAATTAAATAATAAAATATTTAATTTAGAAAGGGGATTAATTAATTAGAGACATAATTAAATAAATAATATTTATTTAATTAATCAAGGTTGGATAAAGGTCATAATGAATTAATTAAATAATTAAGGTTATTTAATTAATAGAAGAAAGGTAATTATAGACAGTAATTAAATAATTAACATTATTTAATCACGACTATGGACATTATAAATTATGTTGAAAATGGCACTCGTAGGCCTAGACCAATTTTTAGTGTCTACGATGCCATCGTCTCCAGCTAAGCCATATTATATTTCATGAAATTGGTAACTTTTTGCATTATTTTATTCTTTTAAAATATGCTAAAGTTACTTTTGATTATGTAAGCTAATTATAATGGCAACACCGAGACAACGTTCATAACTAACCTAGGGGGATGAATTGTCATAGCTGTTTAAGTCTAATTAAAACTTGTTAAACCTAACAAATCTACTATGATGTCCTACACAAATCTAATTACAAAATATCATATTTATTCCTACAAAAATTACAATCCATTATTTCCATGTACATCAAATCTTTCTATATACACCATATTTGTCACCTTTTACCATTTATTATCCTCTCATTCCTACCGTATATCACCATTTTTGTATACATTATTGCCATTTTCCTACACCATAACTTCCTGTCATGACAAAATGGGTGGAACCCATACTAGGCTAGAACCTTCAGACACAACATAATTGCTAGTTGATAAGGAAGCCTATAATTTTTTTGGCAAGCTAAATGGCATGTGCTTGATAGGAAGCTATGTGGCTTTGACAACTAGATTGCACTTGAATTTTCTATGGGTTTTGAGAAAATTCAGATATCTTTGAGGGGAATTTATTTTTCTATCATCGTTCAAATGGTAGCCAACGTCACTGGTTTACCCCAAAGTGGTGATACATTCTTCCCTACAAGATCTAGCAAGGTAATTTATTTAAAGCCTCTTTAGAAGAAATTGTTGCAATGAGGTGAATATTTTGAGATGGTGAATGGCTAGGGCACGAAACAAGCTTCCTTACCTAAGCCATGGGACTCTGTTGCTAAGTTTATCATCTAGTAAATCACTTGTAAAGGTAGGTATAGTTATGTCTTTTCTCACCATTTCAGATTATTGTGTCATCTACATAAAAATTCTCTGGTTAATGTCACCTACTATTTATTTTGACCTTTACAATGCATGAGTAAAGAAGTGAAAATAGGCATGCAAATTCCCTTTCTCACCATGGTTTAATTAAGTTACTAGTCATAAAGGTTTTGAAATATGTTGTGCTCACTTTGAGTTGGGGTGCTATTATTAAAAACCCAAAAGATACACACTCTAGTGACTCCATTCCAAATGAGGAAGAAGCTTCTAAAAAGTGTGAGCAAGAAAATATACTAGAAGAAGAAGGCTTCTGGAAAGAATGAGCCTAAAAACATACCAAATGAAGAGGAAGCGTTTGAGAATCATGAGCCACAAAATATACCGGAGGAAGAAGAAAACCTTGGGAATAATGAGCAGGAACACATTTCAAATTAGAACAAAGTCTTTGAAGGCCATAGGAAGAAAAATGTGTTAGTAGAAGAAGTGGCCTAGTGGAATGTGTTAGTAGATAATGTAGCCACTAAAATTCATGTTACTACAAGAACCAAAACTAAGAAAACCCTTGAAGTGTTGATTCCCCAAATCCTATATAAAAAGGCAACCAAATAAACGAAGGATGGAGGCTAGACCTAATTCTAAGCTACAAAACCTAACAGCCATAGCTAGTATGATGGGAGGAAAAGAGTAGGGAGAAGACTTTGATATGGATGTCTTAGCTAATACTCTCATAATGGATGGAAAGGATTGTATTAGTAGAGAGAAATGAAGATAAAATAGACAAAAGAAAAAGGAGAAAATGATAAGAGCATAAATGATAGTTGCAAATGACAATGAGCCCCCTGCTTCATTGGGAGAAAAGAATGCCACTCAAATGGAAACCCTTGCATAAGAACATAAAGAGCCTCCACAAGAATTGGATATGGATGATAACAATTGGGTAGATATACAAGTAAATCAAGATATAGTCGAGCTATAGGAAGTCAATAATCCTACTCTAGAGGAAAATGTTTCTTTTGGTTTTAAGAATTTATATGGAGATGATCTTCAAACTCCAAAAAATATTCTATTTGTGGATTCACCATCATCAAAACAACCTAACCTTATGGAGATAATTAGCAAGTAGAAGGAGGAGATTTGGTTCTTATGGGACCAAGTGTTCACCAACTTCAAATTGAAATTCAAACTCTACAAGGGTAGCTTTAGGATGCTTCCATAACTTACCAACAAAAAATAGAGGAAATGCAAGGGATGAAAAGCTAATTAAATCAATTGATTAAACATACAAAGGAACTCACAACACAGGATCTTTACATGTTTGTAAAGGATCATAAGCAAGGAATTGAGCATTTGAAGGCTTCCTAGTCTAGTGAAATCATGCCAACTATGCAAAAATTAGCCTCCATATTATTACCCAAAGAAAATCTTGAGGTCTATAAATAAATGATGTTTGCATGATGAAATGTAAAGTCTTAAGCTAGGGCAAAAATGATAGGTTGAAAACCAGTGTTCCATGAGGTTTCGGGGATGAGGACAGGGGGACGATAGGAGATGCATTTCAACAACGTGGGGATGGGGGGTCTAAGTTTGGGGGCAACAAGGGACAGTGGGGGGACGACGGTAGGGGGGTGGCAGGGTGCTGAAATACATATAGTACTTTAAAAAATAGTTATAAAAAGATGTATACGTATAAGAATTATACACCTTAGAGACAACTAGGAGTCCCCTAGATGTCTTGAGGACACCCCAACATCCTCGAAGTCCTAGTGGCATCTCAAAGACAATGACACTAGTGGTGGGATGGTGGCATTGGTGGTGGATTGGTGGGGGACATACCCCAAGTCCCCAAGTCTTTGAGACGTCCCCATCTAGGAAACATGAGGTTTTTTGGGGGGGGGATATGTCCCTTTAGAACACTACTAAAAAATGATTTAAATTTTTATATCTAAAAGCCTTTTCTTTTGCGAAACCAATCCCATTAATTTCCACTTTAATTCCTTATTCTGCCATTATTAACTTATACATATTAAAATTTTTTTAGTATGTTTTAAGAGAATAAAATATGCTTAAGTAATTTATTTATGTGGAAATTAATCCAATCGGTTGGAAATGAATGAACATGATTTTATGAAGCAGAGCAATTGTGGAGTTGAAGATCTTTTTGTTATGCATCAAGGACTTTTTAGCATATCATTTTATATTAGTGGCAACAGCCAAGGCTTTCTGTTAATCGAATATTGTAGTTTGTTGATCGTAGGCCATAGCAAACTACTTCGTCTTTTATTAGACCTATTTGTTATAAAGACTCAGTATATATATGTAGTTTAGTGTGGACTATAAGTTAAGAAGACTGGGAATCTTATTTTGAAATCAATCGAAACTTTTGCATGATTAAGACAACACAGACAAGCATTTGTGGTTTCATCACTTGGCAGACTGAGGAAGTAGGGCCCATTGATTCTTGGAACACTGGTGACTTTTGTGCTTTTTGTTGTTATAGTAATATAGATGTTTCAGTTGCATTTCATTTTACCTTGTGGTTTTCATATTAGTTACTGATTGAATTAAGTTGTGTTTGTGTTAATTATGAATTTGGTATGGTGTTTCTTGATTGTAATATGATAACAAATTATGGGATTTTTTGTTAATTCATTTAAGAATGATATTGTGTTGTAATTCTTAGAATAAAATGATTTAAAAATTATTGATTTGCATTTTGGAATTACCACAAACTATTGTTGTTCCTATTGCAGACTGTTACTATTCTTGTAGCAGTTCTTGTCACATAAACATATGAGAGTTAGTAATTAGTTTTTCACTTAAAGGATTTCTAGTATTTTTAGATGCATTTCATTCTCACTTAAACTTGTTGCTTTCAACCCTTAGACATATAGCTGTGATGTCTTTCACAAGTTTTATGCCTTGAATTGACATAGATACAAACTGAAGTTCCAAATTAAATTCAAACTATAATCCTAAAAACCAACCTTCTCAACTTTATCCCAACATCATACACTTCTTTAAAATTTAAATTTATTACATAATAATCTTCATGCTTATTGAAAAATAATTTTAATCTTCTATTTACTTTATTATTTTATTATACTTAGTATATTTATTAAATTAAATTTAAATCAATTGTTTTGTTATTTTTGGAACTAATGTTAGAACTTTAGGGTTTCACGTATTTCCCCTGCAAATATAATTCAATGCTTTGTAATGCCGTTTGTGACATTTTTTATAATAATATTTGCTCATTTTTAGGAGAAATACTCGCAAGCACAAAGTGACAATTAAATGTCAAATGGATCGAACATCACCACCCACCAAGGCTACAATTAAACAACTATTATATATGGCACTTTTTTCCATAATGGCAATAAGTGGTGAAATTTATAAATAATCATTATATTAGGAAGCACATGTTAAACCACTTATTTACTATTATTACGTATGATTAAAAAAATAACTAAGTAGGAGGAGTCAAAAATTTTATGTTTTAAAATTGATAAATATTGTTTTTTTGCTTCATTCTATTTTTAGATATTTTAAAGGTTTTGATTTAATTTGTGGTTTCTGAAAATTGATTCAAGACAATTCTACATACATAGATTTGTATCTTAAATTTATTAATTTGACTTCTTATTAAGCATTATAAGTAGATTAAAAATGAAATTTACTTTGAATTGTATGTTAGAATTATGTATCTAAAGGCATCTCCTAATTCATTATTATCGTAGAAAAATATTACAAGTGCATTCATATGAGAGCATCTTAAAAACGTCCATTGTAATTGTATCATTCACTTGTATTTAATCATCTTAAAAATTGTATATGATTGCTTGTTATTTTTCATCTTAATTCATCACAATTAAATCAATCGAGCTATACAATTAATTGAGAATTCGACCCTCACTTAACAAGTTTCCAAACTATGTTTGTAGCCACCACTCCAATTTTGACATAGATATAATTAAGACAAATCTACTATAGTCATTCATTCCTTGTCATTAATTCTATATGCATAAATTTAGATTTTGTAAATATAAATTTAAACTAAAATGAAATATAATAAATTTAAGATTATAAGACATTCATCTAACATTCCATATTTTTAATGTTATGATAAAATAATCATAATTTTCTTAACAATATATTCTATTATAAAAAATTTAACTAATATCTTCAGAAATTTATTTTAATCCACATTTATTAAAATATCTATCACATTATTTATCTCTACTCTAAAATCTTAATATAAGTTATTTGATATAAATAATTTATAGGGAAACATATACTTTCATTATATAAAAATATAAGCCCTAAAATATAGTGGCCTTTTGACTTACAATAATCTATTTAATTATCACATATTATTTTAATTAATTATAGAATTGCAGAGGAGAAGAATGTGCACTATCTTTCTACCAAGCCTTAAGTAGAGCGCATGCTAATGTGCAGCACGTGCTCAATGGGACCCACAGCAGATCCAACTGCGTATCTAGCTGTGTATATATGTCTTCTAGCTGTGTATATGTCTTCCATGGATAAACACATTAAGTGTCTTATTATCGTAGAAGTGAACGTTGCAAGTACAGTTGCAATCCCCTGAATTGGCTGTGGAGAGCTCAAAAGCATTCACATGCTTAGTATTCTCCAACAGTCCAAAATAAATTCTGCAACATTTTCTCATAATTTTCGGTTTGTTTGTTTGTACGTAGAAAAGATCTGTCAAATGACCGTTGGGAATACAGTAGTTTTTATATGTACAGAGAGTATAGCAAAAAGTAGAGAAATAGTGTAACAGTTGCTTAAGATTGTCTAATTATAGGCAACTCTTTTGATAAAGGCTTCTATAGTCTGAGTGATCAGGCACGGGTTTCTGTGCCGTAAAAGTATACTGTAATCATAACGTCTGAGATGAATATATGACTTTGTTTTTTGAGAAAAAGTTGTTTTCCTGAGAATGGCAGCCAAGATGTTGTTCAAAGTTGTTTTGATGTTCATGGTGGTGAACTGTTTTTCATGGTATGGTAGTGGGTGGAGTATTCAGCGTCATAAGCAATCTGCTCTTGAAGAAGTGAAGAAAGATTATGATGCATGGCTTTCATGGCAGATTCTACAGAGAAGTAGCAATTTTGGTATTCATGTGAGGGATGGGAATAAGAGGAGTAATAATGTGAGGGATGAGAATAGGAGGAGTAATTCATTAAGTGGACTTGAGAAGAAACTTAGGGAGGCTGAGGAGATTAAGAGAGTAATTATAGTCTGCTCAAGTGGAAGGGGAGACTTCACAACCATCAAAGATGCTGTGCACAGCATTGATATTAATAATACAAGGAGAACTGTTGTATATATCAAATCTGGAATTTATAGGTCAGAATCTGCCATTGATTTTTTTCTGGACTGAGTTAGATTTATTAATTTCAATATCTGAGTTTTAATCCTGTGTTCTGGTGTTTATATGTCTAAGTTCTTTACTGAAACCTTTTTTTCTGGACTGAATTAGATTTATTAGTTTCAATATCTGAGTTTTAATCCTGTGTTCTGGTGTTTATATGTCTAAGTTCTTTACTGAAACTTTGTGTGGATTCAAATTAAAAAATAATTAATTGTAAGTTCTGAATTTTTAATCCAAGATCACCATATTCTATGTAATCTGGCTAACTTTTCAATCCCATCTTTTCATCCCTTTGAGCAGAATAAATATCACGCAGATCATTCATGAGATAGATATTTCATTAGTCATAGACTCCTGAGATGATATTTGATGTATCAAATTTTCTAATGCAATTATGCATTATTGCTAATTGGCTAAACAGTAATGTTTTGTTTTATTTATTAATTTCATGTTGCAGGGAGAAGATATTGGTGCCCAAAGCCAAGCCATTTGTGACCTTCATGGGAGATGAATCAGAGCAGCCAATTATAACAGGCAATGACACTGCATCCACTATAGGATTGGATGGCCGGCCAATCAAAACATTCCACAGTGCTACTATGGCTGTGAACTCTGATTATTTCATAGCTTATAACATCAGATTTGAGGTTGATTTTGTTGACTGACAAAAGTACATTTATGTGTCAATGACTTTGGATTTCTATTCTCAAAATTGCAATAAATTGGCTAAAATTTGATCATCATATATAGTCGAGATTGAACCTTAGTGCTTTCTTGTATAATGTTTAATGGTGTGTGTACACAGAACACAGCTCCTTATCCAGAAGAAGGAAGTCAGGGAGGGCAAGCAGTTGCTCTGAGAATCTCTGGCAGCAGGGCAGCCTTCTATAATTGCAGTTTCTATGGAACTCAGGATACCCTGTATGACCACAAGGGCCTGCACTATTTCAAGAACTGCTTCATACAGGGATCCATGGACTTCATCTTTGGTTATGGAAGGTCACTCTATGCGGTCTGCTACTATTCTAACTTGAACTTGATACTAAACAAATACAGTTATAAATCAACTATGATTTGATTTAGATAATGTGTGGCATTGGGTTAGTACAATTTTATTTGAAACTTGATCAACACTAATTAAAGACTGTTTTTTCCAATCAGAATTGTCTTATCCAATCCATAGCTAAAGGAGTTGCAGCCCTTACAGCTCAAAAGAGAAGCAAAGTCTCAATGGCTAGTGGGTTCTCCTTCTTGAACTGTAGAATTACTGGATCTGGCTTGGTCTATCTAGGTAGAGCATGGGGAGACCATTCCAGGGTGGTATTTGGCTTTACTTACATGGATAGCATTGTTCTTCCAGAGGGCTGGGATGACTGGGGATGTCCAGAAAGAGAAAGGTGGGTCTATGTCACACAACCCTCTTCTTAAAAGAAAAAGAATGTAGCTTCATAGATTCTGCAGGTCATATTGCTAAAGGCACATAAGTTATTTCTGATGTTTGATTTTGTTTCCTGAAATGTGTGCAGGACTGTATACTATGCCCAGTATAAATGCACAGGGCCTGGAGCAAACACAACAGGAAGAGTGCAGTGGGGAAGGAATCTTAGTGATGAGGAGGCCTCACCTTTCTTCTCCACTTCCTTCGTCAGAGGCACAAAATGGCTTATGGGCCATCCATCCCTATCCCTTGTCATGCCCCCTCTCATTTGCTAGTAAAATATTCAATCAAACAAATTACCCTAGTTCTCATTATACAATTCAATCATTTCAACAGCAGCCTTCACACTACAGATTAGCCAATGTAGTAAATGCCTGCATTAATTGAAGTGCAGAGCATCTACATCAGTTGACAGAGAGCAAGTGCAATAAATAGTTGGAAAGGTTGTCTTCATTAAAAAATTCCCAGTTGTTAAAGGTGAAGATTCATTTCACAATTTGGAGTGCCTTCCAAAAAGACTGGAGTGCCCCTAGAAGACAACTGAATGAACTTTGAGGCTCTGTAGCTTATTCTAAAAATGATTTCATTTCACTGAAATGGTGCAATGCATGAGAGCATATGAAATTTTTAATTAATGATTATATTTCTGTCCCATCCTTTATGCCTGGCAGCCTGGGAGCTCTGCTGTCCATCAACATATATTTTATTGGTAATGGAAAAGTTGCATTGACTCAAAAGAAGTCAATGTCTTCATGAGTGCTCAAAAGCTCCATTGAATTTACACATTCAGTCCTGGGAAATCGAAACTCTGATTTAATCTATTTCTGTTCAATTTTAAAAATAAAACCTGTAGAATGGTCATACGTTCACGTACAATTTCCTTGGATAGCCAGCATGTTGTGGTTTTTATTACTTATTACGACCCGACAGCCTTATTTACAAGCAATTTATTACTACATGTTAAGGGCAGATATTTTAGTGTTTGTTATGTAAATTGTTTTAATACTTTTATCAGTTATCAATCTCTAGTTTTGTTTTGTTCTTGTATAAAATTTAATGTTAGAAGATTTTTTATTTTTTTTATCTTCTTGTTTTAGGCTTTATAAAAAAAATTTGAGAAAAAATAGAGTTTATTTTCTTATTTTAAATTTCAGGTGAGTGGATATACAGATTAAATATAGCAATCAATATAATTTGTACCCAAAATCAAATCAAATGAATCTATTTATACCTAAAATCAAATCAATTTTATATTTGAGATATCCAAAATCAAACAAAACTTGCAAATGTTAAATAATATTTATGGTAACCAATAAGATGAATATTGTCCATACCCTAAATCAAATCACATATAATTTATTCTCATAAAAGACAAGTTTAGAATCAGATTCAATCAATACTAGACATACCAAAAATCAATACTAGACACACCCAAAATAAAACAAAATGAAATAATTTTCTTAAAAATCAATATATATTTATTACAAGTTATGATATGCTTGGCATTGTATGTTGTGGAAAAGATATATGCTCTGTAAAATATTATTGATAATAGTAGAAAAGCGTATGCAAAGAATTACATTGATTTCCCTTAAATAGGAGTAAGTGAAGAAGATGAGAGATCAGTCAAGTCAAATTAATCAGCTCATAAATGACACATATTTCATAGTTAGAAAGGTTGAAATGTTTTCCCCATAATGTTTTGTCAAGTTTATTCAATAATTTTTGTGTGTAGATAATGTTATTTTTTTATCAAGCATAAAACTCATAATTAAAAAACCATTCTCACTTAAATTGGATTTGGCTTTTGGTGAGTACACTAAATTAGGGGACAAAAAAGTAGACAAGTCAATTATTTTGACAAAAATGTTATTGTATTACACATAACTCATAGGCATTATGGCTTAGTAAATACTAATCCATAATGCCAGTGCATTATATAATGTTAGTGCATTATGTAATGCACTCATGTTATATGAATTATAAACAAAAAAAGGCTAGAACACATTTTAGAAAGCCAACAACCACAAATGATTACTACAAAGTCACCAAAAAGCGAGTACATCTTGCATATTTGACTACATTTCTAAATCATGTCCCAAGTTTTTTCCAATTGCATCCTAAGAGAGGTAAGTGGTCAAAATTTTCATTTTTTAAATCAAATCTTGTTTGAATTTGTATAAATTTCAATATTTTAGAATGTATTCTCATTTTATAGAATACAAAATGTAATCACCTATTGTAGAAAATAATTCTATAGAATACACAATCATGTTATGGCTCTTTATAAATAATGTGATCACGTAATAACCAAAATCACTAATTTGACTACTTTTTTGTTCCCCAAATTGGAGCATCACCCATGAGTATGAATGTATACATTTAATTATAATTATTTTGTCTTAATAGACATCATTAGGTATTTGCAATAGTTGATATATACTAATTCGATTATGTTATAGATTGATGTAAGAACTCTAGTTAGAGGACATGCCCTTCTTGATGATGTTGAGTGTTAAAAGCAAGAATAGATAAACTACCAATTTTATGTAAGTGTGCTTATTATTTCATATGTCATTTTAAAATAATATTTTTTAGTTATAGATTATGAAATAATATCTAAATTTAATTTAGGTTGAGGTACAATATATCGCAAAGCATAGGAGAGTAGAATGACATAACGTGATAACTGATTCACATGTTCATCGTTCAATTTTTGGTAAAATAAAGAAAGATTGAATGTTCTAATAATAGTCTTCACTACATGAGTTAGTGCAAGATAATGGATATTTGTTTTAGCCAAATAGTGAAGATGCCAAAACATGTGCATGTACAACCCACAAAATAAGTGATAAATGAAAGTATTAAAAAAAAGTTGTAGAATACATATGATGTTGAAGTTTAGTCACGATACTTTTTAATAAATAATTTTTTATTAATTTTTAACTAGAATTAAGTTATTTTTTAAAACCCCTCATATACAACCCACATAATTTGGCCTAAAATAATTGTAGTTTGATTTTTTTTATTGTGTAGAGAATGATATCTATATTGATTAGACATATTTTTTTCAAAATAAAAGATTAAATTTAGTAATATATGTTATTTCAAGTTTATGAGACTTTTTTCTTAAAATTTACTCATAAATAGGAAAATATGTTCAAAACTAAAAAAATTAACATATTTGAAAACTAGGCATTGTCATCTATCAATTTAAAAAAAAAAAATCATCAACCATATTGCTAAATTCATTTTTTACTCTTGTTGCTACCATGAACCATATTGCTAAAGTCATTTTTTACTCTTGTTTCTACCATGAAATTAGAATTACAAGTCTAAGACTCAAAGTTGGGTTTCAAAAAAAAAAGTCTTGCAACTTTTCCACTAAAGGTGGAGCTAACTTCTTACACTCACCCACGTAGAGGAAGAAATTTTGTATGCCTATATGACACATTTATAATAATTTATATTTATGATATTTTATATTTTCAGACATAATGTTGGCATCATGGCATTGTATGGCATTGTATGCCATTTTATGAGATTGTGTATGCCTTCGTGATATTATTGAGATGAATATGTGTGCGTGTATTAATAGGTTAAATAGTTTTAGTGGTTTGAATAATACTAAATCTTGAGCTTGATCATGAATGGTTTAACTTTCCATACAATATTTTGTATATACTAAAAATAAAACCAACAAAATTTTATCGATTTATTTATCAATTCTTATGTGAAATATTAATATGTATGAAGATTATTTAACGTATACGATGATTTTCTTATCTCCCCCTCTACCTCTTTATCTTTCCCTCTCTTTACCACTATCTCTCCCTTTGTCCCCCTCTCTCTCTTCCTCTCTCTATCACTATATATTTATCCCACCTTTCCTATGTCCTTCCCTCTATCTCTATTTCTCATGCTCTCCCCCTTCCTCACTATCCTTTTCCACTATCTCTATCTCCTTGTCTTATCTCTATCACCCTCTCATTAACTCATGTTTCTACTTATTTTCCTCTTGAGCTATTCCCTTGCCTCTATATTAAAATCCTCTACTTTATTTCTTTATGTCTACTCATTGAAATTGTACTAGCTCTTATAACTTGATTTCATCTATTATTGATGTGAGTTAGCTTTAACCAGCTAAAGTCCTATATGTATGTGTGTATTATTTCAATGAGTATAGTGTTCTAGAACAAATTCATGTTTCAAATTATTTATGTAAATCCTCAACGAAGGTAGTATAATGTAATGATATTTTGGTCCCTTAAAAAGAAACTTGATGATTTTTCTAATCAATACTAAAAACACAAATATAAGATGCTACTTGTCATGCATAATTTTTTTAAGAGATATTATTACAAAACTTATGGAAATTTAAGTTTAATAACTTTTCCTCTTAGATCTCTTAAGATTTTTGGAAGATTAGTATAGCTTGGAAGGATCATAACAATTTGATAGTAGAAGGATCATCCACTAGTGTTCACCCACCCAAAATAATGTGTTTATACCCTAACTTCTATCCAATGAGGTGGATAATAGTTCTTCAAACCCTTACAATAAATACAAATGAGACATTTTGGAAGAACACATTCATTGTTAGCATAATCAAATGGATTGGAGTTGAGAGAAACCTAGATAGGTTATTATAGTCAAACCTAGCAGTCGTAGCTAGTATGATGGGAGGAATAGAGTAGGGAGAAGACTCTAATATGGATGTCTTAGCTATTAATCTCATAATGGCTGGAAATGATCATATTAGTAGAGAGCAACGAAGATAAAATAGAGAGAAGAAAAAGGAGAAAATGATGAAAGCACAAATGATAATGAACCCCCCTGCTTCGTTGGGAGAAAAGAATGCCACTCAAATGGAAACCCTTGCATAAGAACATAAAGAACCTCCACAGGAATTGGATATGGATGATAACAATCAGGTAGATTTACAAGTAACTCGATATAGTTGAGCTACTGGAAGTCAATAATCCTACTCTAGAGGAAAATATAAATATTTCTTTTGGTTTTGAGAATTTATATGGAGAGAAGCTTCAGACCTCAAAATAGATTCTACCTATGGATTCACTAGCATCAGAACAACCTAACCCTATGGAGATAATTAGCAAGCAGGAGGAGATTTGGTTCTTACAGGACCAAGTGTTCACCAACTTCAAATTGAAATTCAAACTCTACATGGGTGGCTTCAAGATGCTTCTACACTTACCAACAACAAACAGAAGAAAAACTAATTAAATCAATTGATTAAACATACAAAAGAACTTGCAACACATGATCTTTACATGTCTGTAAAGGATCATAAGCAAAGAATTTAACATTTGAAGGCTGCCTGATCTAGTGAAATCATGTCAACTATGCAAAAATTAACCTCCATATTATAACCCAAAGAAAACCTTTAGGTCTGTAAGTAAATGATGTTTGCATGAGGACATATAAAGTCTTAAGTTGGGGCAAAAATGATAGGCTAAAACTCAGTTTAAATTTTTATATCTAAAAGCCTTTTCTTTTGCCAAATCAATCTCATTAATTTCCACTTTAATTCGTTATTCTGCCATTATTAATTTATACATATTAAATTTCTTTAGTACGTTTTAAGAGAATAAAATATGCTTAAGTTATTTATTTATGTGGAAATTAATCCAATCGGTTGGAAATGAATGAACATGAGTTTATGAAGCAGAGCAATGGTGGAGTTGAAGATTGTCGAAGATCATTTTGTTCTGCAACAAGGACATATTTTTAGCATATCATTTTAGATTTGTGGCCAGGGCCAAGGTTTTCTGTTAATCGAATATTGTAATTTGTTGATCGCAGGCCATAACAAACTACTTCGTCTTTTATTAGACCTATTCGTTATAAAGACTCAGTATATCAGTATATATATGTAGTTTAGTATGAACTATATAAGTTAAGAAGACTGTGTATCCTTCTACCACGCCTGAGCATTGCGCAAGCTAATGTGCAGCACCTGCTGTGTATATGTCTTCTAGCTGTGTATATGTCTTTCATGGATAAACACATTAAGTGTCTTATTATCGTAGAAGTGAACGTTGCAAGTACAGTTGCAATCCCCTGAATTGGCTGTGGAGAGCTCAAAAGCATTCACATGCTTAGTATTCTCCAACAGTCAAAAAGAAACTCTGCAACATTTTCTCATAAGTTTTGGTTTGTTTGTTTGTATGTAGAAAAGCTCTGTCAAATGACCGTTGGCAATACAATTGTTTCTATATTTACAGAGAGTATAGCAAAAAGTATAGACGTAGTGTAGCAGTTTCTTAAGATTGTCTAATTATAGTCTGAGTGATCAGGCACGGGTTTCTGTACCGTAAAAGTACACTGTAATCATAACATCTGAGAAAAAGTTGTTTTGCTGAGTATGGCAGCCAAGATGATGTTCAAAGTTGTTTTGATATTTATGGTGGTGAACTATTTTTCACGGTATGGTAGTGGGTGGAGTTTTCAGCGCCATAACCAATCTGCTCTTGAAGAAGTGAAGAAAGATTATGATGCATGGATTTCATGGCATAATCTGCAGAGAAGTAGCAATTTTGGTAAGAATGTGAGGGATGAGAATAGGCGTAATTCATTAAGTGGCCTTGAGAAGAAACTTAGAGAGGCTGAGGAGATGAAGAGAGTTATTATGGTCTGCCCAAGTGGAAGGGGAGATTTCACAACCATCAAAGATGCTATGCAGAGTATTGATATTAATAATCAAAGGAGAACTGTTGTATATATCAAATCTGGAATTTATAGGTCAGAATCTGCCATTGATTTTTTTCTGGACTGAGTTAGATTTATGAGTTTCAATATCCGAGTTTTAATCTTCTGTTTTGGTGTTTATATGTCTAAGTACTTTACTGAAACCTTTGTATGGATTCAAATTAAAAAATAATTAATTGTAAGTTCTGAATTTTTAATCCAAGATCACCATATTCTATGTAATCTGCCTAGTTTTTTTTTTTTTGATCGATAAACGGCAAGGTCAATATATTAATCATTGAAAGTTTTCAGTTACATACAGAGAATTACAGTCATCCATCCATAGAGAGTTCAAACATATCAACTTTCAAAATTCATTAAATCCAAAAATGAACTATCTATGATTTTGCATCTGCATAATCTTCTCAACAATGTGTGGAAGTCTTCCTCCTCTTGCGATTTGATGAAGAGGAACTCTGCTCTCTTTTTGCTTCCAGTAGGCCTTCCTCTTCTTCGTGGAGCATAAGATGATAATTCAACCCACTACCTGTTGCTCGGAGGTCTATCCCTTTTCCTCAATCCTCTCTTAAGATTAAATAGTTTCACTAGTTTATTGCCCTGAGTATCATCAGTTTTATCATACCTAGGAACGTTTGATGTCACCAGTCTTTGATCTCCTTAATTCCTTACCTTCTGCTGCAAATTTTCACCACCTTAATTTTTTACCTTCTGCTGCAAGTTTTGAAAGTTCATCGGCCTCCCCATTTGCCTCTCTATACACATGATTAATGGTGAAATATTCAAAGTATTCTAAAATGGCCAGTATTCTATCCAACAGTGCTTTTAGTCTCCAATTAGGAGTCATTGCTGTTCTGATTGAATTCACCGTAATAGCTGAATCTCCTTCCACCTCTATCTTCTTTATTCCCTTCCTTTTACATTCAACTAGTCCAATGTGTAGAGCACTAGATTCTGCTATATTGTTAGTATCTATTGGAAGAGGAACCGCTATTTTGCCTATAGTATCTCCCCTATTGTTTCTGATTATGCATCCTACTCCAGAAGGACCAGGATTTCCTTTTGATGCCCCATCAAAATTTAACTTGAACCATCCCTCTTGTGGTGGGTTCCATGTTGCTTGTTCTCTTTTCCGATCGTTATTCCTTGAGAAAGAAGGAACTTTGAGTCCTAACCACTTAAATCTCATTCTTCCATCCCATTCGGTGAAGTTGCCATTGATGTTGGATCTTAATGCTATCTTGCTATTCATATTCTCCACAATTGAGCTTTCAATTATGTTAAGGACTGATTCAACCCGTCTTTCTTTGTTATAAAAAATCCTCCTATTCCTCTCCTTCCAAATTTCCCAGATTAATGTTGAAGGGCTAATTTCCCATGAGCCACTTAGTAGTCCATCCTTGGCAAAAAAAGATATCAAGCAGAACATTCATGAGATAGATTATTCATGAGTCATAGACTGCTGAGATGATATTTGATGTATCAAATTTTCTAATGCAATTAAGAATTATTGCTAATTGACTAATCAGTGATGCTTTTTTTTTTTTCAAATTTCATTTTGCAGGGAGAAGATATTGGTGCCCAAAGCCAAGCCATTTGTGACCTTCATGGGAGATGAATCAGAGCAGCCAATTATAACAGGCAATGACACTGCATCCACTATAGGATTGGATGGCCAGCCAATGAGAACATTCGGCAGTGCTGCTATTGCTGTGAACTCTGATTATTTCATAGCTTATAACATCAGATTTGGTTGATTTTGTTGACTGACAAAAGTACATTTATGTGTCAATGACTTTTGATTTCTATTCTCAAAATTGCAATAAATTGGCTAAAATTTGATCATCATATATAGTCGAGATTGAACCTTAGTGCTTTCTTGTATAATGTTTAATGGTGTGTGTACACAGAACACAGCTCCTTATCCAGAAGAAGGAAGTCAGGGAGGGCAAGCAGTTGCTCTGAGAATTTCTGGCAGCAGGGCAGCCTTCTATAATTGCAGTTTCTATGGAGCTCAGGATACCCTGTATGACCATAAGGGTCTGCATTATTTCAAGAACTGCTTCATACAGGGATCAGTGGACTTCATCTTTGGTTATGGAAGGTCACTCTATTCGGTCTGCTACTATTCTAACTTGAACTTTATACTAAACAAATACAGTTATAAATCAACTATGATTTGATTTAGATAATGTGTGGCATTGGGTTAATACAATTTTATTTGAAACTTGATCAACACTAATTAAACACTGTTTTTTCCAATCAGAATTGTCTTATCCATTCCATAGCTAAAGGAGTTGCAGCCCTTACAGCTCAAAAGAGAAGCAACGTCTCAATGGCTAGTGGGTTCTCCTTCTTGAACTGTAGAATTACTGGATCTGGCTTGGTCTATCTAGGTAGAGCATGGGGAGACCATTCCGGGGTGGTATTTGGCTTCACTTACATGGATTGCATTGTTCTTCCAGAGGGCTGGAATGACTTGGGACGTCCAGAAAGAGAAAGGTGGGTATATAGCACACAACCCTCTTCTTAAAGAAAAGGATTGTAGCTTCCCTCTTATAGACTCTGCAGGTCATATTGATAAAGGCACATAAGTTATTTCTAATGTTTGATTTTGTTTCCTGAAATGTGTGCAGGACTGTATACTATGCCCAGTATAAATGCACAGGGCCTGGAGCAAATACAACAGGAAGAGTGCAGTGGGGAAGGAATCTTAGTGATGAGGAGGCCTCACCTTTCTTCTCCACTTCCTTCATCAGAGGCACAAAATGGCTTATGGGCCATACATCCCTATCCCTTGTCATGCCCCCTCTCATTTGCTAGACAAAAATTCAATCAAACAACTTACTCAAGTTCTCATTATACAATTTAATCTTTTTCTGTTCAATTTAAAAAATAAAACCTGTAGAATGGTCATACGTTCACGTACAATTTCCTTGGATGGCCAGCATGTTGTGGTTTTTATTACTTCAAATATAAATATGGAATCACGACTCGACAGCCTTATTTACAAGCAATTTATTACTACATGTTAAGGCAGATATTTTAGTTTTTGTTATGTAAATTGTTTTAATACTTTTATTTGTTATAAATCTCTCGTCTTGTTTTGTTCTTGTATAATTTTTAATGTTAAAGAAAAAAAAAAAGGTTTATCTTCTTGTTTTAGGTTTTATAAAAAACATTGAGAAAAAAGAGAGTTTATTTATTTTTATTTAAATTTCAGGTGAGTGGATGCACATATTAAATATAAAAATCAATATAGCTCATATCCAAAATCAAATCAAATGAATTTCTTTATACCTAAAATCAAATCAATTTTATATTTGAGATATCCAAAATCAAACAAAACTTGCAAATGTTAAATAATATTTATTGTAACCAATAAGATGAATATTATCCATACCCTAAATCAAATCACATATAATTTATTCTCAGAAAAGTCAAGATTAGAATCAGATTCAATCAATATTAGACATACCCAAAATCAATACTAGACACACCCAAAATAAAATAAGATGAAATAATTTTCTTAAAAATCAACATATATTTATTACAAGTTATGATAGGCTTGGCATTACATATGTTGTGGAAAAGATATATGTTGTGTAAAATATTATTGGTAATAGTAGAAAATCATATGCAAATAATTACATTGATTTCCCTAAAATATGAGTAAGTGAAGAAGATGAGAGATCCGTCGAGTCGAATTAATCAACTCATAAATGATACATATTTCATAGTTAGAAAGGTTGAAATGTTTTCCCCATAATGTTTTGTCAATTTTATGCAATAATTTTTGTGTGTAGATAAATGCTACTTTTTTATCAAGCATAAAACTCATATTTAAAAAACCATTCTTACTTAAATTGGATTTGGCTTTTGGTGAGTACACTAAATTAGGGGACAAAAAAGTAGGCAAGTCAATTATTTTGACCAAAATGTTATTGTATTACGCATAACTCATAGGCATTATGGCTTAGTAAATACTAATCCATAATGCTAGTGCATTATATAATGTTAGTGCATTATGTAATGCACTCATGTTATATGAATTATAAACAAAAAAAAAGGTCAAAACACATTTTAGAAAGCCAACAACCACAAATGACTACTACAAAGTCACCAAAAAGTGAGCACATCTTGCATATTTGACTACATTTCTAAATAATGTCCCAAGTTTTTTCCAAATGCATCCTAAGAGAGGTAAGTGGTCAAGATTTTAATTTTTTTAATCAAATCTTGTTTGAATTTGTATGATTTTTAATATTTTAGAATGCATTTCTAATTTTATAGAATACAAAATGTGATCACCTATTGTAGAAAAATAATTCTATAGAATACACAATCATGTTATGGCTCTTTATAAATAATGTGATCACGTAATGGCCAAAATCATAATTTGACTATTTTGTTCCCCAATTTGGAGCATCACCCATGAGTATGAATGTATACATTTAATTATAATTGTTTTGTCTTAATAGAAATCATTATGTATTTGCAATAGTTGATATATACTACTTCTATTATGTTATAGATTGATGCAAGAACTCTAGTTAGAGGACATGCCCTTCTTCATGATGTTGAGTGTTAGAAGCGAGAATAGATAGACTACCAATTTTATGTAAGTGTGCTTATTATTCTTATGTCATTTAAAAATAATATTTTTTAGTTATATAGAGTATGGAATAATATCTAAATTTAACTTAGGTTGAGGCACAATGTATCGCAAAGCATAGGAGAGTAGAATGACATAAGGTGATAACTGTTTCAAGTGTTCATGGTTCAATTTTCGGTCAAATAAAGAAAGATTGAATGCTTAGTAATAGTCTTCACTACATGGGTTAGTGCAAGACAATGGATATACGTTTTAGCCAAATAGTGATGATGCCAAAACATGTGCATGCACAACCCACAAAATAAGTGGTAAATGGAAGTATTTAAAAAGAATGTAGAATACATATGACGTTGACATTTAGTCACGATATTTTTTAATAAATATTTTTTTATTAAATTTAAACTAGGATTAAGTTATTTTTTAAAACCCCTTTATATACAACCCACATAATTTGACCTAAAATAATTGTAGTTTGAATTTTTTATTGTGTAGAGAATGATATCTATATTGGTTAGACATATTTTTTTCAAAATAAAAGATTAAATATAGTAATATATGTTATTTCAAGTTTATGAGACTTTTTTCTTAAAATTAACTAATAAATAGAAAAATATGTTCAAAACTAAAAAAATAACATATTTGAAACCTAGGCATTGTCATCTATAATTTTTTTTTAAAACAAATCATCAACCATATTGCTAAAGTCATTTTTTACTCTTGTTTCTACCATGAAATTAGAATTACAAGTCTAAGACTCAAAGTTGGGTTTCCAAATCTATTCGAAGCCTAAAATAAAATAAAAGGATTTTGACCTAAAATAGATATCATTTTTTTCAAAAAACAAATATCCACTCCTTTCAAAAAAAAATATCTTGCAACTTTTCCATTAAAAGTGGAGCTAACTTCTTACACTTACCCACATAAAGGAGGAAATTGTTTATGCCTATATGACGCATTTATAATAATTTATATTTATGATATTTTATAGTTTCAGACATAATGCTGGCATCATAGCATTGTATGACATTTTATGAGATTGTGTATGCATTCATGATATTATTGAGATGAATATGTGTGTGTATTCATAGTTTAAATAGTTGTAGTGGTTTGAATAATACTAAATTTTGATCTTGATCAGGAATGGTTTAAATTTTCATATAATATTTTGCATATACTAAAAATAAAAGCAACAAATTTTTATTGATTTATTTATCAATTCTTATATGAAATATCAATATGTATGAAGGTTATTTAATGTATATGATGATTGTATTATCTCCCCCTCTACCTCTTTATCTTTCCCTCTCTTTAGCACTATCTCTCCCTCTCTCCCTCTCTCTCTTCCTCTCTCTATCACTATATATTTATCCCTCCTTTCCTCTCTCCTTCCCTCTATCTCTATCTCTCATGCTCTCCCTCTTCCTCACTATCCTTTTCCACTATCTCTATCTCCTTTTCCTATCTCTATCACCCTCTCATTCTCATGCAAGAAATGATGTAGGAGAGATCAAATATAACTTATTTCTACTTATTTTTCTCTTGAAGTATTCCCTTGCCTCTATATTAAAGTCCTCTAAGTGTTTATTTCTCTATGTCTACTCCCCATTGAAATTGTACTAGCTCTTATAACTTGATTTCATCTATTATTTATGTGAGTTAGCTTTAACCAACTAAAGTCCTATGTGTGTGTGTGTGCATTATTTCAATGAGTATAGTTTTCTAGAACAAATTCATGTTTCAAATTATTTATGTAAATCCTCAACCAAGGTAGTATAATGTAATGATATTTTGCTTAATATGTGTATGGTCCCTTAAAAAGAAACTTGATGATTTTTCTAATCAATACTAAAAACACAAATCTAAGATAACATTCTGATAGAAAAAGGATCATCCACTAGTGTTCACCCACCCAAAATAATGTGTTTATATACCCTAAATTCAATCCAATGAGGTGCATAATAGTTCTTGGAACCCTTAAAATAAATACAAATAAGACATTTTGAAAGAACACATTCATTGTTAGCACAGTCAAATGGATTGGAGTTGAGAGAAACCATGATAGGTTTTTATAGTCGAACCTAATAGATCCACTTGTATGTGTAAATAAAATATTCATAAGTGATCTATATAGATTCTAACAAATTTTATATCAAATTTTATCACTTTTGCATTCCTAGTTCTCTTAAGAGACTTTATTCCAAATTACTATAGAGCAAAAGGATCAAGACCCTCTACCAACGAAAGGAGGTCTCTAATAACATTGACCCACCTGCCCTGATTTTATTTTTACCTAATTTTTATCCCATGTGGTAAAAAAATGGTTCTTGACACCCTTACACTAAATGCAACTGAGGTATTTTATTGTTGGATAATTTTTGGTGTTGTCATTAGTGTTGTCATTGATATCAACCCCTAGCATGGATGGTTGTGGTTTTATGTCACATTGATGTCAACCTCCAATATGGTTAGGGAGATTGTTGCAGGTGTTTTCATTGATGTTGCAATATGTTGCCTTTACTATTTTCACTGATGTCAACATCTAGTGTGGTGTTGAGAAGGTGTTGTAAATGGGGAGATTTTTGGTGTTATAGATGTTGTAGATATGTTGAGTAGGTGTTTGTGGTGTTCTTGATGTAGCTGATTCACTTTGTTTCCAAGTGCTTTTGAGAAAATTTGAAAAAAAGAGTGTGTAGTGTGGCAAAGGTGTGTTCAGTGTTGTGCTCCACATTTCTTCATGGTTGAAGATATGCTTTGTGTGATTTGGATGTGATGATCAGAGGTGTTCAAAGGTGCTATATCTAGAGTTTCAGGATTTGGATTGTGCGGTAGTGGAAGTTGTGTTTGAAAATGTGTTGCTTGTGAAGAAGGTTGTCTAAGAGAAATGAGATTGCTCTTCATTGAGGTTTCCTATTTTGAAGATTTGGGAACATGCTAATATTATTTTTATCTCTTTCCCTAGAGTATATGGTGTTCAGTTGCTCTAGAATCTTGGGTTCATAAGTTGTGTTATGTGGCAGTATGTCTAGTTGCACAGAATGAATGTATTCTTCAGTTGGAGGTGGTTGTGGTAGTAGTGTAGAATATTCTAATGATGCACTCAAATATTTTGGGATGTTGTGGAGTGTTTATTTGTGGTCCATGTGGTGTTTTCAAACTTGGAGAGGCGTGTATGTGGTCGCTTTTTAGTGTTAGTGCAAGTTTGGTTGACCTAGCATCATGCTAGTGCTAATTTTGGAAATTGTTTATTGTTTGTGGAAGCATGGTGAAGTGTTTAAGTGTAGATTTGGGTTCTAGTCAACCCTTGGTGTGGTATGCTTTCACTTATAAGTTCCATCAAGAAAGTGTTTAGTAATGAACTATTTAGTAGTTGCACATTGAGGTGCCTATATTTCATTGAGGCCAACTTAAACAAGGTTGTTTGAGGTTGTGGAGGATATATATAAGCAAGGTTATTGTTGGAGATTTTGTGTGGTGTGTTGTGAAGTGTGAAAATATGAAAATGTGATCGTGTGGTGATTTGAGTGCAAGCTTAAACACCTAAGGCTACCAGATGCAGTGATCAAAAGGTGTCTACATTTTTAGTGTGCTTGAAGTTGTTAGAGGTAGTGAGCCGAAGGTTGTAGATGGTGCATAGTTGTAGTGGTGGATTTTTCCTATTGCTCTGAGATAATGAATCTCTCTATAATATTCTTCTATTCTTCTTTCTTCTAGATAGTGCTTCCTTTGGGTAGTGAGTCATTCTTCTCTTTCAGGCAGCGAGCCCTTCTAAAAATGAGCCTATTGTATTCAATGTTTCTATTCATATATATGTAAGCTATTACTCACCATGTTTTTTCCCTGATTAGGGTTTTCCATGTAAATTTGGTGTTCTCTTGTGTATGGTGTTGAATGTGTTTATCTTTCACATGTTTACATTCTATTGATGATTAATAACGGTTTGATGGTTAATGAGGGTTTAAGGTTTTAATGTACAACTTATTCACCCCGCTTCTCAATTGTCCTATGTATCTAATAATTGGTATCAGAGTTGTGGTTCCTTAGAAGAAACTTAACCACTTGAGGTAGATCTGAATGGCACATAGGAAGGGTATCAAAGCTCCTATGTTTGATGGAATTAATTATGCTTATTGAAAAAGATAGAATGGAAGCCTTTCTTATCTCTCTAGAGTTTGGAGTCTAGAATTCAGTTGAAACTAGATATACTATGCCTACTAATGCTCTGAAAAGTATGATGAGGTCAAATATTATGAGAATAATGGAAAATAAAGAATCATTATCTTGGGTAGTCTTTCTGATTTTGAACCTGGGAAAGTGACAAGTCTCAAAAATACTAAAGAGGTCTATGTGAAGTTGCAAAGCATTTATGAAGGAGATAATAAGGTCAAGCAAGCAAATATGCAAAATCTCAAAGATAAATTTGAAAAATTAAGGATGTCAAAAGATGAAGACATTAAAGCCTACATTCTCAAAGTGCATGAAGTTGTTAATACCATAAATGGTTTTAGTGGTAAGTTGGAAGAAAGCAAAGTTGTAAAAAACGTATTGAGAACTCTTCCTAAATCTTGCAGTTCTAAATTTTATGCTGCTAAGGTTCAAGCTCAAAATTTAGATCAATATTCTAGAGATTAGATGTTTTGTGCTTTAATTTATTTTGAATTGAGAGAGTTTGGTCAAGATGCTACAAAGAAATAAATTGTCTTTAAAGTCAACAAGATAGAGAAGGATGATGAATTAGATTTAGATGATCTTGATGAGGTGGAAGAAAATTTTGTAAGGAGATTGAAAAAGGGCACTTAAAAATACAGAGGTAAGCTACCCTTTAAGTGTTTCAATTGTGGAAAGATAGGTCCTTATGCTTCTAAATGTCTAATCAAAGTTGCAAATGACAAACATAAGGATCATAAAGGTAAATTTTTCATGAAATGTTATTATGTTAAAAAATACAATGGTGTATCCGATGATGAGGAATCGAAGTATCCTAATGAGGATAGTGATGAATGCTTGTTCATGGTCGTATTTATGTTAGAAATTATTCTACTAATCTTGAATGATGTGTGAAGGAAAGTGCTCCAGAAATAGGTCACAATATTGAAGGATTGCTTTTCATGCAAGAGAGGAGAGAAACTACTGGATAATTGATAGTGGATTCTCAAATCATATGACAGGTGAAAAAGAGTAAGTTTATTATACTTCAAAAGAATTATGGTGGTCTTATTAAGTTTGGTGGTGATAGATCTAATAAGATCTATGAAAAAGGTTAAATTAGCTTTCATGGAAAGCATAAAATAGATGATATTCTTTATGTCAAGGGTCTCCAACATAATCTTCTCAATGTAGGAAAAATGTGCAATAGACGATACAATTTGGTGTTTTAGGATGATGGTTGTGAAATTAGAAAATGAAGCTCCAAAATTTTGGTTGCTATAGAAACAAGGACAAAAGGAAATATTGATCAACTCAAAGGTGGTGGTGTTAAGTTCTTTATGTCACAAATCAATGAAAGTTGGCTATAACATAGAATAACAGATCACATCAACTTTGATAGTCTAGTGAAGATAAATTCTACTAATGTTGTGAGAGATCTGCCAAAGATTACAAAGCCTATCAATGCAATCTGCAAAGAATATCATTTTGGAAAAAAAAGAAAAAGAAGAGGTTCAAAACTAATGAATATTCTACCGTAGGACCTTTGGAGTTGGTTCATATAGAATAATGTAGACCTACCAGAATAGGAGGTTCTCAAGGTGATGGGAGTTTCATGTTATTAATAGATGATTATTCTAGAATGACTTGGGTGACATTTCTCAAAGAAAAATCAAAATCTCTAGATAAGTTCAAAGACTTTAAATCTATTGTTGAGAATGAAAAGTATTTGAAAATAAAGTTCTCAGGGTTTGATAGAGGTGATGAGTTCACCTCCAATGATTTTAACAATTTTTGTGAAGATCATGGAATAAAGAGATAGTTATCAGCTCCTAGGACTCCTCAATAGAATGGATTTGTGGAGAGGAATAACATGATAGTTCAGGAAGTAACAAGAACTATAATGAAGGAAGAAAATCTACAAAATATATATTGGAGAGAAGCAATTCATACTGTAGTGTACATTCTTAATAGAGGACAAGCAAGAGTGAATAGTTCAAAGACTGATTATGAGTTATGGTATGGAAAACCTCCTACTATGAAATATTTTAGAGTGTTTGGAAGTAAATTCTATATCAAGAGAGATGGAGAAAACTTAGGAAAGTTTGATGCAATATTTGATGAAGGAATCTTCCTTGAATATTCTACAAAAAGTAAGGAATACAAATGCTATAAAAAAAGGTTGAAGAAGATTGTTGAAAGTGTAAGTGTTGAAGTAGATGAAGAACCACATTAAAGTTTTGTATTGATAGAAGGATACGACTTTGATGAACCCCCTTGTAGTGAAGAATAAAAAGAATAAGATAAAGAAAAAGAGATGATAGTAGAAGAGGAAAAAGCTCCAAAAAAGATCCCTAAGACTCCTAAGTATGTGCAAAAGAATCATTCTAAAGATCAAATCATTGGAGATAAGAGCAAAGGTGTGTTGACAACGAGAAAACATGCTATGATAGAGGAACATGTAAATTTTTGTTTACTTTCAGAAGTAGAACCTAAAATAGTAACTAAAGCATGCAAGGATGAGAACTAGATCAAAGCTATGGAAGAATATTTGAGATAGATTGAGAAGAATTAGACTTGGGAATTGGTCCCAGTACTAACAAAAAATAATGTGATAGGAGCTAAATGGGTTTTCAAGAAAAAATTGAATGAGGATGGAAAGGTTGTTAGAAATAAGGCTAGACTTGTGTGTAAGGGCTACTCACAAGTGGGAGGAATAGATTTTGAAGAAAATTTTTCTCCGGTGGAAAGAATGGAAGCCATTAAAATGTTCTTGGGTTTTCCAACACATAAAGACTTCAAGGTATATCAAATTTATGTCAAGTCTACATTTTTGAATGGTGAGTTAGAAGAATAGGTTTACATTGAACAACCAAAAGGATTTTCATTTTCAAAAGATGTTGATGTGGTCTACAGATTAAAAAAGGGTATTGTATAGAATCAAACAAGATCCTGGAGCTTGGTATGCAAGATTGGATAGATACTTGTTGTAGAAAGGATTCAAAAATGGTACTGTATATAGCAATCTTTACTTCAAAGTTGAGGTAGATCATATCCTGATTGTGTTTGTGTATGTTGATGACATAATCTTTGGAGGAAATGAAGATATGTGTAAGAGATTTGCAAAGTAGATGCAAAAGGAGTTTTAGATGTCAATGTTCAGGGAGATGAATTTCTTCCTTGGGTTACAAATCATTTAATCAAGAAAGGTATTTTCATTTCATAGTCAAAGTATGTCAAAGAAATGTTGAAGAAGTTTGAAATGTTGGATTCTAAACTAGTGTGTACTCCCATGGCTACTGGTTGAAAATTGAGCAACAATGATGAATCTCCTAAGACAAATAAGAGCAAGTAAAAATCAATGATTGGTTAACTATTATATCTTACTACTAGACCAAATATCATGCATGTAGTTTTTCTTGTGGCAAGATTTCAAGAAAATACCAAAGAATCACATGTGATAGCAGTTAAAAGGATATTTAGATACTTGAAGGGCACTCCAGATTTTTGTCTATGGTATCCTAGGGATATTGATTTATCTTTGAGTGCATATACATACGCAGATTGGGCAAGTTGTACAAATGATAGAACTACAAGTGGAGGTTCTTTCTTTCTTGGAAGCAATTTGGTTTCTTGGTTGATTAAGAAGTAGGATTCAATATTATTATCTACTGTAGAGGTAGAATATATTACAGTAGAATCATATTGCACATGGGTGTTGTGGATGAAACAGACATTGAAGGATATCAAGGTGTTATATGATGAATCTATTTCTATCTTCAGTGATAATACAAGTAGTATTAATATTTCAAAATACTCGGTAATGTATTCAAGGACAAAACATATCTCTATTCGGTATCACTTTCTAAGAGAGAAAGTTGCAAAGAATGAGGTGAAGATAGAGTATGTGCCTAAAAAAGATCAAGTTGTAAACATTTTCACAAAGGCTCTTCCAAAAGATACATTTGAGTATCTTTTTTGGAGGTTAGGGTTTATTTCCCCTCCTTTCAAATAGATGCATAAGTTGATGCATCTATCCATGTGAGCTATTAAGGATTCATTCTTGGTCTTGGAATAATGAAGGCTACCTCTCAAGGGGAGTATGTAGTGGTGTCTTTGGCTGATGTAGTTAGGGCATCATATATTGTGCCCCTAAGGGGGAGAGAATAGTGGAGAGAGAGAGCAGTAAAGATAAAGTAGTGTGTTGGTGTTTCCTATAGTGAATATTTTAGGTGATGTCAAAGGGAGAGACTTATTCCCTTTGCCATTTATGGCAAAGGGGGATAGATAAAGTTTGAAAAACATGGAGAGAGATTGAAGTCTTAAGAACTCCTCAAGTATAGGGGAGAAAAATTAAGGAAAAGAGATAGTGAAGTCTAAGAAAGTGTTAGAATTGTAAGGAATGTTCTAGTTAGGGGGAGAGATTGAAGTAAGGGGGTAGTTTTTTGAGTGTTGGAATTGTAGAGTTTTTTCTACCGATTGATGGTTTTTAGATCTGGTGTTGCCATCAATGACAAAGGGGGAGATTGTTGGAGATTTTTTGGTGTTGTGATTAGTGTTTTCATTGATGTCAACCCCTAGAATGGATGTGTTTTGGTTTGTCACATTGATTTCAACCTCCAATATGGTTAGGGAGACTGTTGGATATTGTTGTAGTGTCGTAATTGATGTTGCACTATGTTGCCTTTAGTGTTGTCACTAATGTCAACCTCTAGTGTGGTGTTGAGAAGGTATTATATATGGGGAGATTATTGGTGTTGTAGATATGTTGAGAAGGTGTTTGTGGTTTTGTTGATGTAGTTGATTCACTTGGTTTCCAAGTGCTTTTGAGAAAACTTGAAAAAAAGAGTATATAGTGTAAGAGAGGTGTGTTCAATGTTGTGCTATGCATTTCTTCATGGTTGAAGATATGATTGTGCGGTTTGGATGTGATGATAAAAGGTGTTCAAAGGTTATATATCTAGGGTTTTGGGTTTTGGATCATGTGATAATGGAAGTTGTGTTTGATAGTGTGTTGCCTGTGAAGAAGGTAATCTGGGAGAAATGAGATTGCTTTGCATTTTTTCGCATTGAGGTTTTCTGTCTTGTGGATTTGGGAACATGCTGATATTATTTATATCTACCTTTCCTTGGAGTATCTTATGTTTAGTTGCTCTGCAAGCTTGGATTCATAAATTGTGTTCTATGGTAGTATGTTTGGTTGCACAAAATGAATGTGTTCTTCAGTTGGAGGTGGTTGTGGCAATATTGATTTTTTTTTTATGATGCTAGAATATTTTTGGATGTTGTGGAGTGTTTATTTGTGGTCAACATAGTGTTTCTAGAATTGGAGAGGTGTGTATGTGGTCTCTTGTTAGTGTTAGTGTAGGTTTGGCCAACCTAGCGTGCTAGCACTAATTGCAAAAGTTGTTTGTTGTTTGTGAAAGCATGGAAAAGAATGCTAGTGTAGATTTGGGTCCTAGTTAACCATTGGTGTGGTGTGCCTTGACTTCTTTCCATCACAAAAGTTTTTGGTTCCAACATATTTAGCAGTTGCGCGTTGAGGTGCATACATTTCATTGAGGTTGACCTAAACATGATTGTTTGAGGTTGTGGAGGATACATAAGCAAGGTTATTGTTGGAGATGTTATGTAGTGTGTTGTGAAGTGTGAAAAGATATGAATGTGATTGAGTGTGGTGACCTGAGTGCGAGTTTAAACCCCTAAGGCTACTAGATGCAGTGAGAAGAAGGTGTCTATATTTTTAGTGTACTTGAAGTTGCTAGAGGTAGTGAGCCGAAGGTTGCAAATGGTGTAGAGTTGTAGTGGTGGATTTTTCCTATTACTCTAAGGTAGTGAATCTCTCTATAATAGTATTCTTCTATTCTTCTTTCTTTTGGAAAATGAGTCCTATGGGTAGTGAGCCCTTGGCAGTGAGTCATTCTTCTCTTTTGGATAGTGAGCCCTTATAGTAGTGAGCCTATTATATTCCATGTTGCTATTCATATATACATGAGTTAATCCTCACCTTGGTTTTCCTTGAATAGGGTTTTCCACATAAATCTAGTGTTCTCTTGTGTATGGTGCTGAATTTGTTTATGTTTCATATGTTTATATTTTGTTGATGATTAATAAGGGTTTGATGGTTAATGAGGGTTTAAGCTTTTAATGTACAACTAATTCACCCCCCCTCTCAGTTGTTATATGTGTCTAACATTTTACAAGAATTTATTTGTTGTCAACACTATCAAATGATTTGGAGTTAAGGGATATATAGATAACTTATTTTATTTGTAGATACCCAAAGTTGTCCTAGCATATGACTAACGTTTTAACACTAATTATTATCCTTTTCTAACAATTAAATAATGTTTAATTATTTTCCAATTTCATATTCGACTATTAATTAAATAACTTTATGTTATTTAATTAATTCACTTTAACAATAATCTTCTTGATTAATTAAATAAATCTTATTTGTTTAATTACCTCTTTAATTATTATTTATCTTCTAGATTAATTAAATAAATCCCATCTATTTAATTACATCATTAATTACCCTTTGTGAACCCCTAAACCCGCGAATGCACAAGAACAACAAACAAGTCAATGTGTTAGATCCAATGCAAACAAGCATGAGGGATTCCCCATGAAATCCATCTACTAAACTTAAACTAGGAAGAAAATGAAGAACAAAACTTAAATAAATGAGAGTTAATTCTAATTAAGCAAGTAAAATAGTGATCCCATGGGGGAATTGGTGCCAATTGACTGTTGAAATTGGCCCTTTCCCAACTCCTAAGTTGCAATGTGAATGATTATAGTTTGATCAAATCTCTCCAAAGAGATTTGAACATAACCTAGCTATGAATTGTGAAAATGATGAATGGTTGAGTGGAAATGGGCAAAATTAGCTCTCAATGTGAAGAGAGTAACTTTGCATGAAATTGTGGATGAGAAATGAGGAGAAAAGCCTCCAATTTATAGATTTGAATTTGGAAGAATGAGCAAGATTTGAGCAATGTGGGACTAAATTTCAATCCAATGGTTGAATACCACTTGTCACCATGTGAATGGTTGATGGTTGTGCAAGTTTTGATCAAAGTGCCCATAAATGCATAAATTTGAATTTTGAAATATTGAAATGACAAGGTAGATGGAGAGTCAAATGGAGTTATGACCACTTGGATCAATGCAAAAGGACTTGTAAGATGAAATAAATGCCTTGTTTGAAGTACCCATCCACTTGGACTTTTTGAATTCAAATTGAGGGAATATTCCCTTTTGATGACATGTGAGGGAAAATAGAGATTTAATAAATGAATTAAATCTATTTTCATGTGCAAGTTGCATTCTCTAGAGAATTTTAGTGAGAGGGATTAACTTAATCAAGATTTTGATTAAATTAATGAAGGATTAGATGATTTGACAATTTTGAGTCAAATAGATGAATTAATTTAAATCAGAATTGAGAGGAAATGATTAGTTAAATAAATAATTTTGATTTATTTAACTAAGGAGGAATATGTTAGATTAAATCAAATAAGGTTTAATTTATTTAATTTAATAAGAGGACTTTAGAGATTTTAATCAAATAAAATGGTTTATTTAATTAAATAGAAATGTAAGGTTAATTAAATTAAATTGATTAATTTAATCACGGGAGGAGAAAGACTTAATCAAATAAATAATGATTTATTTAATTAAGAGATAGAATATGATGAAATGCAGAGAGTATGATTTAGGAGGAAATGTTGTTAGTAATCGGAATCAAGTGTGCCGAACTGAAATTGTACATTTTCCATGTCTACATTTTGCCCCTCTTTGAAGCAATGTACCTGTTGCATTGATTCAAAGAATAAAATTGTTGTCATCAAAGTCCAAGATTTCTCAATTTTTTCAGATGCCCCACTATTGCCCCAATGGAAGGATATTGCCGGTATAATGCCCCCTCGAGAGATCAGATGAAAATTTTGATTTTTTGGATGATCTCATGAAAAAAAAGAGGACAAGGTTCCTGACAGGCCAAAATTGCCCCAGAAATGCCAAAAAAATGTTAAAAATGCCATGAAAGATGCAGAATGGCCCTCGGTTGGACAAAAACGGGATTGGGGGACCAAAACCCTAGTTAGACGGTGAAATTAGGTCAAAAAACCCTAATTTTTAGGCTTAAATAGACCTTGAGGGGTCACTTTCAATGCATTTGCAATCTTAGCCTTTGGAAAATTTCACATTTGAGCTTTGAGTCTTGGTCGAAATGGTGTAGCGATAGCTTCCCAGGCACGTGTCAGAGAGATTACGAGTGCACCAGTGGCCAGTCGGTGCAGGACTCGTGGTATGTACCCTTATCCAAATTTTATTTTTTTCGTTATTCGTGCATTAAATAGGGTTTAAATGTCATGCAAGTTGCACGACGCTATATAGCACCACTAAAAATGTTTTATCGACACCGTGCGGTCCTGTATTGGACTGCATATGCAAAGTGCACCACACGCTTTAGTTTGGACATTAGGGTTTTGCTGTTCAAAGTCCACCGCATGTAAATATTCAACCGTGTGGTCTAGTTAGGGAATTAGGGTTTGCCTCAAAGTGGACCACATACGCGAATAGCGCCACGCGGGCCACTTTGGAACTATGACAAATGCAAACTCAACCACGGCGGCGTAGTTTGCAACTTTCCAAACTACGCCGCACCCGCAAATAGCACTGCATTTGTTGTTTTGGGTGTGAAAATTAGCGCGAGATGCAATTTTTTTTTCCCTTTCCTTGACGTGATGGCTTCCCTTGTGCAAGAGGAGCTTTATGTACTTTAATCATTGGAGCATAGATGGTCAGTGCTCAACAGATTATAGGGTATGTATGTGTATCTCCAGGATCAGCTTGGTATTCTTGGGCTTTGGTATGTTGCTTATGCCCCCCCTATTCGTGCACATTTAGGTATGATGATCACCTTGGCCGAGCGATGACACAGTGAAACATCTTCCTTCCATTTTACTACTGGTGAGGCCACCATTACCTTTGAGGATGTCTGGCACATTCTTTGATTGCCCATCCATGGAGCTCGAGTGATCTATGATCTAGAGGAGGGTACAAATGCTTATTTTGATGTTATGGGCATTGATGAGGTTATTCTCTGTGATGGAAAGATTGACTTAGAGCGATATAGGGGCAGAGTTCCCACTTATAGATTGATTATGGCCACCATTATTTTTGGTCTCATAGCACTTGATCGACGCAACCGATACTTTAGTCTAGGTTGGGGATTAGCATGGCAGTGGATGTGTGTTCGTCGGGAGTGCTTTGCTTGGGGACCAGTATTACTGGCATCCCTATATAGGGATCTTCATGTGTTTGAATACCTGGATAGTAGGTTGCTCGGGGCCAGAGTTACCCTACTAGATGTTTGGGAATGGGAGAGGATCCCAGTGCTTTGCTCAGATGTGACACTAGTTATTATTGACATTGATGATCCCGTTGTTTGGTGATACGATGGGGCAGAGATTCACTTCACCCATACTGGCATAGGTGGTCTGACATACTGGTGGTGAGTTCTCGATGAGATGAGAGAGTTTGTTTGTAGACCTTGGATGGGCATTGGCCCATGGTATGATGATGTTGATCAACTATTTTATGCCAGACAAGCTAGGTGGATGCAGGGTCGAGAGCACACCATGGTTGAGAGGTATCTTCCTGATAGGGTTGCCCGATAGTTTGGAGAGGTACAAGATAAGCCTGATGACCAATACGTGGCCATCTTTGCTCGTATGACCAGAGAGATAGCATGGGGCTAGCCCATTGCATCTACAGAGGTAGTATCCTCCTTCACACAGCTAGTGGCCTGATCGTGGCCATATGATCAGGGGATGACAGATGCAGGGGTCATTCCAGCTTATAGAGCATGGTTCAAGCCTCCACTTAGATTGATAGTTTTGGGTGCAACTATTCCATGACACAAACCTGGGGGTCAAACAACTGGCAGAGGAGGAGGTGGACCACCTCCCCAGAAGACACCTCTGAGAGACTAGGCACAACATCAACCAACAACACAAGATGGCCAACCTCAAGTAGTTCCATAGCAGTAGCCAACAACATAGCCAGCAGTACATCTGGACCCCCAAGATGCACTGATCCAGCAGCTACAAGGTCAGGTATAGGTTTTGACAACAGAGTGGGATGAGGCCCAGCAACACATTGTTGTAGTTACAGCTGATAGGGATCAGGAACAATATGAGAGGGATCAGGAGATTGGTCGACAACGAGAGCTGGAGACCACTACTTCCTCTTCCCAGGGCTGATCAGTTGATTTATAGACATATAGAGAGGTTGTAAGGGAGGCCGAGTATTATCGACAACATTATAGGCAGGTAGTACCACCAGCAGGTATAGTGCTAGACTTCTCTCAATAGATAGCGGTGTCACTGCTAGAGGATCATGGTCATAGGAAGGTGGGAGAGGGCGAGGGGCACAGCCAATAGGGCTAGCCCTTGATCAGATACAATTTATTCATTTTTTGATTCACGGGCTGCATTATTTACCCTTTTGTACCATGTATACCAATGTATATTTGATTTGATTTGTATCATAATAGTGTATTTACTTGATGACATATATGAGATGATTCACCTTTTTATGAGATGTTTTGCAAATGTATTATATGCAGTCTAATTTTATTGTGATGCTATGAGATGTTTCTATTCTTTATGATGTATGATTCCAATGGATGTACTTATTTTAATATCTTTTTGATGCATTTTAATGATGGTCCTATGAATGTAATGTATGGTATTGATGGTGCCAATGGATGCAAATGGTAATGGATGCTAATCATTATGTATGATGTAATGCTTTCTTAAGATGCTTATAATAACAAATTTATATTATTCCTCATAACTTAATATAATGATATGATGCAATATGCTTTTTATGCTAATGATCATGTGGATGCAGAGTATATGCATTGGCGATGTTTTAATTACTGTCATGATACCATGTTAATGTGGAAGGAAGATAGAAGAATTTTAGAATCAATGAGTTAGTTAGGATGATGATGATTTTTCTTTTTCAGGAGTTGGGATTTTCAAAGGGTCAATTACGTTATGTTTGATAATACACATAGGTACGATGCATGAAGGTATAAAGGACTAGGATGGCATTGTACCTAATATGATGGAATTTGACTTGACAATCAAATAGGAGTATTCTTGTTCACACTTAGCATACGTACTTCATTTAGGATGTAGTTTAGACATTCTAAACATCTCGAGCCAAAACACAGAAAAGCAAGCCTTCCTATGTGGTCAACAAGATATCTAAAACATCCTCTCCACAAACCAAACAAAGAATACATGACTAAGTTATTTTACAAGGGTATCCCACAAGCACAGTAGATAAAAGAGACAATGATCTTTGCCCCATACCTTTCTCTCTAAACCTGTTTTGTTTAGGCATCCTTGAGAGGTCCTTGGAATGAGCACAAAATAAGATAAGCCGATAAAAGACCAAATAAAGAAAACCAAACAAGCTAATGTCCTTCATACCACTAGCCAAGACTAAACTACTATGGGGTACCTAATGCTTATGTCCATTGTAGGAAAGCTTCATCCTAGGACATGTTGTGATCAGGGTTTTGGTGGGACTGATTGGATGATAAGCTATTGATACTCCGAGTTGACCAACTTGCTTGCTTACTGACTTAGAATTTCGAGAATCTGACGGTTATGGTTTTCAGTTTTGAACCTGCTAGACTTGCTTCTGTCTAACTCACCAAAGGGTGAAGGTGATGCTTAATTTTATTAGGAATGATGACCATCGTAGGTGAAAGCGAGATGAGACGGGTGCATCATTTTTTATTTTTTCAAATATTTTGAGGTTGTTTTTTGGTATTTTCAAGATGTTTTATAAATGTTCTTGGTATTTTCAATGAAAGGACTAACTTAATACCTATCCTAGGGGTCTCAAAAGCTGATCTGTAGATTAGCCTTGCCTACGTTATACACATAGAGACCACATAGTTTGACTAATGAAAAACTTGACTCAATGATGAGATAGATGGGCAAACAGGTTGCCATTTTATTGCAACGAACGCCTAAGGACTGACCTAAAATGTCTTGAGGGGTGATCAAAATCAACCTTGCCTATGTTCAAGCTCAAAGACGATGTAGTTCAAACAAGGTGAAAGACTGACAAGACTCAATGATAAAATTTTTGAAGTTTTTCCGAGATTTTGACATGTTTTTGGATTTTTGATTTTCAGATTGATTTTTTGATGTTCAAGAAGATGACGAGAATATACATGAATCCAATCCAATGCAGGTATAGGAACATGCCCCCAACGTGGTGCGATAGACTACTATGATGAAGGCAGGACAAACCGACCTTAGGAATATGCTAAGTAGTACAATGGTGGAATATGATATGGGCATCAACTTAGGCTATGGTATGGATGCGAGCGGATGGGTGGATGGATGATTAATGAAATGTGATGGATTGGATGAGTGAGTCATGCAGATTCTGGCAGATGGGGAGTGCTTTATTTACACTTGGTGCCTATTTGCCAGGTTTTCACCAAGGTACTTGTCCAAAGCGCCACCGAAGTGGTTTTCATTAGAGGATGATTTTTTTCTTTATTGTTTTCAATCCTTTTCTTGATTTTTTTTTTTTGGATTTTTGTATTTTTGTATTTTTTTGTTGTTGCCAAATGCCTATTTTCCAGGTTTTCATCAAGGTAACCATTTTTTCAGAACTTTTTCTAATTGTTTTTTTATTTTTTGGGTTTTATACCTTAGGCATAAATTTTTTTAAGATGGGAGCTATTCAGAGGGTCCTGCAGAGGCTCGCCTTCTGGTGTTGCTAATTGATATGCTCCTGATTTATAGCTGGCTATGATGATGAATGGTCCCAGTCAGTTAGGCTCAAAATTTCCTTTTCTCTTTGGATTCGGCACATTCTTTTGTTTCTCTTTCATCACAAGTTTGCGGACTTGGAAGGTGCGTTGCCTAATCTTCTTGTTGTAGCTTCGTTTTAGGCGATTCTGGTAGACCCGTAGATGGTTGAGGGCATCCATGATCGTTCATCTAGAAATTACAGCTCATTGAATCTTGTGACCCTGTATTCCTCATATGTGATGAGGTTTTGCAAAGATATTCTCAGGGACAAGAGCTCGATCTCAATTGGGAGTATGGCTTCTGATCCGTAGACCAGGGAAAATGGGGTGGCACTTGTTGGCATGCGGATGCTGGTGCGGTAGGCCCATAAGGCATAATTTAGCTATAGATGCCAGTCATGACCAGAGTCATTGACTGTTTTCTTAAGGATTTTTAGGATGGTTTTGTTGGTAGCTTCTGCTTGGCCATTGCCTTGTGGGTAATATGGGGTGGAAAAGTGGTGTTGGATTTTGAAATTTTCACACAAGTCATTGACATCCTAATTTTTGAAAGGTGTCCCATTATCATAAATAATGGATTGGGGAACACCGTATCGACAGATGAGTTAATTCAGGATGAACTTGGATATCTGTTTTCTAGTGATGTAGGTCATGGGAATTGCTTCGACCCACTTTGTGAAATATTCGATGGCGGTGATAATGAACTTGTGGCTATTGGATGAGGTGGGTTAGATTTTACCTATGAGATCGAGCCCCCATTGGGAAAAGGGCCAAGGTGTAACAATAGGATGTAATTCTTGTGCTGGTTCATGAATGAGATCTCCATGCTGCTGGCACTGTAAACACCTTTTGACAAAATCATGTGCCTCTCTTTCCATTATCGGCCAGCAGTATCCAGTTCTTAGTAACTTCTTAGCTAAGGTCATACCACTCGAGTGTGAACCGCAAGTGCCATTGTGTACCTCAGTCAAAATAGTCAGGGCTTCCTCAGGTTTTAAGCAATGTAGTAGGGTTCCATCAATGCTCCTACGGAAAAGGGTTTCCCCTAGGATGACAAATTGTAAGGACCTTTTGACAAAGGTTCACTTGAGGTTTGGGGTAATGTCAGCTAGGAGGAATCCTAATCTCAGATAGGTGTAGATGTCATGATACCAAAGATCATCGGGACCAATGAGTTCTCATGCATATTTTGACTCTGGTACCTCAAAAGTGGGCACGAGAAGCTACTCTACTAGGAATTCGTGTTTCAAGACAATGCGAGGGATATCTAGCAATGATCCAATCATTGCCATTGCGTCAGCTGCTCTGTTGTTTTCCCTCGATATTTTCTCAAAGGTGATATCAATAAATGATTCCTTGAGGCTTTCTACCACCTTCTTGTATGGTGCAAGTTTATCATCTTTAGTTTGGTATTCATCGTTGACTTGGTTAATGCTGTGAATCTCCATAGACCTTTAATGCCATGATTCGCCATTGTGCCGCAATTTTGAGACCTATGGTTAAATCCTCATACTCTGCAATGTTGTTTGTATAGGGGAATGCCAACATGTAAGATATTTGTATACATTCTCCTTGGGGGGTGATGAAGAATATACTGGCTCCTGATCCATGTTGTGTGTGGGAACCGTCAAAATATAGTTTCTAGTGATCAGCTACGCTAAGATTAAAGATGGACTCATCTAGAAATTTTGATATGAGTGGATTCTCCGCATAGATGGGAGCTTCTGCCAGCAGGTCCACAATAACTTGTCCTTTAATTTCCTTTTGCTCCACATACTCAATGTCATACTCTCACAATATCATTACCCATTTAGCCATCCTTCCCATGAGAATAGCTTTTGACAGTAGATATTTTAAGGGATCTATCTTGGCAATGAGCTTGATTTTATGTGCCAGCATGTAGTGTCAAAATTTATGTGAAGCAAAAAATACTGCTAGGAAAGCTTTCTCAATGAATGTGTAGTTTAACTCGTGGCCAACCATTTTCCTGCTAATGTAATAAATAGCCCTTTCTGTTCCATTTTCATCATGTTGCGCTAGAAGAGCGCCCAAAGCTACTACTGTTGCTGAGATATATAGGATCAATGGTTTCCTTACAATGGGCGGCATTAACATAGGTGGCATAGGTAGATATTCTTTTATTTTGTTAAATGCCTGTTTGCACTTGTCGTCCCACTTGAATGCTAACCCCTTATGGAGTAGATGTGAATACACAATTTTTTTCTCTGACAGTTGTGCTATGAACCTTTAGATGGACTGGAGTCTACCTTGTAATCCTCTAAGCTGTTTCAATGTTCTTGGCGCTCCCATATCGAGGATTGATTTTACCTTCGTACGATCTAATTCTATCCCTCTCATTGACACTATGTATCCCAACAGTTTTCTTGATTGTACCCCAAAGACACATTTCTTTGGGTTGAGCATGACCTTGTATTTTCCAGTCTGTAAAAAATTGCACTTAGGGTTGCTATGTGGTCCTGCCTCTTCTTTGATTTAGCCAATATGTCATCCATGTAATCTTCGACAGTCTTGTGTATCATGTTGTGGAAGATTAGTGTCATGGATCTCTGATATGTGGCCCTTGCATTCTTTAGCCCAAATGGCATCACATTCCAGTAGTAAGTGCCCCAAGGGCATGTGAATGTTGTCTTATGTTGGTCTTCTTTTGCAATCATTATTTGGTTGTACCCTGAGAAGCCATCCATTAGGGATAACAACTCATGTCTGGCTGTCATGTCCACTATCATATCAATGTTGGGTAGTGGAAAATCATCCTTAGGACATGCTTTGTTTAGGTCTCTGAAATCTATGCAGATGCGGATGCCCCCATTTGGTTTTGAGACTAGTACAAGGTTGGATACCCATTATGGATAGTCAATTGGGCATATGAAGCCAACATCCAGGAGTTTTTGTAACTCTACCTTAACTAACAAGGCTATCTGGGGATGCATTTTTCTTAACTTTTGTCTAACCAGCTTCGCTCTAGGGTAAATAGCCAAATGATGAACCACCACTTCAGGATCCAGGCCTGGCATGTCAGCATAGGTCCATGCAAAGTTTACCTTCCTTTCTTTCAGAAATGCTGCTAGTAGTTCTTGTTCCTCTGTCAGGAGAGACTCAACATAGAAAGTGATTTGTGGTTTTGTCTTTGTTCCCAAGTTAATAGGATTACATTGCTCTGCCAGGACCGCTGATTTATCTTGATGTAGAGCAGTAGGGGGGAGATTGAATCCTTCATCCTCCAGCGCCTCAGAAAGGTTTTCACCATTGGATGCATCCTTTATTTTTACTATTCTGTGGTTAGAGAGTGCCACAGTGTGGTTTTCACTCAATAACTCCGAGCTTATTTTCGATATTTTTCTTTTGCGACTGAAGGACTCAATTGTCTCCCCATAATATGCCTGGGTGTCTAAAGTGATGTCAAAACCTGCCTTGTGATCCCCACATGGAATTGTATCCCTTAGTTCCATGAATTTTGAGAGAGCCTCATTGTTTTTGAATGAGTCTAGAATTGGTGGTCCTCATTGGTCATGATCGATGAGTTGAGGGTATACTAAGGTGATTTGGTGGGTTTGTTGGTTTGACTCAGTGGGTGAGGCACTAATCATTAGTAAGGAGGAATCCTCAAAAAGCATGGGTAGGCCTATTATGGTATCATCATCATCATTACTGGCGTAGACATCAGTGATGTCAAAGGTGAAGTTGTCAAGCGGGATGCCGGTGCATATGGGTGGTCTAAGGGTAGTTGCCGACACTTGAGGAGAGGACCCGACTGCCCTACTGGGAGTACCTCTGCCATGCACGGTTATACTCAGAGGAGTACATCCAAGGCCAAGGCTCTGCATTCTTCTTTCTACAATGATGGGCTCCAGCCATCCATCACTATTCCTTCCAAGGCTTTGGTTTCTATTGTAGCCCATGCCAAGCATTATTTGTAGCTCTTTGTTGGATTCATCCATAGGTAGGGTGGGTGTGGGTTTTGCATCACGGTATATTATGCTTGAGATATCCTCTTCACTAACACTTTCCTGACTTAGGTCTCCCCAATGGCAAAATCTAGAGGGGTCCTCCAAGGGTGTGGATGGGTGTTTCAGTTGGTCGAGGTTGCCTATGTGACCTAGGAGATTGTGGTAACTCTCCTACAACAAATGCACTCTTCTTCATTCTATAGTCGCCACATCCATTGTCCTGGATCATGTTTTTGATGTTAGATATGTCAGGGATGGCAGGTGTCTCTGTCATAGAAGTGGAGGCGACGTTAGCTAGGTCGATGTATGCAGTGGATGGGCCTTCATCATTTTTCAGCACTTGGGGGATTTTATAAAACTTGGCTTCCAAGTTTTTGCAGTAGGCAAATGGTTCGAGATGCCCATGTATAGTGACCTCTTCGTTTTGGTACAAGAACTTTATGCATTGGTGGTATGTTGAGGCCACTGCTTTCATTTTGTGGATCCATGGACGTCCAAGGAGGATTTAATATGGTAAGTCAAGGTCAAGGACCTGACAGGCAGTCTCCATGGTTGCTGGTCCTACTTGGATGGGGATTTTGATAGTGCCCTGAGACACTCTTTCTTGGTCATCATATGCGCTTATTGTGATGCTTTTGTTTTTGTTAATGGAATCCACAACAAATCCTAGGTTCTTTACAAGCTTGAGAGAAAAAATATTTAGGCCTGCACCTCCATCCACCTAGACTCTTTTAACTTTCTTTTTGTGGACCAACACTTGGAGGTGAAGTGCACGATTATGAGATGGCTGCGGGGGGAAGTCTTGATCGAAGAATGTTAGGAGATCTAGGGTAATGATATTTCCAACCATAGCCTAGAATTGATCTATGTCAAGGGTAGTGGAGACAATGGATGCTGCTAACGCTTCATCAAGAATTTGCCTATGGGCAGCAGAAATTTTTAACAGTATCATGATGGAGATCTGTGTAGGTGTTCTTTTCAGCTAGTCAATGACATTATAGTCATAGGGAACAAATTGTGTATTTAAAGTGGGGGTCTTAGATGGTGCCCCTGCAATGGTGACCTTGCTACCACATGTGGTGACTATACAGTCAGTGTTGGTGCCCTTGACAGTAATGACCATGACCATTTCATCGACACATGCCACTATTTCTTCATATACTAGGTTAGCACTAGCATATTTTTTCTTGCCTTTGTTGTTCCCCTGACTGTTTCCTTGATTGTGGTTTGGCATCAGATTTGTGTATATTTTTAAATCTTGATTATCGACTGGTTGCTCGACATTGACGATCTTGTCCTCGATGAGGTCTTGGATGATATTCTTCAGTCTCATGTAGTTTGCGGTGGTATGTACCTTGATCTTGTGAAAGTCACAAAGGGTATTTTCATTATACCATGGCGGTTTGGTCATGGGTTCCACGTATTTCTAAGAGTTGGAGACTTTGATTAGATTTTTATTGACCAATTTCTTCATTATGGACTCGATGGATTCCCCAAGAGCCATGAACTTTCTCTTCGGAGGGTATTTTCCTCGGGGAGGTGGTCCTCCTTGATTACCCAAGTTATTGATTTGGTTGGTGGGAAGTGGTTGTTGTTGTGCTTCTATTGCATTAGTTTGCACATTATTGCGGTTATGATTTTGTGGTTGGTGATGAGTTTGGATATTTATCTTGGGAGCGTTTATGACCACTTTAGCATCAACCACACCATCGTTTGTGATATTTTTGTTCCTTGACCATGTTCAAGGTTTATCATTATAATTGTTAGACAAACAATTATCCTGTGGTGGAATAAATGTTGATGCGCCTCCTCATGCAGTAAGGGCTCTTTCAATGTTGAGTGCCTTTGGCATCAATTGATCGTATGATGTGATGCATTGCATTTTTAAATAGAATGCCAAGTTTTCATCTAGATTAGATATGATCGTGCAAACTTGTTATTCTTATGGCATGGTCCACTTGCTCTGATTGGCCTTGGATCACCATCTTTGCAAGAAGGATGTGAATAGCTCTCCTTTTCTTTGTTTGAGTGTTGATAGTTCTTCCCAAGTAACATCTGCACCCATGTTGAAAGCATAATTCTTAAGGAAAACTTCCACTATTTCCTGAAATGTTTTAATGCCTGTGGGTAGACGAGAAAACCATTCCATGGCTGGACTAGTTAGACTTCAGGGGAATAGTCGCATTAGATATGTGTCATCATATGCAACCTCCATGAAATGTACCTGAAATTCCTTAACGTGGTTTTCAGGGTTACCCATTCCATCATACTTGTCAAATTTGGGGATCTCAAATACTTTTGGGAATGGTACCATCATGAGACTTCTATCAAATGGATAAGGGCAGAAGTTGCCTGGTGTTCTGGCTGTTTTTCCCGCTTGGAGGTCCAACACCTATTGCGAAAGCAGTTTGATTTGTGTTGCGACATTATTTTTCGTATCAGGAGGTGGGATGAATGCGTTTTGAGGTGTTTGGGTTGTTTGATTGGTGGGAGGGGTACTGGTGGGAGTTTTCTGCAAGCTTTGCTATGCGTTCAAGGCCTATTGGTATACCTGCATTTTTGTCAACAACGCCTGTTGTTGATCTTGCTACTATTGTTTGAACAAAGCTTCTTGTTGGTCCATCTGTTGTTGTTCCCATAGAGCTTGCTGTTGGTCTAGCTGCTATTGGGCTAACAAATATTGTTGTTGGTCTAGTAGCTATTGCGCCAACAAAGCTTGTTGTTGGTCGAGTTGTTGTTGTGCCAACAAAGCTTGTTGTTTAGCTTGCTGCTATGCCTGAAAGTCTTGTAGGGCTTGTTGGTATGCTTTCTGATGGATTGCTTGCAGTTGCACTTGGTATTGTGCTTGCGCCTATTGTTGGGCTTGAGCTTGGTCTTACGCTTCTTGGGCTGCTTGAGTAGTTTGTGCAGCTTGTGTGGCTTGTTGGGCTTGTGCAGCTTGTTAGGCAACTAATTGTGCTTGTGCTTGCTGAGCAGCCTACTATGCAGCTTGTTGTTTTTGTTTTGAGTACCCTTTGCTGATTGGATTTTTGGATGGTTTGGATCAAGGTGGTGAATGAATTTGTCACGTTAGCTTTTGGTGGGATTGGTGGTGGAATGGGAATGGTGCTAACTATTGTGACAGGCGAAAGGGTTGTGGTGATGGTCGAGATTTGGGTTGTTGGAGGTGTGGTTGAGATGCTCGGTCCTTGAGAAGGTATGCTTTGGGAGATTTGAGGACCGACTGATGTACTAACCATGGTGGCTTGAATGTTCGCCACTTGTTGTTGTGATGCTACCGATAAAAAGGGAGAATTTGATGTGAGGCTTGGATTGCCCGAATTTAAGAAATTATATATGGGTAGGGGGGAAGACCCAATCCAAGAGGTGATGTGGATGCGAACGAAAAAGGAGGAAGAGATGATATGCTACCTTGGAAGAAAAATGGATCAGTGACTCCTATTGTCCCAAACAAACCACCTTCTCCTTGCGGTAGAGAAGTTTATATGTTTGACTGATAGGTTGGTGTAGCATGGAATGAGGACGAATCGGGGGGATTATGGAATATGAGTGGGACATATGGGTGTGATGGATTCAATGGGACAAAGTTATCCGGTGTGGTATTGGTAGCTACCTCTTTGTTGTTTACAAGGCGATGCTGCTGTAACTCTCGAAACATAGCACTTCCTTTGTTCACAATCAGGGAGGTTGGTGTGATAGTTGATGTGGTTTGAGGTGCTTCTTGATTGATATTTGGAGTTGACATTGGGGATGCATTTGTAAGAGGCATGTCCATACTAGTGCCTACATCAAGGTTGGAATGGAACGAGACCCCTCCTTCTGTTAACGTGCATAGGTTTTTAAACATGGTGCTGACAATTTTATGATTCTCTGGATTTTGGACCATTTCTATTATTTCAAATTGTGTCATCCCCATGTCTTCATTTTTGATGTTCTCATCATAGCTTTCCTCTTGAAGATTTTGTGATGGTAGAGAAAAGCTACTTGGGGGATTGTTCGATCTGACAAGATTTATTTCGGTGGTTACCTGACCCAAGTCACAGGAAGATGATATTTCGGTGTTTTTTTCCATGTTCTTCTTGTATTGAGATCTTGTTTGGACCATAAAAAAATAGGGATCGTTAGATATTTAATCTTTAGGCTCTAAAGAGAAGAACTAGGGAAGGAAAAGGATCAAAAAAAGGTGGTGATGATGATGAGATAAATGGATGAAGCGAATGAGTGAAACTTTTGAGGAACTCTTTTTGAGGGTTTTATGCTAAACTTTCAGGCTTAGATTGATTGTGATAGTTTGACTAGGTGTATTAAGTCAAACAAGGATGGTAGTGAAGTTGTAGACCCTAGGAAGTTGTGTTATTCTAGGGGAAAAACTTGCATAAGAGAATGAATTGGCTAAATGTATTAAGCCAACCAAGGTGATTATGAACTAGTAAAACCCCAGGAATTTGCATTATCCTAGAGGCAAATTTGTTCACTAGATTTGACTACTTGGCTAGGTATGTTAAGCCAAGATAGAGTAGTGCTGATTTAGCCTTTAAGTTTAGCATGAATGAATTTTGTAAAGTTCTCAAAAAAATTTTTAATGGGATGAGATTTTTTTGATGAAGATATGGATGAGGATGGTGATTTTGATCCTAGACTTGAACCTAGACACGACTCTTTTTACAAAACCTCGGTGTTGAAGAACATGCTAGACTTCCTATGTGAGGAAAACAAACCTTTCAAAAAGCTCAGGATTTTGTTGATAGTAGAAAGAATACAAAGTTGGGTTGTTTCTTGAAGCCTTCTTATAGAAGTTGTACACTAGTATTTCTCTAACTTCAAGGAGCATTTCAAGACATTGTTCATGGGCTCTTAAACTTATCCTTTTGAATCTTGGTTTTGGGATTTTGACCTTTCGGGAAATCATTTGAGGCAACACATATGAGGTCCAATTTGTCTTTTATCTGGCCTTAGTGAATTCTTTTTACCAAAAGCACTTGCTTGATTATGTTTCAAACTGCATGTCTAATGTCCCACTTTCTTTTTCATCCCACAAGGTCCATTATATGGAAATCAAGGAAATTAGGGAAATTTTTTCCTAGGTTTAACCTTAGTGAAAACAAATGATGATAAAATCCAAGCACTTAGAAACCTCTAAGGATATGATCCCTAGGGAAAACAAAAGTAATTAAAATTGTCAAAGGTATTTGTTTCCTCCAAGGGGTTTGAAATTTTGAACCTCTTTGTGAATGTTTGTTTTTCAATTGTTTTGAGAACCAAGCAATGCATTTTTCATTTCCAAGCACATGTACAACCCTAGGATGAAGAGACAATATTTTGTTGGTTTCCCACTTGGATGAATCTAGCTGCACATATTTTGTGCAGATGACTAGATGCTTGAACACATTGGCTCCCCTCCATGGCACACACTTCTTGGGTCAACCAAGAATCAGTACCCATGAATCTCCCATGGAATACTTTTCATCTCTACAACAAAACCGCATGTATAACGTTGGGCGGCTTCAAAGGACATGGTCTTTTGCACCAACAAAATAGATAAGGATTTGGCCTTTCTAAACAAGGGTTTTAGTTCGGTCTTTCCATTCGTGAGGCTAACCCATGTGGCAAGAGACCATTGCTTCCCTTCTTGTTGGAGCCAACCATGTGATATTGGCCTCTGTTCCAGTACCCACTTTTATATCCTGGCTGGAAATACACTTGTCCTTAGTGTGTTACCGGTTGGGTCGTTCCCTTGGGTGAGCACTTTTTTCCACAAGGCAGGCCTGCTAGACTAACAAAAGTGAGTAAACTTATTCGTAGTTCGATCAACCTTTGTTTAGAAACAAAGGGAGAGCACAAACCATATGTCTACTCACACTTGCAAAGTGTTTTGTTCAATTTTAAACCCAAAAAATGAAGTGTGGAGGTAATACTTTTGACAACTTAATATCACAGAAAGACTTTTGATTTTCAAGATCGCCGAGAGGTGTGAGAGAAGTGCATATGCCTTTTATATGATATTAATTTGTTAAAAGGATTACAAAACATCAAGAACACATATTCATTTTAATCCTCAAAGCAAGAAATGAGCTCTTTTTAAAGCACCAACTTTGAAGTGTGAGAGTTGCCTTGTTCAATTTTTAAACCTTTAAACAAAATCTAGTGGATTGTGTCTAAGTTTTTTTTAGCCTCTTGCAAACTTTGAGAGAGAAATTTCTTTGTTTTTTTTAAACCCAAAATAAATCTAGTGTTTCTAAGGCAAATGAAATTAACAAATCTCTTTTAAACATAATTTCAAATCCTTGAAGAGTGTTGAACAACACTTTAGTGTTTAAAAACACTTTGTGCATAGTGAACATGATGCCATGATGAACCTCCTACTTTGATTTTTTCCTTGCTCCAACCTACAAAATGACAAAAAACAGAGAGCACAAAAACAACAAATAGGTCAAAATTTAGAAAATCCAAAAATCAAAAAGCACATGTTAAAATTAAAAAAAATTGATTGTTTTCCCGCAACATAGTTAGCAGGTGGGGTGCAGTTTGGAATAGAGGCAGTGCTATATAGCGTCGCACGTTTGACAGGGTGTGGCACTATGTAGAAACAAAGACCGTGGGTGTGGTGCAATTTAGCAGGCGATGTAGTTTGTAAGTAGCGAAGTTTGGAAAAAAAATTTAAATTCAAGGGTGAAAAACGGGTGCAGTTCAATATAGTGCTGCAGTTTACAAGGGGTGCGGTGCAATACAATGCCGTATCTGCATAAGCGGTGCGATACAGGGCTGCATGAACTATTTGCAGTGTAGTTTCCTATGTGTAGACAAAAATCTTAAAAACCACGGAATTTTCACAAAAACATGATGAAATTCTTGATCAAGCCCTCCTTCTAGCACCAAAATGTGAACCCCTAAACCCGCGAATGCACAAAAGCAATAAACAAGTCAATGTGTTAGATCCAATGCAAACAAGCATGAGGGATTCCCCATGAAATCCATCTACTAAACTTAAACTAGGAAGAAAATGAAGAACAAAACTTAAATAAATGAGAGTTAATCCTAATTAAGCAAGTAAAATAATGATCGGGCATGGGGGAATTGGTGCTAATTGAATGTTGAAATTGGCCCTTTCCCAACTCCTAAGTTGCAATGTGAATGATTATAGTTTGATCAAATCTGTCTAAAGAGATTTGAGCATAACCTAGCTATGAATTGTGAAAATGATGAATGGTTGAGTGGAAATGGGCAAAATTAGCTCTCAATGTGAAGAGAGTAACTTTGTATGAAATTATGGATGAGAAATGAGGAGAGAAGCCTCCAATTTATAGATTTGAATTTGGAAGAATGAGCAATATTTGAGCAATGTGGGACTAAATTTCAATTGAATGGTTGAATGCCACTTGTCACCATGTGAATGGTTGATGGTTGTGCAAATTTTGATCAAAGTGCTCATAAATGCATAAATTTGAATTTTGAAATATTGAAATGACAAGGTGGATGGAGAGTCAAATGGAGTTATGACCACTTGGATCAATGCAAAAAGACTTGTAAGATGAAATAAATGCCTTGTTGGAAGTACCCATCCACTTGGACTTTTTGAATTCAAATTGAGGGAATATTCCCTTTTGATGACATGTGAGGGAAAATAGAGATTTAATAAATGAATTAAATCTATTTTCATGTGCAAGTTGCATTCTCTAGAGGATTTTAGTGAGAAGGATTAACTTAATCAAGATTTTGATTAAATTAATGAAGGATTAGATGATTTGACAATTTTGAGTCAAATAGATGAATTAATTTAAATCAGAATAGAGAGGAAATGATTAGTTAAATAAATGATTTTGATTTATTTAACTAAGGAGGAATATGTTAGATTAAATCAAATAAGGTTTAATTTATTTAATTTAATAAGAGGACTTTAGAGATTTTAATCAAATAAAATGGTTTATTTAATTAAACAGAAATGTAAGGTTAATCAAATTAAATTGATTAATTTAATGACCGGAAGAGAAAGACTTAATCAAATAAATAATGATTTATTTAATTAAGAGATATAATATGATGAAATGCTAAGAGTATGATTTAGGAGGAAATGTTGTTAGTAATCAGAATCAAGTGTGTCGAACCAAAATTGTATATTTTCCATGTCTACACCCTTATTTTTCTATATTAATTAAATAATATAATTATTAGTTATTTAATTAACATTCACCCACTTCCTAAATTAAATATTTACTTTAATTATTTAATTGTCCACATTTACACTTCCTATATTAAATAATTACTTTAGTTATTTAATTATCCTATATTTTCTAAATATTACCCACTCATCAATAATAAATAAGAATTTCATTTATTTATTAGTTTCCACTTGCACTTTCCTATAATAATTAATTCATTTATTTAATTATTATCTCATTCATTTTCCACATCATTTTTAACAAAAAACTCTCTCTTAATCGAATGGATAATCAATGTCTGTCTGCTGATCAATAAAATCAGTTCTCTCTCACTCAGTGTGAGTTAAGTAATCAATTCCTTTAACTAATTCATGCAATTAACTAACTCCTTCATGTAAACAGTTAACTGAAATCATGTAACCAACTATAGTCAGTTAACTCATCAATCAATTTCTCTCTAGGATTCTTGACCCTTGATCTCTTCATTCCTTCTTTCAATCTTGATTGTCCATCCAAATCAGACTTTTCTATAAAGTAGACCTTCATTCCCATTTGAAGGCTAACCTCAAATCTTTGAGATTTTGTATCCTTGATCATATTTAGTATTTCATTTGATCTTGAAGCAATATAGTGCACACAAATCTAAGAGCAAGGAAAATTTGAGAAGAGTAATGAAGGCCATTCAAGGATAACATAGAAAGGAAGGTATTATTGTATCAATTTATTGTCTTCTATGTTGTATTGTTCTTTATTGTTTGATTACATTGAGATTTGCATTGGATTATAATAGTTAGTGGTTTCTATTTCAGATTTATTGCATGATTAATATGTCTCATTTTTGGCTACACAAATGGTGAACTTGATGTGAACTAACTATTTTTTATGAAAATTTTGAGAAATTTTGATTTATAGGAACAACACTGCAAATATTTGATATAACACCATATTTGTAGAATTTGGAATAATTTTTTTTGTATAGCACCACATATTTCATTCTATGATGCATGCGAAGTTTTTTGTGCTACATCTATCACAAAATAACACCACATTTGACTGTGTACAATTTTTTCTATTATTTACTAAAAATTGCTATTTTTTTCATTACACAGGTATGACAATTAATTTTTTGATCCTAACATTGAAATCATATCATCTAGGTTATCTATTTTTTGTATTTTATCAATTTATGTGTTTGCAGGTTGTCACGTAGTTGATTTACTACATCACAAGTGTCTAAAACTTGAATTGCACTCATCCTATTTTGTGATGCATTCATTCTATCCCTACACGACTCTATTAGAAAGGTAAAATTGAAGTTTCAAATTTTGATTATGGTTTACCTTTTTATTTTAATAGGTTAAGCTTTTGGGTTACTAAATATTTTGTCAGATTTATGGCTACCATTAGGAAAAGAACAATACCTTGAAATTACTAACAATTTTTATTACAACTTGTCGATTAAAGATACCTTATAAATATGTTAACGAGTTTGATGGAGGTTTGATTGTTGAAGAATATATACAAAAGGTATGTGTCATTCTTTCCCTATATTAAATAATCTTGTTTGGGCTTTAAAATAAGTGACTATATTTCATGTTTGGTAGATTAGTGGCATGCATTCTCTTACCTCACACCTTGTGTGATCTTGGGAATTAGAAATATCACTAATTTATAGTCTTGTTATACACTTGAGTTGTAGTGTTAATGTATGCTCTCCCCTCATGACTCTTAAGAATGATCTTGGGGATCAAAAGCTACACTATTATAACCATTTAATTTAGTAGAAATAATTTCTTTGGGGTCTCATCACCCTTTGCTTTGATCTCAAGCATGTTTCTTGGTGGTTATGTAAAGGGGGGAGAACAAAAGTTATACCCCAAGGAGTAGCTAGCATCCTTCAAGCCAAGCCCCATGACACTCGGTCCGCCAAGACAAGGAGGTGAGGAGTAGAGAGGAGACCCCTCTTGACTTGGGAATATTAGATGAGCTCTTTTCTCCCACTAGACTCCTGCTATGAACCTTTTTTTAGTATCCTAAGATCCTTCCAACCATGATTTTTAGTAGTGTAGTGTAGAAGGATTAATGTGCGAAGCTACTCACCATGTATCCATCAAGTTGAGAGTGAATTTCCTTGAGTTGCTAGTAATAGCCTCTCAAGGGGAGAAATAAGTTGAGCCTATGTCGTATTAGGCCCATTCCATTACGTGTCTAACTTATGCTTATGGAAATAAAGGTTATTTAATCTGAACTAATAGGGTATTTACCACTTAAATATGAGGTAGGCCTACTATAAGTTTACACACCTAATTGAATAGCTAAGTTGTGCTTGTATTTAATTGTCTTGGGTTTGCTCTTACTAGTGATACCACTTGGCCTTAGGGCCTTTATCCTTGTTACCAAGTGTCAAGAGTCACAACTATTTATGTTTACTATCTATTGTGTTTTACTTGAGTGTCTTGAGTTAAAACAAAAAAAAATCAAACTCATAGAGTCACTTAGGAAAGTTGTTATTAGACAAAAATCTAGTGCACCGCATTTGTTAACTTTTGAACAACATTAATTTTCCAACATTATTATATAAATTATGTGATGCATCTGTTAATTTATATGACAAAACTGTCTCTATCCTAAAATGCATTTGTCATAAATCTACAATGCAACTATATTAAAAAAACCTAGGAATTCAAAACATTGCAATTGTAGAAATTAGCACCGCAACTGTCTCTGTCCCACAATTGTTGAAAACTGTAACACATACGTTACAATTCAATGACACAATTGTTAGTTTTTGTACCATTTTTGTGAGTTTCCTATAGCACATATGTCTATTCTTTGTTGCATCTATTTACATAGATAAATCAAATTTTATTTTAGAATATACAGAACTCAAACCCTATTTTACACATAAACTTGAATCAAAACAAAGTATTTTTATAGCATTACTCTTGCATTTTCAACAGTTTTCTAGTTTTTCGTAGCTTTCAACTTGCATCCTTAGTTTAAACTCATCATCTCAAATATTAGAAATTTGTCTTAGTATCATGAAATTAGGAAACAAACCAAATTATTGATCAATCTAGAGTTATCTCTTGAGTGTCTTAAATCTCTTAATTTTCCAAATTATCTCACCAACAAGTAGGACCTTCAAATCACAAGTCTAGTTAAGGTCCAACTATTAAACCACCATAAATTACCCTTCTTGAGGTTTAGGTTCTTTATTAGATCACATTCATCCTATAAAAAAAAACACGTATCCTCCTTTTGGTATCAAAATTCCAAAAATCTTTCACAAAAATCAAAATCCCAAAAACATAGGTTAAATTCATACTCGTATTGCATTCATCCAATAACTTCAAAAAATCCCAAAAATTATGAAAACATGTAAAAAAGCCTAAAAATACCAAAACATTAGAAATCCAAAATTTTGAAAACATCAAAAAGTCTAAAAATCCCAAAAACATTTTAAAATCCAAAAAACAAAAACCCAATTTTTTTTTTTTTATGGTGGAGTATGACGCTGAATATTCCACCCATTACCATCCATGAAAAATAGTTCACCACCATGAACATCAAAACAACTTTGAACAACATCTTGGCTGCCATTCTCAGGAATTTTTTTTTTTCTCAAAAAGCAAAGTCATATATTCATCTCAGACGTTATGATTATAGTATACTTTTACGGCACAAAAACCCATGCCTGATCACTCAGACTATAGAAGCCTTTATCAAAAGAGTTGCCTATAATTAGACAATCTTAAGCAATTGTTACACTATTTATCTACGTTTTTCTATACTCTCTGTACATATAAAAACTACTGTATTGCCAACGGTCATTTGACAGATCTTTTCTACATACAAACAAACAAACCGAAACTTATGAGAAAATGTTGCAGAATTTATTTTGGGCTGTTGGAGAATACTAAGCATGTGAATGCTTTTGAGCTCTCCACAACCAATTCAGGGGATTGCAACTGTACTTGCAACGTTCAATTCTACGATAATAAGACAATGTGTATATCTATGGAAGACATATACACAATTAGAAGACATATATACATAGCTAGATACATAGTTGGATCTGCTGTGGGTCCCATTGAGCATGTGCTACACATTAGCATGCGCTCTGCTTAAGGCTTGGTAGAAGGATAGTGCACATTCTTCTCCTTTGCAATTCTATAATTAATTAAAATAATATGTGATAATTAAATAGATTATTGTAAGTCAAAAGGCCACTGTATTTTGGAGAAAACTAACTCCTAGACAAAATTCACCTATGTATATAAGATAGGATATGCCCCCCATACCACATGGAGAAAAGAGCCGTGATGGAAGAGGTGGGACTCGCGACGAGAAAGGTTGCCGGATGGAAGGAAAGACTTGACAGAGAGACTTGATGACCGGACATCACAACCCGTGTGTCGTTTGCTGTCCTGTCGCCGGGAAATCGTGTCAATGCCGACGGGTTTTCAAAATAATTGTTTGGCATGGATGGACAAAAAGCCAAAAACATGGCATTCGAAACCATTATTAGTAAATATCAAAAAGCCCCAACGAGTTCCCATTTTCTCCATTTTTGGATAGCGACATTTTGGTGGATAGCGAGGGCAAGAGTTGCATGCATGCAAAGCTCCTTTAGGTATGTATATCCGCTCTGTGTATATGCCATTTTTCCATTCTTCCATGAACACCGAAGAAACGAATGACCATTCATTGCAGGGTTTTCATTTTGTGATATTCAGTTGAGGGTTTTAGTTTTTCGTCTCCTCCCGTCTGCTGGTTTTAAAATTATGGGGTTGCCAAATGAAATAGATGACAACCCATCATGGAAATATGAGTGAAATAACCGAATAAGGTTTACAGAGACCACAAACTATTGTGAAAATCACATAAAGCCCAACACGTTGCCATTGTTCACATTCTTATTTTGAATTTTGCAGGGATTTTGTTTGGAAACTATTTAGTTGAAATGCAGGTTTGTTAATGTTTTTTGTGTCGAGGGTTTTGAAATTTTTGTTTCGTTTCCTCCCTGTATGCTGGTTTAGGGTTTTGCCATTTCCTAATGAAATAAGCGACAACCCATTGTAGAAATATGAGTGAAATTACTGAATAATGTTTGTAAAACTCGGAATGTCACCATTGTTCACATTGTTTTTCAGAATGGATGGAAAAGGGAAAAACGTGGCATTCGAAATCATAATTGGGAAATAGAAAAGAGCCCACATCACATCCCATTTTTGCCGCCATTTTATACAGTGTTGTTTTGGAAAACACACTGTCTCCTAAAACTTAGACTATTACAAAACCCATTGTTTTAGGCATTTGGCGGTCCCCACACTACGATGTCTCGTCATGTTATGTCTATATCCACGTATGTTATGTATATTTTTCATGATTTTTTCAATGTGCATAGGTGAATTTTGTCTAGGAGTTAGTTGAAATGGAGGTCTGATAATGATTTTTTGTGTCAAGGGTTTTGAGATTTTTGTTTTGTTTCCTCCCTGTATGCTGGTTTTCAAATTTTTCCATTTCCTAATGAAATAAGTGACAACCCATTGTAGAAATTTGAGTGAAATTATTGAATAATGTTTGTAGAAAGTAGATTCTATGGGTTCTGCAATGAAATGCTATATTTCAAAAATCATGTAAAACCCGAAATGTCGCCATTGTTCGCATTGTTTTTCAGAATGGATAGAAAAGGCAAAACGTGGCATTCAAAATCATAATTGGGAAATAGCAAAAAGGCCACATGACATCCCATTTTCGCCGCCATTTTATACACTGTTGTTTTGGAAAACACACTACCTCCTAAAACTCGGACTATTGTAAAACCCATTGTTTCAGGCGTCTAGTGGTCCCCGCACTACGATGTCTCTTCATGTTATGTATGTATCCATGTATGTTGTTATGTATGTTTTTCATGCTTTTTTCAATGTGCATAGGTGAATTTTGTCGAGGAGTTAGTTGAAATGTAGGTCTGATAATGATTTTTTGTGTGGAGGGTTTTGAATTTTTTGTTTTGTTTCCTCCCTGTATGCTGGTTTTCAAATTTTTCCATTTCCTAATTAAATAAGTGACAACCCATTGTAGAAATGTGAGTGAAATTATTGAATAATTTTTGTAGAAAGCATAATCTATGGGTTCTACAATGAAATACTATATTTCAAAAACCATGTAAAACCTGAAATGTCGCCATTGTTCGCATTATTTTTCGGAATGGATAGAAAAGGGAAAAACGTGGCATTCAAAATCATCATTGGAAAATAGGAAAAAGCCCACATCAGATCCTATTTTCGCCACCATTTTATACACTGTTGTTTTGGAAAAAACATTGTCTCCTAAAACTTAGACTATTGTAAAACCCACTATTTCAGGCGTCTAGCGGTCCCCGCACTATGATGTCTCATCATGTTATGTATGTATCCACGTATGTTGTTATGCATGTTTTTCATGCTTTTTTCAATGTGCATAGGTGAATTTTGTCTAGGAGTTAGTTGAAATGCAGGTCTGATAATGATTTTTTGTGTCGAGGGTTTTGAAATTTTTGTTTTCTTTCCTCCCCGTATGCTGGTTTTCTAATTTTTCCATTTCCTAATGAAATAAGTGACAACCCATTGTAGAAATATGAGTGAAATTACTGAATAATGTTTGTAGAAAGTATAATCCGTGGGTTCTACAATGAAATGCTATATTTCAAAAATCATGTAAAACCCATAATGTTGCCATTGTTCGCATTATTTTTTGAAATGGATAGAAAAGGGAAAAACGCGGCATTCAAAATCATAATTGGGAAATAGCAAAAATCCCACATCACATCCCTTTTTTTCCACCATTTTATACACTGTTGTTTTGGAAAACACACTATCTCCTAAAACTCGGACTATTGTAAAACCCATTGTTTCAAGCGTCTGGCGGTCCCTGCACTACGATGTCTCGTCATGTTATGTATGTATCCACGTATGTTGTTATGTATGTTTATCATGCTTTTTTCAATGTGCTTAGGTGAATTTTGTCTAGGAGTTAGTTGAAATGCAGGTATGATAATGATTTTTTGTGTCGAGGGTTTTGAAATTTTTGTTTTGTTTCCTCCCCATATGCTAGGTTTTGAATTTTTCCATTTCCTAATGAAATAAGTGACAACCCATTGTAGAAATATGAGTGAAATTACTGAATAATGTTTGTAGAAAGTAGAATCTATGGGTTCTACAATGAAATGCTATATTTTGAAAATCATGTAAAACCCAGAATGCCACCATTGTTCGCATTGTTTTTTGGAATGGATAGAAAAGGGAAAGGCATGGCATTTGAAATGATAATTGGGAAATAGAAAAAAGCCCACATCACATCCTTTTTTTGCCACCATTTTATTCACTGTTGTTTTGGAAAACACATTGTCTCCTAAAACTCAGACTATTGTAAAACCCATTGTTTTAGGCATCTGGCGGTCCCCGCACTACAATGTCTCGTCATGTTATGTTTGTATCCACATATGTTGTTATGTGTTTTTTTCATGCTTTTATCAATGTGCATAGGTGAATTTTGTTTAGGAGTTAGGTGAAATGTAGGTCTGATAATGATTTTTTGTGTCGACGGTTTTGAAATTTTTGTTTTGTTTCCTCCTCGTATGCTGGTTTTTGAATTTTTCCATTTCCTAATGAAATAAGTGACAACCCATTATAGAAATATGAGTGAAATTACTGAATAATGTTTGTAGAAAGTAGAATCTGTGGGTTCTGCAATGAAGTGCTATATTTCAAAAATCATGTAAAACCCAGAATGTCGCCATTGTTCGCATTGTTTTCCAGAATGGATAGAATAGGGAAAAACATGGCATTCAAAATCATAATTGGGAAATAGGAAAAAGCCCACATCACATCCCATTTTTTCCTTCATTTTATACACTGTTGTTTCGGAAAACACACTGTCTCCTAACACTCGGACTATTTTAAAATCCATTGTTTCAAGCGTCTGGCGGTCCCCGCACTATGATGTTTCATCATGTTATGTATGTATCCATGTATGTTCTTATGTATGTTTTTCATGATTTTCTCAATGTGCATAGGTGAATTTTGTCTAGGAGTTAGTTGAAATGCAAGTGTGATAATGATTTTTTGTGTCGAGGGTTGTGAAATTTTTATTTTGTTTCCTCCCCATATGCTAGTTTTTGAATTTTTCCATTTCCTAATGAAATAAGTGACAACCCATTGTAGAAATATGAGTGAAATTACTGAATAATGTTTGTAGAAAGCAAAATCTATGGGTTCTGCAATGAAATACTATATTTCAAAAATCATGTAAAACCCGGAATGTCACCATTGTTCACATTGTTTTTCAGAATGGATAGAAAAGGGAAAAACTTGACATTCAAAATCATAATTGGGAAATAGAAAAAAGACCACATCACATCCCATTTTCATCGCCATTTTATACACTGTTGTTTTGGAAAATACACCGTCTCCTAAAACTCGGACTATTGTAAAACCCATTGTTTCAGGTGTCTGGCAGTCCTCGCACTACGTGTCTCGTCATGTTATGTATGTATCCACATATGTTCTTATGTATGGTTTTCATGCTTTTTTCAATGTGCATAGGTGAATTTTGTCTAGGAGTTAGTTGAAATGCAGGTCTGATAATGATTTTTTGTGTGGAGGGTTTTGAATTTTTTGTTTTGTTTCCTCCCCTTATGTTGGTTTTCAAATTTTGCCATTTCTGAATGAAATAAGTGACAACCCATTATAGAAATGTGAGTGAAATTACCAAATAATGTTTATAGAAAGCGTAATCTGTGGGTTCTACAATGAAATACTATATTTCAAAAATCATGTAAAACCCGAAATGTCACCATTGTTTGCATTATTTTTTAGAATGGATAGAAAAGGACAAAACATGGAAATTCGAAATCATAATTGGGAAATAGCAAAAAGCCCACATCACATCCCATTGTTTCCGCCATTTTATACACGGTTGTTTTGGAAAATACACTATCTCCTAAAACTCGGACTATTGTAAAACCCACTATTTCAGGCGTCTGGCGGGCCCCACACTACGACATCTCGTGATGATATGTATGTATCCATGTATGTTCTTATGTATTTTTTTCATGCATTTTTCAATATGCATACGTGAATTTTCTCTAGGAGTTAGTTGAAATGTAGGTCTGATAATGTTTTTTGTGTCAAGGGTTTTAAAATTTTTGTTTCGTTTCCTGCCCGTGTGGTGGTTTTCAAATTTTGCCATTTCCTAATGAAATAAGTGACAACCCATTGTAGAAATATGAGTGATTGTATGGAGAACATTTTGGGATTTTGATAGTAGGAATGTAATGATAATCTTTGCATTTCATTTGAGCCTGTAGAGAAAGCAAACTCTTGGACATAATTCACCAATGTATATAACATATTATATATTGTTCAACAAAAAATTGCCAAAGCCTTTACAATTTTCTATTTACCTTTACGGCTGCACCTGAATTTATGAATGCTCATTGCCCTCGGAGCGCTCCACATGGCTTCCTCAAGAAGCTTTTTGCTTTTTAGCAGTCTCTGTTTGCATGCGTGTGGCTCTCTCTGGCTGATTTCCGAGATAGGCCCCGCCTTGTACTTTATTTTTCTTGGAGCGCTCCACATGGCTCCCTCTCGAGGTTTTCTACTGGACATCTTTTTGACTTTCTGCCATGCTCCGTCTGAGCGACTCATGGCGATTGTTTCTATGCTAGTTACCTTGGAATTTCTGCTAGACTTTTTGTACTTGCTTGCTGCCGCGTGTTCGTTCTTGCTGCTACGTGGTTTTCCGTTCTTTGTCATGGCTTCGTTGGCATGCTGATGGCTGGTCGATGATTGTTGTGGCGGCTTGAGATGATCTGAGCCGTCGGTCTTTGCTCGTGGTCTTCTTTTCTCTTGATGCATTTTTAGGCAGTGGGCTGGCCCATAAATACGACCATGTTTCTTTTATTTAGGCTATTGATTAAGTTTGCAAAAAAATCCCGAACACTGGGAAGAAAGCCTTTGTAATAGTTTAATTTAATTCGAAGAACTTCGGACTGTGCCAAATAAATTCGACCTTTTTGTTTTCAAGCATTGGTTAGAACTATTGGTCTGTGCTGTTCTCTTTCTTTTCATATGAATGCTTGTTCTTCAGTTGCTGTAACCTTTCATAGCTCAATGAATACATATCATGTTGCTTTGACTCCTCTGTGTTAGAAAAAGTTATGCTTGATTATATATTATGCAAATTAGAGGGTATTTTTACGTGATAAATGCTTGTGAAAAAAATAATTTAATTAACAACGTTTTAGTGGTTTGAGCCTTTGCATTTTAAACTGTGCTCTGTTGAAATTCATCTATGATCTTGGTGCATCACTTGTAGTGTAGTTTTTACATTCTCGCTATCTTTCTAACCTTTTTTCTCCCCTCTAAACGAAGAGCCGACTTCAATAAAAGCCCGGAGGTCACTTAGCTAGCGCACAATGTCCCCCATTAGCTAAGTTTCCCATAAGACTACTGCTACATGCAAAATTCTGCGTCAACATATATAACATAATATATATAACATTGCATTTCATTTGAGCCTGCGAAGAAAGAAAATCCTCGACATAATTCACCAATGTATATAACATATTATAAATAACAAAATATATATAACATTGCATTTCATTTGAGCCTACAGAGAAAGAAAACTCCTGGATAGAATTCACCAATGTATATAACATATTATATATGTTAAATCGCCCCCCATACCGAATGGACAAAAGAGCTATGACGAAAAAGGTGGCTGGAAGGAAGGAACCCATGATGGAAAAGGTGGCTGGACGGAAGGAAAGACTTGATGGCCAGACGTCTCATCTCATCTGCCGTTTCTTGCCCCATTGTTGGGATAATGTTTTAGCGCGGATGACTTTTCAAAATAATTGTTCGGCGTGGATGGACAAAAAGCCCAAAACATGTCATTGAAAACCATTATTTGCATATAGCAAAACGAGGTGCCAAGAATGTAATTAAATCAAAAAATTGAAATGGGACAATGTGTTTTCCAACACTGCAAACCATTTATAACAACACCGTACCTTGCAAGTATTATGTTATGATACTTGCAAGGCATAGTGTTGTTATAGATGATCTATAGTGTTGGAAAACACGCTGTCCCATTTCAGTTATTTGAATCTCCTTGTTTAAATGTAAAGGGTTGTCTCATGGTGGGTTGCTTGCTTCTTAACACCCACAGTTTAAAAAAATGGAATGTTACAAAATAGTATGAATGTCTTCCAAATCACACATTCCATTGTTGTGTTTAAATTGTAGTTGATTGAAAAAAAATTGCATAATATAATTCTGAATGGGAAACACAATGGTGGGTTTCAGTTATTTCAATCTCCTTGTTTAAATGTAAATGGAAAGCTGATGGTTTGAGTGCACGTGGAGGAGTTGGAGTAGAATACCGACGAAATCGAGGTGAGGGGTAATTTAAAATTTGGGAAACACAATGTGGAGTATTTCAGTTTCTTGAATGTCTTCCAAATCACACATTCCATTGTTGTGGTTAAATTTTAGTCGATTGAAAAAAAGACTGCACAAAATAATTCTGAATGAGAAACACAGTGCTAGGTTTCAGTTGTTTGAATCTCCTTATTTAAATGTAAAGGGTTGTCTCATGGCGGGTTGATTGCTTCTTAACACCCACAATTTTGTTACATGGAATGTTACAAAACAATATGAATGTTTTCAAAATCACACATTCCATTGTTGTGTTTAAATTTCGCAACATTGAAAAAAAAAGTGCAGAAAAGAATTCTAAATGGGAAAAACAGTTCTGGGTTTTAGTTATTTGAATCTCCCTGTTTACATGTAAAGGGTCGGCTCATGCTGGGTTGCTTGGTTCTTAACACCCATAGTTTTGTAAGATGGAATGTTACAAAACAGTATGAAAGTCTTCCAAATCACACCTTCCATTGTTGTGTTTAAGTTTCAAGTATATAACATATGCATGCTTCATAACACATTAAATTTTTCAACCTCCACATCACAACATACCCAATCCCTTTCTAGTTTTTAAACCAATATATCTAGGTGTGCACATTGGGTAGTGCATGTTGGAAAACATAATGTGTTTTGAAGCCTACCTTCACTTCATTCTGTTTTGCAACAATTCATGTTGGAAAACCCTTGGTGTTAAGAAAGAAGCAACCCAAATAGTGTTCTAAAACCCTCTGCAACACTATTGGATAGTACCTATCACCTCAATTTGGTCTGATTTCTCCTCCAACTTGTCCACATGCACTAAAACGTTCAACTTTCCCTTTCAATGTGCAGACTGGAAACAAATAGTATTTTCACCTTTCTTTCTCAAAATAGAAAAGGCCCAATACTTGCAACCATTGCTGGGAAAATGTGTCAGTGCTGGCGGGTTTTCAAAATAATTTATCAGCATGGACAAAAAGCCTAAAACGTGGCATTCAAAACCATTATTTGCAAATATCAAAAAGCCCAGACAAGTTCCCATTTTCTCCATTTTTGGATAGTGAAATTTTGATGGATAGAAATGGGAAGAGTTGCAGGTGTTCAGAGCTCCCTAAGGTATGTATATCCACTCTGTGTATGTGCCATTTTTCCATTCTACCATGAACACTGAAGAAAGGAATGACTATTTGTTGCTAGAAAACAATATTTTCACCTTTCTTTCTTGAAACAAAAAAGGCCCTATAACAAGAAAAAAATAGTATTTTCACCTTTCTTTCTTGAAACAGAAAAGGCCCACGTCATTCCCTTCCACTTTTTCTATTCCAAAAAAAAAACTTGTCAACAAAGCTAACCCACCCACTTTTTTGCCTAGAAATAGGTAGGAAAACCCACCTGATGGCACTGTTAACTCCCACCTGACCATCGCTCAGATGTTTCGTTTCATCTTCCAATTTCTTGCTGATCGCCGATCTGGTGGGCCTTGCACTATGATGTTTCATCATGTTATGTATGTTTCCATGTATGTTGTCATGTATGTTTTTCATACGTTATTGAACAACTCTTTGCTACAGCCAAAATTTCATTTCACTTTCTTTATTTGATTGGAACAAATAAATTGCTTCCATTATTTGCGGAGTTGGAAAACACACTGTCTCGTCTCAATTGCAAAGGGTTTTACAACACTATATGGGTTGCTTGTTTCTTAACACCTTATATCAACATAGTGTTTTTTCCAAATGTGCAGATAATGTAAGCATTTATTTGGTCAAATCAGATGAGGAAAATGAAATGCCATTTTGATCTCATCTTACATGAATAGGTGCTTTTTGTTTATGAGTTATCTTTATCCTAATTGGAACAAATGAATTGCTCTCATTATTTAAACAGTTGGAAAACACACTATCTCCTCTCTGTTACAGAGGGTTTTACAACACTATTTGGGTTGCTTGTTTGTTAAGGAGCCAACTAACTCCTAGAAAAAATTCACCTATGTACATCAAAAAATGCATGAAAAAAATATACATACATAACATGACGAGACATCATAGTTGGAAAACACACTATCTCCTCTCTATTGCAGAGGGTTTTACAACACTATTTGGGTTGCTTGTTTCTTAACACCTTATATGGAGACATTGTATTTTCCAACACTGCAAATAGTGCGAGCATTTATTTGGTCGAATCAGATGAGGAAAATGAAATGCCATTTTTATCTCATGTTACATACATAGGTGCTTTTTGTTTACGAGTTAGCTTTCTCCCGATTCTTGATTGGAACTAATGAATTTATGCAACACAATGAATGTTCATTGCTTCATAGTTCTAGAAGAATGAAAAAATGACACATATGATTGCTGATATATATACTAGTGTTAGCGATAGGTTAAATTGGAAATTAAATTCCCAATGTACAGTTTAATATGTTCTTTTACTGTCTGTGCAAGCTGGCATTTTGCACTTAGCAGAACATATAAATTGTATATTGGGGAAATTTGGAAGAAATAAAATTATTTCTAGCACCAATTGTCTTTAATTTTTGAATTTAATCTATTGCTAACACTTGTCTTTCTTCCAGGTGGTTGATATGGGCCAGGAAAGAAAATTGAACAAAAGAAGGGCAGGTGGATTGAGAAGGATGCTTCAGAAGATGTGAACCTTGTGCAGTAAATATAGGTGATTCTGGCTGTGATAGTTTGAATCGCAAGTGTAGTGGACACATAGTAATTTTAATAAATGTAGGAAAATAAATTGAAATTTTATTGTAAACTATATCCTAACAGGGTTAGTATAAAGCAGAATTCCATAGCATATAAACAAAAGTTCAACAAGGTTTTGTTGTAAAATGATTTAGTGAAAAAATATTCCTCACAAGGTAAATAAAAATAGCACACTTACCAGTTGAACAAGGCTTTAGAATAATAAGTTTCTATAGCATACCTACCAGAGTTGAACAAGGCTTTCTTTGTTGCAGAGTTTATTCTAGTAAAACATATTTTATAACAACATAAAGAAAAAGCAAAGTTTCCATAGCATTATCTACTAGTTGAATGAAGGTTTCCATAGCTGAGTAACTTTCTTTGCCATAAAGTTGATCTTGCTCTAAAAACTTACAAGTTACTAAAGAGTATTCAGTATAGTACTAAAGGGCTGCTAAATTAAATAAAGTTTAGAACATATGAATATTAAACTCATACAAGAAAAGTGGAGCGAAATTTAATAACTTTGGCTAGTTCTCAGCAGAAGGTCCCTACTAGAATAGACACATTTGTCTCTTCATTAAGATGATAGTTTTGTATAAAGTTTCCTAACTATATAAGTCATCATCATCTTTATTATCTACTGTAGCAAATACATCTGAAGCCCCAGCAGCAGTACTAGCAGGTCTGTCTGGAGATCGAATCTCAGAACCAAAGCCTTGAGATTGTTGTAGTGTTTGTACAAAGGCTTGATACTTCCAAATATCAACATCACTGATAGTTCTTAGGGCATATTTCATAGACTCCTCAAAATGAGCAGCTTTTATTTCAGCTACCTCATCACTATCATCCTCATCCATTGCCTCAGGATTCTCAGCTCTTTTTCATTCACGTTGAATTTCTTGAAAGTGTGGGGGGAGAGGTTATGGTAAAATTGAAATGCATGCTAGTATGATGAATTGAAATAAAAAGCTACAAGTTGAGGTAAGTTCAATAGGTAGACTACTGCTCTATGTTAAAAATTAGTAACATAACTGTCAAAATAAAAACCATTAGAAATTCATAAACAGATCTAGTTTACAAAAGACGGCATAATTGGAACTCACCTTCTCAATATTTTCTCTAATAGCATACTTGCAAGCCCTCTGGCAAATCTTAGTGATATCAGCTCCACTGAATCCTTGGGTATAATAGGCCAATGCCATTAGGTCTACATCCTTTGATATGGGTGACTTTCTCAAGCAAGATTTGAAGATCTGATAACGTGAGGACTCATTAGGTAAGGGAATATAAACCAGTTGGTCAAGTCGGCCAAGCCTTAACAATGCAGGATCGATGATATCAAGCCTGTTTGTAGCACCAATAATGATAACTCTTTTCTTGGCTATCATACCAACCATCTCCATCAACAACTAATTAAGGACTTTGTCTGCAACACCACCAACATCCCCAACACTACTTCCACACTATAAACATGCAAATCAATTATGCATCACAAGTTAGAGCCTACTTAGAAAAGGTCAAACAAAATTTCCAGTCATTTATAGTCAACCTTAAACTTTTACTTATAAAAAAGAAACACACCTGCATAGCAATAGAATCAATCTCATCAAAAAATAGGACACAAGGAGCTGACCCTCTGGCCTTATCAAAAATTTGTCTCATTAGCCTCACTCTCTCGAAACCACATTGTTAACAATTCAGGGCCCTTCACACTGATGAAATTGGCCTGACATTCATTGGCAATGGCTTTTGCAAGCAATGTCTTTTCACAATGCGATGGGCCATAAAATAACACTTCTTTTGAAGGAGACATTCCAAATTTTCCAAATTTCTCAAGATGCTCCACTAGATATTGAACAGTCTACACCAAACTCATAATGAATTTTGTTAGTTGATATCTCCTTGAAAAGAAGGTTTTATGCATTGAAAGAAAAGCAAGGCACAAATATAGTGAACCACGTATCTCAACATACCTCTTGAAGCTCCCTCTTGACATTTTCCAACCCTCCAATATCTTCCCAAGTGAAATTTGGAACTTCAACAACCTATCAATGTTTTCCCAATATTCATAAGAAAATTTACCATTATTAAAATCATCAGAAACAAACAAACTTAGAAAATTAAAATTTAGGGGCCCAATAGATCAATAGTTTAAAAATACAATCCCTACTTAATCGATATGAGAAAAATTGAACGTCTAGACAAGGTTTGGAAAAACTCACAGTTTCATGGACAATGGATGGGTTGCTAGAGCCCAATGCAGTCTGGAAGTGATAATTAGTCACGACCATTGAATTTAGAATCTCAACATCTATTGTCTCATCTTCTAAGTCAATGGCATCCATTTTTCCCCTAATACATTGAAGTGTAGCCTCAATGCACAAAGATGAAAGATCTGCTCCAACGTATCCATGAGTATCCTTATAAATTCTTTCAAGATCAAATTGTACCAAGAATCCTAAAGATTAATATATACTCTCACCAAGAAAAAAAAAGATTAATAAATGCTATCAAAATCCAAGCACTGCTTGACATTAGATCTAGAAGTACAAAAAATAATTTAGGTTCTACAATACGTACATCATCAGAGAGCTTCATATTCTTCGTATGGATATGAAGCACTTCTAACCTGCCTATTTCATCCGGAAACCCAATGTCAATTTCCATATCAAACCTTCCAAACCTTCTGAGTTCCAGGTCAATACTATTTGGTCGGTTAGTTGCTGCAATCACAATAACATGCGCATGAGACTTAAGTCCATGCATAACTGTTAGAAGTTGAGAAACAATTCTCCTCTCAACTTCACCGTGGGTTTTTTCCCTCTTGAGAGCTATTGAATCAATTTCACCAATAAATATAATGGAAGGTGCATTCTTCTCAGCCTCCTCAAAAGCCTTCTGGAGATTGCTTTCACTTTCTCCGGCCAACTTTGACATAATTTCAGGTTGATTGATATAGAAAAAGAAGGCACCAGTTTCATTTGCAACTATCCTAGTAATTAAGTTTTTCCCAGAACTAGGTGGCCCATAAAGTAGAATACCCTTTGGGGGTTTCACACCAATTGATTTGAAGAGTTGTGGGTGCCTGAGAGGAAGTTCTACCAATTCACGTATCTAAGCCATTTGTTTCCATACACCACCAACATCATCATAACCTATTTCATCTTATCTATCTTCATCCTCCCGCTTTATAGGCTCCCCTTCATAGAAAATTTCAATAACTAGAGGAACAACATAGTATTCCATAGGGTATGTCTCAATTACCTCAAATTCCACACTACGCATACCACCTCTTACAAGGAAAATATCACCTTTTGTCAAGTTATAAATTAGTAAAGTCTTTTAGCACATAGACTTCACAAAGGCAAAAAGGCTACCACATATTTGAATCTTGTTAACCCTACTTGCAATATATTTGACTGTATATTTGACGCTTACAATGAAATGGAATATAGATAAAAAAACATTTTGAACAATTGTCTTCACCCAAGGAACTAACCCTTGCATTGTTAATGTTTTTGTACAAATTCGTGATGAATACTTGAAAGAGAATTGAGAAATAAATTTAAATATAGCTTCTAGCTATTGAAATTTACTTATAGCTTATACAATGAAGAGGTGCATTCAATAAAGAACAAAAAATAAAATATTAAAGTCAAATAAATAATAGTTAATTATTTATAATGGCCGACCTCTCATTGAAAACCACACCCTTCTAGAAAGGACATCTTTGTTGAGGCCGACCTCCTCTTTGTGAAAGGGTGCGATTGTATATATATGTGTGGATCTCTTCTTTATGATAATCATCAAGTTCATTCATAGTTCGTATTATTGATGCGAAGAAGATCACACCCAACAAGAGGAGAAGTTTAGTCAGCAAGCAGATCTTTATTTGAAGTAGCAGATCGATCATAAGGAGAAGAATATTCATTTGTATCTTGCATCTTAGAGAGGTGCTACTATTCATTGTATCAAATTGGCATTGCATTGTGCCTAAGTTGTAAGCAAATTTTTGCTCCTATTTGATCAATATATAAGAGATATATTGGCTTGGAGGGTTTTCCCAGGGTATCGGCTGTGTTCTTGTGTCAAGTTTAATAATTTCTATGCACTCATAAGATCTTATAAAACTAACATGCATCGGTATATAAAAAAAATAGTATGGTAAGACTAAAAAAAGAACCCAGAAAATAGGAGACCTAAAGGGGAGGGTTCAGATTCAAAGAAAAAAAGTACAGGTTTACAAATTCCCCCAATGTGTGCACTTTACATATGAAAAAGAAAAAATTAAATATAAAAAAAAAGTGGTATAGAATGCATTACAAAAATATGGAAAAGAAAGAACAAAAAGACTCACTTTAAATAGGCATCAAACAAATTCCCAGTGACACCCTCAATGTTATCATCAATGGGAAGAATATGGATGTGCTTGCTGTACTTAACATCGGGACATTGGTGAACAGAAACCATGTCTCCCAAACGAACCCTCAGATTCGATCGCATGACCTTGTTCATTCTAATCTTGGGCTCCTCACAGGTCTCCTCTTCCTAAGCAATATAGATTGTATCCTTCCTCTTCTTTCCCTACAACACAGTCCAGAGGAGAGATTGAGGGAAAGTAAAAAACCTAAGCATCTAAAGTGCAAAAAAAAATACCGTAGTGTCTCAAGGGAAAAGGGCAAAGGGCAAAGGAAAATACCTTAATAAGGATTGTATCTCCATGGAAAAATTACAATTTCTCAATGGTTTCTGGGTGCAAGAAAACAACAGAGTTATCATCGTTAATGGCTTCATCTACAACCAACCGATTTGCCACCTTCTTTTGCTCTAAAATTGTTGTGCTGAAATCTCTTTTCGTTCCTTTCTTGTTACCAACAAAACTACTCATTTATTTATAAATCCATGAAAATACCTAAGCAGGTGGAGGCAGAGAATGAGAAAGATTTAGTATTGATCTTACGCTTCTAATGATTCTCCCTTATTAGCCATCGCTGCAGAGGAAATATTGATTGTTTGGAGTAGTGCAAAGAATGAACAGATTGAGAACAATGAAGCGAATTGGGGTTTCAATTACCTTAAACTCCACACTGCAAATAATGTGAGCATTTATTTAATCGAATCAGATGAGGAAAATGAAATGCCATTTTTATCTCATGTTATATACTCAGGTGCTTTTTGTTTATGAGTTAGCTTTCTCTTGATTGCAACAATTCAATTGCTCTGATTATTTACATAGTTGGAAAACACACCGTCTGCTCTCTATTGCAGAGGGTTTTACAATACTATTTGGATTTCTTGTTTCTTAAGGAGTTGGCTAACTCCTAGACATAAAATTACACCTATGTACATCAAAAAATGCATGAGAAACATACATGGATACATACATAACATGACGAGATGTCATAGTTGGAAAACACACTCTCTCCTCTTTGTTGCAGAGGGTTTTACAATACTATTTGGGTTGCTTGTTTCTTAAGGAGCCAACTAACTCCCTAGACATAAAATTACACCTATGTACATCAAAAAATGCATGAAAAACATATATGGATACATATATAACATGACGAGACATCGTAGTTGGAAAACACACTATCTCCTCTTTGTTGCAGATGGTTTTACAATACTAATTGGGTTGCTTGTTTCTTAAGGAGCCGACTAACTCCTAGACATACAATTACACCTATGTACATCAAAAAATGCATGAAAAACATACATGGATACATACATAACATGACGAGATGTCATAGTTGGAAAACACACTATCTCCTCTCTATTGCAGAGGGTTTTACAATACTATTTGGGTTGCTTGTTTCTTAAGGAGCCGACTAACTCCTAGAAATACAATTACACCTATGTACATCAAAAAATGCATGAAAAAAATACATGGATACATACATAACATGACGAGATGTCATAGTTGGAAAACACACTGTCTCCTCTCTGTTGCAGAGGGTTTTACAATACTATTTGGGTTGCTTGTTTCTTAAGGAGCCGGATAACTCCCTAGAAATACAATTACACCTATGTACATTGAAAAATGCATGAAAAACATACATGGATACATACATAACATGACGAGACGTTGTAGTTGGAAAACAAACTATCTCCTCTCTATTGCAAAGGGTTTTAAAATACTATTTGGGTTGCTTGTTTCTTAAGGAGCCGGCTAACTCCTAGACATACAATTAAACCTATGTACATCGAAAAATGCATGAGAAAAATACATGGATACATACATAACATGATGAGATGTTGTAGTTGGAAAACACACTGTCTCCTCTTTGTTGTAGAGGGTTTTAAAATACTATTTGGGTTGCTTGTTTCTTAAGGAGCCGTCTAACTCCTAGACATACAATTACACCTATGTACATCAAAAAAACACATGAAAAACATACATGGATACATACATAACATGATGAGATGTCATAGTTGGAAAACACACTGTCTCCTCTCTGTTGCAGAGGGTTTTACAATACTATTTGGGTTGCTTGTTTCTTAAGGATCCGACTAACTCCTAGACATACAATTACACCTATGTACATCAAAAAACATATGAAAAACATAAATGGATACATACATAACATGATGAGACATCATAGTTGGAAAAAAAACATTGTCTCCTCTCTATTGCAGAGGGTTTAACAACACTATTTGGGTTGCTTGTTTCTTAACACCTTATATGGAGACATTGTATTTTCCAACATTGCAAATAGTGCAAGCATTTATTTGGTCGAATCAGATGAGGAAAATGAAATGCCATTTTTATCTCATGTTACTTACATAGGTGCTTTTTGTTTATGAGTTAGCTTTCTCCTGATTCGTGATTGGAACAAATGAATTTATCCAACATAATGAACGCTCATTGCTTCACAGTTCCAGTAGAATGGAAAAATGGCACATATGATTATTGATATATATAGTAGTGTTAGCGATAGGTTAAATTGGAACTTAAATTCCCAATGTAAAGTTTAATATGTTTGTTTATTTACTGTGCAAGTTGGTATTTTGCACTCAAAAAAACATATAAATTGTATATTGGGGAAATATGGAAGAAATAAAATTATTTCTAGCACCAATTATCTTTAATTTTCCAATTTAATCTATCGCTAACACTTGTCTTTCTTCCAAGTGGTTTATATAGGCCGGGAAATAAAATTGAACAAAACAAGGGCAGGTGAATTGAGAAGGATGCTTTAGGAGATGTGAACCTTCTACAGTAAATACAGGTGATTCTGGCTGCCATAGCTTAAATTGCAAGTGTAGTGGACAGTTAAATTTCCAAAAATTAATATTCATTTAGAAGTTCTAATTTCTTTGAAATTGTGAAATGTTGGGGTTTTCAATCAGCTATCATTTTCATGTGATTCTTAAGTGTTTTGCGCTAATTTGAAATCTTTCACCAAAAGAGTTTATATGTGGTTCATAAGTTTTTTCGTAATAGTTCTTTTTATAATTTTTCTATTTGTTTAGAATATTTAGTAAGTTATAAATGGTTCTTTTTTAACAACATCTGATGGAAATTTTGTAGAATGCTATTTCTATATCCTATTTCTGCTCTTTTTTAGTATGTTTTGATTTGACCACCACACTGCAAAAATATGTGCACATATAACAAGTGACTACTTGAAATAGTTCTATGCACTGTATTAAATAGAACTTGTAAAGCCAATGGGTATGAATAACTTAACTAAGAATTTGGCCTACATTACTTGGCCCTAAATATTATAGACAAATTGTAAAAGAGCTATTAGAATAACAACATACATGGAAACAAAAAGTGATGAAATTGGTGGACAAGATCAAACGTCTGGGTGATGGTTACGTAGGAGTTAACGACGCCGTTGGGTGGGTTTTCCTACCTGTTGCTGGGTGAAAAAGTGGGCAGGTTAGCTTTGTTGACAAGTTTCTTTTGTCTGGTGTGGGAAAAGTGAAAGGGAATGACCTTTTTTGTTTCAATAAAGAAAGGTGAAAATACTATTTGTTTTGTTTCCAGTCTGCACGTTGAAAGGGAAAGCAAAAGGTCTCAGTGCATGTGGATGATTTGGAGGAAAATACCGACCAAATTGAGGTGATGGGTACTATCCAATAGTGTTGCAGAGGGTTTTACAATAATATTTGGGTTGCTTCTTTCTTAACACCTAGGGTTTTCCAACATGAATTGTTGTGAAATAGAATGAAGTGCATACTATGAATTACACTATGTGTTGAGGGTTATTATTGTCCCCGTTAAATGAGAGATGTTCTATTTGATAAAATAAAACACCATCTATACATTTTCATATTTGCATTAGAAGACAAAGGTTGGGTATACTGTATAAGTAAAGGCAGGCTTCAAAAAACATTATGTTTTCCAATATGCACTACACAATGTGCGCATCTAGATATACTGGTTTAAAAACTAGAAAGGGCTAGGGTATGTTGTGATGTGGAGGTTGAAAAATGCAGTGTTATGAAGCATGCAATTTGTTATATAGTTGAAACTTAAACACAACAATGGAAGGTGTGATTTGGAAGAGTTTCATATTGTTTTGTAACATTCCATCTTACAAAACCGTGGGTGTTAAGAACCAAGCAACCCAGCATGAGATGACCCTTTACATCTAAACATGGAGATTCAAATAATTGAAATCCACCACTGTGTTTCCCATTTAGAATTCTTCTCTGCACTTTTTTTTTCAATGTTGCAAAATTTAAACACAACAATGGAATGTGTGATTTTGAAAACATTCATACTATTTTGTAACATTCCATGTTGCAAAACCATGGGTGTTAAGAAGCAAGCAACCCACCATGAGACAACCCTTTACATTTAAACAAGGAGATTCAAATAATTGAAACCCAACACTATGTTTCCCATTCAGAATTATTTTGTGCAGTCTTTTTTTCAATTGACTGAAATTTAAACACAATAATGGAATGTGTGATTTGGAAGACATTTAAGAAACTAAAATACTCCACATTGTGTTTCCCAAATTTCAAATTACCCCTCACCTCGATTTCGTCGGTATTCTACTCCAACTCCTCCATATGCACTCAGACCTTCAACTTTCCATTTACATTTAAATAAGGAGGTTGAAATAACTAAAACCCACCACTAAGTTTCCCATTCAGAATTATATTGTGTAGTTTTTTTTCAATCAACTGAAATTTAAACACAACAATGGAATGTGTGATTTGGAAGACATTCATATTGTTTTGTAACATTCCATGTTGCAAAACTATGGGTGTTAAGAAGCAGGAAACCTACCATGAGACAACCCTTTACATTTAAACAAGGAGATTCAAATAATTGAAATGGGACAGTGTGTTTTCCAACACTGCAAACCATCTATAACAACACTATGCCTTGCAAGTATCATAACATAATACTTGCAAGGAACGGTGTTGTTATAGATGGTTTGCAGTGTTGGAAAACACACTATCCCATTTCAATTTTTTGATTTAGTTACATTCTTGGCACCTCATTTTGATATTTTCAAATAATGGTTTTCAATGACATGTTTTGGGCTTTTTGTCCATCCATGCCGAACAATTATTTTGAAAACAAGATGACTTTTATGATGCATGTGACACACATTTTTTTAGGGAGAATAGTCTACTCCCAATTGTAGAAGGTGATCTCCTCGCGACATGGCTTACACATGATAATGTATTTCCATTCTTCAGGGATAAGACATATCTGCTTATCATTGCTAATTGATTTGTGGATTCGATTGTATAAGAATTTTTGCATCAACGTTGCAGAAGAGACTTTGTGATCCAAAACCATGATGAGTGATGCTATCTTCTTCATCCTTATGTTGGATCATGGAGTGTGATCCCAAACATTGATGCAAGAATTCTTACACAATCGAATCCACAAATCAACTAGAAATTTATGGATTGTGGAAAATTGATATCATTTATGTTTGATTATGTTATCATTTCAAACACATGTTTTTTCAGGGATAATAACTTGATTTTACTATATTTCATAGGGAAATTAGCTTCTGCATTGCAATTGGACGTCACTATTATCCCTAGAAGAATGCATGTCAGAGACATCATAACATGCAAAAACCCTATGATGGGATAATGTAATGTGGAAAATAATTGGTGGCTAGAAAACACTGTGTGTTGTGAGTTCTTTCATTCTGCATGTTGAAATCTGAAGGTTTGAGAGCACGGGGTGGACTTGCAGGTGCAGGATATATAAAAGAATCCAAATTCAACTGAGGGGTGATTAATGAATTGGGTTGTTACTTGTGAAGGGTTTGTAAATGGTATTTGGTTTGCATGTATAATAACACCTAGTGTTTTCCAACCTGCACTTACACATTGTTGGCCTTGGCATTATATGTAAATTTCGATCTCTGCATGCCCCATACAAGCATGAGATAAAATACATGTCAACATTTCATGACAATTGGGCATCTTTCGAGCTACTTTGCAATATTTGTAAACAAGCTCTTCTCTCTAGCACACACCACCACCTCTTCCACAATCTCATCCACTCAGCTCCATGTTGTTGGAAGGTGTCATCCATGTATGATGGAGAGAAGTGCATGCTTTCGAAACTAGAAAGGTATGCTTGAATTTTTCCCATTTTTCATGAAATGTTGTTACGGTGGGGGGAGGGGGGACAACCCTTTGTTTTTTCCATCGTGCAACTTTTTTTGTGCATCTTGTGTTCGAGACGTATAACGATATTGAAATGGAATGTTTGGTGCAAGTAAGGGTTGTTATAAAATATGAAGGTGAACTTTAATATACTGTGTTCTTACAGTGTGCATAACAAAAAGTGTTGTCTTTCGAGAAGAATTGAGAAGCGAGGGACAACCCTCTAGGTTTTCCATCCTGCAACTATTTTTTTGTGTGCATCTTTTGCTGCAAGCAAGGGTAGTTATAAAATATGAAGGTGACCTTAAATATATTCTCTTCTTATGGTTTGAATAACACTAAATGTTGTCATTGAACAAGATTTGAAAAGTGCAGGACAACTCAATGTGTTTTCCATCCTGCAAATTTTTTGTCAATCTTCTCTTCCGAACGTATTACGATATTCAAATGGAGACCTTTTATGTCGCGGCTTCCTTCTGTAAACCTTATTCACTTATTTTTATTTTCACAATGCTTTGTGGTCTCTGTAAACCTTATTCAATTATTTCACTCATATTTCCATGATGGGTTTTCATCTATTTCATTCAGCAACCATAAATTGTCAAAACCGGCAGACGAGAGGAAACATAATTAAAAAATCCTGAACAGAAAATCACAAAATAAAAACCCCGCAATGAATGGCCGTTCATTTCTTCAGTGTTCATGGCAGAATGGAAAAATGGAAAATACATAGAGCAGATATACATATCTAAAGGAGCTCCGCATGCCTGTAACTCTTGCCCTTGCTATCCACCAAAACGTTGCTATCCAAAAATGTAGAAAATGGGACCTTGTCTGGGCTTTTTGATATTTGCTAATAATGGTTTCGAATGCCATGTTTTTGGGATTTTTTCCATCCATGCCGAACAATTATTTTGAAAACCCGTTGACCCTAACATGATTTCTCAGTAATAGGACAACAAACGACACACAGGATGAGACGTTCGACCCTCAAGTCTTTCCTTCCCATCCGATAACCTTTTTCCTCGCCGCTCCCACCTCTTCTGTTGTGACTCTTTTCTCCGTGCGGTATGGGGGGAATATCCTATGTTATATACATATGTGAATTTTATCCAGGAGTTAAGGAGGGAGCAAGCTAACTCTTGGACAAAATTCACATATGTATATAACATAGGATATGCCAGTTTCAGGCATAAATTCACATATGTTTATAACATAGGATATGCCGGTTTCAAAATCCTAGACAAAATTCACCTATGCACATGGAAAAATGCATGAAAAATATACATAAGAACATACATGGATACATACATATCATGACGAGACGTCGTAGTGCAGGGCCCGCCAAACGTTTGAAACAGTGGGTTTTACAATAGTCTGAGTTTTAGGAGATAGTGTGTTTTCCAAAACAACAGTGTATAAAATGGCAGAAAAAATGGGATGTGATGTGGGATTTTTTCTATTTCCCAATTATGATTTCGAATGCCACGTTTTCCCCTTTTCTATTCATTCTGAAAACAGTGCGAACAATGGTGACATTCCAGGTTTTACATGATTTTCGAAATATAGCATTTCATTGTAGAACCCACAAATTTTTCTTTCTACAAACATTATTAAGTAATTTCACTCATATTTCTACAATGGGTTGTCACTTATTTCATTTGGAAATGGAAAAATTTGAAAACCAGCATACAAGGAGGAAACAAAACAAAAATTTCAAAACCCTTGACACAAAAATCATTATCAGACCTGGATTTCAACTAACTTCTAGACAAAATTCACTTATGGACATTGAAAAATGCATGAAAAACATACTTAATAATATATGTGGATACATACATAACATGACAAGACATCGTAGTGTGGGGCCTACTAGATGCTTGAAAATGACATATCTTATGTTATATACATATGTGAATTTTTTCCAGGAGTTAGCTTGCTCCCATTATATGTAACCTAAATGATCCTAAAGATTTTAAATAACCATAATTATTTAAGCTTTTGAGAAGCGATGGACAACCCTCTAGGTTTTCCATACTGCAACTTTCTTTTTTTTTGGTGCAACTTTTGTTGCAAGCAAGGGCACTTATAAAATACGAAAGTGACCTTGAATAAATTCTTTTCTTATGGTGTGCATAACACTAAGTGTTATCATTGAACAAGATTTGAAAAGTGTGGGACAACCCAATGTGTTTTCCATCGTGCAAATTTTTTTGTGCATCTTCTCTTCAAAACATATTACGATATTCAAATGGAATGTTTGGTGCATGTGATGGGTTGTTATAAAATATGAATGTGAACTTTAATACAGTGTTTGGTTATAGTCTGCATAATAGAAAGTGTTGTCTTTGAAGGAGAATAGAGAAGCGAGGGAAAACTATGTTAACCTAATTGAGGCAGGGGGAGTAACCAATAGGGTTGTTTCTTGTAAAGGGTTTTAGAACAGTTTGTGGGTTGCATGGTTTATAAAACCCTATTTTTTCCAACTTGAAAATTCGGATAATATTTTGAGTGTCTTGAAAATATTTTCTTATTTACACTATATGAATTTAAAAATGGCACCTCCAAAAATTACAACTGTTAGTTATGGTATAAATTGCAATTCAGTATCTTCACGTGATTGACAATAATAATTGGACAAAATAATTGCATGTTGTAAAACATAGTGGGTTACTTGTATAGAATTTTACAACAGTGTGGGTTGTGCATTTCAAATTCTTCTTTTCATTGAATTAATATATGCTTGATTAATGTAAAATGGTGCAATAAAATTTGGAACTTTAACTGTCCATAACACTTGCAACAATTTTACAGTTTACAGGAAACCAAGGATGCGTGCTATAAAACGGAAATTGGTTCTTGCAGTGAATAATTTCATTGACGTGGAAAACACACCTGAAAGGTTGTGTAGTAGTGCATCTTCTTCAGGGTGGTCACATTCATGAAACATGGAAGTAAGATCTAGTAATTACAAGATGCAATCAAATGTCAAATTTTAATCTCTCATAAGTGGTTATGAGGTTGATTGGAAAGTGAGAATGTTTTATTCTGGAGGCAACAACCATGGTATGGAGGAAGTCCCCTTGGTTTATGAAAATGGTCAACCGTAAGGCAACGACGTGTTCAGTAATTGATTGTGAACTTTCAATTGCCCTTCCCTTCCTATGCATCAATCAGAATGCTTTTTAATTTCAGTTTGAAAATATCATGCCTATTACAAATATTTTGATTTTGGCATATATCATTCCTTTGATTCAGGAAAATAATCAGGGAGATGATCTCACTCTTGCCATAGTCCATGACCAAAAGGAAAAGCATGTAGAGGGAGACCCTAAGGATGGAGAGGGATCCAATGAAGCACAGGGTGATGTGGTGGATGGGAAGGTAGATATAATAACTGAATTATTGCATCGTTTAGTTGTGCGTATATGTTGTGCATTAAATTTGTTTGAATATCAAATATATTAAGCGATTTTATTTTCCAAATTTGCTATGTAGGTTGCTACTGAATACATAAGAGAAACGGTGAATGGTAGATATATATTGTATTATAGAAGAATGTACAAGAAAGTATTATGATTGGAGAGTGTTCAACATGCTTAGGTTTTAGCATCACCACCTTGCTATTCTTGAGACACCAAAGTGTGGATGAGCTATGTTGGGGGGGGAACCAAAACAACCCACTCCTCCCCCTGATAAATTGAAAGAGTACCTTCTAAAGAAGGTGGAAAATATAGAGTACCAAATGAATATATGACAGTAGCTATAGTAGAAGTGTGTTATTAGACGTGTCTATCAAAAGTATGGGAAACAAAACTTCCTTCAACTTCCCCAAGAAGGAAAGGATGAGGTGAAGAAGAAAATGACGTTATACAATAGTGAGGAGATGAAGGAGTAGAGAACGAAAAGAATATTACAATTGTAGGAGAGAAAGAGACAAGAAGGAATGGTAATGTCAAACTGAACTGTTAAATGTGAATTTTCCTTGCTTCAACTTTTCTGTTCGGATGCATAGAAGGTTCACTTAACGTTAACTTACATGACATGATAGGGTGATAGTAGAGAAGCGGTTTCTTCCCCCTAGCAGAGTAGGGTTCATTTGCTAGAGGAAGCTGTGCCCATGAAAGGTGAAGATGATGTTGTTCCTCCCACCCCTGCATTTAACATTTAGAGTAAGCATCCTACACAGTTGAAAGTTTCAAGGCACCCTCTAAAGAAGAAATGAAAACAAACAGTAATCTCAAAATCTTCTGTTTACTCTAAAGTTTATTTTTATTATTTGAATGAATTGGTTGCATACATCTGAGTTTGGTGCAACGTTTCAATTCCTCCTATTACACAACAATGATGAACAACGAACTGCTGCCCTCAAGAAAGTTTTTGTGATTTTCGGTGGTGAACAATTTCCCATGGAAGCACAAGATGATGTTGCTCCTCCCAACTCGCCGTCTAACAATGTTGAGAAGAAGAAGAAGAAGAAGGAGAATATACCATCAAACGTGTCAAAGTGCCTTGACATGGAGGAACTAGAATAAACAACGAATTGTAATTCTTTTATTTAATGTTTGTTTTGATTATTTCAATGAATTGGTTGCATGAAACTGAATTTGTAATGACCTTTTAATTCCTGCTATTATAAGGCAAGGATAAACAATGAAGTGCTGTCCTTGACCTAATTGGCGATGTCATTACAATTGAAATGAGAGATGCTAATACTAATACAGATGGACATGCGGATGGGGAGAGCACTGGCCACAAAGTGGGACATGGTAACATAGATGGTCATCGGGATGGGGAGAACACTGGCTTGAATTTGGAACTAGGTAACAAAGATGGAAATGGGGATGGGGAGAGCAGTGTCTTGCAAGTGGGAGAGGGTAATAAGGATGGACCTGGGGAGGAGGCGAGTGCTGGCCTGCAAGGGGGAGATGGAAATAAAGATGGAAATGGGGATGGGGAGAGGTGCGGTGTTCCATCTATATCAGTATGAGACCCAACACACTTCCATGCTCTATTCTTATTTCTTTAGGAATATTTTAACGTGCCTTCAATTATGCTTCACGTCAACGACGTTTCCATTGTAGGAAAATCTAGTGGATGAATAGATGATAGAGTTCAATGACATAACTTTTAAGGTCAGTGATTACGTCGACCTTTGGAGGCTACATAAATGGGTTGTGAAAGGCATTCTACATGTTGTCTCTAGAAACGCTCACACCCACTACTTGAGGCACCCAAAAAATTGTGCGAGTCAACATTGTTGAGGCCATTAATGGTCAATGCTACATGCCTTTTCCCATGCCTGGCGTAGAGACCATCGGAGAGTGCATGGGTGGCTTTGTCATATGGCATCTCGTTGAGATGAAGCATTCTATTCCAGAGGTACACATAAACGATATGTTACTATATATATATTATACTACGTATATTGTTTCCATGCATACGTTAATTCTCATTAATTTTTTTCTATAGGGTGAAGGTGTTCAACCTGACATGGACAAAGAATAGAATATGAAGAAATCTATTGTTTCATGTTCATCATCTATGAGGGTTCATGGATCTGGAATCACCCCTCCTGAAATACACAAGGACCCTAAGAAACATGCCATATTTTACACAGACCTGAACTCGATTGCAAGGAATAGGCAGTGTAGGAATTGATGAGATAGGCTTCGAATAATGATTCTTCTATGTGGGTTTCATTATTTGAATGTTGAACAATTTTGGTGTAGAGATATACCATTTGCATATGTTTCAACACTATGGTGTTATACATTTGATACAAGACTTTTCATGGGCTTCTTTAATTATTTTATTATTGTATAATTATGCGGAACATATATACTAATTTCATGTCATTGGAACACATAATTGTTATCCATTTCATATCAGACTTTAAGAAAAACAGTCTTGTTCACTATCTGTTCATATGTTTTGAACACAAATTTTACACGACTCTTGTGTTGTCCCCTTTGCCATGTGTTTCCATTAATGTCAAAGGAATAAGACACTAAGATGTTCTTGATTGGTAAACAAGTTAGTAGTACTGGTTTGGTAATGCAGTTGATGGTCTCTTCATTTCTTTGACAATCACTTGAATCGGCATACAAGTGTTTTTCAACTCTAGTACACTACATATTGTTTCATGTTTAGTCATCTTGCATATTGTGATAAGGACCTAAAATTGTGACTATATGTAAATGCAATTATATGAGTTGAAACAGTTATGAAGATAGTTTTGGTCCTCATGTTTATTTATTTATCATATGTCATTCAGTTTTAAAGTTGTTGTAAGATTATGTTATCTTATAAATATTTCATCTTTTAGGTTTCTATAATGTTCTCATTCTCTATGATCTGGTTATGGTCTTTATGTTCATTCATGTTAAAAATAATCAAGCATACTTGATAACTAAATTTCTCTAGAGCTTGTACTTTACATTTGGTTATTAATGCTAAAGTGTTTGGTATGGGAACAATTGATGTCACCATTTATCAAGAAATTTGAGAAATTATTTTAAAAAACTATCCATGAGGTATGGGATTTGAAACCCATCAAGTGCCGGTAATCTAGTTTTGGATTGTGATAATCCATATAGGTGGATACAATGATATACTAATTTTTGAAATGCACCATTTGTAATGCATATTATATATATGACTACCTAAAAAATATGTTGGGTCTCAATCTTGGAAACATAAAAATAAGGACTATCCAAGAGTCACTCACAAGATCAAATCAACTTTTGAATGAACAAGTGAAATGCCTCAAGAAAAGAATGATGAAAATCAGACTAATGTCATCAATTGCAAAGGTGATTACAATAGGCCCATCAAAATATCTCAATCAAGTAATGCACCCTTGATTCTCATTATGTACCTTCAACCATATGGTAATGAAAACAATGTGATTGGTAAAGTATTCATTTTAATGGTGTACCCTTACCCAAATGCCAATGACAAAGCAACACATATATTGGTGGATTAGAAAACCCTATTCATCCTTCTAGAAAACCTTTAAACTAAGGTTTTAAGTCTCAATATTCTAAAACACCTCTCTCTATGAGTTGTTTATCCTCTACAAACTTAGTTGTTCAAATCTCTTCTCCATTTAAGGAGGGTAATTTTATTCTAAAAAAATATTTATCTAAGAGTATTTTCTCCATATAACCTAATTTGGTTCCTGTATAATAGTTCGTATACATAACTATTGTAGGATAGAAAACACACTAGGTTGTCCCAGACTTTGTAAATCTTGTTCAAAGATGGCTGTTAGTGTTATGCACAGAGTAAGAAGACAATGTATTGAAGTTGAGCTTCATAATTTTTAACAACCCTTACTTTCAGTAAAACACTCTTCTTCGATATCTGCCCAATACATTATTCACATAATAGTTGCATCATGGAAAACACAGTGGGCTGTGGCTCACTTATTATTTTATGCAGGCTGTGAGAAATGAATGTTTTATTGTTCACATTGTAGTTTTTTAACAACACTTACTTTGAGAAAAACACTCTTTTTCAATAACTGCTCATATGTTTCCAACATAAAATTTACATAATAGTCGCATGATGGAAAACACAATGGGTTGTGGCTCACTTCTTATTTTTTCCGAACTGTAACAAAACAATGTTTTCAACTTTACTTTCTTGTTTTATGCCACCCCTTACTTTAAGAAAAATAGTCTTGTTCACTATCTATTCATATGTTTCCAACACAAATTTTACTTAACTGTTGCACTATGGAAAACACACTGGGTTGTCCCAGACTTTTCTAATCTTGTTTGAGGATAACAAATAGTGTTATGGACATAGTAAGAAGACAATGTATTGAAGTTGAGCTTCATAATTTTTAACAACTCTTACTTTTAGTAGAACACTCTTCTTCGATATTTTCCCAACACATTATTCACATAACAGTTGCATCATGGAAAACATAGTGGGCTATGGCTCACATATTATTTTATGTAGGTTGTGAGAAATGAATGTTTTGAGGTTCACATTGTAGTTTTTTAACAACACTTACTTTGAGAAAAACACTCTTTTTCAATATCTGCTCATATGTTTCCAACATAAAATTTACATAATAGTAGCATCATGGAAAAAAAAGTGGGTTGTGGCTCACTTCTTATTTTTATGGATTGTAACAAAACAATGTTTTCAACTTCACTTTCTTGTTTTATGACACCCCTTACTTTAAGAAATTCAGTCTTGTTCACTATCTGTTCATATGTTTCCAACACAAATGTTACTTAACTGTTGCAGTATGGAAAACACACTGGGTTGTCCCAGACTTTGTAAATATTGTTCGAAGACAACAACTAGTGTTATGCACATAGTAAGAAGACAATTTATTGACGTTGAGCTTCATAATTTTTAAAAACCCTTACTTTCAGTAGAACACTCTTCTTCGATATCTGCCCAATACATTATTCACATAACAGTTGCATCATGGAAAACACAGTGGATTGTGACTCACTTATTATTTTATGCAGGCTATGAGAAATGAATGTTTTGAAGTTCACGTTGTAGTTTTTTAACAACACTTACTCTGAGAAAAACACTCTTTTTCAATATTTGCACATATGTTTCCAACATAAAATTTACATAACAGTAGCATCATGGAAAACACAGTGGGTTGTGGCTCACTTCTTATTTTTTCTGGATTGTAACAAAACAATGTTTCAACTTCACTTTCTTGTTTTATGACACCCTTTAATTTAAGAAAAATAGTCTTGTTCACTATCTGTTCATATGTTTCCAACACAAATTTTACTTAACTGTTGCAGTATGAAAAACACACTGGGTTGTCCCAGACTTTGTGAATCTTGTTCGAAGACAAGAGCTAGTGTTATGCACACAGTAAGAAGACAATGTATTGAAGTTGAGCTTCATAATTTTTAACAACCCTTACTTTCAGTAGAACACTCTTCTTCAATATCTTCCCAACACATTATTCACATAACAGTTGCATCATGGAAAACACAGTGGGCTATGGCTCACTTATTATTTTATGTAGGTTGTGAGAAATGAATGTTTTGAAGTTCATGTTGTATTTTTTTAACAACACTTACTTTGAGCAAAACACTCTTTTTCAATATCTACACATATATTTCCAACATAAAATTTACATAACAGTAGCATCATGGAAAAAATAGTGGGTTGTGGCTCACTTATTTTTTTTGGACTGTAACAAAATAATGTTTTCAACTTCACTTTCTTGTTTTATGACACCCCTTACTTTAAGAAAAATAGTCTTGTTCACTATCTATTCATATGTTTCCAACACAAATTTTACTTAACTGTTGTAGTATGGAAAACAAACTGGGTTGTCCCAAACTTTTCAAATCTTGTTTGTAGACAACAGCTAGTGTTATATACATAGTAAGAAGACAATGTATTGAAGTTGAGATTCATATTTTTTAACTACCCTTGCTTGTAGGAAACGTTTGATTACATTGTAGGGGTCAAACAACTCAACTCGCTATGCTATTGCAAACAAGAATATAGTGTCAAAAAATAGAAATAAATCATGCAACAAACTTACACAACTCATATTTTTATCCTCGAAATCTCCAATGTTGAGGAAAGAATTGTTTCATGGTAGTGGTAATGACCTTTTTACTTTGGCCTAGTACTTTATCAAGATATATTGATGTGTCAACTTAATATACACCAATAATATTTTTGAATAATTTATATGCAAATGAATATAACTGTTTACTAAATTATGAAAACAACACTTTTATTATGAAATTCTTACTCTTCTTACAAAATAAAAACTTTGCTGCAAGTCGAAAAGAACTGAGAAGGTTACAACTTAATCAATTAAATATGATAATCCACCTTGAAATTTTCTGTTGGTCTTACAAGAGATTTAACTGCTGATATTAAACTAGGACAACAATAGCTAATGTTATGCACATATTAAGAAGACAATGTACTGAAGTTGAGCTTCATAATTTTTAACTACCCTTGCTTGCAAGAAATATTTGATGACATTGCAGGGGTCAAACAACTCAACTTGCTATGCTATTTCAAACAAGTAAGATGACTAAATTGGAAAACTCCACCTTTTAGCCAAGAACAAACGACTGACAAAAACCAATCCCCGACTTAAACATCATTCAATTTGTTAGACAACAACAAAATACTCTCTCACACTCTTAACTTAGTTCCATGCCATGTAAAATACTCTGTTTGAATGAATCTTCAATGTCTTTTTAGCCTTTCAAGGAAGGAAATTCCGAACACTCCACATACTGTTCAATCAATGCCTTTTGAGAATTTTGTCCTGAAAGGAAAGTCAATTGATGGTCTCCAAATACTCATAAATTCACCAATACCTATCTTGGAATGGAGTCACCTATGCCCAAAAACCTCTGCAAAACAAAATTACACAAGAAGGATTGATATTCCACAAACAAAACTCATCAAGTCACGAATGTACAAAGACATTTATAGATTTTGAAATTCCATTTCAGCATTCCATTTCAATATCCTTATACATTTCGAAGAGAAGATGCACAAGAAAAGTTGCAGAATGGAAAAAATAGTGTATTCAAGTTCACCATCAAATTTTATAAGAACAATGCACATTAGACAATGAAATGTAAAACCATTTCGAGTCAATATTATACAATCTAAAGAAAATTATCATGCACATGGAATACTGGTAAAACTGAGGACTATGTCAACCATCACAAATAGGTATAATCTCTATGTTCTCAGCATCTAGAAGCATTTGTCACACTTTGATTGTCAAGGTGGAATTGATAACATACAATGTTGGCACCCCACAATTCTCATGTAGTAGCTTGAAGGAGGGCCTGACACGGTGAATCTCAAACCTGACAATGTGGTTGAATTTGAACACGGCCAACAACCATTCCTCCACAGGACCTTTGTGATTACTAATCAGAGATTCCCCTTTGAGGAATCTCATAAACCTCATGCTCAACTGATCCGTAAGATTGTGCCTATGTATGATAACTGTTGGTCTAATGCACACCTTCCATATGCATCCAGCTAGAAAAAGGTCTCGAATTTCTCGGTAAACAGACATTGGCCAATCACATAAATTGACAATCTCTATTTGTAGATTTTAATATTGAATGTGCATGCCCATATGTTCCCATACACTAAAGACATTGTTGAAGAAGTGAGAATAATTATCATACTGCAAATCTGTGCGGTTTGGCCCTTTTCTATTAATTCTCCTTACATCTTTTCCCGCAACCTATACGAGAGGCTGAGTTCCTCAATTCAAGCAAGAATATTGCATGGCAGATACAGGTGGTAATTGGTCAACCAAATAGCAACCCATGCTCAAGAATTGTGGGACATCTTCTATAGAACTGCAACAGCAGGTTGTAAAATTCCTGAAATGAAAGACTAAACAACTTTTTTAGAAGGTAGACTTGCATTCTCTAATTAGAAAGAAATTGTCAATGCAATGGAAACAGTGAAAAAATAAGCGAGCAAAATGGAAGATATAGATAATGTATGCACTAAAGAGACTGTACCTATTATTTTGAATTGAACGAGGCAGCACGTGCAGTATCTCCAATGGGCATATGGCAACGCACAATTCAAACAGTGGGAAGAACAATGCCTGAAAGGAAAGAGATAAAAAATTTCAGCACATACAATAGCATTCTCTAATTAGAAACACACGAAATAGTTGCTAAAAAAAATTGAAAGTGAAAGAAAACTTTTCATAACTAAGTAACTGTGTATGGATGGTGTCTTTTCCAACATGGAAAATAATTTGAGAATTCTATTTGTTGAAATCACATGAGTTGAACTAATGAATTTTTGAAAATATATTTCTGTTACGAACACAAGATGCACATCACAGTTGCAGGATGGAAAACACAATGGGTTATGCCTGGAATTTTTATTTTCTGTAGACTGTAACAAAACAAGGTCTCGAAGTTCACCTTCTTGTTTTGTGGAAACCCTTTCTTTCACAAAACATTCCATTTTAATATGTTTTCATGTGTTCCAAATAAAAAATGCACATAACAGTTGCACGATGGAAAACACACTCAAATTTGTCAACTTAACTATCTGAAACTCTTAACAACCCCTTCAAATAATCACAGTTGTAGGATGGAAAACACAGTGGGTTGTTCCTGACATTTTTATTTTCTGTGGACTGTAACAAAAAAAGCTCTTGAAGTTCACCTTATTGTTTTGTGGCAACCCTTTCTTTGACAAAACATTCCATTGTAATATGTCTTAATATGTTCCAAACACAAAATGCATATAATAGTTGCACGATGGAAAACACACTCAAATTTGTCAACTGAACTATCTGAAACTCTTAACAACCCCTACAAATAATCATCATTGTAGAGACCCATTTCAGTCCCCCTCAACATATTTGAAACCCACATATGACTCTTTTGGAACAACTTGCACAAAAACAAGAAATAACACTATCGACAAGGCCAATTACGCCAAATTTCAGCAAACACACCACTCAAATCATACAACCAACCTAGGAAACCAATGGGGTAGGTCTCACCAGCCCTCAAAACCACCAAATACACACTTGGTTTGCAAAGAATGTCTATCCCAAATGCCTATTCATGAAACCCTTGTTTCAAGCAATTAACATGAGGGTAACTTGGAAAACTATATTCAACTCTTTTTGAAACCTTGAAACCAAGGGTATGTACAGGATCATGATGGGCCAAAAAGTGGCGATATCTAAGTGATATGATGGCCCATGTGGCTAACAACCTTTTTTTAACCCAAAATTGATGAAATGAAAAGGGTTTTTAAACGAGATTCTCAGCTTTCCACCAATATAAATTATGCTTTACTTTGAATTTAATAAATAATTATTATTCATTTTCTATTTGAATTACGACTAAAGTCCTGATTGATAGGCTGAATGAAAAAAATCTATAGCTTTCAAACAGTATCACATGTTTTGAATCCAAAACTTGTGTCACATTCTATGCTTCACATACTATAGGATTAAAAAAAAAAGAATTGAATTTCATGAATTTTTGACCAAGTTAAGGTGGTTAGACATACGAGTTTTTATATTTTTTAAAAGTTGTAATAAAAAATTCATAATTAATTATTTAATTTGGAAAAAATTACAAAAAAATATGCATCACATCGGGACATGAGTCTCCTACTTATATCTAAAATATTATAAAAAAATATTATCATTTTATTGTGGTTAGGGTGGTCAGAAAGACACCTACTTCTTATTTTTTCCCTGAAATTTAAGTACTACTGCATTGAAATTTCAAATTTTTACCAAATAGATTTAAAAAAAATAAAATAAACCTAGTAGTTTAGAAACTACATTCAATTTTCTATAGATTATATTGTTACATATTTTTGAAATAATATAGATAACTTACTCAAATTTTTACGTCAAGTTGCCTAACTCTAATTTTTTGAATTTTATTGCCACTTAAGGGCCTATTTTTTCCATGATGATCTTGTACATACCCCCAACTAAAACACCTTTATTTAGGCTTGTACATGCTTAAAATAACAAGGGACATCAATTCCCTCACCTTTGTGATGAAAGTCTAACCTTAAACCTCGCTTGTCATGCTCTTTTCCACTCACAGTCTATAGGGGCAGCAACTCAAACCACCTAATTCCTTTCCCCCTTCAAAAACCCATCTTCCTAGCAACAAAACCTAACCTATCAGAATCATTCCCCGAGTGACGGAGATCAAATCATTGATTACATCCATTGCATCGCACATCTTTCATAAGGCAAATTTTAGGTGAAATATGGTGGGTTTAGTAAGTGAGTGTCTATCAAACTTGGGGGCAACAAAGTTTAAGGTAAGATTAAGTTTTTGTAGGCTTAATTAGTCATGCTTGAAGAATGTTTTAGGCTTAATTATAATGTTTGTAAAATAGGCCTATTTTGGGGTCCACAACAATGAAGAAGAGCTTGTTTGAAGTGTTTGTTCCATTAGGTATTTTTTGTTCCAGAAACCCATTTGTGCCAATTTTTACATATCACAAATTGAGATGCTATTGTTTTGAAAAGAACTCTTGAAAACATGACTCTACCACTGGAAATGCACTCAATTAGCACAAATTTACAAAGGACCAGGTCTTAAATCATCATCAAAACACCTAACAACTTGAAATAGTCCTTTGAAAACTCTAATACAAAGGATCACGCCAACACTGATCTACTAAACCCTTACTTTATGCACAAAAAAACTTTATCAAATGAGGCTTTAATATAATACTGTATTCCAAACCTTCCCATGCTCTACCACCATATGAAACATGTTTAAAAATGTCTGCCCATGCTTTACGAATAAAATTTCAGCCCCTTTGAATGCACTTTCCTTAGTTACCAACTTGTACGCATCCTTTGTCATTGGAAATCTTCTGTATTTTCTAAAGATCAGCAACCAAACATTGAATGGTTCACTTCCCTTGCATGATTCAACAAATACACTTCTTAAATTACATAACGTCATACCAAAAATTAGAATTACGTAAGCAAAGTTATTAAATTTGAACCATACCTTCCATTGGGTTTACACCTGCGAAAGATAGTCATTGACGAGGACTCCTTTCCCAAGATTGGAATGCTGAAGTGAACAAAAAAATCCATAAAAGAAATCATAAAGTTTATGACGTTGTACAAACACATACTAGAAAAAAGGAATCTGCAATACCATTTCCTATTACAATAAATAAATTGAAATGGGTTTTCTCATACTCACCCGTATTAGATGTTGTATCCTTTGCCACATCCATAGCAATTGCTCTTGAAGTCTCATATTGCATTTTGACATTCAGATTCAAACTATTGTTCATGGACAATGGAAAGAGTCATCCAAAGGGGTTTAGTGATCTGACTGTTGTGCGAAATGCTTCGTACGTCGGGTTGGATGTCAATGATGATCCCTAGTTGCACTAAACCATGGACACATGCAAATGGTGGTAGTTGTAGCTTGATCAGGATCCAAAATGAATTCAAATAGGTCCTCTACAAACCTGTCCATGCATTTTGCATATGACTGCACCTATTGTAGAGATTGTGGTGGTGTATGCATCACTTTATTCAAGAGTTCATTAGCGTCATTCCAAAGAGACATTGTCACCACATGTTCATCATATACATGAGTCATAGAAGGAGCTTGCATAGGGGTCGGAACATTAGGATTGATTTCTTCTATGACCCCCTCTGACAATGTCTTGTTCAAATCTATGTTTGAATCATCTGGTTGACCTCCCCCATCTAAATGAGGACACATAAGAAATTTGTATTAGGCTATAGAAAATGCAAAACACAATTGACTCCAATAAATTAACACAATTCGAATTGAAATTCACTTACCATGGACCACCCCTTCAACAAAAGATGATCTTTTAATCAAGTGAGAAACCTTGATGATATTTTTGCAAGTGTTCCCCTACAAACTCCAAGGGCAGTCACAAACAAAAAGGTGCTCCCCAAATTTCCAAACAAGGTAGTGCATTGACCTACTTTGAATTTTCACCCAGTACTGTCCAGGATCTGTTTCATCAAGAATAAAGTCATCGTCTAGAATTTCCTTGGCTCGCTCCACACTAGATCGCATATTTAAATAATTTTTGTTCGTCAAAAAACCATAATGCTATAACTTTTCCTTTTGCCTATAGAATGGTTCCATTTTATACACAAGTGTGTAATACAAATAGTCCATTCTCCTATTGCATTTTTTTGAATGATCGCACAAGTATTGAGTTTTTAGTATGCAATGGTATGACTCAATGGCTGCATTCATATCCTAGTTGGCATGTGGGAATAGTCTACAATTTTTCGCCCACATGACTGTGAAAAAAAAATTCCAATAGTCAAGTAAGCCACAACGTATTAGATGTGACATCAAAGAATTTGAATGGTGTGAATCATGCAAGGTGATGAAAATTGTCAACTCACCAATTCGACCTTCTCCTTCACACCAAGTCTTCTTGAAGTACTCTAAGAATCGAGGCTCATCATTGAACTCCTAAAAGAAAGAGCTCAATAGCTGAGTGACGCAATCTTCAGTGTCAACAATTTCCATCATGATCGTGCCAAGACTATGAAATATGTCCATTGCCCTTTCCTTGGCTGCATACTTATATACATTCTTTAGCCATGCCCTTTTGACATGCCAAAGACATAGAAGCACACGACATTGAAAAAAAACCCTAATAGACAATACAAAAGATATTGTTTACTACTCAACTGCATGAGAAAGTGGCATTGAAAATGAATAGCAAATGACAAAGGTACATAAATGAAGAAAGGGATGCACATACTGTATGGCTTGGATCTCTACAGTCACATCATTGGTCAAAAATGAATTGATTCTCCAGTCGGGCCTGACTCTTCTTCCACGTTCGAGCAATATGCGTAGCCACGCAGAGATGTCCTCAATCTTTTATTTGTGAGGAGACTACCCATGCAACCGAAACACCTTTTTGTTGCTCATCAAAAGCGAGGAGAGTATACAATGGGTACTGTAGAGAGATAAAATCAGTGTGAGCATTGTGAAATTTACAGCCAAGAAGATCATTGAAAACACGACGAACTGTTTGTCAATATTTGTAAGGCCTCACCTTATATTTGTTAGTTGTAAATGTGGAATCCATCAATATGACTAAATTGTTTGAGCAACTAACCATCCTATCCAACATCTATGGAGTCTGAACCCAATAACAAAAGGCGTATTGTTCCCATCGGGCTGTTGAAAGTAGAAGTTGTCAAAGTCCTGTCCACTCCACAGTAGGATACTTGTTGAATCAAATTTTTGTTTTGTGCATGAGTAGAACACACATTTTTCCAGGCATTCATAACATCCTTTCTTGTAAGGAATTGATCTCTCTTGGACATCATGCCACATAACAGAGGATCGCTGATGTGTCTATCCATTATTGCATTGACACTGATGTCCATGAGAAAAAGGCTTTCAATATAGCTTTTGTACTTTGTGGATAGATTAGTGGAAAACATAGAAGGCTTCTCTCCACTTGTGTCATGAATGCCATGGAAAAATTCACCATTTTTATCTACATGGAACATTTCTTTGTAGATAATATAGGCAACATTGGGTTTTCCTTCCATAAACTTTACCATGAAGTGGTATTGACAACCTCACATTTGTATAAATGTCTTATGTGGTTTCTTCTTTGGTGGAAGCTGGTATCTATTGTCTTTAGGACTATATTGACACCAGTAGCTGCAAGAAAGACATCATCTCATCATGTTCAACCAAGAGAGTAAAATATCATTCGGCCATAGAAATGAATGTCGATATATAAACCTCTTATACAAAATTGTTTTTCTATAAGTTTTTTCATAGACGGGACACGAGGTGGTAGGTTCTCTTATTTTCTTGTCCAAAAATTTGGTTTTTACACCTTCAATGGACGTTTCACCGTGAATGAACTGATCAAGTGTCGTAAGAGGAATTGCTGCAACAAGGTCAGGGGCCTTATCCTTGTTGACGGAAATAGGAGAGCCTCCATTTTGTAAATCTTTCACCTGCAATTCATCTAGCTTCTTCCATTTCAAACCTCTCCCCATTCTAGGAAATCACAACATTGGATGAATACTTAAAATTAGTGTGGATTGTGTGAAGAAAAAGAAAAAAATCATTCATTAAACATAGATAAAATGTGCTTGCATTGCTCTCACCCACGTGAAACCCATAGGACATTCTGGCTTCAACCGTGGAAAATTAAAGGTGATAGATTCAATCAAGCCACACATAAAATATAACACAAACACATGCTAGAAATCTAACAGTCCAACAACCCAACACTGTGTTTTTCGAATCACAATTATTTTCTGCACTTTTCTTTCAATCATGCAAAATTCAAACACAACAATGGAATGTGTGGTTTGGAAGACATTCATACTATCTTGTAACATTCCATGTTGCAAAACTGTAGGTGTTAAGAATCAAGCAACCTACCATGAGAAAACCCTTGACATTTGAGCACATGGAGATTCAAATAACTGAAACCCAACACTGTGTTTTCTGAATCACAATAATTTTCTGCACTTTTCTTTCAATCATATGAAATTCAAACACAACAATGGAATGTGTGATTTTGAATACATTCATATGGTTTTGTAACATTCCATGTTTCAAACCCGTAGGTGTTAAGAAGCAAGCAACCCACCATGAGACAACCCTTCACATTTAAACATGGAAATTCAAATAACTGAAACCCAACACCGTGTTTTCCAAATCACATTTCTTTTTTTCAATTGATTTTGTCAATCATGCGAAAGTTAAACACAACAATGGAATGTGTGATTTGGAAGAAATTCATATTGTTTTGTAACATTCCGTGTTGAAAAACCATGGGTGTTAAGAAGCAAGCAACCGAACATGAGACAACCCTTTACAATTAAACAGGGACATTGAAATAACTGAAACCCAGCATTATGTTTCCCATTCACAATTATTTTGTGCAGTTATTTTTTTCAATCGACTAAAATTTAAACACAACAATGGAATGTGTGATTTGGAAGATAGTCATACTATATTGTAACATTCCATATTGAAAAACCATGGGTTTTAAGAAGCAAGCAACCCACCATTTGACAACCCTCTACATTTAAACAAGGAGATTGAAATAACTGAAACCCAACACTATGTTTCCCAGTCACAATTATTTTGTGCATTTTTTTTTTCAATCAACTGAAATTTAAACACAACAATGGAATGTGTGATTTGGAAGAAATTCATACTATTTTGTAACATTCCATGTTGCAAAACCATGGGTGTTAAGAAGCAAGCAACCCACCATGAGACAACCATTTAAGAAATAAGCAACCAACCATGAGACAAGGAAAGATAAACAACAGACTAATTTCACAAGATGATTTCTTTTAGAATTCATAGATTCAGCAAATAAAACATCAACACAATTCAACTCAGCAAATATCATATTGAAGAACGATCACAGAAGCACAAAGACATTTGTGATCAATAAAATATTAACAAACTCAAAGATTCAATCTTATTTCCTTTTTTCTCAATACAAAATATGGGTTCAAAGGCTCCATGGCTGCGTAACAAAATTGTCTAAAAATAGAAAATGCCCTTCTTCCCCCTTTTCCTCTCTTTCTTTTTCTTCAATAATTGTTTGCAATCCTCCTTAAAAATGGCCAAGGTTGCAATAATTCATTAAGAAATGGACACTGTTTCCATTACACCCTAGGATTTTGGTCACTATTCATAATTACAAAATTTTCATGCATGTAAAGTAAAGATTCAGTTTATGTTGAAAGAAACCATTTTTGTGGACAACTGCATAAAGAAACCAAGCTCCCTAAACAACTAGAGGAGTCGAAGCCCAAAAAATCTCCGCAAGCATTTCATTAAGCAAATTATTAAATCCGGCTCGCTCTTCCTCTCTATCTAAGACAGAGATCACCCTCCAATATTTGGCGTAGCTGAAATTTTCCTTCCATGCAAGTGAATGTAGCTCAGAAACAATGTCGATTTTCTCCTCCTTGAGCCACATTAAATTAGGCTAAATGATTTGTACTAGCTTGATTTCCCATTCCACAACTTCACCAGGAAGCACCATGTCAAAGAAAACCTGGGATCAAAATTCTGCCACATTTACAAAACCATGGGTGTTAAGAAGCAAGAAATCGACCATAAAAAAACCCTTTACATTTCAATTGGATGATTAAAATAACTAAAACCCAACACTGTGTTTCCCATTCATAATTATTTTATAAAGTTCTTTTTTCAATGGTGCAAAATTTAAACACAACGATGGAATGTGTGATTTGGAAGACATTCATATTGTTTTGTAACATTCCATGTTAAAAAACCATGGGGGTGTTAAGAAGCAAGCAACTGACCATAAGAAAACCCTTTACATTTAAACAAGGAGATTCAAATAATTGAAACCCAACACTGTGTTTCCCATTCAAAATTATTTTGTGCAGTTTTCTTATCAATCGACTAAAATTTAAACACAGTAATGGAATGTGTGATTTGGAAGACAGTCATACTATATTGTAACATTCCATGTTGAAAAACCATGGGTTTTACAAAGAAAGCAACCCACCATGAGACAACCCTCTACATTTAAACAAGGAGACTCAAATAAGTAAAACCCAGCACTATGTTTCCCATTCACAATTATTTTGTGAAGTTTTTTTATTGAAACCCAACAATGTGTTTCCCATTCAGAATTATTTGGAGACTTGCAAAAGAGAATAACAAGTGAACTAATATAGTGGAGGATAAATACTTCAATGGGTTACTTGTTATTGATTTTCCAAATTTGGATAGCTTATATAATGTCTTACTTATATGAATTAAAGTAAAAAATTATAGATAACTCATAAGAAAGAGACCAATTTGAAATGTAGGAAATGGGTTGAAGGCTAGATTTCGGTATGATTCTTGGTTGGGAAACACTCTTCGTAATTTTTTAATCCCTTGTTTAGCTATCAAGAATGGTCTTTCTTCTTTATTTTCATACTGTGTGGCTAATTACTAGGAATATGGTACTTAATGTAGAAAGTTGATTAATTTATTTACTCCTCTCAATCATCTCAATCAAGAGGTTATTAGCTACCTTATAGAGAAGTTAAAGAGTTCTATAGAGTCTAGTTTAATAGGAAAAAATAGACCATTTGGTTGGGTTCTTCCATATGGAAGTGTACTATTGCATCTAGTTATCTCCTTTAACATGATATACATGTTGAGGTGTTTGCAAAGAAGAAGATTTTTAACAAGAATATATTACATAAATTCAATGACATCTAGTAGGTTGCTTGTTAGAGTAAATTATTGATTATTGATAATCTTAAAAATAGAGCCATTACAATCCCAAATAGGTGTGATCTTTGTGAGAATAATCTTGAGTCTATTTTTCACATTTTTCTAGAAAATTTATTCACCTACTCTATCTAAATATCAAGTTCTCACCCTTAATGATGAATGGAGATTCCCTCAGTATTTTAAACTACCTCAATTACCTTTCTCCCCCTCTTCAAATATCTTAAAAATTATTAAAAGCTATAAGAAAATTCACTCCATAAATGAGGAAACAATTGATCATCTCTACCATGGAGTTAGTGGAAAAACTATTTCTTTAGACAATATGAGTTGTTTTATGGAAAACATTGCATTGGTATGATGGAAAATCTTTTCCTAGTAGAATTACTTGTGGAATAATTATGAGAAGTGGGGTTGATTGCAATTATGTGATCTTGGGAAAATTATTGAATGACTTGATAATATTTGAAGTTTATCAAAATATTTATTTGGGTTACTCCTTTAGATTTATCACAATCTACAACTTGGAGGTCAATGATATCACAATTTTTCTCTTTATTTGTAAAGGATACTACCTATCAATCAATCTCCTTATTGATCCCTCTTTGGGAATCAAATTCTTTCATTTTTTCCAATGAGACTTAATAATTTCATAATTTTCTACTTGTTTATGGACTAGTAAATTTGGAAGATTATCATGGGAGATGAGAGACTATGAATAAAGGCTTATTATTGTCAATAATACAATAAAAAAGTTACTATTTGGCAATCCTTGTGAAGGGTGAGCTAAATCCATTTATATAATACATAGATAGTTATGATCCATTAGTTCATAGAGATTTCATTTTACAATGGAAGAGTAAGAAGGTTATTGTGAGGGATTTGAAATTTTAAGACTCTAAAGAGTTCAACATTGTAGTTGCTAGCATGTCTAAGAAAAGAGCCAAGACCCATCAAGCGAGAAAATATCAAAGAAAAGAAAACATTGACACTTTCGTAAAAGGCTTTGAGAAGCTCATTAAATGATAATTAAGATATCTCAAGGAGGCTCTCCCTTAAAATTAATTCAACTTCTTTCTCATTAAATATTTTACCCTAAATGAGAAGTATAAATTATCTATCTTTTCTTAAATAACTTTCCATTTGTAAACAATATAACCTGCATAATTACCTAGTATGCTTTGCTTTGTACCATTCATTATATATAGAGAAATAAGTCATGAATGAGATTCTAGGTAAGAAAAAATGGTCCACTACACCAAGTTTTTATAATTTAACTTTATAATTGTGATAAATCCAATTCCTTCTCAAATCCAACCATAGGGTGGTTGTTAATGAAAAAGTGCTCTTATTTTATAAGAATCAAGTCTCTTTTATGTGGGAAAAGATTCTCTAATCTCAAAAAAATGTGATCACTAAAATTTCTCCCTATAGTTCCCATATGTTTAAATCTTACCAGATGTCTAGTTTTGGTGAGGCAGCTACAAATGATCCCACTAAATCTTCACTATTCCTAGTTTTATCTTCTTTAAACTTATTAGACCTATAGGTAGAGATAGTATTAGTATAAGTCCTACCCCCTCTAATATTAGTGTTGAGGTGATCCATATAATGTTTCCACTCCCTCTAATACAAAAGGAAAATACCTAGATATCAGTGGTTCTTCAATTGAGTTTATTGATAACCCTAGATTTAAGAATATATAAACAAATACTAAAAGGAATAATAATTATATCAAGAAGACTATGGCCTAAAATGAAATCACTCAATGATGGTTTTAATCTTCAACATAGATTCCTAAAGTGGTTAAAGAATGAAGTTGAGAATGAAATTAAGGATGGAGAAAATTCATAAATAGGTGAATATGGATGTTACTAAAATTGAGATTAAAGTGAGATTGTTTGATAAGGATTGTACAAATAAATTTCTTGGATTAAGATTCTATTTATATTGTAATCATATTTCTATATCATGCATCTCGAACACTCTTAGAATGTGAATTTGGATTCCTATAGTGTATAATTATAGAGGTATCTTCTATTTATATTATAATGGTAACCTTGGCATTATTTTTCATATTACATTTGACTTTAGACTCATTTAAAGTATTTTCTCTTTCTTAAGTACTAGAAGAAGAAGTTGAGAATCTTGTCATAAAAATGGGTCCCACATGTGTTAGTGGCTCCAAAATAGAGAACTATATTTAGGGATTTAATCCATAAGATAGTTATGGGTCGAACATGTCTTTGCGGTTTTATTTTGTATTTAGGGTCTCATTGATTGAAAATATGATGTCCATGTGAATTCATTGATGTCCAAGGTGGATATTGGATTTTTTCATATACTAAGGCCTTGGTTTATTATTTTGGTGAAAAAAATTATGGCTTTTGTCTCTTTACTTATGTATTAGTAGTATAAGATAGTAGTTTAATATCATTTTTTGCAGTTTTTTTTTTCAATGGTGCGAAATTTAAACACAACAATGGAATGTGTGATTTTGAAGACATTCAAAGAAATGAAATACTCCATATTGTGTTTCCAAAATTTCAAATTAAAAGATCTTGTAAAACCCTCTACATTTAAACAAGGAGATTCAAAATAACTGAAACCCAACATTGTGTTTCCCATTCAGAATTATTTTTTATAGTTTTTTTTTTTTGAATGGTGCAAAATTTAAACACAACAATGGAATGTGTGATTTTGAAGACATTCAAGCAACTACTATACTCCACATTGTGTTTCCATAATTTCAAATTAAAAGAACTTGTAAAACCCTCTACATTTAAACAAGGAGATTCAAATAAATGAAACCCAACACTGTGTTTCCCATTCAAAATTATTTTGTACAGTTTTTTATTGAAACACAACACTGCGTTTCCCATTCAGAATTATTTTTTGTAGTTTTTTTTTTCAATGGTGCAAAATTTAAACACAACAATGGAATGTGTGATTTTGAAGACATTCAAGAAACTGAAATACTCCACATTTTGTTTCCCAAATTTCAAATTAAAAGAACTTGTAAAACCCTCTACATTTAAACAAGGAGATTCAAATAAATGAAACCCAGCACTGTGTTTCCCATTCATAATTATTTTGTACAGTGTTTTATTGAAACCCACCACTGCATTTCCCATTCAGAATTTTTTTTTGCAATTTTTTTTTTCAATGGTGCGAAATTTAAACACAACAATGGAATGTGTGATTTTGAAGACATTCAAGAAACTGAATACTCCACATTGTGTTTCCCAAATTTCAAATTAAAACATCTTGTAAAACCCTCTGCTTGCAATAAAATTACCCCTCACCTAGATTTGGTCTGTATTCTCCTCCAAATCCTCCACGTGCACTCCACCTTTCATCTTATTTGGTCAATATTCTCCTTGAAGTCATCCACATGCACTCAGATCTTCATCTTTCCCTTTCAATGTGCAGAAAGGAAACAAAACAAATAGTATTTCAGCTTGCTTTCTTGAAACAGAAAAGGCCCACGTCATTCCCTTCCAATTTTCTCGCACCAGACAAAAGAAACTTGCTGACAAAGCTAACCCACCCACTTTTTTTCTCGACAATGGGCGGGAAAATGCACCTGATGGTGCCGTTAACTCCCACTTGACCATCACTCAAACCTTTCATCCCATCCACCGATTTCAAGCATCTGGTGGGCCCCGCACTATGACATCTTGTCATGTTATGTATGTATCCATGTATGTTCTTGTGTATATTTTTCATGCATTTTTTGATGTACATAGGTGAATTTTGTCTAGTAGTTAGTCATCTACCTATATTGTAGGGTTTTTTTTTTTAGATCTCTTTTATATATATATTTTTTTTGGGCGTTTCCCATGTGACTCTCAGGGTGTGCCTTCTTACCACTTGCCTTTTTTGTGAATATGTATTCTTATCTTTAAATTAATATAGATATCTACCTATTCATCAAAAAAAAAAAAGAGAAAAGAGATGGATTCCACATCGGACCATACCTTTAACCCTACCAATGATATGCACTTTGGGTCAAATGATCAAACAACCTCACAATCACAAACTGCACCTTCATTTGATGACTATACCTTCCATGACATGGAACAAAATTTAACACAAGAAGAAATAGATAATGCATCACAAGATCCTTGGATATTGTGAATCATGGAAAAACTAATATCTATCGATCCTAATAAATATTTCTTTGTACTTGCACAAAATGGAGCTAGACTCCCTCCTAACTTTGATATTTCCACCATCCTAGGAGAAACATCAAGTACAATGTCACAAGAAAAAAGGTGTGGTTAACGCAACACATTCAACACCTAACACCACATCACAATAATTGAACAAAAGCTTGCCACTTGGTCAAACCTTACATTTTACATCAACTGTCAACATACCACCAACATCGACATTCAAAAAATAAACAACAAAACCATTTTCTTCCACATCTTAGACTGCAACACAATAGAGAAACACAAAACCTATAGCTCAGAAAACCTTCAACCAAAATCCACCAAATAAAACTCGAAGGACAAACCCTTTGTTTCTAAGACTACAAGTGAATGCAATTTTTACTTCACAGAACATGAACATACCTCTAGCATAACTAAATCTTTTTTCAGATTAAATTAGAATACAAGCCAACCACTGCAACAACAACCTTCTAATTTGAATCCAATGTCAACATCCTATTTCCAATAAAATACTCCTACACAACAAAAAAATTAGAATACACTCAATAGAAATATCAATGCTTTCTCTTCTAACACAAGTTACTAGAAAACAAATCCATTTGGACATCCAATAAATTATCAAAAAAATGAACATAAATCTTGTGGCACCCTCGCCTATGGATCTTATCTAAAAGAATAAAAACCCTGCAACAAAAAATGTCAAATATGTAGGTATTTGGAAATAAGAAAACATACTCGGTATAAGACTTATGTCATTATCCATTCGATAGGAGCATATACATGTCTCCCTATCCAAAAAACTCCAGTATATGCAAATATTATAAATGCAAAGGGAAGGGAGATCCTATCAAACATGCAAGAATTTAACACAATATCCTTGGATGTTATGTATGATCAAACAAACTTGCTACTACAGTTTTTGACCCCTTGTTAAAAATTGAGTGTCTCATCTGAATTTTTGTCTAAGTATAAGTTTTTGATCTTTCCCTTGGTTCTCAAAACCTTGTCGATTCCTATCTAGGTTATCACAAACTCGTCCCCACCTGATACTTTAAAGTTTAAGTTGAATTTATCCCTTGAGGTCAGTCTTTTGTCAAATTTTGAGAAGTTTTTCAAAGCCTGAAGTACTTGCTGCAACTTTCATAAGTTCCAATGAAGTCAAAGATAAAGTTACCTCAATTTTTTGTAAAGGTTTCAAAACCTCAATTAGTTCCCAATGAGGATATAAAAAATTCCTGTTCTTCCAATGGCGAGCTTATCATCAAATTATTCTATTCCAAGAAGCAGTGTAAAGAGGATTACATTGGAGATTAAATACTTCATAACTTTATAGTAGTTTTGAAACCTTTGTCAACTCCCGATGAGGTTGTTGAAACTAACTATTATGTCAAAGAAGTTCTCCCTAGCTGTTCATTTTCAAATATCTAAAACTTTGTTAGAGTGAATGGATATATCTATGTGAAAGCTTACATGTGCCAACCTGAGCAAGGTGTACTTTAACTACCCACCACTGCAACACTAATTACAAATATTTTAAAATGGTTTGAGCTATTTAGAAGGAACATTCTAATATCGAATGGAGAAAGGATCAGAGTGGAGAAAAAAGGAGAACCCACCTAGCTAGTGATTCTGAGGAGCTCTAAGAATAATTGAGGTATTTTTTTCTTGACTGAGCCATAATTTACTAGAAAATAGTGAATTACACTTTGGGGTGGAGAATGACATCGACATAAGTTTTCCTCTCTGTATAACTAGGTGGGTACCCTATGTTTTTGTTTAGAATTAAGTATAAGTATTAGGGTTATGAATATGTTTCTGGGTTAACCAATTTTTTTTTGGAAATAGGTGATACCAAGTTAGGGCATGCAAGTTTAAATAAGTTGTGGGATATAATTAGGAAAGCCAAATCCATTGCCTATTACACAAATATTAATAGAGAGTTGATTGTTGCAAGGTTTAGTGTCCCTAGTGTCCATTCAATGCTCAAATTTAGTAATGAAATTTATTACTCATTATGACCTCGAAACAAAAGAAGTCAGGATGAATGATAATAAATTATTGGTAAGGATTCAAAGAGCTACTTTTTCTTCCTATTTGAACATTCAAGAAAGAGAGAAATACTCTTCTTTTGATTTCACCTCTTCAAAAATTACTTTTTTAGAAAGGAAAGGGGTGTATAGAAATTCAATTGCTGAGTGGTTTGCCATGCCTAAGAGGGCTAAATATGAACTACCTAAGAATTTGCATGAGTCACTTTGTAAAAATGATTTATGATATAATCGTGCTTCTGTATAAGCTAAGGGGAAATGAGAGAGCTCATGAATTTGAAGAATGGATGCATTTCTTCATTCAAATCATAATTGGAGGAGATAAGTTCTTGGATTGGGAACAAATCATAATTGACCAAGTGCATCATATGATTACCAATTTTCAAGTCAACAGGTCATTTACATGTCCTTATATTTGATCTATGCTATTGTAAACACTAGACCCTAGGCTAGACTGAGGCCAAGTCTGACTCTACACGATGAAGTCTCAATCTTTGATTACTATGATAAGATACAATTAGGCAAAATTTATCATCATCACAGGAGAGTTAATAGCACTCTCACCATGAGGGTAACTCAGGAGATACAAGGGGACATTGGATTAAGAATTAATCCTAAAGCTACTTAGCTAATTGATACCTATGAAATTCATTTCATACAATTCCAATGGTTTTATTACATTAGGATCATAGGGTTTTATGGTACCCCATTGAAGCTTCCCAAGTATTTTGAAGACAAGTTTGTGTTGATAGAAGTCTGCAGAAAAGTAGCAGAAGTGAATAAATAGTGTCAAAAAAGAAAAAGAAAAGGGTCAACATATAGTTCCCAATTGAACTTGGTTATTTTCTTGCAATTCTATGTCTGATGCACTAAACATTGAGAGAGACTTGGTTAAATTTAATTTTTAATTCTATGATGCAAGATTCTCTTTTCACAATAAATATTTTGTAAAGAATAATCTGCAATTAGGTCTTAGATTCCATCATGTTTCTGACCTAGAGGATTATTAGTTTGAGTTTTCCCTGATGAGTATGAGGAAAGAAGGAGTTAGATGAGGTTGATTGTGAATCAAATAAGTACATTCAAATTAGGTTGGAAAATCCAAGATATTGAAGATGATGAATCCAACCTAGTGGATCCTATTTTTGTTAAATATATGCAATTCAACCTATTTTATCTATGGACTAGATCACTAGGGAATTTGAGACTTGTTGTCATGGAGATTGCACTCAGATGCTAGGTTTATATGTTCAACAATCTTGTGAAACATTGAAACATCTTCAAGCTTGTGGGTATGCTCATAGTGAAGAGGAATCTCCAGATTATGGGCTAGCTCCCTTATGATTTTCTAATGAATACTGGTAATTTTAAGGTAAAGAGAAGAAAGGATTTGAAATAAATGGATAAACTGAAAGTAAAACTATGGTGATGCAGCTAAATGGAAAATATGAGCAGTTTGATTCACAACTATCTCTCACAAAATCTGTTTTCACAACTCAAATTGTTTAGTTTAATCACATAAATGTTTCACAAAAAAGCCTAATAATCTATCCTTTATGAAGGAAAATGATATTTTCACAACTTGAAGGGAAAGATGAATCTATAGCACAATCTATGACATGTGACTAAACCTGCTTCTGTATACATGCTTCGATTAATCAGACATAAATTTAAAGTTTTTGAGATTTGAAACTCATTAAATTTGCATCCAAATCATTAACAAAGACAAAACACCTGAATGTGAGAAGGCTAACACTTGATTGGAATAAGAGAATGAAGGAAAATCTAAAAGTAACTATCTCAAATAACTTGTAAGCTACTGTATATACTAATAACTATAAAAATGAGTTACAAGATCAATCTCTCTTTGCAAAATGCAAAGGCAAGATACCAAAACTGAGGAAAAAGACTATATTTTTAAATATATACAAAAGGTTACTCCAAGGTTCCAAGAGGTGACACTAGCAGCTAAATGAAAGTGAAAATATCTCCCGAATTCTCTCTCACAAGGAAAGATGAAAACCCACAAAAAGGGGGCCCACAACTGATGTAAAATGGACTCAAATGGTTGCAAACTCAATCTGCATGATAGTCGACCCAAAAAGGTTCATAAAAAGGCTCCACCAATTGAAAATGAGACCTTGAAACCTGTGCTAAACTCCACTCTTTACTTTGCATGATATAAGGATTACATCCCCTAGTTTTGCATGATTTGAGAACCTTAGAGGAACCTCGGTTAACTCCACCTTCTAATTTTGCACTTTATCACAAATAATAAAGTAGTTTATAAATTACTACTTTATTATTTGTTTACAATGTGTGTTTGATTTTAAAAGTATGCAAATCTTTTGAAAGGATAAATGATAATGGAGTTACATGTTTGTAATTTTGCAAAATTTGCAAGGAGGTATACATGACATCAAATAGATAACAATTTAAATTATTTAAAGTTTTTTTTTTGAAGAAAAGGAAAAAATGTCTTATGTAGAAATCGACCACTTAGGGTAAAGAAAACCCTAAGTCAAAAAACCCATGGCCTTTGTTTCATCCTTCACTTCATTTTGTATTTTGTAACTTTACTGCTCTGCTTGATGTGCCACCATGCAAGGGTTCCTCTGAAGCTTTTTTGGATATTTGAAGGCTCGCCGATGTAAAATATTTGGGTATACATGGGGGTAAGCCTTAACTTGCAAAAAAATTGTTGTTTCTTCTTTCTTTGTGTGAAAGGAAATGACTCTTTGTTGATAGAAAATCATTTCTTCTTTACCTTCCTATGTAGAAAAGTTATAAAAGATGCATAACTCTATGTGTTCTTTATGATTCGATGCTTTTCCTTTGACATAGAATGGAGGCTGTGGTCTAAGTTATCTGCTCGAATCTTCTTGGATGAGACTTGTTATTCTTCTCAGCCCTTTGAGTTATCTTTATTTGTTCCTTACTATTCGATGCCTTGCTTTTATTTATCTATTTGCACGCTTGAGGGTTTTTCTGATTTCCAGTAGAAAACTCTGCTTCTTCCATCAAAAATTAATAATATGCTCATCACTATCAAAAACCTACCAACTAACATTGTTATCTAGTACAGATGGTCTCAAAACCACTTTTACATACTTTTGTACCTCAATATTATGTCTATCAGTTAGAATATCAAATGGTGATCCTATGGTAGCAAGCTTATCGACTTGTTTATTTCGATTTCTAGGAATATACAACAGATTGAAAGCATCAAATTCTTCAATTAAGTCCCAAGTTCTATGCTTATAAAGTTTGAGAAAATCATTTTTTGTAACATTCATATTTCTTACTTGATTTGTAATCAACTCATAATCACCAAATACTTGCAGGAATTTAATATCTTTCTTTCTGGCCCACTCTAGGCCATGAATGATTGCTCAGTATTCAACAGTATTGTTTGAGAAACTAAAGGAAAAGTGAAGTGGTTAATAATACCTTTTCTTCATCAGGTGAAATCTACATGGATCCTCTACCAACACCCACTTTACTTCTTGAGCCATCAAAATACAACTTCCAAAGCTGATTACTTTGTTGTTCTGGGTATTTTTCATCTTTCACTAGATTTGGAACAATTACATCAGGCTCTTGAATCATTTAAATTCCCAAACCTACTTCATCCATGTGACTGAAAGAATCATCCTCATGATTATCGGTTACCCACTCATCTAAATCTATATTAGGTATGCCCTCAATAGGTACACTAGGGTCTAGGATCATGGATTGATCCTCCTACTCATGGATATCTAGGTTTGCATTTATAGGATTAGAAACATAAGGCTCAATATGATCTTTGGCCCATGGTTTTGACTTGACGGTCACTCTAGTGCCATATCTAGTTATAAAAAACATATGTGGCTAATCTGATGATAAATACCCACCCAACTCTATAGTAAAATCTCTAGAAAGGAAAATAGCAAAGAAAGGTCATAAATCAATGACATAGATATCCCGTGGGATTGAAAAGTTTGGACAAGCATGTAAGGTAAGGGGAAAAATTTTAATCACTCCAACATACTTAATGGTTGTACCATCTAATTGAACTACCCCCTTTGACAATGGCTCATAAATTAGTCCTAACTTATCCACTAGTTGTTTAGGCATAACAAAGCTACTTGCTCCGGAATCAATCATGCAATTGTGCACTATATTTTCACCAAAAATAAAACTTACGTAAAACAAAGGTGGCTTTACCTCTTGGGTTGTCTGCTCACTCTTTCCTTTTGAACTATTTGCAAGAAATTTAGGCTACTCTTTAGTAGACTCATTAGAAATAGAAATCTTAGCTAAAGCCTCCTACAATAAATCCTTTCACCTAGGAATGTGCAATGCATCCAACATGGACAATATAAATGTGGATTTTCTCATATGATTAATAATACTAAATGCTGGAGTACTAACCTTTTTCTGCACTTTGGGAATAAAAACTTTGGTTTGTAATTTTAAAGGATGAGATTGGGTATTTAGCTATTCCTTAGTAGTTTGAGGCTTTCCTCTTGGAAAAATCTAAACATTCTGAGAAGTAGAAGGTTGAACCTGCCCCTGTTGGGCTGCAAAAGTTTGACCTTTATCTTTACCGGCTTGCTGGTGATCTTTATCTGCTTATTGCTCCTTAGAAATAGATTGTTGTCTTAAGTCAATAGCACTTTTCTTTGTCCTTGTATTGGCTCCAATGGAGGTAGATGACTGATTCTGTCCTTGAACATGATTCACTCCATAAAATTTATTACCTTGCCAGTTCATCATGGCAACATCAAGATCATTATGTTGCATTTGAGGATCTTTCTGATTATTATTCTCCTTTGCTATATTTTTAGAAGTAGTATAGTTACTATGTACCATAAGGGCCTAATTGATCACTCCATTCATCCATGTAGCTTGGTTATGAGGCTGATTACATGGATAACGCCACACATAATGTTGTGCCAGTTTCTTTTGCATGGGTACAATCTCTTTTGAAGAGTTAGCAACATTTTGGTTATATGGCTGATTAGGCCTAGCATTGAAATTTCTTTTATGTCCTTGATAGTCAGCCTGATAAGGTGGTCTATTTTCTTGGAATGGTGCTTGGTAAGGTCTAAAATTTTGACCTTGTTGATTTTTGAGGCTCACTAAGTCATTGCTAACAGTTTGCAGCACTTTTTCCATTTGTTGTTGGGTACGTCTAAGCTCTTGAAAATATGAATATGCTGGAACAACGTTATTTTGAACATCTACTTGATAGCCTAATACTAGAACAATCGGTAATGGGGAATAGGGGGTATTTGTATAGGAATTAAAGGCTGAATATTAGGTAAAATAGGCATAGGAGGCCTTGGTGCAATGTTACCAACCTGAATAAGATTGTTCTCAACTCTAATAGCTATATCAAATGCTCCTAGCAGTGTTAATCCACCCATAGATTTTATCATTACAACAATATCACTATTTAATGCTCTAAGATAATACAAGAATGCATGATCAAGTGAAGCTCTTATCATTGTTGGGATTCTATTCTAGGTTCTTTGAAACTATAATTTGAAATCAATCATCTGCTCCTATGAAGCTCTTTTAATTGTTGTCATCTTCTCAACAAGGGAAAGATTATTTGACTTATCTAAAAAATATTTACTCAACTTATATCCCAAGTCATCCCATGTTACAATAATATTAATAGGAAAAATTCTAAACCATTGGAGTTATTTTCCTTTGAATGATGTTGCTTAAAGTCTCAATGCCACATTCTCTTGTGTAACATGATGAACTCTGAAAAGTGAAGCTACATCCCTTATATTCTCTACTGGTGTAGTCTGATCTTCCCCAGTGAAAATAGGTAGAATTTTGAGTGCAACCATTGGTATATCATCATTCTACTGTAGATTCAATGGGATTCCACCATTGAATGGTACAAAGACATGAGCTCTAGCCATCAGAGCTGCTTGAACTCTTGGATTTGGAACCTAAAGTATTAGTACAGGACGTGTTGGAATTACTGGTATTGAATTTGCAAATCTGAGACTAGGAGGTGTAGAATGAGATCTTGGTGTTGAACATGATCTTGATCTCCTTAATCTACTTCTTGTTGTTCTACCTCTTATTTTGGGTGATGAAAGCTATAGGTATTCAAAGGTATCAAAACTTCCTCTTTTCTAAATTCTTCTCATGTGCTGCTTGATATTGAATCTACAATAAAACCAACAAACTATGTAGTCAAATATAAAATTTTAACCTCTAATCAGTAAAACAATGTTGTATTTTATAGAATGGTAGCTTGAAAGCTTTGAATTATTTCTTTGAAGTGAGCTTCAGAGTCCCATTGGGTGTTCCAAAAACTATTTCCATAAAGACTGCAACTAGATACTAAGTTTATATGCTTAGCAATCTTGTGAAACTATATATAGGAGTGAATTTACACCCCTTACACAAATTCCCCTTTTACACTCCCTCACCTTAGAAAACTAAATATAAACAAAAAATTCCACATGAGCAAGTTGCCTTTGTTACACTTGGTGTTTGTCTTTTGTGTTAGTAGAAGAATAACTATTAGGGATGCTCGCGCGATGCATAGAAGGTCCTACATCTGAAGCCAACAAAGGCGTTACACTTCCTATTGGGGTCAATTTGTAATGCCCCTCTTCAACCAAATGACTTGAATAAGATGGCCATTTTTCTCATTCTCCCTTCAAAAATACTCTTCATTCCTTCATTTCATCTCTCCAAGTATTCAATTCATCCTCTCTAAGTAATCAATTCATCCACTACCAATCTTCTTTTAGCACTCCCTAAGCATTCTAGCATTCACTTCTTGCACTCTCAGTCTTCAAGAAACACTTTGGCACTCCATAGAAAAAGCAACAATAGTCCATCAAATCTGTAGAGCAAGTGTGGAACAACACCATTGCAGCAGGGGCTTGAGTCCTCTCTTTTTCTCCCCCATTAGCTAGTGAGCTCTTGGTGGAGGTGGTAAACATTTTCACTCCTCTCCTCTATGATTTGGTTGAGTAGAAAAATATTGTTTTGTAGTGTTATCGTGTTATTTAATTTCATTCTTCCTTTATCATAATTTTCTCTGCAATTGCTATCTTGGCTGTCCATGGAGGTGGAAACAATAAAATAGTGGTTAGACTAAGGTAGGTCCCTATACAACCCCCAAAAAATTTCCTCTTTCTTGTGTGTAGGTGGATGTGCATTTGGAGATAGCTAGAGAATAGGCTCTTTTGTGAGATTATTTTTGTCACCCTATCTTTAATGTATTTTCTTTATCATATTCGATTGTATATCTCTTATTTTATAGTGTTGTTTTGTTACACTAAAAACCATTAGATAGGATGTCAACTCATTTTCTATAAGTTCTCATTGTATTTTTGGTCCTTTTGTCATATGGACACCACTACACCTGAGAGACGCCAGTGCATCACGTTGTCATCTTGAAACTGTGCTTTCATCCTTGGATAGAGAGCTACCTGAGGTATAGTTTTGAACTCGAAAACTGGCTCGCCTAGCCCTAAAATTGGTTTTGAGCTTGCAGAGTGGTTGGAGGACCTTATAGTCCTCATCACTCTTGAGCATCATTTGAAACATCCCTTTAGAATAAGGTAAGTTAGGGAAGCCTTCCACTATTGGCCCTCCATGACCTGGGGCCTGGAACATGGCTGGTGCCCCTCTCTTACATTTTTGGTGGAAGCGAATGTGAGCCTGCGTCTGTTCATTTGTGGGTGTTGAAACTTATCCCACATGCCTAGTGATTGTCGTGTCCTTGAGCATTGTGAAGGTTTATGAACATTACAACCCAGTCCACAACCTCCGAGTACATTGTCAAGAGAAGTATAAGACACCTTCTAATGGATAAGATGAGGGTCACCTCTAGTTTCTATATGAGCCTTTTCTCTGGACATGTGATGGGTCTTTTAGCTTAGGAGCAGTTGTCAAGGGACGAGGTAGAAATCCTTGATGAAACTGATCACATCCCCACTCCTCCTATGCCTCCCACACCTTCGTCAGTAGATGAGCATGAGGTTGTTCATATTCCTTCAGAATATGTCTCCACCCTTAGCAAAGGGTTGGGTGAATTAGAGAATCACTTGGAAAGAAACCCAAAGATGGCTAGGGCCACTCAGATTATTAGAAAAATAAAGTATATGGTGGGAAAAGACCAAAATAGGCATAGAACTCTTGGCTAGCCTCTCTAGTCTAACTGAAGTGTGCACCCCTTTGAATAATTCTAGAATTATACAAGGGGCCACTTTTGAAGAACATGCAAGAAAGTTGGGAGTATCAATGCCTCCCACATCTATATACATGGTTGACGTAGTCCCTTCGATCCAAATCCCTTCTACCTCTAAAGGATCCAAAACTATGAAAGTGAATAGGATCCCCTTGGGTTTCAACTTCACCCTTCCTACCACCTCTAGCAGTGGAGGCTTTGGTAGTAGTGGTGGATTCAGTGGTAGGGGTGGCACTTGTGGAAATGATTTTGGTGGAGGTCATGGAGCTGGTTTCAAAAATGGAAGTGGCTCCAATGGAGGCCCTGCTCATGGTGGTGGCTTTGGCAGTGGTTCCAATGGTGTCCATGGCAACAGTTTCAGAGGTGGATCTGATGGTGGTTCTAGAGGAGGTTCTAGTGGTCCTATATCATCCAATGACACTATTCTGAATACTCTCCTTCAGAATATGGGTAAGATGTAGAGCCAGTTGGTGAGTCTCTCTGAAGCCTCTACCCTGCCTATCTTCCAACCCTTCTTTTGACATAGCCCACTGTTGGTAGCAATTTTAAACACTCCCTTCCCACAAGGAATGGAGATCCCAAAGTTTGAAAAGTATTGCGGCAAAGGGGATCCATAGACACATTTATCTGACTTTAATGACCTATGCACAAATTTATTCCATCATGATGCATTGATGGAAAAACTATTTCCGTAATCTCTCAAGGATACGATGCTCAAATGGTATTGTTCCTTGCTCAATAATTCCATTTTATCATTCGATCAGCTCGTGAACCAGTTTCTCTGACAGTTTCAAGCCAACATCGGATCAAAGATGACCTTTTTGGATCTCATTTGATGCAAACAAGGAGATAATGAAAATATTACTAATTTCATCATGTGTTATCAAGCACTCTTCTCACAAATCTTGTACCCATTTCCTGATTCAGATGTGCATAAGGTATTCATAGGGAACCTGCAAAGGCCTCGACAAGAGGAGTTTTCCCTTATGAATTACCCTTCTTTCTCGCATTTGTGTGCAACACTATGGGAGTATCAACAAATGGTATTCTAGTTCGAGGGATCCTCCTCGCACTCCCATTCTGAAGGAAGATCCATCATATCAATCTGTAGGAAAGGTAAGGTTGTTGCGAATGTAGTAGCCACTATAGATGACAACGACCCAAATGCAACCGAAAGTTCAGAAAGTTAGTAGAATCCTATTTTTCCATCTTGCAAAATTTGGTGAAGGATAAGATCATGACCTTACAGAATCCTAAGCCTCTTAAGGAACCTTACCCTAGTTGGTACGATGCAAATAGCTATTGTTAATACCATCGAGTAAACATACATGATACTGAATGTTGTATGTGCCTGCATCATGAGATATAGGATCGCATCAAGAATTGTACTATTCATCTTGATGGAAGCAAACAAAATACAAATAAATTAGTGGAAAAAGCGAACAATGAGTTGGAAATATACATAGACTTGTTTCCGTCGTGTTTTGCCAACATGATTTTTGATCCCTCCGAGTATGTCACTCAACCCAAGGCCTATATTAGCATGGTTAGGGTTACTCCCACTCAACAACCTATGACCAATTTTCGGATGTGATTTTCACCTCACAGGATATTCTTGTGAACAATAAGCCTTCTCCCCTCTACATTCCTACTCACCTTAATGGCAACATTGTGATGGGGGTTTTGGTTGATACCGTGAGCCATGTGAATATTATTACAAAAGAAACATTGTTACTGAATTCATCATAGAAGGAGAAGTATGGAGAAAAAAAATCCACCATCCATACACGTGATGGTCTCTGTCTCAAACCATATGTCTTGATAACCTTATCTATCTTGGTTGTACCTAGGGCTGTTGACATGGTTTTCAATGTTATTCCGTAGTCGGATCTATTTAGGTTGAAGCTAGGCATACCTTGGCTAACTTCCATGAATGGGATCACCTCCATAATTCATAAAAATTTATTTCTCCCATGAAGGTGCCATGCATGTAGTGCATGACACTCGATACCAACCTCTAGTGTCCTAGGGGGATATTCATTGGATCACTTTTGGCCCTCCCCAGTAGGTCTACTTCCTCCAAGAACAAACCTAATTTATAAAAACTATATAAAGTATAAGATTGGGGGCAAGAGATAGCCAAAACTGACACTTCTTGTAGCACAACAACCAACTACCTCCTCTTCCTAAAAGGGAAAGGAAAAGTTGCCCCTTCTCAGGCTGCCTCGTTTGCTCCCCTTTCTTGGGAGGTGTATTGGATGAGTAAGCTTGGCATTTACCCATTGAGTCCGATGGTGCTTGCTTGGCGTAGATCCAAGATCAGGATATCGGATCTCCCTACTGAGCCTCTTGGGCCTTGGTACTATTTGTATGAAAAAAATAAAGGCTCTCGAAGAGGATTTTCTCCACGGTCTCCTACCACTTTTGCTCCCAAAGTAGTAAATAGGAAGAGGCCCACTACTGAAGCACTTGATTCAACTCCCCCTCCTGCTTTTCAAACGGTCCCTCATGCTCCCATTCAGGAGTGTTCCTCTATCAGAAATGGTTGTAACAGACACTCCCATGGCTGAGCAGGAGCCTTTTGTTTCTTTGTAACTTCCAACCTCTAGCTTGAAGAACCAAAGGAACCACCTTGTGCTTGAGCGTAAGCATTGGAGAAAGGCTCCCACAATTGAGGAGGCCACTTTATAGGAAAAGAATGAGGAGATGACCACCCCTATGTTAGGGCCTCTTATGGTGTCTTCCCCCCTCCTTTATCCTATTTTTGTTCAACCTAGTTTAGTCTCCCCTTCATCTCCTGTTGTGAGTGCATCTGACCCCAAAAAGGTGAAAGTGTTTATTTCTCCTTCAGTGGAGCCACCCTTACTAATCTCCCTTCTGGACGTCCTTCCTTTTTTTGAAACCCATAGATATGCTAAACTCTTTAGTGGTATTTGCTGCAGTTTTCTCCTCTTCTTCCTCTATGCCTCTCGCCTCATCTATAGGGAGTTCACACCCATGAATGAAGCAAAAGGTAGAGGTTGGTGTTGGGGATAAGGATTCAGTTCTATCATCAAGATAGACATCTAAGACAACAATTCCTTAGTGATTTCAATTCAAACTCACAACAAAGACATAACCAACTATTCCATAAAGTAGAAATAGGCACAGTTGTTCCCCCATTGATCCTACTGAGGAAAGTAAATTCTTGACAAGTAACAGATTGAACACAAGAAAAGATTCAAGAACATGAATCAAAACAACCATGAAAGAAAAAACTATGAACACACAGATATACGTGGGGAAAAAAAATTTCAAGTAAAAAACCCCACCTCCAAAACATTTAGCTCACTTGTATTATTCAATAACTAAAATGGTTACAATACAAAACTAAAGCTATGCTCTTCAAGATATTACATCTTGTTCATCTCAAGAAAGAATAATGGCAACACAAATAAAAATCATCACACAGTTACAATGTCCTTATGACATACTATGTAGATTCCCTTCAGCTCCTCACAAATGACTATCATAGCCAACCTCACAGCCAACCCAACCTCTTGGCCTCACAGGTTCACATCTTACCAGATCCGAGAGTCTAAGTTTTCATAGTTGAACCGCTCAAAAAATCTTAGCCTCTCTCTGTTATCGCTCATTATCCATATCGATCTACACACCAGAATACATATACTGTGTGCCAACCTATTCAGCCCATCCCTGCTAGCAATGGTCATTAAGATAATAAATTATCCACTTGCAATCCTTCCATTTCTGATAACGTGCACCGCTGACTCTACAAGCATCGAGCCATGCAACATTAAATCCGGTCTGATATATTTCCATCAACCTTGCTATAATAATGCAACTCAATCACACATCATAAAATAACCAATCGTCCAACTAGATCATAAAGATCTTCCATGTGTTGTTATCTCATTCACTATCATACTTTGACTGCCGATCTAGCTTGGTCAAGCTCGGTCAACTGAGCTCTAAGCCCATTTTCCTTCTACCGCACTACCATTTCCTAGACCAACACACCTCGCAGTATGGTGGTAAGCCATCCAAGCTCCTTCAAGCTTTGGCCCATAGACCGCCACTGCACTACCGCCGACCCATCCGTCTTGCCTCGCGGTATGGCGGTAACCGCCCAGTAGACCATCAGCGGTCATACCGCGCTACCGTGGAGACCGCCAGGTCTCATCGCGGTAGAGCGGTAATTGCTCTAGAAGATTGCCAGTGGTCTTACCGCGGCCACCGTAGTCACTCCGAGCACCGACCATGGTAGGGCAGTAACCGTCACCAGACCACTACCACCAACCATCAACGGTCTACTACACCCACCGCGGCTTAAGAATAAGCCTCTGTGGTAGGGTGGTAACCGCTTCCTTTGCCAGCTCGCCACCACTGCTTCGTCCACCACATTAACTCACCACCAATCGGACCACCCAACGGTAAGACAACAAGCCTTCACTCCACCACTCAATCACTCACCACACAACCGTGCCACCTCCAAGAGACCTATGCAGTATAGCAGTAGCACCTCCCAACCACCAGAAAAAGTAAGGTGGTCTACGGTAAAGCGGTAAAATGCACAACTGTGCCACCAAGGAAAGAACAGGCAGTGGTATGGTGGTAAAGGCCATAAACATGAAGAAATCACCTAAGTCTTCAATGGAAAAGACCAGAAAGTTGAGGCAGACTTTCCCAATAGTTGGTGCTTCCAATAATGGAGGATGCAAGAGGACCCCATCCTCTCTGAAGAGTGGTCCTACACTGACTTGTTCCATCCAAGTAATGAAACTAGCCCCAAATTCCCCTGAGTTCGTGACCACTCCTGAATCATTCGGTGAGCCTAGTGGTGAATCTCGGGTGTAGTCTTCCCTGTCCATCAAGGTAAAACATGGCACTCGAGTAAAGTTATTTTTGAACTCTCTAGATGAAGTTCTAACCTTGTCAGTGATCTTCACAAAATCACTAGCTTTAGCTCTATAAGAGCTTAGTGTAGGGGACCTTGTCAGGCCCTCTTCCTTAGCCCTTGTTGTGGGAGGGTCAGAATCTCCTCTCCTTAACATTCCACCACTGTAGGCTCATCCTCCTTCCTCCTACGATGATCTAGTGTGGGAAGCAGATGACCTCTTGATCGATCATTATTAGGGGGAGGCCCCTTTTCTTTATCTTTAGATTATAAATGTGTGTGTATTGTGATGTGTTCCCCTATTATCATGCTATGTGTTCCTGGATGACCCTTGTCACCCTTGTTGGTACTTGGATACAGGAGTGATTTTTGTGCCCTATTCCTTCTTCTATATATTTCATCATTCTTCCATGTTGGTGATTTGACTTTCAGAAAATTAGGGACAATGCAAAGCGTTGGGGGCATTTAGGATTCCCTTCCATGTTGACCCAACTTTTTACTTTTACTTTGTTTTTCATGCATTCTTCCTGATCTCATTGGGGATTGATGATATTTTGCCTTGCACCGTGGTTACCTATTATTTATAAAAGCATGAGACGATTTTACCCCACAAAATTAGATCCCCTTGTGCCCTTTGTTTGTGTTTTTCTCTCTTTCTTGCTCTTTTTCCTTCCTCTTTCTCTTCTTTTCTTGAGTTGTACTTCTCATGTGTTACAATGCCATCTCTATAATGCTTCAATTTTTAGAAAATGCATTCGTTTCCAACAAATATTTTCTCAAAAGTCTTCATGAGCATTTCTTTTCAAAATTGTATTCACAACTTGGACCCCTTATGGAGCATGTTTCCTTCATCATGGGTTTCTAAAGAAAGAACTTGAGAACCTTCCTCTGAGGTGGGAACCACTTTTACATTCCCCTTGCGAGGGGGGACTTTTTTTCCTTTCAAATTCCTTAATGAAGTGAACATATTTCAAAATGATTCCTTGATGATGAATCGATTTGAGAAGGAATGTCGTTCCTGTACTTTCAAATAGCACATCCCTTGAGTGGACCTCCTCTTCACACTGGGTTCCTAAGGGACACCTTTGAAAGTTTTCCAACTTGTCGATGGTCTATGTAACTGTCTGCTTACTTTCTTGTGTGGAAATTTTTTGACATGTTCTATCTGCGAGTAAACATGTCACTTTGCAGGTGTGCCTGTGAAGCCACTTCTTGAATCTGTGGAGTCAACTTCCTTTGGTTTCCTCCATGTGAGATATCTTGGGGGATACCTCCCTATAGTTCTGCGAGCCTGTAGGGTGCTTCCTTTGAGCTTCCACCATGTGAGAGATCTTGGGGGTCGCTCCCCTATGGGTCTACAGTTCTGTAGGGAACTTTTCTTAGTTTCCTTCATGTGAGAGATCTTGGAGGATACCTTCCTTGCAGGTCTGTCGGTCTATAAGGTGTTTTTCTTAGTTTCCTTCATGTGAGAGATCTTGGAGGATACCTTCCTTACAGGGTTGCTAGCATCTGAGGCACTTACTTCTCAGGGCTTCTTTTATGTGAGAGATCTTAGGGGTCACCTCCTTGTAGGTCCACGGGCCTGTAAGACACTTTCATTCTACAACTTCATGGTTCTGTTGGACTATGGAGTCTTTTGTTTTAGCCCATGTTTTCAAGCTTTCCAGATCTTGGTTTTCTTGCTCGATAATTTAGGTATACATTTCTAACCCTACTACCTTTCCTATCTACTTTACCAAAGCACTCATCAATATTCATGCTCACTAAAGTGGGGGAAAAATGTATAGGAGTGAATTTGCACCCTTTACACAAATTCCCCTTTTACACTCCCTCACCTTAGAAAACCAAATCCGAAGGAAAAATTCCACATCATCAAGTTCCCTTCATTCCACTTGGCGTTCGTATTTTGTGTCGGTAGAAGAATAACTATTGGGGATGCCTGTGCGACACATAGAAATCCATGTGGCATGCTTATTTCCTTGATGGATTCCTATGTCTGAAGTGAGCAGAGGTGTTACACTTCCTATTGGGTTTGATTTGTAATGCCCCTCTTCAACCAACTGACCCGAATATGGCTATTTTTCTCATTCTCCCTTCCAAAACACTCTTCATTCCTTCATTTCATCTCTCCAAGTATTCAATTCATCCTCTCCAAGTATTCAATTCATCCTCTAGAAATCTTCTTTTGGCACTCCCTAAGCATTCTAGCATTCACTTCTTGCACTCTCAGCCTTCAAGCAACACTTTGGCACTCCATAGTAGTAGCAACAACACTCCATCAACTCCGTAGAGCAAGTGTGGAACAACACCATTGCAACAAGGGCTTGAGTCCTCTCTTTTTCTCCCCCATTAGCTAGTGAGCTCTTGGTGTAGGCGGTAAGAATTTTCACTCCTCTCCTTTATGATTTGGCTAAGTAGCACAATACTATTTTGTAGTGTTTTTGTGTTCTTTACTTTCATTCTTCCTTTATCATAATTTTCTTTGCAATTTATATCTTGGTTGTTCATGGAGGTGGAAACACAAAAATGAGGGTCTAACTAAGGTAGACCTCTATACATCCCCAACAATTTTTCTCTTTCTTGTGTGTAGGTGGATGTGCATTTGGAGCTAGCTAGTGAATAGGCTCTTTTGTGAGCATTTTTGTCACCGTAGCTTTAATCTATTTGCATTTTCATATTTGATTGTATATCTCTTATTTTATAGTGTTGTTTTGTTCTGCTAAAAACCATTAGCTATGTTATCATATGATTTTCTATTACTTCTCATTGTACTTTCAATCCTCTAGTTGTACAGATACAAGCACACCTAAGAGATGCCAGCTTGCTGCGTTATTGTCCTGAAATTGCACTTCTGTCCTCAAACAAAGAGCTACTTGAGGTATAGTGTTGAACCCAAAAACTAGCTCACGTAGCCCCAAAACTAGTTTTAGGCCCACAGAGTGGTTGCAGGACCTTATAGTCCTCATCACTCTGGACTCTCATTTGAAATATCCCTTTAGACTAAGGTAAGTTAAGGAATCCTTCCACTCTTGTCCCTCTATGAGTTGGGGCCTTGAACGTGGTTGGTCCCCCTCTCTTACATAAACATTGAAATATCTTCGAGCCCGTGGGTATGCTCATAGTGAAGATGAATCTCCATATTATGGAATGGCTCCCTTATGATTTTCTAATGAATAACTAGTAATTTTTAAGGTAAAGGGAATAAATGCTTTAAAATAAATCAACAAACTAAAACTTAAATCATGGTGATGTACCTAACTGGAAAAGCTGAGTAGCTTGATTCACAACTATCTCTCATAATTTTTTTTTTCACAACTTAAATTGGACAGTTTAATCACATAAATATTTCACAAAGAGGCCTAATAATCTATCCTTTATGAAGGAAAATGATATTTTCACAACCTAAAGGGAAAGATGAATCTATAGCACAATCTATGACCTATCACTAAACCTGATTCTGTATACATGCTTCCATTAATGAGACATAAATTTAAAGGTTTTGAGATTTAAATATCATTAAATTTGCATCCAAATCATTAACAAAGACAAAAAACCTGAACGTGAGAAGGCAAACACTTGATTGCAATAAGAAAATGAAGGAAACTTTGCAAGTAAAAATGTAAAATAACCTGTAAGCTGTTGTATATACTAATAACTATAAAAATGAGTTACAAGATCAATATCTCTTTGTAGAATGGAAAGGCAAGATGCCAGAACTGAGGAGAAAGACTATCTTTTTCAATATATATAAAAGGTAACTCCAATGTGCCAAGAGGTGGCACTAGCAGCTAACTGAAAGTGAAAATATCTCCCAAAATCCCTCTCATGAGAAAAATGAAAACCCACAAAAAGGGGGCCGACAATTGATGTAAATTGGACTCAAATGGTTGCAAACTCAGTTTGCATGATAGTTGACATAAAAAGGTTCCTCAAAAGGCTCCACCAACTGAAAATGAGACCTCAAAACCTCTGTTCAACTCCACTCTTCACTTTGCATGATATAAGGATTGCATCTCCTAATTTTGCATGATTTGAGAACCTCAAAGGAACCTCTATCAACTCCACCTTCTATTTTTTCACTTTATCACAAATAATAAAGTAGTTTATATATTACTATTTTACAATGTGTGTTTGATTTTAAAACTATGCAAAAATTTAGAAAGGAATAAATGATAATGGAGTTAAATGTTCGTAATTTTGCAAAATGTGCAAGGAGGTATACATGGCACCCAATAGATAGAAATTTAAATTATTCAAAGTTTTTTTTTTTAAGAAAAGGAAAAAATGCCTTATGTAGAAATCAACCACTTAGGGTAAAGAAATCCCTAAGTCACCAAACTCATGACCTTTGTTTCATCCTTCACTTCAATTTGTATTTTGTATCGTTTTTGTTCTACTTGATGTGTCGACATGCAAGGGTTCCTCTGAGGCTTTTCTAGGGATTTGAAGGCTCTTTGATGCAAAATATTTGGGTCTACATGGGGGTAAGCCTTAACTTGCATAAAATCTGCTATTTCTTCTTTATTTCTATGAAAGGACATGATTCTTTGTTGACATAAAATTGTTTCTTCTTTACCTTCCTATGCAGAAAAGTTATACAAGATACATAAATTTATGTGTTCTTTATGATTTGATGCTTTTCCTATGACATAGAATGGAGGCTATGGTATAAGTTCTCTTCTTGAATCTTCTTGGCTGAGACTTGTTAATCTGCTCAACCCTTTGAGTTATCTTTATATGTTCCTTACTATTTGAGGCCTTTCTTTTATTTATCTATTTGCACACTTGAGGGTTTTTGAAGCCCTATGCTACGGCTGTGGTTTGGAAATCTTGCACCTTTAGATTTGGCCTTTGTTGCCTCTTGAGAAATTGGTATCTTTTCATTTTTATTGTTTCTCTTGAGAGGTCATGGTTTTATTCATCTGAGAGCTTCTCTTTAATATTGTAGCATGAAGGAACTTAGAAACCCTCGACACATGATATAGTTTTTGGGTTTGTTGGATTCTTAAACAACTTCAAGGGTTTCCTCATCTTTTGAATGTGACAAAAAAAATTCTTGTCCTTTTTTCCTAAAAGAAACAAAAAGAGACTACTTTTATATGTAAGGCCACATAAATTTGAACTTTTGGGTGTCTCTTGAAATGTTTGTACAAGCTCAATGTTTTAATTATTTATTTGTATTTCAAAAACACTATTATGTAGAACCCCTGGTGGCCTTGGATTCTTGTGAAACAAAAGAAAATGAGCTCTCAAGCTGTAGCCATACTCCATTTTTTTGTTTGAGATCCCAACTCCATTGCGATAGAAGAATATTATACTATTTATTTATTTGAAATAAATAAAAGCATGCTAACTCCATTATGAGATTATCGTTTCTTCTTGTATTCTTTCTTCAAAACCCTTCATATAGCAACATTTCTATGTTCTTGCATTACCTGAGCTGATTCATTAGAAATATAAATTACATTATTATTTGAGGAATCAACTACATCCATCATGTTTGCAGTCTACTGCTCACTAGATTCATCTTCTTACAAAGTGATTGGGCCTAAAATTGATGATTTCTTTGTTGCACACTCACTTCTTTACCTTCACAAGATACACTTGCTACTTCTTAAATGACTTCATTACTTAAAGTGATGATGTTGTTCTATATTGCAAAAGTCATTGTTTTCTTTAAATTTTGCATACTCAAATTTATGATTATCTCCATACATTGCACATATAAGTGAAGATGAGTCCTTTTGTTAATGTACCAATAAATTTCATGAATTGTCTATCCTTCCAATGTATGTAACTCATATGATGCAAATAATAGGGAAAACTTGATGAGATAGCAAATAAATGATAAAATTATGATGTCGAGATTATTGCTCATTTATGACTATCACTTCAAGATGAATGGACAATAACCTTTATTGCACTTCTTGATTTGATAGTCATGGATGGATAATGTGTTGTGTCACCTAATAAATTGTTGTTCAGCTGATTTTCTTTTATATTTGAAATAGTTGATTTTTTTATTGCTTATCTTATACTCCTCTCAAGATTTAGAGGGTAACATGTTGGTCTCAACCCTTATGGGATCCTATTTCTACTCCACATGCTGAAATGTCACAAATGATGAATCATAAAATGATAAACTTGTACCTGCATAATGAACAAAAAATTTAGATAAAACAATGAATCTTGGTGATCTTCCTGATGATTTCACTTTCATTTGATGATCTGATTTGGCTCTTTTACATTTATCTGATAATGGTTGAGTTGATTTAATGCATCATAGCTATAAATTATATCTTTGTTGATGAAACATGTGATTATATTTCATGTCTCGAGATCTAACAAAATCTTCCAATCATCTATGGGTGCATCTAGAGATTGGGAATGGGAGGAGCTAAAGGTAGGAGAATCAAGTTGAAGATTGAAGGACCAACATCTACATCATCCCTTAAGGCAATGACGAATGTGATCTCTTCTCATATTTTTTCTTTACTTGTGATCATATGTATAGCTTACATACATTTTTGTATTAATTTAATTCAGTCATTCCCATGGCTTGTGTGAGATAGTTAAGAATTCTTTTGATCTCAATGAATGAAACATCAGCATTGTTTACCTTTTCATTTCCAAGATGAATGTAAAACAACATGTCATGAAATTTGTATAATCTCCTTTTATTGTAAATCATTGCATAATAAATACTTAACTCCTCCTGAAACTTCAAATGCAAATGATTAGGATTAGCAAAAATTTATTGAAGTACCTTTCACTTTAGATGTGATAATTGTTTCAGCTCTACCAAATTGAGCTATAGGTGAAATTTCGCTAACAAGACTATTGAGGCTAAAACTATAGTTATCTTGAGGAGAACTCAAGAGTGGGTTGCTAGGAGAATATATAAAAATGAGCACCACCAACTTAGTCATAGAATACTCAGACACAAAGGGAAAGTATTCAACCTTTTGTGACTTAAAAGATGTCATCTTATAATTTACAATAGGTTCCATTGGAAGGACAAGGTGGTAGAGGTGATGAACTCCCAAAAGGGAATTTATTGGAAAGGACATGCGGTGAGGATGCTCTTGAGTCTCCTCAACAAGACAAAGATAAAGAAGTGGCAAGAAGAGAAGAAGAAGAAACTATCAATGTCTCTACTTCCCCATCTTAGGAAAGTACCTCCTCCCCATCTCCTAATAATTCTCTTGACAAATATGTGCATGTCTCCCCTAGGATTGGATTGAATCCTCATTTTCTAGAACAAGAATTATTTGTTACTCCTTGAGAAGAATATTATTCACCCCCTCCAGTTCTAAATAAGCCATCACTCCTACCACCCCTTCTTGGCTTGAGAAAACATTTTCAAAGAAAAGGAAGATTGTTCTAGTGAGTCTCCTAGAAAAAGGACCTCGTAGGTCAATTAATCCAGAGAACCTCTAAGTCCAAGTGACTAAAATCCATTGCTAGATTGTAGGAAGATGATAATATGGGAAACATATGTGTGGAAGTAGCTCATCCTTTTGGACAAAAATAAGTAAGCCAGGCTATAGCTAGTGAATTTAATGTCCCCAAAGTAAACTTAGTGCCATCTACAAGAGATGGAGATGTATAAAGTTTCCAAAATGACATCAACTAGTTTGGTAGAGAAAACAACCAAACTAAATAAAAGAAAGGATTAACTAAAAGGTCAAATCAAAGTCCTTATCAAATGTTTAAAGTCTATATTTGACATTTCCCCACAACCAATCACCCAAACTGAAGCTTCATTTGACCCATAATCAATAGTTAGAAAGGAAGTGGTAAGATACAAAATTACATTTTTTTTGGGAAGGCTATAGATGAATGGGTCATGAACATATTGAATAAGGGGAATCAATTGATCTCGGATATGAAAAAGATATATAAGGCTATAAACACTCTAAAAGTAGAAGTGGAGAAGGATATTTCCTCAGGTAAAATTGAAGAGACAATATGGACTAACACTCTAGGTGAACTTAAATGAATGATGGAGTTGGGCCTCGAGAAGTTGGTGAGTGAGAAAATCCTTTTGAACATCACAGATAACCGTTGTGCCATGTAGAAAACAGTGTTGAGTGAAAACTCCACATAGTCAAACAAAGTCTACAAGAGCTTGGAAAAGTGTTGATGGATTTTAATGTCATTAAGGAGGAAGTCCATAAGAACTTCTTTATATTCAGCCTGTAATTTGTGAATGAAGGTGACAGTGGAGACAAGGATGAGGAAGCTTTAAAAGAAAGTTTCAAAAAAATGATTGATAATGCCACCAATTTTTTTTTAATTTTTTTAGAATTCAATGATTTTGTGTCATGGAGGATGCTATACAACTCCCTAAGATAATAAAATATGAACTAGGACCCTTCAATCCATCTTGGTGGAGTCATGATGACTTATGTGAGTATCATAGAAATAAAAGGCATAAACACTCTAACTGTTTTAAGATCAAGAATGTCATTGAAGATCTCATAGAACAAAGAGTTATAGAAATTGATAATCCATAGGAATCCTCAAATATAAATCATACCATATTTAAAGATCCCTTACAAAATTATGGATCATTTCATGAATGAATAAGGACTGGGCCAATTACACTTGTGTTGCTTAGAAGTAAATGGTTAACAATATCCAATTGACTGATAATGAAGCCTCATCTATACCCATCAAGAGTGATAATATTGAGTGTGCTATTTCATTTACCAAGAATGATATCCCTATACATAAACCTCACTATACTAATGCTATTCATATTGAAGCTTTTATCCATAAATTTTGAAAATTAGATGAGTCTTGATAGATGGCAGAAAAAGACTGAACATCTACAGTCTAAGTCTAGTCAAAAAATTGGGATATTCTGATGATGTTGTTTATCACTACATGAAGATCAATATCAAAGTATATGATGACACTGAAAATATATTTATAGGCTCTATTACATTACCTATCTAGGTCAGACCTATCACTATTAAAACTACTTGCCAAATCCTAGACCTACATACTCCCTATAACATCCTCTTAGGAAGCCCATGGATCCATGCCATGTAGGCTATTCCATCAACCCTCCATAAAAGCATCAAGTTCCCATAAAATGGAATTGAAATGACCATCCAGGAATATTTAAATCCCTTTTAAATTTTCAAATCATCATTGAGTATTCATGGTCTCTTAGAGCATTGTCTTACCAACACTTCCTTATTTCCTTCATCCTCAATGGTTGAGCCTCCATTACTATTTGTATCTCGCACAACCTCAAAAATTAAAGTTAAAATCAAAGACCTTGGCGAATTAAAGTTAAATTCAAAGACCTCGGTGTTGGAGAATATGAGTTAAAGATTGGCCTTATGGAGCTCACACTATTTTCCACTATAACCCAATCATTTGATGTTCGTGATAATATCATGTTTGATCAAGACATCTATGATAACCCACTATTTCAACATGATCCTACAGATCATATCCAAGAGAATCTCCTTTCATTCTGGGATCATATTCCTTCTAGTACAGCCAATGAGTTGTCATATTTCCATTTTGAACACCCTAGGCTAGAGTATTCATCTACAAGTGTTGCATCTACTAAAATTTCCTACCAAATCGTCAAGGGTGAGTGGGTTTCCTTTGAGATTACTAGTACTGAAAAGGATAGTTGCAAATAATATGTTGAGGACATCATTAATTCTATATATGAATCATACATCTTTTTCATTCCATCTAATTCTCCCAATTTCATCTATCTCCTAGACTTGGATCAACAAGAATCAACACAAAAGAATAAGGCTAAATCAAAAGTTAATAAGGAAAAATCCTTTATCAAAAATATGTGCAAAGTCAAAGGAGAAAAATAAAGATCAAGAAAAGTCCTTTGAGAAAATACAAAATAAAAATAATTTAGATAAGAAAAAAGTAAAAGTCAAAAGCAAAAGAAAGAAGAAATTGATCTCCAATTGTGTCTTTATACTCATGATAACTAGGGGATTTTGTAAAAGAAGGAATCAAGATATGAGCTTGTTGATCCTAAATTTTTATCCACATCATTATTTCACAATCTATACACTTTATCTAATTCATCGTATTCATTTATACACCATATCACTCCACTTCTCTTGGTGATATCACTCAATGAACCTTTGATGATGACCCCTTGATGTTCTCTAATCTATTGGTTTTCCAATCTCCTTTTCTAAGGAAGCATGATAGTCCATGTAGCGTGCATCTTAGTGATCATACTTTAGCTCCTTCTACCTACTCCATATTGTATTCCCCATCTTCCATATTGCACTATCCACACCCATCCATTGATCATTGACCTACATATCCTAAAGATAATCCTCCATGATCACAACATCATCGAATTCTAAAATAGTAAAAAATTATCATATTAATGAAAACTTGGAAAATAGGTGTCTTGTGTGATATCAAAATATCAAAAAATAAAAAAAATTGAAAATAGAAAAAGAAAAAGTAAAGAGAAATAATTCACCCAATAATGAAACCATTTTAGTGGAACTTTGGATAAGTACCATGGTGAAAACCTAGCAAATAGGTGCCATGTGTAGTCGGTCTTCGCTCTATCATCTATCATTATTCTATCAGTTTTTATCCATAATAAACTAAGCACAGTCTCTTTCATAATAAACCTTCCTCACCTTTCTCATAGCCTAAGAATGATTGAAATTTAGAATCTTCTTCTTTCCATATTCAACCCTTCCACAATAACTAGTCCTATACCTGACTAGGGGCAATCCTCGACCTAGATTTTTAGAGGGATCTTTGACATGGTATCAAAGGAAACTATCACTATCACCTATCCAGAATCCAACTTCCATAATAAAACTATCCTTTGTTAGGACTAACATGTTGGTTAGACACAAATGGAACATCTTACAAAAAAATGATTTTAACAAATCATGAAATACTAGACAAAACTACCAAACTAGCCTTCAACCTAGTTGATCAATTAACTATGTATCTATTAGTGTCATCTATGTTGATCAATATATCATATATATTATACTTTGTTTCATTATCAAAACCAAACTAGGTTTCTTATACGAGATGTTTCACTGCTTAAATTAGACACAATCTCTTGAATCATATGAACAAACAATTATTAGTGGACAATGAGATTGAAATGGATATTGACTTGTCTGGTCTAGTTAAGTATTATATTTTTTTATCTTTTGTTATGTTCCTATGCTACTGAAGGATATCCACAAGTGATTAGAGGAGCAATGATGGATCATGACTTATTTTATGTTGATCTCTATTTGTGGTTTATCTTGATAGTATGATTGGGGCCACTAAGTTCCTTATCTGTAATTGGGGTTCCATTTGGCATAATCAAAATATCCTATGCAAATTAAAGGTCAACTAACACTTTCTTGCATTAGGATCAACATGCTATATGGCTATTTCCTTACATATTTTAATAAGGTCATATTGTTACTAGTATGAATGAGGGAATTCCTTGTCTGTTGTGTCTTTTTCTTGACATTAGATACTAACATCACCAATGTGTTTCTTAGCTTGGTGTACATATATCCACTTGTCCATATATCAATATATTTAGGCAAACAAAAACAAATTTTTCCACCTCAATTCATGCTTTGGTGTGCATACATTCGCTTGTCACATAATAAAATTCTCTATGATGATAATTGTGCACTATTTAAAGCTCAAAAATCTATCAATCAATAAATCAATTCTAATCTACTCTGTGGATCTCATCAATCTTGATTTAGATGGACAGTCCATCTAACTATTCTTCACCTCCTACTAAATTTTTCCTCTTGATAAAATTTCTTCAGTCAGTCCTGACAATCATCTCAGTGGCATGATTTAACACACAACACTAAATTCATAGCTGCATCATCTCCACATATATAATCATGTTAAAATCTCATATACATCATCATATGCTTGTTAGGTCATTCATATCGAATAAAAATACAAAAAAAACTAGATAGTATCACATTACATTTTATAAAATCATCATCCACAGACCATCATATGAAACATGGTATACCATGTCATATATATATAGTCTCATTTTGAATATAGATCATATAAACATATAAATCCCATTACAGATCATAAGCATTAGATAATCAACATAAGAATAATCATGCATCATACATCCATATGCACAACATATAGGAACCATCGGATAAAAATAGGATGCATAAAATATATCACATCACATAGAAACATGTATTTAGAACATACAAAAATCATCTAGTCACTTCCAAAAACAATTCATCTCATATATATATCAAAACATGTCATAATACAAAACTGATATGTCTATCAAAAATGGAGCTAGCAGGATTGATCAATATATATATATATGTCCAAAATACAAAATAAATCAAGCTATCTTGAGCTGACCCTATCCTCTATGGGGGATGGCATGTCTCATCTAGGTCCTAATCTTGAGGGCCCAAGTTTCTCTTAATCTCTATGTGGTCATAATGGTGGTGAATAGGGTGTCGTCCTAGGTCTAGATACCCCTCCACTACTAGCTAACCTACATGAACGTGACCTGCTCTAACTCCTGCTCTAGGTATAACTTGGTTCCCTCTATGATGGTGGTACCACATCCTCATATAACTCTTGATAATATTGTGCCTCCCTACCAGCCTAATACAAGTTACACACAAAATCAAAACTAGGCCCACTAACTATCTCAATAAAATTGAGTAACCATTTCTTAACCCTCTATGCTCTAATAACTGCTATTTCATGCTCAGTAGTCAATCATGCTACCTATTCCTGTAAGGTCTAAACCTAGGCCTACAAATATATAAATTTTTCCTACACACTATCATCACCCCTAGCCTCAACCTGCTCCATAACATATTTGTTGTACTCTCGCACATGAACATCATGAATCCCCATGTCCACCTCCATCTCTTGCTCCTCTTGAGAAAATTCCTCATCCTCCTATTGGAAAGGATCCTCTTGGACACCCACATTAGGCATCTCCTTCTCATACTGAGCTACCTCCTTTTCCCATACATCCTTGACAATGGGTGGCGACTATCCTGGAATGACAGGTGGAACCCTACCTCTACCTCTCATGCCTCCATGCCCTTAAGCCTTGCATCCTCGACCTCCATCATCATCCCATAATCCCCTCTCCCTCCACTTATCCCACCATCATCACCCACTCCTATCATCTCCACCTTAGTTTTCCTTGAGGTCCTCGACCCTATAGGAGTTTATCATGAAATACTCAAACACCCCAGGATGACTTGCAAGACAGAATAACTTCCACAAGAGAGAAATGGTAGAAATATCATGCTATCATTAAGGATGAAAGAATGCCAAATTGAATATGGAAATGTACATATATTCCTTGCCTATATAGACCAGGAGAGGGATAAGAGTAGACAAGATCATTACAAGTGTCTTAATCCTATCACATGTGACAACTAACTAACTACCTAGGAAATGATACATAGATAAGATAAGTTCTAGATAAGACTTCTAGAAGAATCTTAAATCCTAAGTAAACTTAACATGTGAATATGTCCCCTAATTACATAATGAAATAATTAACTAGGTACAAGACATTTATTTATACCAACACCCCCCCTTAAGTGTAACTTAGGAGAGAAGATTATTATGCAATTGATACAAAGATGCAAAAATGGGTCCTGACTACTAGCCATGTTAGGTACCCATATAGAAATGCAATTACAATCTATCACAAATGGAGAAAAGGAGAAAACCCAATGGGGAAAAAATACTCCCCAAAAGAGAGATAAATAAAATAATGATATCCATCACAAATCCAATCAATCTCCATCCACACAAAGGATAACAAGAGAGATCATACAATCTCCACATAATGAGATAACCTATTGTAAAGAAGCATTGGAAGTACACTATGGAGTAGCACTGGAATCCTTAATTCGACAAGCAACGAAAGATACTTCTATTTGGTAGAAACCATATTAGAGTTACTCAAGGACTCAAGTCAAAATCATGATAAAGCAATAACAGACCCGATGCCAAGGAACACTGAAAACTCACAAAATGGCACAACTTTGGAATCTATGAAGGAGCAGTTGATTTCCAAATGATCTAAAACTGAAATGAAGTACAGAGAAAATGCAAACCTAATGCACACAAAAAAATGAAATAGTGCATGCACTAATGAATGTTCACATCTGCCCCCATGATGAAAATAATAATCTTAGATTTGTATAAAGGATGAAATCAACTTTCCGACAGTATACTTTTTTTAAAAATGGACATAGTATGCTCAAGTTATGAATTTTTGAAAGAAAGGGATAAATTGTGCCAACCGACAATGTAGACACGAACCTTTTGATTTGATTTATGGAAAATATATTCACTTTGAGTAGAAAATTACATAAATCCAAAAATATTTTGATGCCAAGAACAAAACCCAAAATATTTTTTCAATCCATCAATCAAAAGATGAAAATGAATTTTATTTAACTTTCAGTCAATAGAAAAAATGATGTGCAATGCTTTTTGGACAGAAATTTTCTCCAGATCTTTTCAAGATACGCAAAATCTAAAAGATACCCAAATAATATTTTGAACTTGGCTACATAACCCATAAATCATTTTTCCTATAAATGAGTGGAAGCTAGAATTCTGAAACAAAAATGAAAATGGCTCTAGTGACAAACTAGTTTCTTCAAACCATTGCAGATTTGACAAAATATGTCATATTTTGACAAAACAAAAGTTGATCTTGACTTTCTCTAACACCTTAGATTCAATGGTGAGGTTCTCAAGACCCCAACTCACATCCAACAAAACTTTCACACCAATATTGGTCCCTCGGTTCTGGGAAGAAATCTGCAACACTAAAGCTTTGATACCATGTAGGAGTTTATGGTGAACTCCTCAAAAACCCTAGCATCAATTGCATAGGAGATAAAGGGTAGAAATATCATGCTATCATTGAGTATGCAAGAATGCCTTTCTTATATAGGCAAGGAAAGGGATAGGATTAGACAAGATCATGACAAGTGTCTTAATCCTATCACATGTGACAACTAACTAACTACCTAGGAAATGATGCATAGATAAGACAAGTTCTAGATAAGACTTCTAGAAGAAAATTATATCCTAAGTAAACTTGACATGTGAACATTTCCCCTAATTACCTAGTGAATGAATTAACTAGGTACAAGACATTTATTCACACCAACAGACCCAGTCTCTCTCGCTGAGTTGGAAACTTAGGATCTATCAATGGTATTGGTCTACGTTGTACCCACTAGGCATCATACTATGGTGTGGTGCCTGCATCGATGACCTTTGGTCTTGTACCCCACTAAATAGGTTGAAATTGGTCAGACGACTGAAAATCTACTTATGGACTGATCATGGTACCCCACTATCCCACCTCCTAAGTTGACCATGCAAACATGGCTATGCCAATAGGCTCTCCCTACTGCTCTCCTAATTGTTAAAGAACCCACTTAGATAACTACATCTCTATAATATATTGGCTTTGTATTGTACGCCCAATCAAATACCTCATCTACCAATAATAAGGAAGATTCTCTGTGTCATTGTACCGTGGGATACACTATCTACAGGGCCTCCTAGTGAATCTAATAAGTAAATCTATCTCACGTCACCAATAGTCGACATCCCCAATGTGTCTTTGTGTTATTGCACCCCATACATGAAAACATATGGCAGTTTTGGAGGAAGGTCTTTATCAGTGATTGGTTGAAACACAACAAAGCACTCCCATGCCCATACATGAAGCAATATAACCCTACATTCGATCGAACAAGAACCTCTATAAGAAACATCATGCAATTCAATGTACAACATAGCTAGCACACAAGTGCCCTAGGTGTAAATGATGCCCTCATCCATCATCCTAGCCAACATGCAATCCCATCCCACTAGAAATATATCCTCGCTAACTAGGCACCGAGACACCAACTATAAAACTACACAAAAAAATAATCAGACGCTCATATCTATCTACGAGGGTGTCCCATCTAATCACATACTCCTCCCCTTGGTCATCAGTTTCAAAACATTATTGTATTGTAGCCAATCTAGAGTCAGGGTAGTGAAAAACCCTCTTTCCATGAATAGGAATCCAAAGGATGTGCCATACATCCTCCAAGGTCATGATTGCCTCTCTAGTAGGTATATGGAATGAAGTAGTCTTAGAATACCTTCACTCAACTAGTGCAATAAGCAACCCTTGATTAGTCTTGATCCTAGGCATGAATGTAACATAATATAAACCAAGTGTGTGTAGAGTGCTCCTCTATATCTCATCAAAATGATTACACAACACCATCTAGGATGGTCAAGTCTCTTGAGTATATAGTAGTAGCAACCTCACCTACATTAAAAAATCACATTATGTCAATCAAGAAAAATGCCTAAACCTATTCGACCTTTTAAACCTTGAAATATTTTCCTAAAAATGCATTTAATTTATCAACAATCAAATGCATCACACTTTTCTACAAATGTGGTGCACATTAACACATGTGGCTCACAAATTAATTGTAGCACACCAACAAACATTTATGGTGCACTATCTTATAGGTGTGTTGCAAAAACACATGTGGTCCTAAAAATAGTTGCAGCCCAAAGACGATTACGGTCCCACAAAATAATTGCAGCACACTTTACAAATTCATCGCACAATCCCATAGATGCATCACTCGTGATGATATTTATGATGCAAAAAAGTGCACCACATCTGTTTCTCAGTTTTTGAGCCCTAAAATCTACCAAAAAATGTAAAAAAAATCAAAATGAAAATAAGGTACATATTGGGCCACTTGACCCCTCCACATGTGGAACTCGTGATGAGATGCCTTTCCAAATTCCTACCATAGCTTCAGCAATCTAGTGCAAATTCTCAATCTCTCCTCTCAAATTCCTAAAACAAAAATGCAGAAATGAGGAAAATGACCCCCAAAGGCCTATTTATAGACCTTTCATGACATAGTGGAACCCCATTCATAACTAGATGCATTGGACATGTAATTGAAACACTAATACGAAGTCCCAAATTAACCTTTAAACATAATTTATTGATGTCTATGCACCTAATGTTATCAAATCAGCTTGACAAGTTTTTGAAATTTTTCAGAAATTTGCAAAATTTGTTGAGGGGGCACCACACTATCTCACCATCATTGGGGCAACTTGGGTAGGTCCAAAACATGATTTCTTGATTTTTCTTTGACACAATACTATAAAAATGCATTGTATCAAAGAGGGGAAAAATGTAGATACCCAAAATTATCCTATCCTGCGAGTAACATTTTAACACTAGTTATTATCCTTTCATAATGATTAAATAATGTTCAATTATTTAATATTGTCCAATGTCATATTCTACTATTAATTAAATTAATTTATTTTATTTAATTAATTCACTTTAACATTAATCTTCCTGATTAATTGAATAAATGTTACTTTTTAATTAACTCTTTAATTCCTATTTATCTTCTTGATTAATTAAATAAATCTTATTTATTTAAATACATTGTTAATTAATCATATTCTTCTATATTAATTAAATAATAATTATTAGTTATTTAATTAACATTCACCCACTTCTTGTCATTAAGCTTATGAAGTTGGGGGGTGGCTCATTTAGTTTTTTTTGAGTTGGTTCTTGAATGTGATGGTTTGGAATGCTTTTTTCATAATTGCCTCCTTGTAATCCATGTTATGATGGTCTGGCAACATAGCTGTGATGGTACTTTGTTCTGCTGGCTTACATGCTTTCTGGGTATCTTTTGCAATCCTCTGTTCTATGCTTGTTTAATCTTTTATGTGTAGAAGGTTAAGGTACTAGAGGATTATTGTTCACTACTTACTGCTATGAGTGGTGCCCATTGAAGAGTGGAGCCAAGCTCCTGTGAAGAGTTTTAGACTAATGGTATTGTGTGGGATCACTTGGAGAAGGGTGAGGTCTACTCCTATTTTCTCAATCTTCAAGGGTCGAACCTTGAGGTGAAAGAGGTCTTTGTTAAGGGATGGAATTTAATATCAATGAGGAATTTGTGGTAGATGTTACTGGTCTTCCTATCTTAGGAAGGAAATTCTACCATGACAGAGGCACAGCTAAGAAATCCCTAGCTAGTTTCTTCAAACATGATGAAAGGAAGAGATTAAGATCAGTCGGGAGTGGTGGGTATTCACATAAATCACTCAAGCCATTGTGGAGGGATATTGCATTGGAAATTATGCATTTCTTCACTCTGGAGGGTAGGTTCTATGTGATATATAGTTACCATTTTATGTTGTTAAATCATTTCCAACATAATTCTTTGGTGTCGTTTCCCTTTTATCTTATGTCTTCCATGGAGCATAGCATTAAAGATCATTGCAGGAACCCTAACAAGGTCATTCTACATGAAGGGCTCATGAATTTGATGGTTGAACATATTAAGTTGAAGTTAATCTTGATCTCTCCTAAGCCTCAAGCCTGTTAAAAGGCTGGTAAGAATTCTGGGTACGAGATTGGTGATTCGGTGGAGGAGTGGGATGGAAATGATGAGGATGATTCCAAATTTGAGGAGAAGTCAAAGGAAATTAGTGACTCTACTGAGGGTTTTGAAGCCTTCGAATTGTGGTCTAAGGGTTATGAAACAAATTTTGAGGAGAAAGATGTTGGGATGACTTTTGGGAAGAAATGTGTGAAGGGGAAGAAAAAGAGTTTAAGAAAAGACAAGAAATAGGGTAAGAAGAAGGTTGAGGAGTCGAAGGATTTGGAGGAAGCTCTTGATTCTAAATTCAATTAGATGTCGGATGCTAGCAATGTGGGTGTCTTGGAGTCCCTTGTTCTGAAGGATGGCACAAAGGATGGTAAGGGTTTCACTGGGGCTGAACAAATAATGGAAGATATTTTGCACGAGTCTGAGGTTTTGTTTTGTTCTAAGTTGAATGACCCTATTCTGGATGCCCATGGCTCCCCTCCACTTTTAGAGCAGGTTAAAGGGAGTTTTGTGAAGGTGGAGTGGCTGGAAATTTCGGTCGACCTTGTGAACTTTCCTAATAAGAACCGTGCTAAGGTGGATGCCATCAAGGTGGAGGATTCCCCCATGGAGGATGATATGAAGGATAAAGAGGAGGTTTAGGAGACTCCCGCTGATAATATGGGCTCTCAAGGGATTCCCCCTATGAATTGGGATGAAGTTAATATGAATATATTTTGTAGGATGGCCGAGGATGGTACTCGTAACCTATTGTCTCTTGTTAAATGGATCTTCTCAAAGGTTAAGCAGCTAAATGTGCAGCTTAAAAACTTGTAGGATTTTTGTGTGGTGTTGGTGCATAGAAATCAAAAGGAGTGTGCTATCAAAGGTCAAGTTAAAACTATGAATGTAATGCTTGATAAGATGGTTGTGAATTTTGATCGTATTGGCTCATCCCATGAGGAGAGGATTACTTCTTTGGAGGTGGCGGTGCAAAAGACTTATGAAGAGAGGTTTAATAATATGGAGCATAAAATTTCTAAGTTGTCTGAGGATTTGAAGACAGTGGTCAATATCAACAATAATTCTCTTAAGACGACTGCTAAGGGCCTCTCTTTGTTGAATGAGATGGATGTGAAATGGACTGGGAATCCCCTTGAGTTGGGTGATATTGCGATGAATTCGGATGAGGTTTGTCACAAGAATCTGTTGGATAAGAATGATGGGTTAGCTCCTGCTGTACAAAAGGTTGTTGACACGGGTCTGTGCCTAAGGAGGAGGAGTAAAACAATGAAACGGGTTACTATCTCTTTTGAGGAGCTAAAGGATGTAATGGAAATGTCATAGAGGAGAATTTTGCCTCGACTAATGAACTAGATAAAATGTTGTAGCATTGTTGTATTGTTTTATTGGGTGGCTTTTTTTTTCTGATGTTTTGCTTATGGGTTTCATGCTTTTTTTTGTAGTTAGCTTTTGGGTTTTCTTGTGCTGTGGATTCTTATGGCTCTATCTTTTTTGCAGCATTTTTCCTTGTAAAGGGTTTTGAGGTCCCTTCAAAACTTTCTTTTCCCAATCAAAAACATTCACCCACTTCCTAAATTAAATAATTACTTTAATTATTTAATTGTACTATATTTTCTAAACATTATCCACTTATCAATAATAAATATTCTATTTTTTAATTAGTTTCTGCTTGCACATTCCTATAATAATTAATTCATTTAATTAATTATTATGTCATGCATTTTCCACTTCTCTTTTAATGAACACTCTCTCTTAGTCGACTAGATAATCAATGTCAGTCTATTGATCAATCAAATCAGTTCACTCCCACTTAGTGTGAGTTAATGAAGCAATCATTTCCTTTAAATAATTCATGCAATTAGGTAACTCCTTCATGTGAATAGTTTACTAAAATAATGCAGCTAATTGTAGTCAGTTAAATCATCAGTTAATTCCTCTCAAGGATTCTTGACTCTTGATCTCTTCATTCCTTCTTTCAAACTTGATCGTCCATCCAAGTCAATATTTTCTATAAAGTAGACCTTCATTCCCATTTGAAGGCTAACCACAAATCTTCAAGATTTTGCATTCTTTATCATATTCAATATTTTATTTGAGCTTGAAACAATATAGTGCACACAAATTTGAGAGCAAGGAAAAATTGAGAAGAGCAATGAAGTTTATTCAAGGATAACATAGAAAGAAAGGTATTAGTGTATAGATTTATTATCTTCTATGTTGTATTGTTATTTATTGTTTGATTAGATTGATATTTTCATTGGATTATAATAGTTATTGGTTGTTATTTCAGATTTATCAAGCATGATTAATATGTCTCATTTCTGGTCATATAGTATTCAAAGCCAAAATTCACCTATATTTGCAAATATAACATTCATAGGTTTCATAGATTTTGATAAATTTTATGTCAAACTTTGGCTCTTTTTTTCTCTTGGGTATTTTAAGAGACTTTTATAGACCATTATAATCTACTGATTAAGATTCATCAGTAATAAAAAGAGGCCTTCACTAGCATTCAACTACCTATCTTAATATTTTCACACACCCCATTAAATACAATGAGATATAGAACAAAAATATGGCTCTTGGCACCCTTACACTAAATGCAAATAAAATATTTTGTAAGAATGTATTCATTGTCAACATAGTCAAAAGGTATGGAATTGAGGGAAATAAAGATAGGTTAACTAGGACCTAATAGATACCTTTATGTGTAAATAAAACAATCCTAGGTTCTACATATTCTAAGAAATGTTGCATTAAAGTTTGGTACTTTTTCACACTTAGGTTTCTTAAGATATTTTTCCAAATCATTATAGCCCAAAAGGATTAGAATCCATAAAATATCAAAGGAGGCTTCCACTATAATTCAACCACCTACCCTAAATTTTCCATGATATCCATTTTATCCCATGAGGTACAAAAATGGCTATTGGAACCCTTACACTAAACACAAATGAGACATTTTGTAAGATAAAATGTGTTGTCAACATGGTAAAACACTTTGGAGTTGAGGGCAACCAAGATAGGTTGATGTAGTTAAAATCAATGTCTACCTATGGGTACATTAATAAATCATAGGTTCCATATATTATAAGAAATATTGTGTCAAAATTTGGCATGTTTTTGCTCATAGGTCTCTTAAGAGACTTTACTAGATCGCTATAGCCCAAAAGGAATGAAACCATTTTGTAATTAAAGGAGGCCTCCAATAGAGTTATCCTACCCAATCTAACATTTCCATGCCCTAAAATGTTTCCCATGAGGTGCATAATAAAAAATATGGCTCTTGGCACCTTCACACTAGACATAAAGGAGAAATTTTGTAAAAATAGATCTATAGTTGACATGATTAAATAGCCTAGTGTTGAGAGAAATTAAGATATATTATTTTATTTATAGTTTACGTCCACCTATAGGTGCAAACATAACATTCCTAGGTTCCACAAATTCCAAGAACCATTGTGTCAAACTTTAGCACTATTTTTGTCTTAGGTCAATTAAGAGACTCTACCAAATCTATATATCTTAAATGGAGTGTAATTTATTAAAACTAAAATGAAGCCTTCACTATAATTCAACCACCCACCCTATTTTTTTTCCCCTCTATTTAGTCCCCTGAGGTACAAAAAAAAATCCTCTTGACACCCTCACATTTAACGTAAATGAGACATTTTGCACGAATACATTAATTGGAAACATACTCAAATGGTTCAGAGTTAAGGAAAACTAAGACATTCTATTGTATTCAACCCCTATGTCCACCTATAGGTGCAAACCAAAAAATATGTAGCATATATTTTGAAAAATTCTATATCAAACTTTGGTAATTGTTTTCTCATCTATTAAGAGACTTTTCTAGGTCATTTTAGCTCAAAATGATCATAAATTACTTGCAACTAAAAAGAGGCATTCATTAGAATTCACTCATGTAAGCCAACATGCTCACACACTTGATTTGGTCCCATGAGGTGCATAAACAAAAATATTTATCTTAGTACATTTACATTGAACATGAAGGAGTTGTTGACAAGAATACATTTGTTGTTGGCATAGTCAAATAGTTTGGAGTTTAGGGAAATGAATATATGTTATCATATTCAAACCTGAAATTCACCTTTAGGTATAAATAGAATAATTTAGGTCCCACATATTTCAACAACCCCCATGTTAAATTTTGAAACTTTTTTCTCTTAAGTCTCTTAAGAGACTATGTGATCACTATAGCCTAGAAGAATTAGAACCATTTGGAAAAAAAATAGTGCCTCGACTAAAATTAAACCACCCACTCCAATATGTTTGCACCCTTTATTTTGTCCCATGATGTATATAATATTAAATATGGTTCTTGAAACCCCTACAATGAACATAAACGATCCATTCAACAAGAATGCATTCATTATCAACACGATCAAATAATTTGGAGTTGAGCTAAAATGAGATAGGTTATTATAGTTAGATCCAAGATCCACCTATACATGTTGAATATACAAAAATAATTTAATTATAATGAAAAAATAAAATTAAAGAAACACATTCTTTGACCTCAAATCCTCTTCATTCTCATTGATTGAGCTAGAATAGGATGCACCCAAAATCCTATTGATATTTCTAATGAACAATATAAAATGAAGATTTCTTATGCAAGTAGCATGATGGTAGAAGGAAGATGGAAAGAAAAAAAATGGATAGATCAGGATATGATAATGGAATATTATCTAGGCTATGGAAGAAGTGGTGCAGTCATGGATGGAGCCTGTTTAGAGAGAACAACCCAAACTTTGCAACTTAGAGTCAACATAATGGAATTAACACAAGAAAGTAATATGAAAATATGAATATTTATTGAATTAGAAATATTACATGCAACATATACCTCATGGATGAATAACGAGGGATCACAAGCCTTCCACAAGGGAATTCAACATTACAATTGGACAAAGGCCTTATTACAGTTCCTTGAAGGGTTGATGCAAAAATATTGAATCCCAAATCTTATAAAACTACTGACTTCTTATGAGTTACAAATTATTATAAATATGCTCCTCAATATCCAAAAAAATCTCTACATTGGCCACAAGGTTCATAAACCCGATGAATAATCACACATGAAGGTTGGCCCCAAATGCTCTGACTATGAAATATAGTCAAATTCTGAGAATGATAAATTTAGGTAGATAAATGCAAATGATCTAAAATCTAGACATGTGATAGATGTCGATATGTAGATGCTATATCATATTCCATGAGTTGAGAAATAATGTGGTGAAATGCAGAATGAAATAATAAAACTACTATTGAATGAAATGTGAGAAAATAAATGTTGTTGGTTGATATGGGATTGCTTTACAACCAGGGATGCTCCTGCATCAAACACTTAGGGTTGGAAGAAAAGAAAGTCCCCCACTTTCTAGGGCTAAGAGGAAAACCTATATGGTTCACCTTAGCCTAAGAAATCTATGATGAATCCTCCACTGGTCTGCCTTTCCACTGCACAAGATATTCTTTGTACTGCTTGTTCCTAGTGCTCTTTCTGGTTCTAGTATCTAAAATTTGTTCAATCTCCTTCGGTTCTTGATATGGTAACTAATCCTTCAATTCAAATTCATTGCTACTATCACTTTATTTTCATTCATGATACTCATAGCTTTCTGTAATGTCGAAAATAGGTGATATACCCAATGTCTTTGATAGCTCTACTTCATATGCATTTCTAGAATCAAACTTCATTAACATATTACACGTTCAAAACTTCCTCATCTTCAACTTATTATATGTTCCTACTAGAAATCTCTCCTTCCTTAGATATACCATCACTTCATCTACAACAAAAAATTCCTTGTGTCTCCTATTCTCATCTTCCTTCTTATACTTGTTGTTCATGTCCTCCAAGTTCTTCCAAAATTGATTATGCAATGTCTCCATGAATCTTGCAAACTATTCTACCTCCACACTCTTCTTATTCTCCATCCCAATGTTTCTTAATTTTGAAAGTCCTCTAGGATGTACTCCTATCACAATCTCAAATGGCGTCTTTCCTATACTCTGGTTCACTGAATTATTGTACACAAATTTTTCTTGTGATAGAACTATATCCCAATTTATTGCCTTATCTCCAACCAAACATCTCAACAAGTTACCCAAAGTTTTGTTTACCACTTATGTTTGTCCATTTGTTTGTGGGCGATATTTCAAATTGAATTCCAAATTTGTTTTCATCTTCTTCCACAATGTTCTCCAAAAGTATCCAATGAACTTGGTGTCTCTGTCTGAAACTATACTCTTAGTTAATCCATGCAATTTCACAATCTCCTTGAAAAATAGTTCAACAACATGCACAACATCATTTGTCTTCTTGTAGGGAATGAAATGTTCCATTTTATAAAATCTATCTATTACTACCATTATAGAATCATAACCTCTTTTTGTTCTTGGCAATCCTAATATGAAATGCATGCTTATATCTTCCCAAGGTCTCTTTGGTACTATCAAAGGTTTATACAATCTAGTATTCTAACTACTCCCTTTTGCAATTTGAAATTTTTTGTAACTCTAAACATACTTCCTGACATCCTTATATATCTATGACAAAATATAATTTTCACTCACCAAAGCTATTTTCTTGTCAACTCCAAAATGTCTTGCTAGTCCACCACTATGTTTCTCCTTGGTCAAATTCTCCCTCATTGAACTCCTCAATATACATAACTAGATTCCTTTAAATAATATACCTTCTTGAATGAAATAATCCAACCAATGGCTTTGTTCTATCACTATTGGTTCCTTGCATGATCTCCATGCTTTAGAAAAATCCACATCATCTTCATACATGTGTTTCAGTCCTTCAAAACTGAACACTTCTATTCTCATCTCTGTCAAAAAATTCCTTCTTCTACTTAATGCATCTGCAACCTTGTTTGACTTGCCACTCCTATGCTTCAACACAAATGTATAACTCTATAAGAACTCAACCCATCTCATATGTCTCTGATTGAACTTCCCTTGGTTGTTCAAATACTACAAATATTGATGATCCGTATATAACACAAAATCCCTCCACTTATTCAAGTCTTGAATTATGGCATAAATTCTTGATCATAAACTGAATATCTTCTTCTGCCATCATTCAACTTCTCACTAAAATAAGCTATGGGTCTTCCTTCTTGACTCAATACTTCTCCTATTGCATTTTCATTTGCATCACAATCAACTTAAAATACTTTGTCAAAATACGGTAAGGCTAACATTGGTTGTTCTGTCACCTTTTGCTTCAACAATTCAAAAATTCTTTTTTCTCTGGATGTCCACTTAAAGTACTTATCTCCTTTCATTATCTCTTTCATGGGTGTACAAATGCTATTAAAAGGGTATGTGCAAGATCATCATGGAAAAAATAGGCCCTTAAGTGGCAAAAAATTCAGAAAAATCAAAGTTAGACAACTTGACATAAAAATTTGAAGAAGGTATCTTTATTATTTCAAAAATATGTAAGAATAGAATTTGTAGCAAATTGAATTTATTTTCTAAATTACTAGGTTTATTTACAAAAGAATAAAATCTATTTGGTGAAAATTTGAAATTTCAATACAATAGTACTTATATTTCAGGGAAAAAATAAGAAGTAGGTGTCTATCTGACCATCCTAACCACATTAAAATGATAATATATTTTTATAATATTTTAGATATAAGTAGAGGACTCATGTCTCGATGTGATGCATATTTTTTTGTAATTTTTTTCCACGTAAATAATTAATTATAATTTTTTTATGACAACTTTTTAAAAATATAAAGACTCATATGTCTGACCACCTTAACTTGGTCAAAAATTCATGAAATTCATTTTTTTTATTTTTTAATATTATAGTATGTGAAGCATAGAATGTGAGGCATGTTTTGGATTCAAAAAATATGATACCGTTTGAAAGCTATAGATGTTTTTCAATCAGCCTAAAAATTAGGACTTTAGTCGTAATTCAATAGAAAATGAATAATAATTATTTATTAAATTAAAATTAAAGCATAATTTATATTGGTGGAAAGCTGAGAATCTCCTTTAAAAACCCTTTTCATTTCATCAATTTTGGGTAAAAAAAAAGTCGTCAGCCACATACCCATCATATTGCCACTTTTTGGCTCATCATGATCCTGCACATACCCAAAACTTTAGATAACCTTCTAGTAGAAACTTTCTAATCCATGGAGTGATCTCACCTCTCCAATATTTACTGATGTAGGCTAATCAACAATTGCTCTGACCTTTTTAGGATGCATCTTCAATCCTTCAATAGAAATAATGAAACCCCAATATACCAACTCTATCTTCATAAAGTTGCATGCTTCTTGAAATTAATTAGAAACTTATCTTCTCTCAACCTCTACAATACTTGTCTAATGTGTCACAAATTTTCCTCTCTAGTTTTGCTAAAAATAAAAATATCATCCAATTAAACAATGACAAACTCACCCAATAATTTCTTTAGTACCTCATTCATCAATCTCATGAAATTTCTTGGTGCATTGGTTAATTCGAAAGGCATTAATAACCACTCATACAATCCTTCATTAGTCTTAAATACAATATTCCAATCATCTCCTTCCCTAATTTTAGTCTAATGTATCCACTCTTTAGGTCAATCTTTGTGAAATACTTTGCTCCACTCAAATAGTCCATAATGCCATCCATCCTTAGTAGTGGCAATCTATACTTGATAGTGATCCTATTGATTTATCTCGAATCCACACACATTCTCCACTCTCCATATTTCTTAGGTGCAAGTATGATAGGTACTGCACATAGGCTTAAACTTTCTTTGATTAATCCTTTCTTCAAAAACTCTTGTATCTATTGGTTCAATTATATATTCTTTGTTGGTGTCATTCTATGTGTTGCCTTCTTTGGAAAACTTGTTCCCACTATAAGATCTATATGATGAATGATACTCTAAAATAGCGGTAATCATTCTGGTACATTCTGTAACATGATGTCTTCATACTTTGTCAACAACTTTTCTACCTTTTCATTTTTTACGATAGGATTATCTACCTTTGGACCATTTCTTTTATTTAAACTCAAAGCAACACATTTTATCATGCCTGAATGCATTTATAAATTTCATCCCATATACCAAACATAGTATGGTAGTTCCACACACATCTATATCATATTTCCATGGTCTTCCTAATAGTAAATGACAAGCATCCATAGGCATAATATCACACAATACTTTATCCATATATGATCCAATATGAAATTTCACCAAACATTGCTCATTCACCAATATCTTATGATCATCTTGAATCCATGCTATCCTATACGGCTTTGGATGTTTCAATCTCTCCAAATTCAACTTGGTTACCATCTCCTCTGAAACTATATTATCAGTGCTACCACTATCAATGATAACTTTACATACCTTTCCTCTAGACTTACATCTTGCTACAAACAGAATCTTCCTTTGTGGTGGTTATTCATGCATCAAAGCTCTTATCATCACCAATGATTCAATTTTCTCTATTTTCCCACCTAAATTAGAGGGTTCAACATGTTCTTCATCCATACAAGCTACTCTTCTGGTATGCTCAAGTTTCTTTTCGGTGCTTCCTTGATAACACTCAAATTCTCTATCTCCTTAACCTCCACACTTGAAATAGGTTCCTCTGAATGGTCTTCTCCTAGACCTTCATCTCTCTAGTATCCATCATTGTGGTATGAATTATGGCCTCCTTTGTCACTTTGATAGAAGTTTCTATCTTCTCTTCCTTTGTGATATGAATTGTGATATTTTTCTTTGCTTTGGTAGGGTTTTACATCTTTGTTCTGATTTGTAAAATGTATTATTTCTAGAGGTTGTGATCCACTCCTCTAGAATTGTCCTCTTTCACTTCTCTATCTTTGTTTGGATTTCTTGTTCAACTTCTCTTTCACCTTCAATGTAAATTGATATGCTTCTTCAACTAATGTCATCTTTACTATGCTCAATTATTCTTGAATGTTTGTTCTAAGTCCATTGATGTATCTAGCAACCTTTTATTTACTTTTTTCACTATGTCTAGTCCTAATGATCATCTTGTAGAATTCTTTAGTGTATTCTTTAACAAATTTCTCCTTTTTTCTCAAGTTCTACAATCTTTTCAACAATTCCAATTCATAGTTGGCTAGTATTAATTGATTCTTCAGCTTTGTCACCATTCTATCCCATTTGATGATTTTCTCTTTTCCCCTTCTATTTCTATCCAATTGAAATTATTTCCACCATAATACAACATGACCTTTCAATTTTATTTTTTTGCAAATCTCACTCTTTCTGGATCTTCAAATTATTTGTATTTAAATTATTCTTCTATTTCAGTGATCTAATCAATCAATTCTTTGGGATTTAAATTTTCCATGTAATTTTGAATTTCAACTCTAGGTCACTTACCAATCTTTGAAATATCTTTCAACATCTTCATATGATATGATTCTTCTTCTTCTTCTTTGCCTAGTTCTTTTACAATTTGATTTTCAACATGATTTGGTTCATCATCGCTTTCATCTTCTTGCCTAGGGTTTAGGCCTCACCTTTTATCTTCTTCTATTGCATCCAATCAGACTCACATCTCACACATAATTTCCAACATATCATCCATTCTTCTAGCAACATTCACCATAGTAGGCACTCTCCTTGGTGAGATCTCTCCCCTCAAATCGATGCAACTATCTCAATTCGGTGATCTATCTACAAAGGTTTCAATTGCCTCACAATCGGTGATCGGTTGAAAAAACATGTAGTCTACCTCAATTCGATGATATTTTCACCTCAAGGAATGCATTTAGGACTTGAAAACTCACTCTAATACCACTTGGTGCAGTCATGGATGGAGGGTTCAAAGAGAACAATCCAAAATGTGCAACTTTGAGTCAACATAGTGGAATTAACACAAGAAAGTGATCCAAAAATATGAGCCTTTATTGAATCGGTGATCTTACATGCACCATATGTGTCATGGGAAAATAACCATAGCTCGCAAGCCTAATGCAAGGGCATTCAACATTTCAATTGGTCCAAGGCCTTATTACAATTCCCTGAAGGGTTGATGCAAAATATTGAATCCTAAATCTTACTTCTAAAACTACTAACTCCATATGAGTTACAAATGATTATAAATATGCTCCTCAAGCTTCAACAAAGGTCTGCATCAACCGCAAGGTTCATAAACCTGATGAATGATCACACATGGTCAGCCCCAAATGCTCTGACTATGAAATACAGTGAAATTTTGAGAGTGATAATTTTAGGTAGACAAATGCAAATGATCTGAAATCTGGATATGTGATAGATTTTGATGTGTAGGTGCTATATCCTATTCTATGAGTTGAGAAATGATAATGTGGTGAAATTTAGAATGAAATACTAAAACTAATATTGAATGAAATGCAAGAAAAGAAATGTTTTTGGTTGACACAAGATTATTTTACAAGCAGGGATGCTCCTGCATCAATAAGTGGATATAAAATTAACAACATAATATTATCATAAGAATAGATGCTCAAATGGGATGAGAGGCCTCTCATTTGTAGAATTTCCATGAGAAAAATCAAGGGACAAGATGCATTGGTTAATGGATGGTTAGGATTGAATGAGGATTAAGATTTTGGATTAAATTTGTAGTCATGTAACAATTGTGACATGATAGATAAGGGCTAGGCTATTAATTGATTAGGACAACATTGTTTTGTAAATGGTTGAGATGCAATGTTAGTTTGTGTTTTTCATCCTCTCACAAGTGAGGATAAATATGGAAGGGATACTTGTCACATGATGAAAATTTTAGATTGTGATCCATGTGAATGAAATCAATGACTAAGATTAAATGGGAAACGATTGAGGAATAAATTGGAAGAAAATGCAATGGGGGTTAATTAGCCTAAATCAACTAACTAATTGATTTAGTTGAAGGATTTTAGGATAAGGATAGACTTAATTAAATAAATGTAAATTTATTTAATTAGAGGTGAGAAATAAGGGTAATGGATAAATTAACTAAATAAATAATGAATATTTAAAAATTTAATTGGCTAGGACAAGGTAAAATTAAGTGTGATCGAGGTATGGTCAAATTTCAAGTGTTTACACATGTAAATAGAAAATTTCCTAGATTCCATAGATTCTAATAAATGTTGCATCAAATTTTGGCATGTTTTTGCTTTTAGGTATCTTAAGAGACTTTATTGGATAAATGTAGCCTGAAAATACTCAAACATGTAAGAAACAAAATGAGGCCTCCACTAGAATTCACTCACCCACCTTGATGTTTTAGCACCCTTGGTTCAATTCAATGAGGTAAAAAGAAAAAATATGTATCTTAGAACCCTTACACTAACTATAAATATGAAATTTTTGTAATGCATTCATTGTTTTCATGGTAAAATGGTTTGGAGTTGAGGGAAATTGAGATTGGTTATTATAGTTAGCCTTGATATACACCTCTATATGCAAACAAAATATTTTAGGTCCCCAAAATTCTAAGAAATATTGTATCAAATTTTGGTATTGTTTTTCTCTCAAGTCTCTTATGTGACTTTATGTAACAAACCCAATTTGGTCCATTTAATTTAAAACACCAATATGTTTTGAACTAATGTATTGATAAATTAATTGCATAATTTATTTTTCATAAAATATGCAAAGATACATAATAAATAGTGATACATAATTGTATTAATAATTTATCTCATTCAAGTACATAAGAATACAAGGTAAGTACAAAAGTCATGTTTACAACATAATTATCCAAGTTTATAGTACACAATATAGTTACAATGTCATCACCTTTGGATGAGATTAATAATATATTAGTAATATTATAATAAATAAAATCAAGAATATTGTCTTTGATAATCCAAGTCTTCGACAATCAACTACAAGAGGGAGAGCATCACCTGAGTTCTTTTCCTCCACCCATAGACAAGAGGTCCTCCCACACACCTTCCAATTGTAAGTGGCCCTACCCCTCACAAGAGTGGTAGATTCAGATAAATTCCAAGGTCATCAATCCTTTTGATAACTAGTGCTTTGTAATAGTGCATTTAATCTATCGAGAAACTTTTAGATACCCTCTAACTATGCATGATACATCTAATTAAAATATAAATTTAGACATGGTGAACCTACAATACAACATGTCGAACCAACCACATTGAATCGATAGGTCTGATCGAGACTTCAACATGTTGAACCGAAAGGCATTGGTGGTGACCGTTCTATGACTTGTGAGATCGACGGTTGGTCTATAGAGGGAACTGAACCAAATCATTTGTACAATGATTGAACCAGCCTATTGTTTGATATACATTACAGAGTGTATAGAGAGAAGGATGAATGTTCATATGATTGAATGATGGTTGTACAGTGAGTCATAATGAACTGTGAAGGATTAGATTTGTAAAATTCCATGGGACAATTTTGTAATCTATTGGAAACACTTGGGTCATATATTTTGTAAAAATTTGAGCTATAACCTAAGGTTTTCTTCTTGGTTCTTTCTTGTCGGTATGCCCTCTGAACCAGGACTTTGTATACTTTATTTTATATATTAATATATTACAGTGGCTTGCCACTTTTGCCAAAAAAAAAAACCTACAATGCAAGCAATAATTTTACATTACTTTGGCCAAATATTTGATAATAAACATGTAATTATACATTGTAATATATGTTCACATTTACATCTACCTCAGACTAGATATCGACAATAATTCCACAACACATTCAATAATATATATCAAAGAATATATTCAATATTACTTATTGAAAAAACATCTCTTTTCTTTTATAGACTATTCAAAAATATTCAAAACTAAATATAATAATGTAGATGGAATAATTTTCTAGGTTTCACAAGAATTTCATAAATCTAAAATTCTTAAAATAATTTTTACAATCATACTTACTAATTTGTATTTTATCAAATATGGACATTGAAGAAAAAATACACCATGGAAGTTATGTGTGTGTGTGTAAAAGTATAAAGTTGTGCCACACTTTTATAAAGGAAACAACCAACACTGATCCAACTTTTAAACTTGAATCACTAAAAAGTGGCATATATGCTTTGAATTTTGAAATGATGTAAATTGATAAAAAAATGTATTTTTTAGTATATTTTATATTTGTACTAGTTTGAATTTTTTTTAAAAAATTGAATATATATATATTTTTTAAATTGAATATATTTTTTTATAAATTGACATTATAATTTAGTTGTTGATAAAAAGTTTAAAAATGAAGTTACATGAGATGTCGATCTTTATATAGTAAATTTTATTATTTTTCCTTCAAAAATATTGTGTATTCATAACTTGAAACTTTAGTGCATAGATATTTTTTTCCAATTTTGATAAATATTTTTTTTTAAATAAATATTGCAGACACTTAAAATTGTCTTGATCAATATCATGCATCTAAAATCCATTACTAATGCCATTTTCATCTTGATTCGACTCTTTTTCGACTATTTAATTTTTTATTGATAGGTAAAACACAATAGAGATGCATATATTAGATTGAAAAACATAATTACATTGTTTGGCCCACCATGATTCTGGGAAGAACCAATCTTGCAGTTTACATGCCTTTACTATTTCAAAAAATCATCCAAAAAAAAACCTTCCATCAAGCTATGACGCTTATCTTCCCCTCTAAAGCAGGTGACAATTCATAGCCCCAACAAAATACCAACCTTCCACCCATCCTGGCCATCAATATTATTCATTGTAGAAATTGGTGGTCTCCACTAGGTCCACAAACTCCCTACACCACTAATTCCCCATTGCAGCTTACATGCCTTTACTATTTCAAAAAATCATCCAAAAAAAAACCTTCCATCAGGATGCGACGCTTATCTACCCCTATGGAGCAGGTGACAATTCATAGCCCCAACAAAATACCAATCTTCCACCCATCCTGACCATCAGTATTCTTTGTTGTAGAAATTGGTGGTCTCCACCAGGTCCGCAAACTCCCTACACCACTAAATCCCCACCACTTCCTCCAGGTCCAACCTTTTACATAGATAATTATAGTCACTTGTTTCGCTATGCCTGTGGTATTCTAGGATTTCCCCACCCACATCCATGATGAAGGGATTCCAAACTACCTCCACAGCCTACAAAAACATCTTGTCAATATCATATGGAAGCAGAATCCCCACTCCCAGTTATGCCACCACCACTACATTGAAATCATTCACCAAAACCACCACTTTGAACACTGTTTGTAGCAACACTAGGAACCTAAACTTGGGGACGTTTAAGTCTAGTAACGATTCCAGGAAGCATGAAGAAATGTCTGAGTTCCCTCTTGTCTTGTTTCCCGAGAAACAAAAATTCTTCCCGATTACCATTCTTACCGCCTCCAAAAAAAGAATATCTTTGTTAAGGCATATATTCTTTAGTCTCTAGTCCATAATGAAGCCAATGAAGGTCGCTTCCTTCTTTGCACTCTTGAACTTTATTGGGGTCTCTATTGCTATGTTGGAGAGAATGAAATCCTCTATTGAAATAGCTCCCAGACATTGTGAGCTCTGAGGTGCCAACTAGCCTCTTTAATACTTCTTGCAATGATCTCCACTATCGTGTGCTCCTATACGGCTCCTTGAGGGTGGAATTAAGTCTCTCATGGGGGGTTGTACTCTCCTCACCAAAAAAAGGCGATCATCCATAGGGTGTTAGCTGCTCACTCCTCTCTGTAGCCTTTTCATGTCGAATCCACACATTATGGTATTCAATGCTTCTTCAAATGATTCCTTCACCAACAACAATTACATTCTATAAATGTGAAGATCCATTGTGGTAGATATGTCTCGTGTAGGAGGGCATATCTTCTTGTATCCTTTGTCAGGCTTATCCACCTTGGGAATGATTGCACATGTATGGGTTTTCGACTATTTATTTAAATAATCATAATTGTTTAATTGAATTCACCATTTTATTCTATTAATTGGATAATCAATATTATTAGGTTAATTCACCCTTTTCATACTAATTTTCATCCTTTATTATTTAAATAATATGAATTATTTAATTAAATTCCCTAAGTCTTCTTATTTCATTAAATAATCTAAATTATTCAATTAAATGTCATTTATTCCTCTTTTTAAATAAATGAGCTAGTTGTTTAATTAAATCTTTTAATCCTCCCATCTTCCACAATTAAGTAATATTCTAATTATTTAATTGAATAATTTCTTGCATCCTTCCAATTTCTCCCACTTGCATAGGAATATTCCCATGGAATATTCTTCCAATTCAAATTCAAACTATTTCCCTCTTAAATGGAAATATCTTGCATATTCCTCCTAAATTTTAGGATTTTTGTTTCCTGAAATCAATTTCATCCATTGATTAATTTGATCAATCCATGTCAACTTTTAATCTCCTCCATAGATTGAATTCTTGATCCATGCGAATTCCTCTCCTCAATTTGCATCCACTGATTAAGAAAATTGATCTTGGCCATTGATTCACTTAATTTTCCTATAAATAGCCTCCATTTCTTGATCAATTGATCCATATTCGATAAGAGAACCTTCATTATAGTCATTTTTAGACAAATTCTTATGAGATTTGATCAATTTGCATTCATTTTAGCAATTTACAATTCAATCTTCATCAATTCTCCATTGGAGCATGCATCTTCAAGCTTGTTTCAACCAAGGCATTGGGAAAGGGCTGGCATTCCACATCAATTAAGCACCAATCCCCTAATGGGATGAGGTTTAATGTATTAATTAGGTTTCCTTTAAGCATTTCATTGATATTCGATGTTTTAATGACTTCTTAGTTTAATATTTCAAGAATTTCATTGGGAGCATGGCTTAATTAGCTAAATACTTGGTTTAATTGTTGTAATTCAATCATGTTTAGTTTAGTTCATGATCATGTTCACATTTTGGTGCTAGAAGGAGGGATAAATACTAATCAAATTTGATGAATTTTCCTTGAGACTTTTGAGTGTTTCAGATTTTAGGGTCGAGCGACATATTTGTTTGATGCAGAGCAACATAGTTGATGCATTTGTGTGCATATACACATAGTTGTTTTCATTATGAAGCATTTTTTAATTTTCTAGAGTGACGCATTTGGAATTTTTATTTTTCTATCATTCTGTTTTTCAGAGCGACATAGTTGTCATATTGCAGTGCAGTTGTTTTATGCCAAAGCAGTGCATTTATCATACAACAATGTATTTGTCATATTGCAGTGCAGTTGTAGGACTGATAAAGAAATGCATTTTTCAGGTAAAATAGAGAATTAAATCTTCATGTTTACTTTGAATTTTCAATTTGATCTATTCTTTGATCATTTACTAACTTGTGCTTTGTTTGTGTAAGACTAACCATTTTGCAAATTTAAATTGGAGCATAAAATATTGAAGTGAAGGAGCAAAGTGTTCATTAACACTTGTAATGGCATCATTTAATATTTTCTTCTAAATTTTTTCTTAAACACACATGAAAGGATGACCTAACTTACTATTTTTCATACTTTAGAGTAAATAACTTTCAATTTGGGCTTAAGAACTTACAATGCTATGAATATTTTAAAGTTGGCTTAAAAAATTGAACAAAACCTTTCACATTTAATTTGGATCTAGAATTAAAAAATATAAAATCACACTTAGTTTGGTGCTATTAAAATGAACATTCACATATATTTGGGTGCACTGAAATGAACCATTTTCCTCTTTGCTTGCTGTGTTTAGCAAAATTTTAGTGTGTATCCTCTCTCCTTGCACTTCATGTGATCTTGGGTGAAGAGAAACACTCTTAATTTACAATTTTTTTGAGTCACCCAAAGGCTTGCTATGTATTCTCTCCCCTTGCACTTCGTGTGATCTTGGGTGAAGAGAAATAAAACTCCTTTTTTTTTTTTTAGAGAGGGCCTCCCTTGAGATACATCCCGCAATGGAGAACTCAAGGTGACCTTGAAACATGTTTTTCGACGGGCTATAAAACGTATGTGAAAATGAAAGTAAGTAGCATAAATCCATTGATGGCTACCTTGTAGACCTAATCTCATGCAAACAAATGGGTCGCTTAGGGGAAGATAAAGAATTTAGTGTCTCCCATCTGAAGTATACCTAGTGGTTTTCACGATATCACTAAAAACCTTTGTATCTAGAGTCCAACCAAGTTTTCTAAAATGATTCTTCAATGTAGTGCACGGGAATAGCACTATTCCCAAAAGTTACTTACCATGTCTGGTTTATGGTTGAGACATAAGGCCTAAGATTTGATTCATTTTTATAGAGTCAGGAGTATCGAGGTGGTACATGACCTTGGTATGTCCTATTTGACCCCTCCATAAATTTGGATTTCATCACTCTTTCAGGGGTGAGGTAAGCCTACTACAAATAAATTTACCTTTACTCCTCTAGGATGTTATTGAGTGATTTTGTTGAGCTAATCTATTAAGTCTTATGGAAGAAGTCTTCTGTATTATCCCCCTCACCCATTGATTTGATAAATACATTGCTTGATATTTAAACTCAAAAACATCAAAATTGTCACAAAGTTTTAAACCCTTTGAATATAATGGAGTACACTTGAAGAACACTATACTACTGCATGACCCTAATTATATCTTGTTTTTATTAAAACAATATCTTAGTGGCTTCCTGGTATTTGGGTTCATATATCTACTCTTAATTTCAAAGTCAACCTAGGGGACTATGATTTTAGAATCTTGATTTTCACAAATTTTGAGCTTTGCGGAATTTTTTTTTCTTGGTTGTAGACATTTTAGTTTCAAACATAATCAAGATCTCCATTTGGTAAAAAAAAATTCACATTATTCAAATTTTAAGAATTGAACCACAAAGAAGGTATCTATTGGTCCTATATTCCAAGCATCTTTATTATAACAACAAAGATAAAATAAGGAAATACATACTTAAATTGATTTTATTAAAAACATCTTGGGTAAATTACACCTTCAAATATCATACCAAAATTCTATCATCAAAAAATCATTGGTCTCTTAGGTCTAGAAACTCAAAGTAAAATGCATTTATTTCAACACTTTGATCCTGTCACAAGTCCTTGCTAGGTCTAAACATTAGGATCAAACATCATGTAATTCCCCACCATGCAAACCCCAAAGGACAACACAACTAACTAAAAATTATGACACAATTTAAAAAAAAGGAAACTAACATGTGATGTAAATCATAAAACACCAACATATGATGCATCTAACATACATAAGCTTTATCTGTGTCCTTTAGGGTATCATGGCTACATTACATGCTAACATTCCCAATGTGAACTAATCCCATAATGAAGGCTAATAACCACAAGTGCTCACTTTAAAATCAAATTATAAAGGAAATGAACATCATACATGCAACCATAACACTAACCATACATCCATCCATGATCAAATAATAATACCAAAGAGTACATCCATCACTTTTATTACATAAATATACTTTGTTCTAGGATTACATAATCATAGACATTTACATAGATACAACACCATTTAAGAGAATAAAATGTGAACCAATAAATACATATACCACATTCCATACATGGGGTAGAACATTACACTATTACAATTTTACATCAAGATTCCCTTATAAAAATGGGAAGGATGCCATAATTACATGATAAGGTACAACTGAAAAGTGTTGAGAAATGTGTCTCAACTTCTAGCTTGAATCCCCTATTTTCATGCCTTGGCAAAAATTTGTTGTTTTTGTAGTTTACCGCCATACCGTGCTTGGCTCTTTTCCTACCTTGGCGGATTACTATGTTACTACTCGTTGTCTGTTCCCTGGCCATGGTGGCCGCAGTTGGCATCTTTCAGTCTACCTTGTCTATCACTGCCATACTGTGGGTGGTTAAGCAACTGACTGCGGTTGCCATGGTGAAACCGCCTACAGTGGTCTTGGCGGTTACTGCCATACCATAGGCGGTGGGTCCACTCACCGTGGTGGCCTTGGTTAGATCGCCTGCAGTTGGGTCCAGTGGTTACCGCCACATCGCGGGTAGTTAAGTGACTGACCATGGTAAGACTGCCAGTGGTCTGGCTGACGGTCACCACCCTACTGCGGGGTGGCCTCTCAGCCCCCACGATAGCATGGCAAAACCATCAGTGGTTCCACTGACTGGTCACCACCACATCGCGGTCCTGTCTGATGACTGCAAAGGTAGAGCAGTGGTGTTTTCAAAGGCAAGGTGAGCGAGCTCGGTGAAGTCATGGGTGAGCTTGGATGAGCTCACCGCTATACTGCAAGATGACTCAAACTTGGCTGTGGTAGAGTGGTAAGAGCTTGGCTGAGCTCGGTTGGCTCACTTCCATACCACGAGAAGGTCGAATGAGCTTGACGGTAGAGCGGTAAGGACTTAGAGAGCTTGGATGAGCTTGGGGCCAAATTGATCGATTTTGACTCAGAGTCAAAGTGTGATAGCGAATGCAGGAAGGACATGTGGTAGGTTGACAATAGTTTGATTGGCTAAAGGCCAATGTAGTAAATGGTAGTTAATGTAGACTTGTTCAACAAGGATTGAAACCCGATTATGGAATGGCATTGAATGCCTGGGTGGCTCAATGATGAAGATATCTATCAGAGCAGATCAATTGCATGATTGGATGAGTGATTCATGAACCTCATGATCAGTGACTGGTTGATAGAATTGAATGAAACGTATGAATTATTAAGTCGAGTACAATATTGCATGGGATAGAGGCGAATTCGAATTGTATGTTAGAAATAACATTGTAACAGTGAGAGATAAGAAGATAGTGCTGTTGTGAGATAATTAAAGAAGATTGAACATTGTATGTAACTATTTTGTTACTGTAATACAATTGTCTTGACTTTGTGTGGTGGGTTTTTCACCTATAAAGGTTTTCCCACGTATATCTTGTGTCAACTATGAATGCTTAATTCTGTTATCTATTTTTATTGGTTGTATTCTTCTCAACTAAGTTTATAAAGATTTTTGAACCTGTTTATGCTCTTCTCCTCTATTGTATTAGTGTTAAGGGAATGTATTCTGCATTGTTGGGTCATTAGATCCATCATGTTTTTCCCTTCAAGTGGTATCAGAGCCTGGCCCATTGTGTTATCCTTGAGAGAAAGCTTAGTTTTTTGTGCTAATACTATTTCAATGGGAGTCTTGCATTGTTGAAAATTGTTTCTATTTGAGATGGTGAGTACATTAGGTAGAGTAGATATTGAAAATTTTAATGGCAGCAACTTTGAGTTATGAAAACTCAAAATGGAAGACTTGCTGGTGGATAGAGACCTTTGGTTAGCAGTGTCTGGAACTAAGACACAAAATATGACGCAAGAGGCTTGGGATCTTGCTGATAGAAAAGAAAGAGGTCTGATAAGACTGAGTCTTGTTGATTCTGTACTCCTGAATGTCCATGAGGAGCAGTTTGCAACTTCATTGTGGAAGAAGCTTGGTGATATTTATTAGGGAAATTCTCTGGTAAATAAGTTATTCCTAAGGAAGAAGTTGTACTTCTTGAAGATGGACGAAGGGGAATCTGTTGTAGACCATCTAAAATTGTTTGACATGATTGTTACTCAGCTGGTGTCTGTAGGTGTAAAGACTAAGGAGGAGGATCGTTGCATGCTCTTGTTGTATTCATTGCCTGACAGTTGGGATCATCTGGTGATGGCTATTGGAAGCACAACCACTTCATTCAAGATGGATGACATGGTTGCTTCTCTCTTGTCTAAAGAAATGTGAAGGAAGTCTTCTGAGATGGCCAAAGAGGCTCTTTCTGTTCAAGGTAGACCAAAGGAGAAAGGCAAGAAGAAAGACAAGAAGTCAAAATACAAATTTGTAGGGAGATCGAAGTCTCCTGGTAAAAAGTTCAAGGTGAGATGTTGGACCTGTGGGCAACCTGGTCATATTCAGAAGGACTACAAGCAGAAGAAGAAGAAGAATGTCTCTGACAATGAATCTTCTCAAAGTGATGTAGATGCTTTCATTGTAGCAGCCTTGACAACTCAGGCATCAGATGATGTCCTACCGGTTGACTCAGGTGCATCCTTTCACATGACGTCCAATAGAGAATGGTTCTCTAAATACGAGAAGTATGACGGTGGAAAGTTATACTTGGCAAGTGATTCAACGTTGGAGATAGTTGGTAGAGGAAGAGTCAGAATTTAGTTTCCTGATAGGAGAGTGAAAGGTATTAGTGGTGTACTTCACATACCAGGTCTGGCTCGAAATATTCTTTCTATCAACAAGTTAAATGATGCTGGTGTAGAAGTTTCTTTCTCAAGTAGGGGATGTAAAATGGCTAGAGGTGCAATGGTGCTGGCTAAGGGTGTTCACACTAGCACTCTATACAAGCTGGATGCACAACCTATTCTTTGCAATAGTGCCTCTGTAAAGTCAAGCAATGTTGCACTTGTAGAGAAATATAAAGACACTTCTCTGGCTGCAAATGCTATGGAGGTAAAACTCCCAATTGAAAAGACTATGCTATGGCATCACATACTTGGTCACATAGGTGAGAAAGGTTTAAAAACCTTGAAGAATAAAAATCTTGTAGAAGGGCTTGATGATTGTAACCTTGAGTTCGATTTTTGCGAACATTGTATCTATGGAAAACAACATCGTGTTTCATTTTATTCTAGTCCTCATAAATCTTCTGGTATATTGGATTATGTTCATTCAAATGTGTTTGGTCTAGTTAATGTTCCTTCTTTATCGAAGTCTAGATACTATGTTTCATTTATTGATGACTGTTCGAGAAGGGCATTTGTATACTTTCTTAAAATTAAATCAAAAGTGTTCAGTCAGTTTAAAGAATTTAAATCTTTGGTAGAGAATCAGACTAGAAGGAAAATAAAATGTTTGAGGATAGACAATGGTGGTGATTTTTTTTCTGCAGATTTTGAAAGGTATTGCATTGATCATGGAATTAAAAGGAATAAGACAATGCCTTACACTCCACAACAAAATGGAGTTGTTGAAAGGCTGAACATGATGCTGATGGAAAAGGCAAGGAGTATGCTGAGTGGTGTTGTTCTGGAGTAGAAGTTCTAGGCTGAGGTTGTAGCTACAACATATTATCTAATAAACAGATCTCCTTGCTCTACTCTTGTTGATAAAATGCCTTTGGAAGGATGGTCTGGTAAGAAGCCCTCTTTGAGGCATGTCTGTGTGTTTGGATATGAGGTATATGTTTATGTGCCAAATGAAAATAGATCTAAATTGGATAACAAGGCTGTCAAGTGTATTATCATTGGCTATGGAGTTGGTGTGAAGGGATACAAGCTTTGGAACCCTATTATTGAGAAGGTTTTGTACAATAGAAGAGTGATATTTCATGAGCTAAAACCTTCAATAAGTGATCAACAACCTGAGATAGATCAGACTGACAAGAAGAAGGATGCAGTTATTTTTCCCAAAATTTTAGAAAGAGAAGAGCTGCATGGTGTACTTGAGACTGAGGAGAGCTCAAGCAGCTTTGGAAGTTCTAATGATGAAGAACAACCTCAACCTGTAAGAAGATCTACACAAAAAAAAAGGCAACCTGAAAGGTATGGTTTCTCACTGTTAAATTAGAACTGTTCCTATGCTTTAATTACTAGCACTAATGAGCCTAGGACTGTAATGAAGCAATCAGAATGGCTGATTCGAATTCTTGGCTGCAAGCCATGAATGAAGAGATGGATTCTTTGAAAAAGAATGAAACCTGGAATTTGGTACCACTTCCTAAAGGGTGAAAGCCTTTTGGCTGTAAGTGTATATTCAAAAAGAAAATAGGCCTTGATGGTAGTGTTGAGAAGTATAAGGCAAGGTTGGTTGCAAAGGGATTTTCTCAAATTGAGGGAATTGACTATGGAGAGATTTTATCCCCTGTAGCAAAGTTGACATCCATCAGATTTATGTTATCATTGGCAGTTGTGTATGATTTTGAAATTGAACAGATGGATGTGAAGACAACGTTTCTCCATGGTGAGCTGGAAGAAGAAATCTACATGTCCCAACCTAAGCATTTTGTTGAAAGAGGTAAACAAAGTCTGGTTTGTAAGTTAAATAAATCTCTCTATAGTTTAAAGAAATCTCCTAGAATGTGGTACCAGAAATTTGACACGTTTGTGTTGTCAATTGGATTTATGAGATCAAAATCTGATCATTGCATTTATTATAAATTTGAGAATGATCGTGTGCTTTTTATTACCCTGTATGTGGATGATATGTTATTCATTGGAAATAGCAAGACTATGATTTTTGATCTTAAATCTCAGTTGTCTGCAAAGTTCAAAATGAAAGATCTTGGTGTAGCTAGGTACATTCTTGGAATGGAGATAACTAGGAATAGAACAAGAAGAAAGCTTTGGGTCAGTCAGAATAAGTATGTAAAAACAGTTCTGGAGAGGTTTAGCATGGTTGATTGTAAGAAGCTTGTTGTTCCAATCATGCATGGAACTAAGCTATCTATTGAAGACTGTCCAAAGTTAGCTACTGAGATGGAGGAAATGACCAATGTTCCTTATGCAAGTGTTGTTGCCATTTTGATGTATGCTATGGTGTGCACAAGACCATACATTGCCCAGGCAGTGGGAGTTCTAAGCTGATTTATGGAAAATCTGGGAAGATCACATTAGGATGTTGTGAAGAGAGTATTTAGGTATTTGAAGGGGACTTCAGACTATGCCCTATGTTACCATGGTCGTTTGGTTGCATCATAGAGCACTCTCAACATTCATGGGTATGTTGATTCATATTGGGTAGGGGACATTGATAGCAAATGATCCACCAGTGGATACACTTTCATGCTTAATGGTGGAGTAATCAGTTGGATGAGAAAGTGACAGTTGCTTTATTCATGATAGAGGCAGAGTACATGGCTGCAACTCATGCCTGTAAGGAAGTTGTTTGGATGAGGCATTTATGTTCAGACATTAGATTTGATGCTGGGAAGATTTCAATCTGCTGTGACAGTCAAAGTGCCATTTGTTTGGCAAAGAATCTGACCTTTCATGCCAGGACCAAGCACATTGATGTGCAATATCACTTCATGAGGGATATGGTTGAAGATGGCAAGGTCAATCTAGTAAAGGTCGACACCTTGAAGAATATTGCAGATGCTTTGACGAAGCCGGTTGGCATAGACAAGTTCAGATGGTGCACTTAATCGATGGGCCTTGGGGCCTATGATAGACAGTAAGTTTCAAAGTCATGAGGAAGCTGGAAGTGTTCACCAAGTGGGAGCTTCTTGAGAAATGTGTCGCAACTTCTAGCTTGAATCCCCTATTTTCATGCCTTGGCAAAAAATTGTTGTTTCCGCAGTTTACCACCATACCGCGCTTGGCTCTTTTCCTGCCTTGGTGGTACCATAGTGAAGGCCTTAGTGATTTATTGCATTACCACTCATTGACTATTCCCTGGCCGTAATGGCCGTGGTTGGCATCTTTTGGTCTGCCTTGTCAGTCATCACCATACTACAAGCGGTTAAGCAACCGACCACGGTGGCCATGGTGAAACCACCTGTAGTGTTCTTGGTAGTTACCACCATACCTCAGGCGGTGGGTCCACTCACCGTGGTGGCTACGGTGAGACAACCTATAGTTGGGTTCGACATTTGCTGCCACACCATGGATAGTTAAGTGATTGACCATGGTGGTCACGGTAAGACCACTAGCGGTCTGCCTGATGCTCATCGCCCTACCGTGGGGTGGCCTCTCATCCCCCACGATAGCGTGGTAAGACCGTCAGTGGTCCCACTAACCAATCACTGCGGTCCTGTCCGATGACTACAATGGTAGAGTGGTGTTATTTTTAGAGGCAAGGTGGGCGAGCTCGGTGAAGTCATCGGTGAGCTCAGATGAGCTCACCGCTATACCACAGGATGACTCAAACTTGACTGTGGTAGAGCATTAAGAGCTCGGTTGAGCTCGGTTGGCTCACTGCCATACCGCGAGAAGGTCGAACGAGCTTGGTGGTAGAGCGGTAAGGACTTAGAGAGCTTGGATGAGCTCGGGCCCAATTTGACCGATTTTGACTCGAAGTCAAAGTGCGATAGCGAATGCAGGAAGGACATGTGGTAGGTTGAAAATAGTTTGATTGGTTAAAGGCCAATGTAGTAAATGGCAGTTAATGCAAACTTTTTTGATAGGGATTGAAACCCGATTATGGAATGGCATTGAATGCCTGGGTGGCTCGATGATGAAGATATCTATAAGAGTAGATTGATTGCATGATTGGATGAGTGATTCATGAACCTGATGGTCAACGATTGGTTGATAGAATTGAATGCAATGTATGACTTATTAAGTTGAGTACAATATTGCATGGGATGGAGATGAATTCGAATTGTATGTTAGAAATAACATTGTAACAGTAAGAGAGAAGAAGATAGTGCTGTTGTGAGTTGATCAGAGAAGACTAAACATTGTATGTAACTATTTTGTTACTGTAATACAATTGTTGTGACTTTGTGTGGTGGGTTTTTTACCTGTAAAGGTTTTCCCACATATATCTTGTTTCAACTGTGAATGCTTAATTTTGTTATCTATTTTTATTGGTTGTATTCTTCTCAAGTAAGTTTATAAAGCTTTTTGAAATTGTTTATGCTCTTGTCCTCTATTGTATTAGTGTTAAGGGAATGTATTCCACACTATTGGGTCATTACTCCATCCCATTTTTCCCTTCAAAAAGATCACTTTACATAACATCAAGGCCATCTAAGAATCTAGTAGAAGATGTGGAACGACTGCATAAGGTACAACTCCATGCTCACGAACATCCATTAGGAATCCAATGGGGTGCATAGCACATTCCATCCAACCATGTGGAACCCTAAAGTCCACCCCCCATGCTAGGAGATGACAATAAGGACCCACTAAACAACTAGTCAAGAAAACATTGGTGAACATGACTTCATCATGCTAAAATAACAAAAAAATATAAAGAATCAACTGCTTCTAGAGGTACATGAACAACAAGGGAAAACAAAACAAGGCATACAAGGTTGCTATAGGGAAGATTTTCATCACATATCTCGATATGGGCTACCCAATGCGGCTCTTCCTAGGTTCTCATCCACCATCCTGGGTTACCCTAGCAACCTAAACCGATCCCCGACCCCCATTCTCACTCATACGGAATCAACATACCTTTCATGAAGACAAGGGAATTGATCATGCCATTCCAAGTCTACTCATCTCATCTCAAGCCTAAACAAGAAATTGAGCCATGAGAGAGGCATCCATTATCTTATATTAATGTAGATACTACCCAACCCCCTAACTATTTATTTGGTTATCACTGAATTAACACAACTCCCACATGGGTTACCCTAGACACCACTTAGGGCTTCGACCCCCATGGGAAGCCACTCTCCCTACTAGAAGAAAAATACTCTAGATTCCACTAACTAGGTAAGCCAACTTGTACAACTAGCAAAACCATATAAATAAGCCCAGAAAGTGAGGCATGCACCATCTCGCACAAGATCTCCATAATAAAACAATTTCCACATTGCAAGGATAAACCTCACATAAACATAATCAAGTATAATAACAATAGTTCATGAAGAACTCAACATGAAAACCAACAATAAGTAAACTCTTTCACTAACAACTAGCAGACCAAAACATACCCAACCGAGTAAACCATTTGCACAAAACCACAAATCACATGCATGTACAAATGAAGTGAAGATTGAATCCTCATGAACACAATCTCAAACACCAACCACTACCATGCAAAACAACATGAAAATCATACAAACACTCATGGCTTGATATGGATTACCCAATGTGGATCTTCCTAGGCCTCGACCCCCATTCTGGGTTACCCTAGTAGCCTCACCTGATCCAAGACACCCATACAAACTCATGCAAGGACAACCATACTCCCCTCTAACCTCTGGAAGACCATTGTTACCACTTTTCACAAAAACTCCCCATTGATGTAATAACAATAACATGATCACAAAATGATTATTTAAAAACAATCACAAACATACATTGACAAGTGTGGATCAATAAGTGGAAACATCGTTAAAGAGGTCATCAAATTCAAACACTTAAGCAATTTACATGGATATCTACTAACATGATGTCCCAACTTTCCAACAGTCAAATATTCCCCATACATAATGCAATTCAACTTGCAACAAACCAATGTAATCAAAATATCCACATATAATAACAAATCAAATACCAAATTCAATGCAAATGATCAACAATCACTACATCCATGAAGGTCATTATTCCACATATCATGAACCCCATTTTCTTAGCCACAAAATCACTTAATAGATCATCCACCCCCCTAAAATTTGTATTCGTTAACTAATTATATTGTAATTTACAACCCAACTATTAAATAGTTATAAATCCAATCAATGTTTATTAAACAACACAAGGATAACCTAGTTAATTATCACATTTATCAATTTTCAATTACTTAAATTATAAGTCAAATGCTTTCTTCTTACTTAGTCCCAATTAGCTTACTACACTAACAATTAATTACAAACCAAAATTAATCTTTTCCTAATATAATCATTTATTAACAAGCAATAATATTCTTTTCTAGCATCTAAATAAGAGAACACACTTATTTAATACATGCATGAATATTATATATATATTTTATGAGTATACACTGCTTTCATAAATGAATGTATAAGTCATAATATAAAATGTGACCCTGCATACAAAACTAAAAACTAAGTATAAATATAAATATAAATACATATATAAATTGAAATACTCAAATACCATCAGGAATGTCACAGCTTAAGCTAAGGGTATACGCCCTCTGTATAACTCTAAAACCAATTATCATCACATAAGGTTTTGGACTCAAAGGATGAAAACATAAAGTGATCTCAAGATTGAATATGCACTACATTACAAGGCAGCATAAACTCAAATTTAAATAAGTAAAATTCTACTACTTATTAAAAACATTCAACATACAACTGAATTTAGGCTAAGGATGAGAGATTTAAAAGAAAACAATGGAAGCTATAAGGTGTTAGATGAAGAAAAAAAACTCCTCCAAAGGCATGGACAAGCGGCCAGGGTAGGGAAAGAGTGGTGTGTGACTCAAAATAGCAAGGAGATTGATAAAATTTAGAGGAATTAAGAAGATACCTTGATGTAGTTGGTTTGGACGCCATAAGATGGTACATGGTTTTGTGTAGGAGACGACATGCATTTTTAAGCTACTGCAAAAAAAATCCATACCACAACACTAACTAATTGCAACTCGCAAGCAAACCTAAATTTGCAAGATTCATTTGATGTGAAAGACTCGACTGTAGTGAAAAATATTAAGAAGAACTAAAAATCATCAAATACTCTAAAACTCATAGTACTCAAGAATCCCCTTAATGTTGTTGCAACTCAAAGTCTCACATCCTTTTATTAATTCGTTCACTGGTAGAAGGACCTAGCACACTAGGCATTTACACTAGCATGAACATTATCAGAGGTACATTAATGGAAAAGTTCGATTGACAAATGCAAGATAAATATTTGTGGAGATGATGATTCAAAAACACACTGATATGGATTTTCTTCAAGGAAGGAGGAAATACTTTTAGGATTCAAAGGAAAATCTTTGCAAATCTTAATTACCATGAATAGATCACTACAACTTAAAGATTATCGACTAATATGTGAATCATTCTAAACCATACAAAGAAATGTTAAGGCTATACCGCGGTATCCAAGCAATGATATCTACTATGGTTTTATTGAAGCGAATTCTATGAATGCATTATTTCCTTAAACCCAATATAATGCTTAAAAAAGTGCTATCAATGGCACTTTAGGAGATCTAAACCATTTCCATCATTGATAGGTTCAATATTCTAGTACAGAATATTGGTGATGCAAAATGAAACAATCTGAAGAATAGGCTTGCACGAGATTAGAAATAAGAGGAATAGGCAAGATTTAAATCAGATACAACACAACACTCCCTACTATCTAAATCCTTGTGTAGCCACCCATGCTTATCACCTCTCATACCGCAATGGATTCTCCTCTTACTACATTCAAAAGGAATGGAAGAAAAAAGAAAGAGGATAGAACCCTACGAAGAGGTGGGAGAAATAACTAGACCTTCAGTATTCATGCTAGCTCCGTCAATGTAGACTGTAGTGTTTTTCTTTTAATTATGGTGAGACTAGGGCTATAGATAGACATGGTTGATAAGGTAGCTAGGGCTTCCATTTAAATGGTGAAAGCACAATAGTCTCCCTTAGAAACTCTAAGGTAAAAGTGCATTAGAGACTAGTCTTTCAAGTGCGGCATAAATTTAAGGTTATGTGTAATTTTCAATCTAAAAAGAAGAATATATGTTTATTAAGTTGTGCGTACAATATTTTAGGAAATTGATTCAAATACTATATTTATGTTAAAAAAAATTAGTTCTTCTTGCTTCAACTACCACCCTACCCTAAAATATTAATCCTCTAGTATTCATACATGATCTCCATGGAAGATGAGGTAGAGTTTATAAAAGGAGCATAAGGCTCGCCTGGGAGGTAGATTTCAATAAGGCAAAGGTAATACAAAGAAAATAATGGTTTAAATATAAATGGACCTCCATATAATAAAAGAAAATGAAAACTATTCTTAGAGGAGAATAAGGGTGATGCAAAATATAGATAAACTCCTAGTCTCAAACAAAATCGACGCAAGACAAATGCTCAAAGGAAAGAAAATATGGCTGACCTAACAAAATTGAATTCCAAATACATTGCATGCAAAATAAATTGGCATCAACAGTAAGGCATTTACAACCAAATCATTTCCAAAAGGGATTGAAATACATTGCTAAATAATATCATTTACATTAAACGAGTGTTCAAAATAGAGCATGAAGAAGACCAACCTAGATTCCTTCACCTCAAAATGGAAAAGAAGTGTCAAGGCCAAACTCTAATCAACAATATTTTCACTCCTCCCAACCTTTGATCAACCTTCAATCAATCTTTCCACTTTTGATCCTTTTTTTTCCCAAAAACCATCGATAGAAGCTATGTATATTTTTTTTAACAAATATTGTTGTAGACAAAATTTTCACTCCAAAACCAAAAATCAATTGATAAACATCTTCTAAAATTGATCATTATTAAAATAAAGAAAATGATTCGATTTTCCAATGAAAAAATCAAGCAGTAATCACTTAATAAGACAAGTTTCTATTTCGTAACCAATTTAGAGCCATGCATGGGTTTGAACTCAAATTTTCTATATTTTTATTTGCTTTAACACGTTCAAAAATCTCCTCCAATTAATTATTCCATTTTGAATTATATTATCTTTCCACATTTAATTTATTTATTTAAAATTACATTATTTTCCCATTTGAATAATTAAATTCCCATGATAATAAAATTAAAAATTATCATTAAATTTAATTATAATAATACTTTATACAAAATAATTTAATTTAATTAATCATCAATAACCATATAATTTCTATTTCTCAGTATTGGTTTATTTAATAATTTATTTAATTCCAAATAATTTGAGTAACCTTATAATTCAATTTTAATTTAACTAAACCAATTACCCAAGATAACTCAAACAAAATTTATCAATCACCAAAAAAAGACCAATCACGGAGGGGCACTAAATCCTCCCCCCAAGATTCAACTTACTCCTGGAAGTCGTAAGGTAGAATAAAATATATGTAAATATAAGCAACATCAAATTATCAAGCAAACCAAATATCAATCAAGGACAAAAATGAAAATCAACTAACCAAGAGTGCAAACCAGATTGACAGGGTAACAAGATGAGTACTCATCCTTGTTGAGGATGATGGCAAGGGTAGGGGACCTTTTGTCATCTCCATTTTTAACAACATTTCCATTGGATTTTTGAGGCACGCTCAAACCTAAAAAATCTAGGTGGAGTTGTTGCGTGGTACCTGCAACTTGCATCAACCACACTCTCGAGCAATGTACACACACACACACATATATATATATCAAACAATCAAACACATCGTGAGAGGAAATCATAGTGTAGAAGGGTACTCACGAATGAGTAATGCTACACTATCCCTACCACCAATACACTTCAAACAATAATCCACATCAACGAATAACAATGATTACATTGTAAACAACATAGATCAATCATTAATTCAATGCATAGTAAGAATAATCATATAACCACATGATTCACAAAATAAAATTAGTTCGAACCCACAATAAACCCATATATCCATCATAACATAAGCATAAGTCAAAAGTATCATGATCATCAAAGTATAATCAACTATTTGGTGTAGGAGCACCTAGTTTCACTAGTTTCCTTTCATAGGAAAATTTTAGGTGGGTTTTCTCATTGGAATAAGGTGAAAAGCCTTTAAAAAGGCATGATATCTCATTGCAAAGGAAGAGGGGAGATTGTATAGCATGTATTTTATGGAAGAGTTGGACAATCATCAATAAACTCTTCTTTTTCTCTTAGAAACTAGTAAACACAATTGTTTTCATACTTTGGTGTGGATTTATACGGACAAGAAGGCTCATGAGAATGTTTGAAATTGATGGTTCTATCAATTCCCCTCCTTTTCCTATTTTTTTTTTGTATTTTCATGTAATTTTGGTTTAGATATGGTGATTTTTCCAAAAAAACAATGAAACCCTCTATTAGGGTAAACAATGACATTGTAAATTGTGTTTCTCCCATTTTATTTATTGAAATTGTCAAATATTTGGTGGAGGAAATCTTGGTAACATATTATTTAATATTCTTGAAGTTTTAGACCAATTGAATAAGATGGTTGTGTGGAAAAAGTGAAGGTTCTGTTTGAAAATCTATATATTGACTGGTAGAAATAGAGCTTGTACAGGTTAATACCTAGGGTTTGAATAAATATTGTGTGTGGTGAAAATTTAATGAAAATTTAAGCCTCAATAAGTTCAGTACGACATGCTCCAAGTGTTGTTTAGGGAATTTTGATGATGGAGGTAACATATCCAATAAGCCCCTGATGATGACAGGCCTATTTAAGCTTCAATGATGACTAAGATTTCAAGATTTGATCCATATGTTACAAAATAATATATGCCCATTTTGACATATGTTTTAGTAGAGCCAAATGGGTATCTAAATGTGTGATTTTTTTTGAGTTTTAGTATGTAATTTCAAAATAAACTTTTGATAGACCTCTGTGAATTGCTATAAGCGTTGGTGCAGCCTAGACAAGAAAGTTGTCTTCAAAGCAGGTAATATTTTTTCTTGGATTTGATAATTAGGGGAGTCAAGCTGATTTGGACATGAGAAAGGATAACCCAAGTATTGAATCAAACATATTTTTTTGAATGGTGAAATTGGGGTTTGAGGCTAGTGAATGTCAATATTGTTCTTTTGGGACAACCATTGTAAGATGATGAAATCAGTATGGGCAGACCTTGTAAATGTTGTGTTGAAATTATTTCTATGATAACAATGAAGGTGTACAAAGGTTTGGTTATTTATTGGGATCAGGGTTTGGTTATTTGAGGCTTGGTACCTTGTGAATTTATGCTATTTCAGTGATGAGTTGGTAAATGTTGGATGCTCTAATTGGAACAAAGTTCTCTAAAGGAGTTTCTACCTTTGATTATTTCAAATAAGGTTGTTAATGATGTTTGGTACTGTTGAAGTGGTTTGGCTTGTTGTTTCCTTGAGGTTTCCAAATGAAACTATATGAATTTGATGAAGAAAAGAAGCAATTTTAGTTGCTTGTTTAAGTTGATCTTCTTCAAATTATGTTCAGGTCTTAAGTACCCCTAAAGTTGTTGATCTTGGCAAATAGTACTGCATCACAATCATCCAAAACCAATCCAAAATAGTAAAACTAACATCTACCAAGTATATTCTGCATGCATTCCTTTCAAAGGGCATGGATCGAGTAGAGCATAAACGAGCATGCAAATGTAGGTTCAAATTTTGAAGGAGATGACGAGGGTGGAGATTCAGATTCAGATTCAGATGATGGGGTTTTGGAAATTGGGGGAGTTGCCTCTTCTTCTCTGGTGCAGAATTTGTTGTGGTGGGTGTTTTGGCTTCGCCCGGAGCCATTCACGCTTGTTGGGTCTATTTTTGAACGATGCTCTAAGGGAGCTTCCTCATTGGGGTCGTTTGTTTTCTCTCTGAGATGCTTTGGGTGTGGAAGTTCTTTGAGTGCTCTTTGCTGCTTTTGGCAAAGGTTTCCTCTGAGGTGTGCTAGATGGGAGCTTGCCTTTGTGGTGTGGCTCTTTTAGCCTTTGTGTGTGGGGCTCGAGGTTATGTCGGGGTTTTTTGTGGATAGTTTTATTGAGGAGTTTGGTGGCCATTTTTTAGACTTTGTTGGGTGGGTAGAGTCGGATGTGGTGTTTTATTGTTGTGCCCTCTCTCCTCACTTTCTGTTTACAGATTTTCTTGGTATTCTCCAGCTTTCTGGGAGCTTTTCTTCTTTGGTGTGGGGGCTTGATTTTTTTGGAGATGTGGTTGCTGGGTAGTTTATGGCTTGTTTCAGACCCTATTTGGAGAGCAGGGTTGGAGGGTGTTCTTTATTGTGTGGTCAGTTGTCTTCTTTCTCTGCCTAATGGTTGTCATTGTTTGTCCCTTCTTCTTTTGGGTCCCTATGTTGTGCTGGTTGTGGGGCTTGGGGTCTTTGATGATGGGTTTCTTGAGGAGTTGGTTTCCATTATCTCAGACCTGGATTGGTATGTCGAGTTGGAAGGGGTTTCTTATTGTTGTGTCACTGCTTCTCTTGCTTTGTCTGTTGGCTTTCTGGGATCCTCTTCCTCTATGAGTGTGTGTTTATGGTTTTGGGATGCGGTTGACGGTTTGCCTGTTATGGAATGGAATGAAGATGATGAGGAGGCACCCCCTTTGCCTGGTGCCATGGATCTTTTTTGAAAGAAGGACTGCCTATTCTTTAGAAAAGGAGGCCTATGGGTTCAGATTTATGGTTGGAAATGGGTTCTCTCCATTACCCCTATTCATGCTTGTTTGGGATCCATTGTGTGGGTCCTTTTCTCTTTTTTGTGTAGAGTTCTTTTTATCACATTATTATTTTTGTGGCTCTGCTTACTGGCCCCTTGGAGATGGGCTCTTCATGTTGGTTTGGTTGAGAAGGGGGTTTTTTTTACCCTTCTTGGTTGTGTGGATTTGATCTCTCATATTGAGGTGGAGAGTTCTTGGCTGGGCTGGGTTGTTTTTTTTTTCAGCATCTTTTGTCTTCTTTGGAAAATCCTATTGAGGTGGTGCTATCTTCTATGGAGGTGGAGATGGTTTTTTCTAAAGAAGCTGGGAGGTGCTTCTTGGAGGATTTGAATGGTACTTGCTTGGTCCAAATTGAGGTCTATTTCCCTTCAGCTCCTATGGAGGTGGGTCTCCTTCATATTGAGGTGGTAAGGAGTTATGCTAGTAGGGTGCTGACTTTCAGCTGGTTCTTGTTATTTGAGTTCAACATGTTGGGTTTGGGAGCTACTTCATATTTTGGTTTAAGGTCCCTGCCAAAACCTTGTTGTAGTGGGTTGTTGGTCCCATCATAACCAAGGGGTTCAAGATCCATGTAATATATTTGAACCTTGTAGGGTAGTAAGCTGGATGTTGGCTGGCTGAATCTTTGTTTTGTTGCTGGGTGATATTGACTCTATTCTTTGGGTAGCTTGACCATATTAGTTTTGGTCTCGAGTCCCTTCAAAACTTGATGGTTTTAGGTCCATTCAAAACCTGTTGTGAAATGGTTTTGGGTCCATTAAAAACCTATTTTCCCCCTAATAAAAAACATCTACCAAGTATCATAAAATGAATCAATGCTTAACATCATTAGTACCTACCTCTACATATCCCCATTACTTTACGTTCATCACTGAGTTTCAAAGCTGACTTCCTGGGAGTCACAGAGTAAGGTGGAAACATAACACATTAGTACCAATCATTCAAGTTGATTCATTACCTCGGAATTCTACACTTCCATAAAAACACAACATAATTATACACACAAAGCATACATTTTTATTAAATATTCATAATTTACATGTAATACATTCCCCTTTATGCTCTTTACAACACTAAATCTTGTAACATAAGCGACACCAGATCTTGATTTTAAGCCTTTTTAGAGGTAGAAAATATAATTGATCACTTCATAAGCACAAAATTCTAGATTTAACACACATTCTTCACAAACACATAAAAATTCACATCACCAAGAAATAAACCACAAGGCTACACAAGGGTTCATAGTGCATCCCCGATAGGAAGAATATCGATGCATTGTGCAGTACATCGAGGGTCCTATCCTTTCCACTGGTTTTCTGCACCATTGGACAAACATCACCAAGGAACAAATCACAGGTTGCTAGGTGAGGATGACAAAATGGATAAATATAACCACAGGAGTACACACACTAGGTCAAGATAATAGGCTCAATGTATCCAGAGTGCCCAGTGTATGAACCTAGGCTCTAATACCAAGATGTAACACCCCACCATGCAAACCCCAAAGGACAACACAACTAACTAACAATTATGACACAATTTAAAAAAAAAAGGAAACTAACATGAGATGTAAATCATACAACACTAACATATGATGCATCTAGCATACGTAAGCTCTAACTATGTCCTTTAGGGTATCATGACTACATTACCTGCTAACATTCCCAATGTGAACTAATACCATAATGAAGGTAACTAACCACAAGTGCTCACTTTAAAAATGAATTATAAATAAAATGAACATCATGCATGCAACCATAACACTAAACATGCATCCATCCATGAGAAAATAATAAAACCAAAGAGTACATCCATCACTTTTATTAGATAAATATACTTTGTTCCAGGATTACATAATCACATATATTTCCAAAGATACAATGCTAGTTAAGAGCATAAAAAATGAACCAATAAATACATATAACACATTCTATACATGGGGTAAAACATTACACTCTTACAATTTTACATCAAGCTTCCCTTATAACAATGGGAAGGATACCATAATTACATGAAAAGGTACAACTAATAAGATCACTTTACATAACATCAAGGCCATCCAAGAATTTGGTACAAGATTTGGAACCACTACATAAGGTACAACTCCATGCTCACGAACATCCACTAGGAACCCAATGGGGTGCATAGCACATTCCACCCAACCATGTGGAACCCTAAGGTCCACCCTCCATGCTAGGAGATGACAATAAGGACCCATTAAAAAACTAGTCAAGCAGACATTGGCTAACATGACTCCATCATACTAAAGTAACAAAAAAATATAAAGAACCAACTGCTTCTAGAGGTACATGAACAACAAGGGGAAAACAAACAAGTTATACAAGGTTTCTATAGGGCAGAGTGTCATCATATAGCTCAATATGGGTTACCCAATGCAGATCTTCCTAGGTTCCCGACCCCCATCCTGGGTTACCCTGGCAACCTCAATCGATCCCTGATCCCCATTCTCACTCATGTGGAATCAACATACCTTTCATGAAAACAAGGCAGTTGATCATGCCATTCCAGGGTTACTCATCTCATCCCAAGCCTAAATGAGCACTTGAGCCATTACAGGCATGCATTATCTTATATTAATGTGGATACTACCCAACCCCCTAACTATTTATTTGGTTATCACTAAATTAACACAACTCCCACATGGGTTACCCTTAACACCACACAAGGCTCTAGACCCCATGTGAAGCCACTCTCCCTACTAGCAACAAAAGACTCTAGAGTCCACTAACTAGGTAAGCCAACTTGCACAACCAACAAAACCATATAAATAAGCCCAAAACATGGCGCATGCACCATCTCGCACAAGATCTCCATAATAAAATAATTTCCACGGTGCAAGGCTAAAATCCACATAAACATAATCAAGAATAAGAACAATAGTTCACGTAGAACTCAACATGAAAACCAACAATAAGTAAAATATTCACTAACAACTAGCAAATCTAAACATATCCAACCAGGTAAGCTATTTTCACAAAACCAAAAATCACATGCACATACACATGAAGCGAGCTTGACCCCTCATGAACATAATCTCTAACAAAAACCACTAACATGTGAAACAACATTAAACTCATACGAACACTCATGACTTGATATGGGTTACCCAATGTGGATCTTCCTAGGCTTCGAACCTAATTCTGGGTTACCTTGGCAGCCTCACTTGATCCTCAAAACCCATACAAAATCATGCAAGGACAACCATACTCCCCTCTAACCTCTGGAAGACCACCATTACCACTTTGCACAAAAAATCCCCATCGATGTAATAACAATAACATGATCACAAAATGATTATTTAAAAACAACCACAATCATACATTGAAAATTGTGGAGCAATAAGTGGAAACATCATTAAAGAGGTCATCGAATTAAAAAACTTAAGAAATTTCCATGGATATCTACTAACATGATGTCCCAACTTTCCAATAGTCAAATATTCCCTATACATAATGCAACTCAACTTGCAACAAACCAATGTAATTAAAATATCCACATATAATAACAAATCAAATACCATATTCAACGCAAATGATCAACAATCACTACATCCATGAAGGGAATTATTCCATATATCTTTAAACCCATTTTCTTAGCCACAAAATCACTTAATGGATCATCCATCCCTCACATTTGTATTCGTTAACTAATTATATGGTAATTTATACAGCCCAACTATTAAATAGTTATAAAGGTAATCAACGTTTATTAAACAAAACAAAGATAACCTAGTTAATTATCACATTTATCAATTTTTAATTACTTAAATTATAAGTCAAATGCTCTCTTCTTACTTAGTCCCAATTAGCTTACTACACTAACAATTAATCACAAACCATAATTAATATTTTTCTAATATAATCATTTATTACCATGCAATAATATTCTTCTCTAACATCTAAATAAGAGAACACACTTATTTAATACATGTATGAATATTATATTTATATTTTATGAGTATAAATTGCTTTCAGAAATGAATGTATAAGTAATAATATAAAATGTGACCCTGCATACATAACTAATAACTAAATATGACTATAAATCTAAATATATATATATAAATCAAAATACTCAAATACCATCAGGAATGTCACGGCTTAATCTAAGGGTATGTGCCCTCTATAAAACTCTAAAACCAAGTACCATCACACAAGGTTTTGGATTCAAAGGATAAAAAGATAAAGTGATCTCAAGATCGAATATCCACTACATTACAAGACAACATAAACTCGAATTTAAATACGTAAAATTCTACTGCTTATTAAAAAAAATTAGCATACAACCAAATTTAGGCTAAGGCTGACAAATTCACAAGCAAACAATGGCAACTATAAGGTGTTAGATAAACATAAAAAACTCCTACAAAGGAATAGACAAGCGGCTAGGGTAGGGAAAGAGTGGTGTGTGACTCAAAATACCAAGGAGATTGATAAAATTTAGAGGAATAAAGAAGATACCCTGATGCAGTCGGTTTGGATGCCATAAGATGATACATGCTTTTGTGTAGGAGATGAAATAACATTTTAAGCTACTACAAAAAAAAATCCATTTCACAATACTAATTGCAACCCACAAACAAACCTGAATTTGCAAGATTCATTTGATGTGAAAGACTCGACTATAGTGAAAAATCTTAAGAAGAACTAAAAATCACCAAATACTCTAAAACTCATAGTACTCAAGAATCCCCTTAATGTTGTTGCAACTCCAAGTCTTACGTCCTTTTATGAATTCATTCACTAGTAGAAGGACCTATCACACTAGACATTTAGCACTAGCATGAACATTATCAGAGGTACATTAATGCAAAAGTTTGATTGACAGATGCAAGATAAATATTTATGGAGATGATGATTCTAGAACACAATGGCTTTGCTTCAAGGAACGAGGAAATACTTTGAGGATTCAAAGGAAAAGCTTTGCAAATCTTTATTATCCTGAATAGACAACTACAACTTAAAGATTATCGAATAATATGTGAATCGTTCTAAACTATACAAATAAATGTTAAGGCTATACCATGGTATCCAAACAATGATATCTACTATGGTTTTATTGAAGAAAATTAAATGCATGCATTATTTCTTAAAACCCAATACAATACTTAACAAAGCGCTATCAATGGCACTTTAGGAGATCTGAACCATTTCCATCATTGACAGGTTCCATATTGTAGTGCAAAATATTGGTGATGCAAAATGAAACAATCTTAAGAATAGGCATGTGTGATATTATAAATAAGAGGAATAGGCGAGATTTAAATTAAATACAACACAACACTCCCTACTATCTAAATCCTTGCATAGCCACCCATGCTTATCACCTCTCATACCAAAATGAATTCTCCTCTTACTGCATTCAAAAGGAATGGAAGAAGAAAGAAAGAGGATATAACACTATGAAGAGGTGGGAGAAATAACTATATCTTCAGTATTCATGCTAGCTCCGCCAATGTAGACTGTAGTGTTATTCTTTTTTCTGGCGAGACTAGGGCTAGAGATAGATGGGGTTGATAACACGACTAGGGCTTCCCTTTAAATGGTGAAAGCACGATAGTCTCCCTTAGAAAATCTAAGGTAAAAGTGCATTAGAGATTAGTCTTTCAAGTGCGGCATAAATTTAAGGTTCTGTGTATTTTTTGATCCAAAAACAAGAATATATGTTCATTAAGTTGTGCATATAATATCTCAGGAAATTGATTCAAATATTATACTTATGTTAAAAAAAGTAGTAGTTCTTGCTTCAACCACCGCCGCCCCTTGAAATCTTATTCCTCTAGTATTCGGGCATGATCTACATGGAAAATGAGGTAGAGTTTATAAAAGGAGCATAAGGCTCTCCTCGGAGGTAGATTTCAATAAGGCAAAGGTAATCCAAAGAAAAGAATGGTTTAAATATAAATGAACCTCCATATAATAAAATAAAATGGCAAAGATTCTTAGAGGATAATAAGGGAAATGCAAAACATAGATGAAATCCCAGCCTCAAACAAAATTGAAGCAGGACAAATACTCAAAGGAAAGAAAATATGGCTGACCAAACAAAATCGAATGCCAAATACATTGCATGCAAAATAAATCAGCATCAAAAGTAAGGTATTTAAAATAAAATCATTGCCAAAAGGGATTCGAATACATTGCTAAATAATATCATTTACATTAAATGAGTGTTCAAAACAGAGCACAAAGAAGGCCAAGCTGGATTCCTTCACCTCGAAATAGAGAAGAAGTGTCGAGGCCAAACTCTAATTAGCAATAGTTTTGCTCCTCCCAACCTCTAATCAAACTTCAATCAATTTCTCCACTTTTGATCCTATTTTTTTCCCCAAAAACCATCGATAGAAGCTATGTATCTTTCTTTTTAACAAATATTGTTGCAGATAGAATTTTCATTCCAAAACCAAAAATCAATTGATAAACATCTTCTAAAAGTGATCATTATTAAAACAAAGAAAGTGATTCGATTTTCCAACGCAAAAATCAAGTAGTAATCACTTAATAAGACAAGTTTCTATTTTGCAACTAGGTCAGAGCCATGCATGGGCTCAAACTTTATTTTTCTATCTTTTTATTTTCTTTAACACTTGTTCGAAAATCTCCTCCAATTAATTATTCCATTTTGAATTATACTATCTTTCTACATTTTATTTATTTATTTAAAATTATATTATTTTCACATTTGGAAAATTAAATTCCCATGATAATAAAATTAAAAATTATCATTAAATTTAATTATAATAATACTTTATACAAAATAATTTAATTTAATTAATCATCAATAAACCATATACTTTCTATATCTCAGTATTGGCTTATTTAATAATTTATTTATTTCCAAATAATTCGAGTAACTTTATAATTCAATTTTAATTTAATTAAACCAATAACCCAAGATAACTCAAACAAAATTTATCAATCACCGAAAAAAGACCAGTCATGGAGGGGCACTACACATCAGCCAACACATTGATATCAAACATCTCATCTCACCAACAACTTTCAATTTTGGACAAACAAATCTCCTAGACCAAAGTTTTCATGAAAACATAATTTAACCTAGCTACATGTTTGGAAACACATCCCATTTGATACATCTAGTTGGATTAGCAACATCCTTTTGAAAAAAAATATCCTAAAGTCACAAGTCTACTTCTAGGCTTACGAGTTCATAAACATCCTTATCAAACACATATCAAAAAATTAAGTCTAGTTTTATCCAAAATTTAGAGTTTTTTATCATCCACATCACTCATCCTTTCATCATTCATAACATCATTGGTCCTAAATCCCTTAGAGGTTCACTTTTAGAAAAAAATTAGTCAACTCGAGAGTTCCAACAATATAAATCCCATCAAACTACTCCAAAAGTTGATTGAAGTTTTATGGTAACAACAAGGTCAAAACACAAGAGAGACATGGAGAAAAACAAAAATTTATCTACCATGTGTGATCTAAACCAACAAAACCTTGCAATGAAAGAATTTTATCCTAGAGGTTTCACAACTCCATTGCAATCCACCTCAAACTTCACAAGAAATGGGGTACCAAGTAGAGGATGTTACCAATAATCCCAATGAACTCACCATAGATGAAATACTTGAGTTGTAACAAGATCCTAAGACTCACCATATTGTCAACACTATGATGAAATTGAATCCAACCCAATACTTGTTAGCTTGGCAAAAGAAAGAGCTAAACTCCTTTCCACATTTTATTTGAATAGACTTACGAAACAACCTTTGGTGAATGTTGCATCCATATCTCAAACATCTAGCACACAACCCTTGGTCCAAAATGTTGTTGAATCCATCATACAACCATCCTCATCACATGTACCAAGTCAACCTTAACTTCTAAGATGGTTTCATCTAGTCTTGCAACTCATCAAGGAACTCAACTTGGTAGCACTCAAATTTTAGGGAACAACACAAATTTGGGTAATCAAAAAACAAACATCCCCTAAAAAATCTCATTCACTCAACACCCTCAACATCCAAAACTACCACTTACATCACATATCCACAACACAAATATAGCACCAAAATTTCATGCACAACAATATTCTTCAATCACAACAAATACCTAGATGTTCAAACAATGTCCCTAGTGTCCAACAACCCCAAGTCAATATCCAAGGACAAATTAAAACAACATTTCAAGGTCGGTCATCAACATTGCAAGGTCAATCATCACAAAACCATCCAGTTGATCCCCAAAATCAAATGGTTCCACAATAAGTGCCTCAACATCAAGGGAAATTCATTGACCCAAAATCAAATCAATCAAGGTAATCCTCCAAATCAATTGATCCAAAATCAAGGTATGCCACTAACATCACAAAACCAAGTGGCATCATATCAAGTATCTTAACCTTTGATTCAACATCAAGGAGTCCCTTAAGCAATGCAAAATCAAATGGGTCCTCAAACTTATATTCATCCATCACAATCCAAAAATTTTCAAGGATTGATAGCATTACAAAATCAAGGACAAGTTTCACAACAAACCCAACATGTTCCAAATAAAAATCAAGTGTCCAACAATCAAAATTTTATCACACATCAACCAGCCCAAAATCAATTCAATCCTTCATCGCAAGCCACTCATAACATGATTCCACATAATCCACCCCAAAATCAACTCAATCCTCCATTACAAGTCACTCAAAACATGATTCTACAAAATCCATAATAAAATAAAAACATCACATCAAGCCAATACATTCAATACAACAAATTCATCCCAAATAAAAACACCATTCCATCACCTCAAGGAAAAAATTCTTTGGCTTATCAACAATCTATTGTGTATCAATTAAAAAAGCTCAATTGCAAGCCCAAAAACACAAATATCAATTGCAAGTGCACCAAGCACAAGCCCAATTGCAAGCACAACAACAAGCTCAATTACAAGTACAAAATATACCCAACAATAACAACAAATGCTTGTACAACAACAACAACAAGGCTTGTATTATAACCAACAATAATCATACAAAAATTCACAACAAAATGTCTTGAATCAAAATTCACAAGGAGCATACAAAACACCACTATAATTATCATCATTAAATCTACAATATCAAAAAAATCCTTCATATACACCGTATAATACATTCAACACAAATACACCCTCTTACCAAAATCCCACCTAGAATTCATCTACGATTTCTCAATATAATATGTATGATCCACCACCAAACAATCCTCAAGATGATCTTTCCTCACAAATCATAACACTCATGTAAAAAATTCAAGATATCCAAGTTGGGAAAATAAACAAATCACATGCACAATGAGACTTATGTCCATAACCTTTTGAATGAAACATTGCAATGATACTATTCCTACTAGAATTTGAAATCCCCAAATTTGATAAATACAAAGGGCATTGAAATCCAAAAGATCATATTAAGGAATTTTATGTGGCATGTATAGAAGTAGCATACAATGACTTCTATTTGATGCATCTTTTCCCACGTATTTTTGGAGGCCAAGCCATAGAATGGTTCTCACATCTACCTCCTAGAATCCGAAATTTTCAAGAAATAATAGATCAGTTTGTAGAACACTTCTCCTACAATCTCGATATGGACGTAAGTTTGGAGGAAAAATATACCCTAAAACAAATCAAGTGTGAATCATTTGGAAACTTTTTACAATGATGGAGGCATAGAGCTAGTAAATGTAAATGGCCGATTCCCGAGAAAAAAAAATAGAGATCATTATTGCAAACATGGAAGAAAACTTATCCTTCCAAATAAAAATTCAATGTGTCTCAACATACGAAGAACTGATCCCTAGGGGTCTTAACATTAAAAGAGCCCTCATCACAAAAGGAACAACATCAAATCAAAACCAACCATCTAGTTTTAATGAAAAACCCTAATTTTGGGCTAAAAATTAGAATGTTACTAATGATGGTGTGGTAGATGCAAAGGTTGTACTTAAGGCACCATTAAACACACAATCCATAAAATAGAATGCTCAATAGAACACACAACAAAATAACCCAAAAAATGTCAACAGTGTCAACCCTCCAAGAGGACAACCATCGAAACCGAACAATTATGTACCACAAGGACCAAACAATGATCCCAAATGTTTTTTCACTCCCTTAGGGGAACTTATGGAAAAAATATTGAAGAAATTGATACAATTGAATCTCGTCACACTCCCAAAGTTCAAAAACTACCAAGAACCATAAGTCAAACTCGTTAGGTATAGAGATGACCATTATTGTGAATTTCACCAATATAAAGGTCATAACACACAAAATTGCTTCAAACTCAAGCATCTAACCCAATATCTTATTGAACAAGGAGAAATTGATGTTGATAAAAAATCAGGGACTGAAAATCTAAAAATATATAAAACTCCTATGCTTGATCATGGAAAAGAAAAATATTTTAGAAAGGAATCAAGCTCAAACAATACAAATTATACCTATGATAACATGGTATGACATATTCATGTTACTCATTCATCACAACATGAGGAATCAAACATGCATAGAGATACTATCTTAAAACAAATTCCAAATCAACCAATAATGTCTAGCAATGTTTCATATCAAGATGGAATCAAATATGTATCAAATTGTAATATCCCTCCCTCATGTGAGTTCAAGATTGAGAATATTGAAGAAGTTCTGAAGAAATAAGAAACATCCATTATTTCACCCATACCTACTAAAGGTTGTGAAGATTATTTTACTGATGCTATACCATACACCCAAGGATCATGTCAAGAGGAGACTCCTGAGTATAATTAAAGTAGCTTCAAATCAATTCAAGATCAAGAGCCCATATCCCCACAACATTGTCATGATTTTCATACTATATTCTAATCTTTAAGTGAGTTTCTCTACCCTAAGTCAAGATGAAGAGCTCATTTCCCCAAAGTATTATCATGAGTTAATGAACATCTTAAAATCTATTCAAAATTTCAAATCTATCCTTGATATCACCCATGTGATGTTTCCTTTTGATGGACATGTAAACGTTCTTCATCCAAAACAAGGGTCTCCCACTCTTGATATTATCACACAAGACAAAACAATGGTAGAGATTCTCGATTCTTATAGTGATCGTACATCATCAACATCTCTTGAATTAGCATCAAAAAGTACCATATCCCAATTTCTAGTTGAGAACATTAAGCATGAAGATATCCAACATTATTCAATCAAAGGACTATGTTTACATAAATAGGGAATATTAGAATCAAAGCAGATAGTTAATATTCCTGAACAATGGGAACCAATGACAATATCATGTGTCCATGACAAGTCATATTTAGTAGCCATTGATCAAATGATACATTACCAAACCAAAGGATTAGGTCTTGTTAAGAATGACATCTTGAAAATAGTAGAATCAAAGAATGCCAATAATACCTTCACAATACCAAGGGAGACTTTGTCTAAATAAAACATCAACATAGGGAGTGTGAAGGATCCTTATGATGAAAATTATACCAATACTACAACTAGTTGTATCATGAATCATCATCCACCCATCATCCCATCCAAAAATTCAGACCAACATAGAAAGAAGGATTTTAATCAAACAAAGGAGAAGATCATTGTGGCAAATGAAGCAGTAAATCAAAAAGGACAAAGAAAATACAAATGGATACCAAAGCATACAAAAGATCATCCCTATCACACTCCAATAGTTAAAGAAACTATGGGGAAAAAAAAAAAAGGGGAAATATATACATCAAAGACATCTACAAATACAAAAGTAGGCTTCTCAAGCAAGGTATAAGGTATATCAAGAAGTTGGTCCTAATTCCACACAAACCTCCATATCTACCCATCATTGCTCATCTACCCAAGTTTGGGGAGTCAAAGGTTCTAAACTATCCACCCATCCATCTCATACTCAATCATTCATGATATCCAATTCTTTCATTGACCGTGTGTTGGAAACTACTCTTCATGAATAAGGATTCTGAAGTCACTCTATCACGATGTGCTCACCTAGACAAGGCTAATTTCGATATCAACAAGGCAGATCAAAATTCTCAAAAGTTGCATTTAAGCACCCGTATCTTAGCAAAGTAGCTTCTTCAAGTATGATATAATTGGAAATTTATGATAGTTTCCTCTTTAGTACCACTAGGTGGTTCAACCTGAGGGTAAAATTTTCAAAAAATCAAAAAAAAAATTTAAGAAAATTGTAAAGATAAAAATCGTCCTCCAATGAAAACCACTTTGTTTGCGCTTTGGGCAAGTACTATGATGAAAAATTGGAAAAAAAGCATCATGAGTAGAATCAAGAATCTATATGATCCTTCTAAAATGTAAGTATCTCATCCCTTTCATGATAAGTCCAACACTCCCTTTTTTCATCCAATCCACCTTTATCCAAATCTTTTAGTATATTTTGATCTTGATAAAGGTTTGATGCATACTTCAACTCTACTCATGGTAAAGTCATGACATGGTATTTTTTATTCCATTTTATCCCATTAAGTCTCATTGACTATCTATAGTGTTGATCCTAGCACACACTAAAACCTGTTGCATACTCTTCACATGATTTTTCATTACCTATCTTGATTTTCTCATGAAATCTGAAGCATCGCTAGAAACTAGGGGTAGGTTATTGCACTCTTTTTTTTGAATAACTCTTGATCCATGTCTTATATCTCACAAATGTGACATCGACATTGTGATCTAGGTATTTTAAAATCTCAAAATCCAAAAATAGGTGTAAAATCTCATAAAATCCAAAAACAATCACAAAATATCAAAATCCAAAAATAGTTGTAAAGTCTCAAAATTAAAAAAATCCAAAACATTTGTATAGTCAAAATCTAAAATATCCAAAACATTTGTATAGTCAAAATCTAAAAACATCCAAAATAGTGATATAGTCAAAATACAAAGACATTTAAAATCTTGTAAAGTCATAAATCTAAAAACATCTAAAAATTTGTACAATCAAAATCCAAAAACATTCAAAAACTTGTAAAGTTAAAATCCAAATTCAAATCATCTCAAAATCCAAAAACATCCAAATCACAACAAAATACCTAAACAGGTCTAAAAGGTCAAAAATTAAAAAATAGTTGTCGAAATACATTGTCTCTTAGCTTGAACGTAGGCAAGGCCATCATTGATGAGCCCCTAAGGCATTAGGTCAATCTTTAGGAGTCCATCACAATAAATTGACAATTCGTCAATGTTCATATGTCATCAATAAATGGTTACTAGTCAAATTTAGTCAAACTACATCATCTCTGCGTGTATAATGTTGGCAAGGCCATCACTAATGAGCCCTTGAGGTGCTAGGTCAGTTTCCCCTTAGGTCTTGGTCTAATCTCAAAAAACACAATTTTTTTTGAAAAAGTTGAAACCAAGACATTCATAAAACATTGAAAAATTTAAAAAAACCTCAAATAATTGAAAACCTAAACATTCACATACACCCAAAAATATCCAAAACAACCTCAAAACATTGAAAAATTTCAAAAACATTGAAATATTTCAAAAACATTGAAATATTGTAAAAATTCCAAAACCCCCATACCATTTTTATTTCACCCACAATAATCTTTCATTCATAATAAATCGATCATCATCAACAACCTTTGGTAAAACAAGTGGAAGCAAGTGTGACATTTTGTGAAGTATAAACCTAAATGTAATAAATATAAAGTCTTCATCATGAGTAAAAAAGTTAGTTAAAATTTGTATCAATGGCCTATAAAATAATTAGTCTTAGTCAAAACATTTGATAAACATGTCCTAAGATACATCTTTCCTACATTGGACATCATCATCATGGAATATCTTAGTTAGGTTACTATGACAAGAAATATGAATAACATTGGTTGTTTGTTCATTTTGATTTTTTCTTATGATTTATCTTAGAGGTCCATTCCAATGACCTCTTGATTATTTCTATCAAAACAATGTAGAGAGAAAGGAATGGGGTAGTGATCATTTCTTTTGTTTGTTGTGATTGTTGGATGTTCTTGTAATATGACCTCGATGAACACTTATCTTGTGTATGTGGGGTAGTCTCAAGTAAAATAATTGCTAGGAAATATCAAGTTATTCATACTTTTTGTGTGTTAGTCTCATTCTTTCACATGTTTGAACAAGGTTTTTGTATGTCAGGTATGAGCAAGGATGATCCTATCTATTTGTAGAGTCAAATTCCATCACATTAGATACAACACCATCCTGGTTATCAATACCTTGATGCATCATGTCTATGTGCTATATCAAAAATAAGGAATGATATAATGAAATATCCCAATCCCTAAAATAAGAAAATAATCTCTCTCATCACTATATCTAATAAAGTCTCAAAGAATCATAGGCTTGTTGGACTTTTGAATCAATCTCAAAAGCAATGGTTAATCCATCCATCTTATTCTTCTATTTTATTTCCACACTACCATGGTGTCATGAAAGTCAACAAAAATAATAAATGCATCCATCCTACATCCACAAACCATCAGTATGCATACATCCTACATAATCGTAATCATAGCATAATCATAATATATCACATAAAAATACAAAAAAAAAAATTGTTGGCAAAACAAGGATAAACAACTAAGAGGGGGGAGTGAATCAGTTGTTACCAAAATCATATTTATACAACATTAACCAATACTTATATCATAGATCTAATAATTAATAGGGCAAGCATAAGAACAACACATCAAAGACACATGAACGCCAAGATTTTATACGTGGAAACCTTGTTAAGGGAAGAACCATGGTGGATGTTACTTCACAAGATTATACCCTGTTAAAAGTATAATGAAGAATAAAAAGAGAATGCACTTGCATTCAGGCACACTGCCTAGAGCACACTGCTCAAAGGGAAGGCTCACTACCTTACATACAGTAATCATATTAAATCCATTTGATTAATTTGAACTGAGAAAATAGCTTCTACAAAACACTAATTACAGTTCCATTTAGGCACACAAAACTTCTTCAAACTCTTCCACACTCTACTCTGAATGATCTGACCTTTATTCGCACTTTTACATCACTTATACACTTGAGAAATCCTCATAAATGAGGAAAAAAATCTTGTATATATATCCACTACACAGATTTGCATCCACTATTCAATTGGCAAAAAATAAAGAATAAATTACAATTCTCGGCCTTGATACATGAATAAATTTTAATGCGTACCAAGACAAGTTAATCACAACATAGTGAGAACCCAAACAAACATCTCCAAACATGCCAAACAATAAAATATTAATCCTCATGGATTTACAACACGCTAACACCACAATGTCGGCCAAGAACATGAACACTCGGGTACATATCAAAAAAATCTTTGATCATGAACACTCCAATCACTATGGATGTACAACAAGGATAGAGTATGATCTAGAATCATCCATGAACATCATAGGTACATGCGCAACACATGCGATTACCATAATTTCATCGGCTTTGACCAAGAACACCATCTACATAAACTGAATAACTATAGGCACAAAGATCTTTATAACTTCCACAAAACTTCATTCAAACCTCTGAAAATTTTAGACAACATACTAGAAAGGTTCAACAAAAACCCCTTTGAAGCTCACCTTCAGATCTTCAACACACAGAGTTTTCCAACATTCTGACCTTCTCAGCTTCACTAGTTGCCTGAACTATATTTTTTACAATTTTCTCAATCTCCTCAACATATACAACCTTAAGTAGATTAAAATTCTAATAGTGTTGACATCAATGACAACAATATATTAGAAAAACAACCAAAACATCCAACAATCTCCCCCTTTGGCATTGATGGCAACACATGATGTGAAAAATAATACCATAAACCCAACTAACTCTTCTTCAACAATCTCCCCCTGAGATTGTGCACTTTTTTTCTTGTTTCCTTAATTGCTCTTCTTTCCCATTTTTTTTCACATTGCTTCTCGCCCCCTTTGACATCAATGGAAAAGGTACATATACTCTGATTTCAATTTTGAAAACATCTAACTACTCCCCCTAAGTAGCAGTCACCACAACATCAATCTGGAATATGATATAGCAATGAATTCACACACTGATGCAAATACCTGCATCTTAGTTCTGATTAGGAGGGGAAATCACCCCTAACTTGCATCTGAGGTACTCAAAAGTATCCTTAGGCTACGAATTTGTAAATATATCTGCAATTTTCTCTTTGGTAGGTATGTACTCCAGTTTGACTTCTTTGTCACTTACTTTGTCTCTCAAGAAGTGATACTTGATGGATATATCCTTTGTCTTTGAATGAAATACTAGATTCTTAGAAATGTTAATGGTGTTTGAATTGTCACATAATATAGCAATGGGTTCTTCATACTCAATTCTGACATCTCTCAACATTTTATTCATCCATAATACTTGGGTACAATTGTTTGCAGCAACAATGTACTCTGTCTTAGCAGTAGATAATGAAATTGAGTTTTTCTTTTTTCTTAACCAAGATACCAGCTTCTTACCTAAGAAGAATGCACCACCACTGGTACTCTTCCTGTCATCTACATCTCCTACCCAATCAGCATCAGTAAAAGCACTTAGAGTAAGATCATCATTCTTGGGATACCAAAGACCAAGATCAGTTGTCCCTTTTAGATATCTGAATATTCTTTTCACAACAGTCACATGGGACTCTTTAGGATTAGCTTGAAATCTAGCAACTAGGCACACAACATTCATTATGTTTGGCCTAGTTTGAGTCAAGTAGAGTAGTCCAATAATCATTGACCTGTATCTTATCTGATTTTCTTTGGGAGTATCATCTTTCTGTGTAGGTTTGCATCTAGCCACCATAGGTGTACCAACTGGTTTTGAATCTTTCATGCCAATTTTTTTCAGTAATTCTTTCACATACTTAGATTGAGATACAAAGATTCCATCATCTAACTGAGTAATTTGCAATCCCAAAAAGAATTTTAGCTCTCCTATCCTTGACATTTCAAATTCACTTTTAATTTCAACAAAAAACTTCATACACAAATAATCATCACGTTCAAAGATAATATCATCAACAAAGACTTCAATGATCAATTCTTTGCTTTGATCCAATTTAAAATACAAATTGCTGTCAGTAGTACCTTTATTGAATCCAAGTTTCAACAAGTATTTGTCCAATCTAGCATACCAAGCTCTAGGGGCTTGCTTTAGTCCATAAAGATATTTCTTCAATCAGCATACCATGTCCTTTTCAGTAGTCAACTGAAATCCATCTGGTTGTTCAACATAAAATTCTTCTTCTAGTTCACCATTGAGAAATGCTAACTTCACATCCATTTGATAAACTTTGTAGTTCTTGAAAGTAGCATAAGCAAGAAATAATCTAACAGCCTTAATTCTAGCAACAAGAGAAAAAGTTTCTTCAAAATCAATACCTTCCATTTGTGAGTAACCTTTGCAAACCAATCTTTCTTTGTTTCTAACCACATCACCTTGTTCATTAAGCTTATTCTGGAACACCTACTTGGTTCCAATCACATTTTTATTCTGAGGTCTAGGAACAAGATCCCATGTATTATTCTTTTATATCTACAATAGTTCTTCTTTCATGGCTTCCATCCAATGTTCATCCTTTCATGCTTCACTTATATTTCTAGGTTTATCTTTATAAATTAGACAATATTCTTCTAGAATTCTTCTTCTAGTTTGCACACCTTTTGTTTTGTCTCCTATGATCTGACTATCAAAATGATTTCTTCTCACATACTTAGGAGTTTTGAAGTTTTCTCTTACCTCTTGTTCTTGTGATCTTTCTTTTGCACTTTTTCTTGCTTCTACTTCTTGATTTCCTTGATTCACCAAAACAATTTGAAGTTGATTCTATGTCTGAGCATCATTGTTAGCATCATCATGTTGATCATTTGAATCATAATCGCTGACTCTGGATGATTTACCAATATCTTCATCAACCTTAAGATTTGCACTTTCAACCACTTCCTTCAACGTTTTATTAAAGCATCGGTAATATTTTCTTTTAGTAGAGTATCCTAGGAAGATTCCTTCATCACTTCTAGCATCAAACCTACCTATATCATCATCTCTCTTGATGTAGCATTTTATTCCAAATTTTTTGAAATATTTGACAGTAGGCTTATAACCAAACCATAGCTCAAAGGGTGTCTTACTGGAATTATTGTTGACATTCACCCTGTTAATAGTATACACAACAATACTTATAGCTTCTCTCTAGTAGAAATGAGGAACATTTTCTTCTAGCATCATGGTTCTAGCAGTGTCTAGAATGGTTATGTTCTTTCTTTCAACAACTCCATTCTATTGAGGCATGTGGGGAGTAGATAGCTATCTTTGAATTCCATGCTCTTCACAAAAAGAATTGAATTCACGTGAAGTAAATTCACCACCTCTATCTGACCTTAGACATTTGATCTTTTGACCTGTCTCATTCTATACCATAGCTTTAAAACTTTTGAACTTTTCTAATGCTTCATGTTTTTCTCTCAAGAAAGTGACCCATATCATTCTAGAATAATCATCAATGAGTAACATAAAGTACCTTTCACCTTGTAGGCTTCTGATTCTAGAAGGACCACATAGATTAGTATGTATCAAATCTAGTACTCCATTAGAGCTGTACTATTTGCTCCAAAAGGAATTTCTTGTTTTCTTTCCCATCTAACATTCCTTGCACATAGTGTTAGTAGGCTTCACTAACTTAGGTGAATCTATGACTCCTTGAGTAGAACTTATCTTGAAAATGTTATCAAAGTTCACATGAGATAACCTCCTATGCCATAACCAACTTACATCAATTTGACCAATCAAACAACTTTAAATAGAAGTACTCAAATGAAAGATATTTCCTTTTTTCTTTGTTCCTAAAGCAATTATATTTCCTGAACTTACTATTATTCTACACTTACCATTCTTGAACTGCGGATTCTAGCCTTTTTCTACCATTTGTCCAACACTCAACAAGTTATGCTTTAGGCCTTCTACATAAAGAACATCATTAGTATTGTGCTTACCACCAAAATAAATAGTGCCTCTGCCATGAATCACACCAAAAGTGTTGTCACCAAACCTCCCTACACCACCATCATAGTTTTCCAAACTTACAAATTTTCTTTCGTCACCAATCATGTGATGTGAGTATCCACTGTCAATTACCCACTCATCTTTCTCTTCAACTTTGGCTGCAAGAGATTTTTCAACATTTACATTACTAGCAGATTCAATGGACACCTGACCATTTTCTTTGATAGCAATAAATACCCATTCCTATTCATTTCCAGTTTCTTTATAATATTCTTCATCAATTACACCTTCTTCAACATAATAGTACTTTATTTGGAATGTAGTATTCTCAGGCTTATATTTTGAAACTCTTTCAGGACATCTAGAAGAAAAATGACCTATCTTACTACAAGAAAAAAATTTAATAGGTAGCTTTCCTTTGTACTTACCATGACCTCTTGATTCTCTTTTCACAATCAATGCTTCCAGTTCTTCCAATTCCCTTTCTTCATCTTCAATCTACTTCATCTCATCTTCACATCTGAATGTTCTCTGGGAAATCTCTCTTGAATCATATATCTTTTTCCTAGATATAGTGGCCTTGAAAGAAGATTTTGTCTTAGGAGAAGAGTCACCAAATTCACTTAATTCAAATGCAACAAGTTTTCCAATCAACATGTCTTTTGTAATATTTGTCACTATTCTGAGTTCATCAATAACATGAGCTTTTGTTTTGTAGGAAGGGGGCACAAATCTAAGTATCTTAGCCACAATTTCATCATCATTCATAGTTCCACCGGCACATCTAATGTCCATCACGAATTAATTTATCTTATGTGAGAAGGACAATATGTTCTCATCTTCACTCATCTTCAAGCTCTCCCATTTTATTTTTAGACTTTGTAGCTTAGCACTTTTCACTAGTGCATCTCCTCCATACAATGTTTCCATCTTTTTCCAAATCTAGTATGTAGTCTTCAATCCCATCACATTTGTCATTTCTAAATCTGTCAAAGCACTCAACAGTGTTTCTACTGACCTAGTATTAATTTATGCTTTCTTGATCTCATCTTCAGAGGAGTGACCATTCTGAGGAATATTATATACAATTTTTGTCATCTGCCAGGAAGGTTCACCAATGCACCTCAAATGACATTCCATCTTGAATTTCCATAGAGAGTAGTTTGTACCATCAAATCTAGGACTATCCTTCTTAAATGATGCCATCTTAGATCACCTCAAGTTGTTAAGATTCTTTGAAAGGAACTAGCTTTGATACCAATTGTTGGAAATATAAGGATAGATAACTAAGAGGGGGGGTGAATCAGTTGTTACCAAAATAAAACTTATACAAAATTAACCAATCCTTATATCAGAAATTTGATAATTAACAATGCAAGCATAAGAACAACACATCAGAGACACATGAACACCAAGATTTTATATGTGGAAACCTTGTTAGGGGAAAAACCACGGTGGATGTTAGTCCACAAGATTATACCCTATTAGAAGTATAATGAAGAATAAAAAGAGAATGCACTTGCATTCAGGCACACTGCCTGGATCACACTTCTCACTGCCTTACATATAGTAATTAGTTTAAATCAATCTCATGAATTTGAACTGAGTAAATAGCTTCTACAAAAGCTTGATTACAATTCCATTTAGGCACACAAAACTTCTTCAAACTCTTCCAAACTCTACTCTAAATAATCTAACCTTTATTCGCACTTGTGCATCACTTGTACACTTGAACAATCCTCATAAATGAGGAAAACAATCTTGTATATATATCCTCTACACGTATTTTCATCCACTATTCAGTCGGCCACAAATAAAGAATAAATTACAACTGTCAACCTTGATACATGAATAAATTTCAATGTGTACCAACACAAGTTAGGCACAACATAGTGAGGACCCAAACAAACATCTCCAAACACGCCAAACAATAAAATATTAATCCTCATTAATCCACAACATGCTAACACCACAATGTTGGCCAAGAACATGAACACTCAGGCACATATCGGAAAAATCTCTGATCACGAACACTCCAATCACTGTGGAGGTACAACAAGGATAGAGTAAGATCTAGACTCATCCATGAATTTCATAGGTACATGCGCAACTCATGTGATTACCATAATTTCATCCTCTTTGACCAAGAACACCATCTACAGAAACTGAATAACTGTAGGCACATAGATCTTCATAACTTCCACAAAACTTCATGTGAACCTCTGAAACTTTCAGAAAGCATACTAGAAAGGTTCAATAACAAACCCTTTGAAGCGCACCTTCAGATTTTGAACACATAGAGCTTTCCAACATTCTAACCTTCTAAGCTCCATTGGCTTCCTGTACTATATTTGTTTACAATTTTCTCAATCTCCTCAACATATACAAACTTAAGAAGATTAAAATTCTAATAGTGTTGACATCAATGACAACAATATATCAGCAACACAACCACAACATCCAACATAAATGCATCTCATAGAATGAACATCTTGCATCATCACTACATATCAGATGGAAAAGATACTGAAAAGTAAATCATTCATCACATTGCATACATCCATATAGCATCGCATCGTAAATCATAAATCATACACGTCATATGCATAATAAAGGTACACATCATCATAAACCTCTTCCTTCATATCATAAGCATGTGCATCCATCCATACATAAATAAAAAATAAAAAATCACACCATAATTGCATTGAAGGTCATCTCATATATATCATCAAAATAGGACTGCCATGGTATAAATTTGAATCAATGTGTGATATCAACAAAAATAAATATACATGAAGCTATCAAATCAGCCAATAATTACAAAAAATCATCAATAGTAACCTGAGGCAAAATTTGTTGACCCCAATTGATCTATCTAGTTGTGCATGTATAAATGGCTTGGTATGTCAAAGGCACAACATCCTGTGTCTCCCTGAACTATCATGTGACCCAATTAGGAAAGTACTTCTCAACAATGTGATGTTGATGGCCAAGCATCCACCTAGCTTTTTATGCATAAAATAGTCGATCTTGATCATCATACCATAGATGGTCCCGGATTCAAGGTCTCAATCTAAAAATGGTCATGTCATCAATGAACCATCCACATTATACTATACCTCCAATGCTTGTGTGGTGGAGGGTGGCGATGGCTCATATCTTCACACTAGTGGCTAATCCTCATCAATGTGAGCTAATGTGATAATCGGTCTAAGCACAACAATGTGCTCCCAAGCCTAGATGTGTAGTAGGGTAACTCTTTCTGATAAAATCTATCCCCACATGCATAGAACCTAGTGCATATCATGATATAAAGAAGCAAGGATCATAAGGCCCTAGGCGTAGAGATTCATACATTGCACCATCCCCTCATAAACATATCCCCAACAAAAGCTAAAACCTCAATTTTGTTTGTTTGGCACAAGCACTCCACAAATCAATCCTCCTATAAACAATGTCAAGTCAGGTACTTGTCCTCTATACTATCACAGGTCAATCTGGTGGATGTCTATCCAGAGGGTATCTACACCAAGAATGTCATAAATCGCATCTAGCCTAGTGTTGACATCATAAATAATCCTCTCCCTATGAATCAAAACTCACAAGATATTCCACACATCCTCCAATGTGATGGTTTCCTCTCCTATGAGAAGATGGAAAGAAGAGGTCTCATTGTGCCAATTCTCTGCTAACATTGTCATCATAGCTAAGTGTTTCTAGATCTTTGGCATATGAGCAATAAACCCTAATTTGATATCTCCAAGAAAGAAGTTCTTGTTGTCACCAAAATGTCAAAATCATGATAAAATTCTAGGTATTTTCTCCTGAGACATGAGTGGGTGAATGGTTTTCTGCATGAAAAAAAGTGCACAACATTAAAATTCCTAAAAAATGACAAAATTTTAAGTTTCAAACACTAAATCTACAAGTGTGCCCCAATTTTGCAAGTGTGTTGGGCTATCAATTTGTAAGTGTTTCGCATTTTAACAAGTGTGTCACTATATTCAAATGTGTCACAACATTCAAGTGTGCCGCTAAGACTGAATCACCTATTGCATGATAATTTTACAAGTAGACGACTAATCCACAAATGAATTCCAAAGCCAAGTAGTCTATTGCACCGCCCTTTTACAATTGCACAACTAATCTACAATTGCACTTCTAAATATAAATAGACTATTGTGTTGCACTTTTTCAATAGCATCACAACAATGCAACTATGTCGCTGACCAAGAAAAAGACACTACTATATAGTGATGCACTTGATTGACCTAATTAAACTCGAAATTAAATGCATAAAAAAGTGTGAACAAGAATTTTTTTTAAGTGTGTACCGGGGCTCTTGCATTGGTGGGCTACTGGAACTCTCAGACCCTGTCTGTGAGATGTTGGGGGAGCTCGAGGTTAGCCATAACATCAATAGGTCAAAGAAAAATATCAGCAAATCTCCAAAGTAAAGTGTGCAAATGAATTGGAAATGCATCCCAAGCTCCTATTTAAGCCTAAAAATTAGGGTTTTTGACCTAATTGAAGGGGCAATGTGTATTTTTAATCTTTTTAATCCATTTATGAGCTATGAAGCCTTTTTGAGTTTTTTTTTAATCATCTTGAGCATGTTTTTATGTATGTTCCACAGTTGACCCTACCATATTTTTTATCGCGATCTCGACTTAGAAAAAAAGAAAAAAAAAATTGATCTCTCAAGGGGGAAGTATACCAACACAATTCTTTCTGCTAAGGCACAATGGGGCATTTGAAAAATCATGAAATCATGAATTTTTAGAATTTTTTATTTGAGTGGCAATGTTGATCCAAAAAGTGTCAGTCTTTGAACCAATGTAACATGTACCTTACTTCAAAGAGGGGAAAAGTGTAGACACTAAAAATTGTCCTGATCAATATCATCCATCTGAACTTGATTGCCAATGCCATTTTTGTCCTGATTCTACTCCTTTTCAACTATTGTTTAATTGAATTCACTATTTTCTTCTATTAATAGGATAATCAACATTATTAGGTTAATTTACCCCTTTTATACTAATTTTTATCCTTTTTAATTAAATAATATGAATTATTTAATTAAATTCCCTAATTATTCTCATTTGATTAAATAATCTGAATTATTTAATTAAATGTCATTTATTCCTTTTTTAATTAAATGAGTTAATCATTAAATTATAACTTTTAATTCTCCCATCTTACACAAGTAATATTTTAATTATTTAATTGAATAATTTCTTTCATCCTTCCAATTTATCCCACTTTCAAAGGAATATTCCCATGAAATATTCCTCCAATTCAAATTTGAACTATTTCCCTCTTAAATGGAAATATCTTGCACATTCCTCCTAAATTTTATGATTTTTGTTTTCTCAAATCAATTTCATCCATTGATTAATTTGATCAATCCATGTCAACTTTCAATCTCCTCCATGGATTGAATTATGGATCCATGCCAATTCCTCTCCTCAAATTGTATCCATTGATTAAGCAAAATGATCATGGCCATTGATTCACTTAATTTTCCTATAAATAGCCTCCATTTTTTGAGAAATTGATCCACATTCATTGAGATCACCTACATTATAGTCATTTTTAGAGCAATCCTTATGAGATTTTGATCAATTTGCATTCATTTTAGCAATTTTAGCATTCAATTTTCATCAATTCTCCATTGGAGCATCCATCTTCAAGTTTGTTTAAACCAAGGGATTAGGAAAGGGCTAACATTCTACATTAATTCAACACCAATCCCCCAATGGGATGAGGTTTGATGTATTAATTAGGTTTCCTTTAATAATATCATTGATATTTGATGTTTAATGGCTTCTTAGTTTAATATTTCAAGAATTTCATTGGGAGCATGGCTTAATTAGCTAAATACTTGGTTTAATTGTTGTAATTCAATCATGTTTAGTTTAGTTCATGATCATGTTCACAAATATTAAAATGTGTATGAATTAAAACACAACTATTTCTATTCGACATCAAGTTTCATATTAACTATTTATCTAAAATAGAAAAAATATATACAATCTTGATATAGATTCTTTGATCTAGTGCATCATATTTTTTTCAAATTTTTAATAATTTTTAGTATTTTTTTCTTGACATGGTAATCAACCTAATATTTTTTGTTGATAACGTACTTTTAGTAGAATTAAAAATAAAATATAAATAATAATTAAACTATTTAAATATATATTTTTGAAAGCTACACTTATAGATCTACAAAATGGTACTTTTATATTTAAAAAAAAAAATTATTTACATGAGTAGGAGTTGTTGAAACATCAATCTTTTTAAATATATTTTTTTCAATAAATTAGCCTCAAAGTGGTGCTTCATATGCATTTAGCCAACAATTTAGTTGGAAACATTGTAGACACATCTAAGTTAGCTATAATGAAACTGACTAGATCATATGTTTGACCAAGTTTTATTTTTAGTTAAAAATACTAAAATTCACTTGTGTTGATAAGTTGGTCGAAAGTGTGACACAACTTTGTACTTTTACTTATATATATATATCATCGTAAATAGTCACCCCTTCACAATTCCACACTATGTTTTTCTCTCCCTTAAATTATCAAACCTAATTGAACCCCTAATTTCCTAAATTATGCATGAACTATGACCCATTTTTAATAACTATGGAAAAATTGTAAGTGAAAAATAAATGCATTTATCTAATACTTTTCCCCCAACACATTAATCTCTAAAAAATATGGTTGGGACACATACACCCTGGGTGAATTAGCCTCCAAATTTTGGATTCAAATTCAAACATGTTGGTGTTGGCACTTTATTATTTATAATTCAAAAGTCCAAAGTCAGCTATTAGGATTTAATTTGTGAGAAATTAGAATAATTGCATATAAATACCTATTTAATGAATCATTTAAAATATATCTAGCAACAAGTGAAAGAACAAGAAATTATTGAAGAAATTATTTTCAAGAGAATTATCGAGCAAGTCAAGAGTAGAATTTTAATGATTTATTACAAAAATTCAAGATCCAAGCATCATGTCAAATCTTATGTGAGTTTATGCATGTTTATGTTATCATTCTTTTTGAGGGATAACCCCTTTGTAGGTCTCTAAGAAATTCAATAAAATCAAGAAGGAAAGATCCAATCCTTGAGGAGATGTGTATGGCTGAACAGTCCTTCAAGGAATCCATTGAAGGGTGGTGAGTTTCAACACTTTTTGGATTCATCATTTCTTCTTATTATTTACCTATTTATCATTAAAATTTCCATTGTGGAAGTGGAAACACTAAGATGAGGTTTGACTAAGGCAAGCCCCTAAATGGCACAACACTTCATCTCTTTTTGAATGTGCATGTTTTAGGTTTGGAAGAGGGTGGAATAACTTTGAAGATCAATTATTCATTGTTGCAATCAACATCCTACATCTTGACAACTCACAAAAACTCACTTACAAAAATATTCGATAGTGATCTAAAAAATTTGTAGAGAAAAATAGAAATCTTTGATCTAGCACTAAAGGAATGAAAAAACAAATCTAAAATCCCTCTATAAGGACACTTAAACCCTAGGTTAATTAGTCCTCCAAAATCAGGATCAGATTCATACCATAGATATACAATGTCTTTCTTTGTTCATTTTAATTATTTGAATTTGTCTGTGACTTTATGTGTTTTCTATATTTGCCTAGTTAGATCATTACACTTCATCCATAACTTCATATTAGATTTGGTCAAAGGGTTGGTTGACTCACCTTTCAATTTGTAAGTCAATCATATAGCTTTTCCAAGTCCTTCAAACCCCCACTACCATCCATCATCCATTGTACCTATTTAATGAAATCCCTAGCAAAAGGTGTAAAACCCTAAAAAAGGGAGGTCTCCTAAAGATTTCCCTTTTCCACCATTTCATTTTGGTAAACCTAACCTTTTAACATTGTAGACCTTCTGAAATTTAAGGCATTTCATCCTAGATCTACGGTTAGCATTGTATTACTTGGCATCATTCAAATAAACATTAATTTTTGCATCATAAAAATCATTTAAAAAATTCAAAAATTTGCATACAATATTGCATTACAAGTTGTAATAGAATTAATTTTTGTCATTATAGCTCATATCTACATTCTGATTGCATTCACAAATTTGTATTCAGTCATTTAAAAATGAAAATAATCTTGAAAATGTTGATTGCATCTTGCATATAGCTCAAAAAGTGAAAAAAGTGAATTGTTTTATTCAAAATTGCATCAACATCATCGCTTTTAGATTTGAGCATATTAGAATTAGTTAATTGTTGTATTTTAGATCTAAAAATTAGATTCACAATTGTCATTTATTTTTTAAACATTTTCAACATAATTGCACACTTGCATTTTAAGTTACATTGTCATAAATTGAGTAAATTCTAGAAAAAAATTCACCATCAAACCTATTTGCACATAGATACATAAGCCTTAAAAAATACCCTATATAGTCAAACTTTCAATTTTATGAAACCTTGTCTAGGATAGAGACACCTTGGGTGGCTTTGTCCTACTATTTTTTGTTCAATTTTTTCTCAGATCTCTATTTTTGTGTTCTTTTTCTACTTTTGTTGTTTGAATTTTTCTTTTGGATTTTATACTATATTTATTTGTCAATTTGGTTTTCATAGTGGGTACACTTAGTGTTTTGAAACTCATATGAGCTTCATGAACTAGTGTCCTATTTCCAATACTTTGGTGAGATGTATTTGTATACTTATGGCATCCCACATTGTTGTTTCATCCATTGTGAATCCTGAGTCTTCCAACTCTTTCACAAAAGAATACCATGCCCATTTTGGACTCTATGCCTAGTCCTACCATGCCAATGATTACTTCACAAGCAAGAATCTTTATGGATGTTGAGACTCTTGTTGCCCATATTCACGAATACAAACTAAAACAATTAGACAAAGATAAAGAAGGACTGTAAGACTATTTGAGAACTGAATCTCTAGCTGGACTAATGGTTTTTATAGTGGATAACCTTAAGAATTTGATTGGTGATGCCCAAGGATTAGAGGTTTTGTGTATTATATCCCATATAATTGATGTCAATATTTCTATAATGGCTAGTTGCACTCAAGCTTTGGGATTCACTCAAAGCCAAGGAGGAATTCAAATCTCTCTCCCTATGACTATATCCTCTATTTATACATACACATTTCCAAATGTAGCTTCTGTTGGATGTTGCTGATATGTGGTTGTCATTGATGTCAACACTATTGTAATTAATGAATTAGAGGTTGTATATGTCAAGGATATTGAGAAAATTGTAATAAAATAAGTTACAGGTTGTCAGTGGTGAAGTGAAGTTATTTATGTTGGATAGCTCAGTATGTTGATGATTAGAGGCTGTAGATTAAAGGGTTTATTTTTGAGTATATCTAGTTTATCCTGATTAAGTTTCTGAGATCCGCATGAAGATTTGATTGAGTTATGAGTATCTATGTTTTGATAGTTTTTTTGTTGCTTCAGTTGGTGTTCCTGAAAGAGGGTGATGTAATTCTAGTAAGTTTAGTTGTTGCAGATGCTTCTTTGGTGATCCATGATGCTTGTGGATGTTTCTAGATCATGCTCTATCCATGTTGTGTGTCTACATTGATCACTACTCTCGTGATTGGTGATTTTCTTTTGTGTGTTCATGTTTTTCATATTCATGGCCTACAAGGTGATTGTAGCATGTTGTGGATCTTCGAGGAATAATTATTGAAGATGTTTCATGTTCAAGGATGTTTTTTTGGGCCCTCACTATGTTGTGGCCAGCATTGGTTGATTCACATTGATAATTATTTATGTTTTGGGTTGACAGTTTATATTCATTTTATATTTTATTAAAGCCGACATGTAGATGATATTATTCTTGGTTGTGGATATATATGAGCGATTTTTTACATCATTTGAGACATGTGAGATGTGCAAAGTGCGAGTGCCATGTGTTAATAAATTTTAGATCTTTTGAAGGAAGAAGTAAAGTGTGAAGAAGATTGAGCAAAAGAAAGAGTGTTCATGTGTCTAACTAGAATTGTAATCAGGCATTAGTAGATGCTATCTTCTTAGTTCAAAATATCTCGGATGGATGCAATCCAAATGTGTTTGTAAGACAGTGTGTCTTCCTTTGGGAAGTAAGCCTTTTTGTATTTGAGTAGTGAGCTCTAGGAAGTGTGCCTGAATGCATGTGCATTCCCCATTTACTATACTTTTAATAGAGTATAAACTTGTGGATTAACCTCCACCATGGTTTTTCCCCTAACAGGGTTTCCATGCAAAAATATTGGTGTTATATGTGTTTCTGATGTGGTGATGGTTTTTTCTTTCATGTTTATTTATCGGATCTGAGAATAAGTTTAATAAGTATAATTTCTAAGACAACTGATTCACCCCCCTCTCAATTGTTTTCCCTTGTGTTTCCAGCAATTGGTATCAGAGAAAGTTCCTCTAGAGAAGCTTGATTGCTTGAGGTGATCTGGGATGGCGACATATAAGAAGGATAGTCTAAGATTTTATGGAACAAATTATTCTCTGTGGAAGAATCGAATGGAGTTTCATCTAAGATACATTGGTGAACCTTTTTGGAACATTACAAAGAATAGATACATCATCCCACAAAATGGTCCTTCTACTACAAGTGAGATTAAAGATGTTGAGTACAATATCAGGGCTAAGGAAGTATTGTTGAGTGCTCTGATTGATTTTGAAATGACAAATGTAATGGATCTGAAGACTGCTTATGAGATCTAGAAAAATCTGGAAAATTTGTATGAAGGTGATACTCATGTGAAGATTGCTAAGCTGCAGAGTCTGAAAGGGAAATATGAAACATTGAAAATGGGTGAAGATGAGAACATCACTGCTTTTATGCAGAGTGTGAATGAACTTGTGTGTAATATTAGATGTGCTAGTGGAACATTGGAAGAATTAGAGATTTTTGCTAAAGTATTTAGATCCTTGCCTATTGCATACAAACACAAAGTCATTGCTATTCAGGAGATCTAGACTATGAAAAATGTAACTAGAGACATGTCGATTGGTAAGCTTGCTAATTTTTGAGTTAAGTGTGTAACGTAGATTTTCTCGAGAATTTGCTGCACATATTAAGATGATCAAATATAACAAATAATCTAAATAGAAACAACAAAGAATGAGTAAATGAACATAAAACAATAAACAAATAACTGAAAATATCTCACCGAATATGCGTCCACTTCTTCGAATTATCTCGATTGCACTTCTCCATTTTGCTATATCAATATTCTTTCCCTCAAATTTTTAGTATTGATGCAAGCATAACCTTGTTGAATGTCTAAGCAAAATATCAAAGATTAAGTTTCTTCTCAAAAGTATTGATTTTGGGAGGAGGAATAATGATAATGATAGGTCATTTTATAGATTTTGGATTTTCGAACGATCAGCTTAGATTCAAAAGAGAGATCGGCGAACGAGATTGATGAATGTCATGCGATGTGAGTTCAGTGTCAGATAGAACGCGAGTTAGAAAAGTCTATAGGATAAAGATTAAATTAGAACGATAACTTAATCTTGCGTCAAGACTGTTTGAAAATAGAAAGAACATGAGTTCTAGATTAAATAAACAATTTAATCTTCAGTTAAGAGTCTTCAAAAATAGAAGAAATAGACTTTGAATGACAAAGACAAAGTTAGAACTTGAAGAATAAAGAGTTTGAATGCACACATGAATTAATTAATTAAATAAAGATATTTAATTAATAAACACATTCATGCATATGTGTTAGAGCTATTTAACTGACTAGTTGTGATAGAGAGTCCTCTCGCAGAGATGATCATATATCAAATCCAAAGATAATTGGAGGATTTAAAATAGATCTGGAGTCAGAAGGTGAGTGAATGATTAGATAACTGAATGACAGAAGAATGTGACATAAAAAAATATTATGAATTAAATGTTAATTTAATTCAACATTCGAAACTGAAATGAAAAATTTAATTAAATAAACAATGTAATTTATTTAATTGACTGTTGAAAAGGATTAATTGAATAATTAAATAATAAATATTTAATTATAGTTGAAATATGACAAAGGGATAGTTAAATAATAAATTATTTAATGAAGAAAGGAGAATTAATTAGGTAGCGACATAATTAAATAAATATGATTTATTTAATTAATCAAGTTGAATAAAGGGTCATAATGAATTAATGAATTAATTAAAAAGGGTTATTTAATTAATAGAGGAAATATGTTTTTAGGAAGGTAATTAAATAATAAAAATTATTTAATCATGACCATGGACAATAGAAAATTATGTCGAAAGTGGTACTCGTAGGCCTAGACCAATTTTCGGTGTCTACAGTTTGCCCCTCTTTGATACAATGTCATTTCTGCGTTGTGTCAAAGAAAGTATGCCCCAATCGTGCCCTAGTATGAAATAGGTTAGGGTATGCCCCTATTTGATACAATTTCATTTCGGCATTGTGTCAAAGAAAATATGCCCCAATCGTGCCCCAATATGAAACAGGTTAGGGTATGCCCCCTCAGGAAATTTGACAATTTTTTGAAAATTTTCAAAAAAGTCAAGAAATATTCCCGATAAGTCAATTTGATGGTCATAAATGCTATGGAGTTGACAAAATTGAATTTGGAAGTGTTATGGATGTGTACGGGTCAATAAAAGTTGGAAGGTTAAGCAGCCAATAGACAAGGTCAGAAGAAATGCCACCCAAACCCTAGTTATAAATAGGAATTAGGTTGAAAACCAATTCATTTGCACCCGGAAGAGTTGAAGAATTGAGAATTTTGTTGTGAGTATTGGATAAAGATGTCTCTAGTTCCCTATGCTATGCATCACGAATATCGGATCCAGACTTTTAGACGGCCAGCCGACGCAAGACCACTAGTATGTACCCTAAAATGAACTTTCAAAATTTCATTTTGCACGTAGTTTTAGGCACCTAAAAATTAGTTTGCACATGTGGTCTTTCGCATTCAATGCATATGCAATCGTACGCAACGCCTCTTCCTGCAGAACGACGCATATATTAAAAGATGTCTAGGCTAGGTTTGGTCATTTAGGAATTCAACGCAAATGATATAAAAGGCACCACATTTTTAGTTGTGAATCACATTTGCATTTAGGATAAACACATGTAGGATTATGTAATGCATATGCATTTCGGTAGGCAATTTAGATATTGCACCGTATTTGAATTTTTGAAACACATTTTCTTTTGTTAAAAATGGCTTGGATTTTGTGCAACGCATATGGTATGTTCAACACAAATGCTTGTGATGCAACACATTTGTATGAATGCACCACACGTGCTATAGTAAGCTGTATTTAGCTAGTAAATTTTTTTGAAAATTTTTTCTAAGAAAAACTTGAAAATTTTGACATCTTGGTTGAATTGAAAATTGTTTTAGATCCTATCTATACTTGGGAGACATGTCTAGATACCTTTGAGTTGAGATCCTAGTTGGTCAGTGGGGAGACATGATTATTATGGAGACTAGGTCTAGAACATGTGTTGACTATGCCCATGATTCAAGCAAACAGAGGGATGTTGACCGCTTTGTGCGAGCGATGGCATTCTAAGACTTCATCATTTCATTTGCTGAATGGGGAGGTGACAATCACTTTAGAGGACGTCTATAGGATTTTGAGACTTCCTATCAGAGGAGAGAGGGTTATGTATGATATCTAGCGTGGATTTAGTGAGCTGACTAGATACTATGTGTATGAGGACATTAGGAATCTAGGGATAGAGCATTATGAGATCAGATGGTAGGTTTTGGGAGATAGGTATGAGAGGATTGACTGCATCCTATGTAAATTGATAGGGCATATAGTTCTTCTGGGCTGGTGGGGTCATGGTTTTCCTATCAGGTGGGGAGAGATGCTGGTGGGGATCGTAGAGAGGGAGACTATGTATGTCTGGGGTCCATGTTTGTTAGGCATGTTGTACTTCCATTTACATGATATAGTGTACAAAGATGCACAATATATGAGTTGTGGTACCACTCTTCTCATGGTTTGGACATGGGAGTGTATTGCAGTATTTCATCCTCTTGTTATTGCAGAGCAGGAGGCTAGATCTCCTTATGTTTTCCTGTATGCGGGAAACATTACTTAGAGTCATGTCGAAGACACGGGTTATTGGAGACATGCACTGGATACATTGGATCAGTTTATGTGGAGGCCAAACATGGATTTTGAGAGATGGTCAAATGAGGATGGGCATTTGAATTTTTTTCAACAAATACAGTACTTGATTGGGAGGACTTTTCAAGCGTACACATTATTGAGAGACACTTGCCTGATTGGGTTTTGAGACAGTTTGGGGAGGTTCAGGATGAGCCTAGAGGTAGAGCAGAGTTTGCTCGATCTTCCAAAGAGGTTCCACACTGGGGGCTATGATACCAGTGGCTACTACAGAGGTAGATATTCAAGCATTACAGCCTTTATAGTGGTTATGAGAGGTGGAGTAGCAGATCCAGGGACTACAGCTGCTTATGACACATGGTGGGCAAAGCATCGTCCTATTCCATATACAAATCTAAACCAGCTGACACCAGTAGAGAAATGAGGTACAGGGCCGAGAGGGTGGTGGAGAGGTAGAGGTGGTGGTAGAGGTGGTGGTAGGGGTGGTGGTGGTAGACAAGGATGGAGAGGTGGTCGAGTAGGTGGATTATCACCTATCCGAGAGGTGGAGGCAGAGAATGTACCAATGCTGGACCTCAGAGGTTGAGTAGAGGCATAGATTGGAGATGAGAATGCTTTCAAGGAGGCAGTAGTAGAGGAGCATGTGGAGGTAGAGATTGGAGGAGAGGACCTTGCAGAGGAGGAGGAGGTTGATGTGGATATTGACCCTCTTGGTATTCTGGTAGGCTATGGGGAGGATGATATTGAGGAGGAGGTACCTATGGAGGAGCAGGAGAGAGATCTACGAGATTGGATTGTAGAGGGGAGATGGGATGAGGAGGCTCCTAGGGATAGTGACAGGGAGGCTTTGGAGGAGAGGTTGAGACTAGTTACAACATAGATAGATGTTGTGTGGATAGAGAGAGACAATGCTTTTATGGAGAGAGATCAGGCCATAGCTTAGAGACATGAGATAGAGCAGTAGTTCACAGAGGTTAGATGCGTTTGCAGTGGAACTTCATCTGATGGTATGGTATGCAAGCTAGTCAGATTAGTAGAGAGAGCTACCTATTATAGGGATCTATATGAGTCAGTGGTGCCAACAAAGAGACGAGCTCTTAGCTTTTCAGAGGTTCACAGTCATAGATCACAGAGCAGGAGTCAGACTAGGACATAGAGTATAGAGGGTGTGGTAGGACCACTAAGATCAGGTCCATATGATAGGCCTTCCACCTCATAGAGAGTACCTTTGAGGCAGTTTCCTCCACCTTCACCATGTGAGAGTAGCGGGAGTGGGACATGTTGACACTGTTATATATGTAGACACTATATTTTGATCAGAGAGAGCCTATGAGATTTTTTTTATTTATGGATACATTCTGACATTGTACTATGACACGTTATTTTGAGTGATATATGTATGTTTTTTGGTGGCTTCTATATGATATGCAGTTCTATTTTATGATGATATATTTTTTCTATATGATTATGTTTCCTAGATGATGTATGTATATGTGTTATGGATGGATGTTTCTACATTATGATGATTTTATGTAGTTTATAATGTTATGATGATGGATGTAATGTTCTATATGATGTTATTTTATATGTGATGGTTATATACATGTAATGTTTCCATTATGTACCTTATGATAATAGAATGCCTATTATGCAATGATTTCATAAATATGCAATGAATATGTTAATGTTCCTATTTGCTTGAAATACAATGTGACTATATGATATATTACACTGTTTACATAATTCCTATAGAATGTATGCATATGCAGATTATCTAATTTTTTTGTTGTGTCATAGGACTTTATCATTATGTCAGGAAAGAGAAATGTTAGCATGAATGATTTCAGAATGTTAGTAAGAAACAATGAAGGTGGTTGATTGAAAAACATATGATCTTCGATATTTTTCCAGATATGCTAAGCTTGCTTTTTTATCATCATTGGGTGGGACATGACACAAATGGATAGTACACACTATGATATGAGATAGACCATAGTGTACAAAGTCATCCACCTGCGAAATATAGATAGTCATAGACAAGGAGTGTCTTAACTCATACTAAGGACAAGATTGCCCCAGTCGTTTTGTCGAGACAAACCACAGACAACAAAAAAATAAAAGACAAGTCATGAGACATCATTGCTCCTCTAAATCCTTGATAGGACATCCTTGAGAAAACTAGTAACATGACTCAAAAACCAAAGTTTAAAAAGATTGTTGACAGACAACAGCCATTGAAAAAGAGTCTCGAGACATCCTTTCTTCTCTAAATCCTTCAAGGGACATCCTTGAGAAAGCTAGTAACTGGACTTATGCACAAATTGATAAAAAGATAAGACAAAATAAGATATAAAGTCATAAAGCCAAATAAAAGTATTCGCCAAAACTTGATCTTGTGGGATTGTTTGATGTTTGATGTTTTACATAGCATAATGTGAGGGATGACACATACTTCATAAGACGTTGAGTTTGGTTTCAACTTGGTGACTATCTGTGTAAGGCATGACAAAGCCTGGTTTTAGAAAGACACGTGTTGTATAAGACATTGGAGCCTAATGACGTTGATGTGACAAGCTACATGAGGCTATGACAATTTGACGATGTTTGTTGACAAGAAAGACATATCTTGCTAAGACATAAGTTGATGACTTTGACAATGTGTTTGATATTAACTTGATGACATTTTTGATATGTTTTCCTTGTTGATGCATGACTTGTTTTGATTCTTTGACTGATTGAAAGTGTGTGTGTGTATGTTGATAGTGTATGACTTGAGATGATATACCCTAAAGGACTGACCTAATGCGGCCTCGGGGGCTCATCGATTGATTAGCCTTGGCTACGTTGCACACGCAGAGACCTCGTATTACAAAGACGCGTGTTTGCTAGGTTTTCATCAAGGTAACCATTTTTTTGTTTTTTCAATTTTTTTGTATTTTTCCATTTAAGACAAAGATTCTTGGAAGCTACGCATAGAACCTCTTCAGATGAAGGTTGTTAATTGGTAATAAAAGTGGCTCTCCTTCAAGGGTAGAGAGTTGGTATGCTCCTGATCCAAAAGCTTCTATGACAATATAAGGTCCTAACCAGTTAGGTTCAAACTTACTTGGCTTTTCTCATTCAGCTTGATTCTTGGGATTCTCCATTAAAACCAAGTCACCAATGTCAAAGTGTCTATTTAGAACTTTCTTATTATAGCTATGATGAAGATGATTCTGATATGCTTGTAAATGGTCTAGTGCTTTCTATCTTTGTTCATCCAGTAATTCTAACTCTTGTAATCTGGATACACGGTATTCTTCATCGTTAATGTGACCTTTCAAGGACACCCTCAGGGAAGGAATTTCAACCTCAATAGGTAAGATAGCTTCAGATCCAAATATTATGGAGTATGGAGTGGCACTAGTGGGATTATAGATACTTGTGCGGTAAGCTCATAAGGCAGGATTTATTTGTAGGTGTCAGTCATGACCAACATCATTGACAGTCTTTTTTAGGATTCTAACAATAGTTTTATTAAAAGCCTCGGTTTGGCCATTACCTTGTGGGTAATATGGGGTGGAAAAATGATGTTTGATATGGAACTCTTCACATAGATGGCATACTTCTTGGTTTTTGAATGGGTGGCCATTTTCTGTGATAATGGATTGGGGTACACCATATCGAGAAATGATATAGTTTAGGATAAACTTGGATATTTGCGTGTCGATGATGTAGGTCATGGTAATAGCTTCAATCCATTTGGTAAAGTATTCGGTGGCGGTTATGATGAATTTGTGGCCGTTGGATGATGGAGGGTGTATCTTACCTATGAGGTCAAGTCCCCATTGGGAAAAGGGCCATGGTGATGTAATTGGATGAAGCTCTTGTGCTAGTGCTCTTATCAAATCTCTGTGTATCTGATACTGTCTATATTTCTTTACAAAGACATATGAGTCTTTTTCCATTATAGGCCTATAATAACCTAATCTCATAATCTTATAATCTAAAGTAGGACCACTCGAATGGGATCCACATATACCCTCATGCATTTCTCATAAGGTTGTTTGTGCTTCTTCAACATTGATACATCTCATTAGGGAATTATCTAAGGTATGTCTATATAGGGTATCTCCGATGATGGTGTATTTAGCTGACTTACAGATAAAGGTTCTGCATTGGTTGTTTGATAGGTCTAGAGGTAAGGTTTGGTCATTTAGATAGTCAAATACATCTTTGTACCAAGGGGAAGTAGGACCAACAATTGTACACACCATCGTAGAATCGAGGACATCATAGGTGGGGACCAACAACTGTTCAACCAAAAACTTTAACTTAAGCACATTGCTCGGAATATCCAATAAGGAACCCACGATTGCCATAGCATCTGCGGCCCTGTTCTAAATATGTGGTATTGTTGAAAGGTAATGTCATCAAAGTACTACATGAAACTATTGGCCATGTGCTTGTAGGGGAAAGTTTATCATCCTTAGTCTCATAATCATCATTTACTTGCCAGACTACTAACTGAGAATCGCCAAAAACATGTAGACTCTTAATCTTCCACTGGGCTGCCATTCTTAATCCTATCACTAAGGCTTCATACTCTGCTATTTTGTTGGTACAAGGGAAAGCAATTATAAATGATTTAGAAATGGTATCTCCTTGAGGTGTAACAAATAGGATACCTGCTTCTGAACCATGATTTGTATGTGACTCGTGAAAGTATAATTTCCATTCGGTTCTAGTGTCAACTGTGAAGATAAATTCATCAGGAAAATCTGCCACTAAAGGATGGTCTACCATCATGGCTACATCTGCTAACTGATCTACAATCACCTATCCATTTATAGCCTTCTCCTCTACATATTGTATGTCATACTCCCTAAGTATCATAACCCATTTAGCCAATCGGCCTGTTAATGCTGCTTTACTTAGATATTTGAGGGGATCAATCTTTGCGACCAACATTGTTTGGCGATTTAGCATATATTGCCAAATTTTTTGAGTAGAAAAGACTACCCCAAGAAAGGCACATTCTATGTTACTGTATTTTAATTCATATCCCACCAAGGTATGACTGATGTAATACACTGCTCTTTCATGACCTTGATCATCATTTTGTGTGAGAAGATCTCCTAATGCTGACTGAGTTGCTGAAATGTATATTATCAATGGTTTTCCATCTATAGGTGGCATTAAGACAGGTGGAGTGAGAAAATAATCCTTGATTTATTGGAAAGCTTCCTGACATTTAGGTTTCCACACAAATGGTAGTCCTTTCTTGAGTAAATGTTGAAATGGGTGTATTTTGTCTGCCAGTTGTACAATGAAATGCCTGATAGACTGTAATCTCCCCTGTAGTGTTCTTAGTTGACCAATGCTAACTAGAGGAGGCATTTCTATGATAGCTCAAGTACCTTCTCTGGATCTACTTCAATGCCTCTTCTGGAAATGATATACCCTAGAAGTTTCCCTGATTTCACTCCAAAGACACATTTCTTTGGATTTAGCCTGACGTTGTAATTCTCTAGCCTCTAGAATATCTTGTCTAGAACTTTCAAATGATCTACCCTTGTTTCTGATTTAGCTATAATGTCATCTACATAATCTTCCATGAGAGTATGTACAAAATCATGGAAAATTGTAGTCATTGCTCGTTGATAGGTAGCTCCTGTATTCTTAAGCCCAAAAGGCATAACATTCCAATAGTATGTTCCCCATGGACACAAGAAAGCTTTCTTGTGTTGGTCTTCAGATACAATTTTGATTTGGTTATATCTAGAGAAACCATCCATGAGGGATAGCATCTCATATCCTACTATAATATCTACTATCATGTCTATGTTCGGCAAAGGGAAGTCATCCTTAGGACATGCCTTGTTGATGTCTCTGAAGTATGTGCAAATACGGATGCCCCCAGTTGGTTTAGTCACTGGTAAAAGATTTGAAATCCAGTCTGCATAGTCTATGGTTCTTATGAATCTGACATCCAAGAGTTTCTTAAGTTCTACTTTGACTAGTAGAGCAATTTGTGGATGCATTTTCCTTAACTTCTATTCGACTGGCTTAATACCTGGCTATAATGGTATATGGTGACATATTAGGTCTGGATCTAGCCCAGGCATGTCAATGTATGACCATGCAAAGTTAATTTTTCTCTTTGTGAAGAAGTTCTAAAAATCTTGTTTTTTTATCCCTATCAATGATGCTGCAAAGTATATGTTCTGAGGGTTTTCTTTTGTATTTATGTTGACTTCAATAGACTCTTCTACTAGCATTGGTGACTTTTCTTGTTCAACTGGGAGAATATTTAAACCTCCATCCTTGGGTGCCTCAGAGAGGTTTTCACCCTCGGATACGTCCTTTATTTTTACTGTTTCTTCATCCAAAGGAGCCTTTCGGTTTTCACCTAGGGACTTGTCATTTTTCTCATTGTCATCATTTTTCTTTTTATTTTCATTTCTGTGACTAGAGGTGTAAATAGACTCCCCAAAATATGCTTTATCATCCAAGTCTATGGTAAAACTAGCTTTATGATCCCCTCTTGGTATGCCTTCTCGAAGTCCCATGAACTCACTATTGCTTCATCGTTCTTGAATGTGTCTAAGATGGGTATACCTTGTTGATCCCAGTCGATAAGTTTGGGATATATGAGAGGCATGTCATAATCAGAGTTATCAAATGTGGAAGTCGACAAGGTGAATATAGAGTGGTTGAAATGGTCACAAAAGTTTTGGACTAACTCCTTCTTGTTCTTTTTCCTATGGGTAGGTAAACTCTGATGTGGGAATATTGCAAGGCCTAAGTTGTCAGAAGATGGCTCGTCAGGTGCCCAAGATGCATGATCAAGGGTTTCCCAATAATAGTTCTTAAGCCATTCTTCTTTGGACAAGGACTTCCTATTATGGGGACTAGATGAATTTGGTAAGGGTTTTATCATTTGGTCCAATTCTCCAAATAGGTTATCTAGGTTCATGGTACTGGTAGAGGAAAGGGAATCCCATTCACAATCACTTGAGTTGGGAGATTCATCATAAACTGGGGGAAGTGGTTTGTGAGATATCTCGAAGTCTTCATAAGCACTCACTTCCTCTTGAAATTGTGACGAAGTACTAGGAAAACCAATTCTAAGCAATTGAAACCCTAGCCCTAGGTATTTCAGTCGTGGTGAGACAATGATCAGTTCCATCCTTCCATTTTGATGTATTCCTAACCCACTATGCCCATCATAGCCTTCGCTTTGCATCATCTTAAATCCTTTTCCATATTGTTCCTTAGCTATTTGAATAGACAGTGAGGGGTATTCATTGTCTTCTTGGTATAGCCAGGAGGTAATATCACCTTGGTCCACAATTTATTCACTTAACTCTCCCCATTTGGTCAATATCATTGTAGGGGGAACATGAAATGTGACTACTGACTGTCTTCTATCTGCCATGGGTAAGCCATATGCCTTAGGTGGAACCAATTGACTGACACAATAGGATGCTTTCATGTGATATTCTCCACAACCCTTGTCTTGGATCTTGACCTTAGGAGTGGATGATGCTGGTTTGAATGAAATGGACTTGGTAAGATGTGATGGATCAATGTATAGGGATAAAGTAGATGATGAAGCTTCTTGGTTAACTAGTACCTGTCATTGTGGAGTTTCCCTTAGGCTTGTACAATATTGAAAAGGATCTGGATCACCATCGATCATGATCTCGGTGCCATTATATAGGAATTTAAGACATTGGTGAGATGTGGAAGGTACGACCGTCATTGTGTGTATCCAAGGTCTACCTAACAATAGGTTATACAAAAGGGTGAGATCCAAGACTTGGAAGCTGGTGTTCATAATTGCTGGATCAATTCTGATACGGAGTGTGACAACTCAATTGGATGATCTTTCCTCATCATTGTAAGCCTTTATGACTATACTCTTAGAGGTGTCTACACATTCTTCTGAGAATCCTAATGCCTTAACCAATTTTAGGGTACACATGTTCAAACCCACTCCTCCATCTACCAAGACTCATCTAACTTTGGTTTGATAGACTAGGACTTCAAGATGTAATGGGTTAGTATAATCAATATTTTCGGTTGAGTAATCTTGTTGGAAAAAATGTGGCATGATGTGAGTTGGTTAAATATCCCACCATTTCTTCAAAATGATTGACATCTAAGTCTGTAGGAACAATCATATTCTGTAAAGCTTTGTCAAGAATGGCTCGATGCTCAAGTGATAAAGTCAACAGTTCCAAAATGGATATCTATGTGGGGGTTTTACTCAATTGATCAAGGAGATTGTATTTAGACTTGGAAGACTATGTAGGTGGCTCAGAAGAAGGACCTAGAAGAATTATCTTAGTTCTGCATGTGTTTACAACATATTCCAGATGCTTCTTAATGATGATGGTATGGACGTTTTCATTTGCAGCTCAGAGGTGATTTATGATCTTTCCTTTACCATAGTCATACTTGGTATTGGCATAATTGGTTGATGGAGTATTCCTGGTTCCCGAACTAGAGGCTTTTCCTTTTGTGTGGTCATGTAATGGGTCTGTGAAGACCTTATGATCACTGTTCTTGGTATTTTTCTACCCATTGACCTCTATGGTTCCATTTTCAACAAACTCTTGTATAATATTCTTCAGATGTCGACATTGTTGTAGGTTGTGTCCTTTTGTTCGATGATAGTCACAATAGTCATTATCATCCCACCATGAAGGTTTAAACTATCCAAGATCATATTCTCTTGGTTCCAAAGGTTTAATGAGATCATGTTTAATAAACTCTTTGAAAATTGTCTCGATTGGTTGCCCCAAAGGGGTAAATTCACGTCTAGGAAATCTCCTTTGTGGTTGTTATTGTTGTGAATTTTGGACAAAATTTGTTGTTTAATCTGGACTATTCGTCATGTCTTGATTGGGGTTGTAACCTCTAATTGTGATAACTGGTCTCATATGTATGGTCTTAGCATCAACAATTCCGTCATTTGTAACATTTTTGTTTCTAGACTAGAACTTGTTTCTATCATTGGGAAAGTTTTGATGTTGAACAATCGGGTTTCTACTTGGTACTTTTATTTCTCCTTTGTCAATAAGGCCTTTTTCAAGGATGATGCCCTTTTGTACCAAGTCTAGGAATGAAGTACAACAATTTACCCTTAAGCCACCTCTTATTTTTGGATTGATGTTTTCAAGGAATATCGTGACCTTTTGTTTTTTTGGTATTTCAACTGCACATCTGCTAGCTAGACTTCTCCATCTCTGGAAGAAAGTGGTGAAAGTTTTCCTGTCTTCTTGTGTTGTGTGGAAAAAGGTAGCTATTGTTACTTAATTTTCTATGTTAAAGGAAAAATGCTCGACAAACTTCTTAGCTAATTCACCCTACGATCGTATGCCATATTGTAATTTAGAGAACCATTCCAGTGCTATCTCAATAAGGGTTCACGAAAATAGTCTCATCAAGTATGTGGGGTCATATGATATGTCCATGTATGTCATTGAGAATTCTCTAATGTGTTCCAATGGATTTTTCCTCCCATTATACTTAAGAAAATTTGGTATAATGTATCCATGGGGGAAGGGTGTCATGTAGAGCGCTTTGTCAAAAGGACATGGACATAGATCTTGCACTGAGATAGCTCATTTTCCTGACATAGACATGTTTTCCATCTATTCTTGAAGCATTTGTATTTGGTTTTGGAGAACATCTACTTGTGTCAAGGACATGTTTTTTGCATTGTTCCGATGAATGTAGGTGTTTTGAAATGTTGTGTTTTGTGACGGGTTGTGATTTGGCGAGGGAATATATCCTATTAGAATGTTCTGATTCGGTGTGGGGATATTTCATGTCTGAATGTTCTGAGTTGGGATAGGAATTTTTCTTGTCTGAATGTTCTGATTTGGTATAGGAATATTCATGCCAACTTTGGATCTCTTACCAGTAGTGTTGATGCCAAAGTGGTTGGATGAAGTTTCTCCCATAGTAAATTGTAAACCTTGTGTTACATTGAAAGGGGTTGTGTTTACAATTGATGATGTTTGAGTTGGTATGCTTGTTGGTATTGCTGTGGTAATTTGGGGAATAGAAACACTTGACGTCACAGTTTGTGTTGGTTGAGTAGACGGTGTTTTCAAAGTATGAATATCAAATCCTGGTTGTAGTGTGACACCTTCTACTAGCAACTTTGCTAGATATCATTGGGGATCATTTTCCAAACACTCATCCATAAAGGATGAAAATTCAGGATCTTGTACGATGGCATCTATGTCTTCAACATAAATTTTTCCATCTGTGTCTCTAGTGACGTATTTTTCAATTAAAGGTTTGTGTGGTCTTTCTTTTCCTGATGGTTGACTTTTGAAAGGATTGAAAAATTCATTAGGGTTCGACATTGCTTTTTGTTTATTTTTAGACCTTGTTTCAACCATGAAAAGCTGCTCAAAATGGGGTAATGCAAACTATGTCTAAAAACTGGTATGTCCTATTTCTATGTTTTTTGGATTTTCTAACAATAAAGGATGTTGCTAAAGACTTCTAAAATGAAATATACTGAGATGATGTATGCTAGGATGGAAAATATGCAAAATCTCGAGTAGACTATGATGGTAAATGATTCTAAGATGGGTATAACCTACCACCTATGGAATAATTGCATGCAATGATTTGAGTTGACCAAGGAACCTGATTGTAGGACAAAGATAGTTGACAAGGCAAATTTCCCAAAATAGACTGTTGAGTTGGAAAGATTCAGTAATAGGACCAAAGTGACTAGGTTCAATGATGAGGAAAAATCGGAACATGACCATATCCAATGACGAGGAAAGTTATCTATTATACGATATGAAATTTCCTAGGAAGTTTCTAAA